>CM042899.1:23268500-24528500 GCA_023653625.1 Triadica sebifera
CTTGATTAGTTCTAGCCATCACCTCTATCACAAGTTCAACTCTTTATGTGTAGAAAGATACATCAAACTTTTATAATTGGTGCGGATGAAATAATCTTCCTCATATAGATAGCAATGCCAAATCTTCAAAGTAAAGACTACCATTGCCAGTTTTAAATCATACATCAAGTAATTCTTCTTGTGAGACTTAATTGTCTGAGAGCATAAGCAATAAATTTTCCTTCTTGCACTAAGGCACATCCCAATCTATTATGAGAAGCATCACTATAGATGATATACTCCTTATTAGGAACTAGTTGTGTCAAAACTAGAGCTTCTGTTAACTAACTCTAAAGCTTATCGAAGCTATGATGGAACTTGTTTGACCAGTCAAACTTAACATCTTTCCTCAACAATCTAGTCAACGATGAGGCTATCAAAGAAAATCCCTTAACAAATCTTCTATAATACTCTGCTAAAATAAGAAAACTTCTTATCTTTGTAACATTCCTGAGAGGCTTCCAATTCAAGATTGCTTCAACTTATTGGGATCCATTCTTACCCCATCTGTTGATACTATATATCTGAGAAATGACATCTCATCTAGCCAAACTCACTTTTGGAGATTTGGCATAGAACTTCTAATCCCTGAGGATCTACATAACTACCTTTAAATGTTGATCATGTTCCTCCTAGTTCCTGGATTAAACCAAGATGTCATCAATAAACACTATAATGAACTGATCTAAATATGGCCTAAAGATCTTATTCATCAAATCCATAAAAGATGCCTGAGCATTGGACAACCCAAAAGGAAAAACCAAAAACTCATAATAGCCATATCGAGTTCTGAAAGTTATCTTTACAATATCCTCTACCTTGATCTTTAACTAATGGTATCCTGACATGAGATCAATCTTGGAGAAAACTCCTACACCTTTTAATTGATCGAACATGTCATCAATCTATGGCAATGGATACTTGTTTTTTATGATAACCTTGTTCAACTGCCTATAGTCAATACACAACATCATCGACCCATCTTTCTTCCTCATGAACAACATTTGTGCACTCTATGGAGATACATTTGGCCTAATAAAATCCTTATCAATAAGCTCCTGTAAATGTGTTTTCAACTCCTTTAACTCCATATGTGTCATTTTATACAGTGCAGCTGATATCGATGTTGTACCTAGTGCAAGCTCTATGAAGAACTCAATCTCCCCATATAGAGGTAATCCTAGTAAATCATCGAAAAACACATCTAGATATTCCTTCACTGTAGGGAATTTTTTGGATCAAGTCCTCCTTTTCTTATATCAATCATGTGAGCCAAATAAACCTCACACTCTTTTTAAATCATATTTTGAGCCTTTATCATAGAAATTACTTGGGCTAGTTATGGAAATCTTTCACCTTCCACTACTACCTCTTCTTGCTTTGAAGTTTTAAGAATCAAATTTTTAAATCAGCAATCTACTACTACCTTATGTTGAGAGAGTCAATCCATCCCCAAAATGGCATCATACTTATGGAAAGGTAACTTGGTCAAATCTACAAAAAACTCATTTTCGTTCCATGCACAATCAATGAACAACCCTTGTACACCCGATTAACAATTACATTATGGCCTGGAGGATTCATGACATCAATCTCATATTTTAGGATCTCAAATACCATATTGTGTTGGCTAGGTGTATTCATGCAAATGTACAAATGTATAGATCTTGGGTCTATCAAAACATATAAACACAACATAGAGAGAAAACATACCCATATGACATATATGGCCTCGTGATCCTTTGTAATGTCTGATTTTTAGGGTTTATAAGTTAGTTGAATTGGTTAAGAGAGAATGTAGTGCGATTAGAGTTTGAAAGGTTTACATAGGGAAAAAGAGGTTGTTCATGCCCGTGAATATAAGTTCACGGCAGTGAATGTCATGATTTGGTTTCACATTTGTGCATCTTTGTCAAGGTAGTGAAAGTGGAGTTCATACCCGTGAAGTTATACTTCAGGCTCGTGAATAATAGTTAGTAGAGTTATTGAGCAAAGCCATTCTTTTCTTTTTCTTCCATGTTTTTTCAGCTACTCAATTGCCCTTATAACCCAAGTTTACATGCCACATTATTCTTCTTCAGCTTTTTTTCCATATTACATAAAAATCGCCATTTTTAATACTTGGGAAAGCTTGTACCTAAGAGATAAACAGGAGTTATTAAAGTTTAAACCAAATGTTAGTTTAAGAGTGAGTTTAATGATTCATTTTTTGTTCTATGGTTCTAAGATAGGGATTTTTCATAGGGTAGGTGTTATAACTAATGGATAGGATCATCAAAAGGGTTAGGAAAATTTAAAGAGCTTGAAAAGATCAGGCTTCATGGTTAAGGTTAGTACATATATGCATATTAATTCCTTTATCTTACCTGCTGATGTGTTTTAAGTTATAAAATATGTTACATGATGAGAATGAGCTTTTGATATGTATAAGCATCAGGATTATGTGATATATTTGTTATAAATGACATGGAAATGAGTTAGGGAGATTATGATACTCAAGAGGCATGTTGGCATGAAATGTGTTATGAATGTTCCATTTTATGTTAAATGCATGTTGTTAGCTTAATATGTGGTTGAATATTGATAGGAATGATTGATATTGGTCAATCTTAGAGACCCTTGCATATGGCTTTGTTATGCTCTGTTTTTGTTTCTAGAAAACCTAGAAATTCATGCTCATGATAAGGTTATCATGCCAGTGAATATAGCATACAGACATGTTTCATCTTCGTGATAAAGGAAGTCACACTCGTGGAATATGAACCCAAAAATGTCCAAATAGGCAAAAGCTTTCACATATTGCATCACAACTAAGGACGTCATGAATGCATGGGTTCACACCCATGAATAGGTAGTCACGGCCTTGAGCATTTATTTCCATCTTTTCACTCTCAATTTTCACAGTTTAAACCATAATCATGAATGCTTTGTTTTACGGCTGTGAACATATAATCACGGTTGTGAATAAAGTGTGTATAAGGACATAAGCTTTCACATGAATGGTCACAGTTTGATTCATAGGTAAGGAAGTACCCATGAATTTCTTTTCACACGTGTGAATCGCCCGTTATTTTACATATACAATGTATGGTCTTAATCGAGATATGGTGGTTTTGCTTCTAAATGTATGTAAATAATGCAAATGTGATATAAAGGATAAATGTGATGATGCATGAGAACTAATATAATGATGTTATGAGAATGGTTTTATATGTATATGATGTTAAAATAGAAATGGGGTAAAGGATAAAGAAATAAGTTATAAGAATCGAAATTGTCCTTTTCTTTAATCTAAGACTTGACTTTGATAGATGAAATACTATTGAGGGGATTATGGTACTGTAGAATATTCTTTATATAAGGTCTTGGTAGTTGAAGCTCATGTTAGAGTGCCCTTAGTCCTCGGTTTCATTCGATTTTAAGGACAAGATGGTTGAAGCTCAAGTTAGAGCACTTTTAATTCGGTTTATACTCAATCAATATGGCTGAAACTCAATGAGCGCCTTTAACTTTAGGAGCTCAAGTGAGCTTTTACAGTCAATGGATAGTGGATGAAGCTCCAAGAGTGCCTATATTCTACAACGCGCATTTAGATAGTCCGACTTAAACTTTTAGGCAAAAATATATTTAAAAGGGAATTATGATAAGTTTTGAGCAAGGTAATGGACTAAAGGAAACTAGATTAAGGAAATGGTAATCGGATAACAGTAAATATGAAATAAAATAAGGTAATGCTTCTGTAAACCAGTTGTATGAGAAAGCTTGTTATGTGTAATGTTGATATGAGATATGGTGATTGTATTTCCATAGATTAGGATAGTTTTATGGTATGATAGTATACATGAACATGTTTAATATGTCATGATATGAATAATATGGTTACATGCTTCAATTTTTATGTCTATATATACCACTAAATTTTCAGTAGCTTAACGTGTGGATTTTCTACATGCAGGGCAAAGCCTAAAGGATAGCAGAAGTTGACTCAAGAGAAGAAGCGCCTATTTTGAAGAGTCAATGCATATGTCATCTTTGTTGCTTTTTGTACATGATATGTTTTGGGTTTTATATTTTGTATAAGTTTGTATGTTAAAGGATATGTATTTTATTTTTTAAAAGTTGTATTTTTGTAAACAGTGTGCTAGTTAAAGCTAAATTGGTATTTTATGAAAGAAATCCTTAGGGCTCAAGGTTTATGAAAATTAGTTATGTAAGAAAAGTTTTAATTTCACAGGTTTTAAAAAAAAAAGTAACCAGCAGCATATGTCTTATTAGTTAGGAGTAATCTTGATTAGCAGAATGAGTGTTATATCCTCTCATGCCCTCATAGCATAAGCACTCGTTAATTCCTACTCTGTATAGGAATCGATCCCACTATCTTTATAGGTGTTGAACTATCCAACAACAAACAATCTCTCTTCAAATGATATCGGGACTCACATCTATAACAAGCCCTGGCGACTAACCAACACTTGTCTCTGTGACTCTTATGGTAAGTCCTAGATACTAGTGCAACTCCTCTCAAGTTCTGTGACTGTGAACTAGCGACAACAAATGTAGTTCTAGAAGGTGGTCCCCTCCTAAAGAACTCGGCTGTGAAAAGCCTTAATTGTGTCCCTTGAGCTGTGACTGCCTTGAGAAAAACTAACCTCTCTTGCTCGAAGTCTGTGTCATACTAGTTAATGGCTTCCTAGAGGACTCATTTTCCTTTTGCCTCTTTTTTCTCTCTACAATGATGGCTGTTGATACTAGCTTTGCAAAATCTTCATGCTAAAAATAAGTTACCTTGTAGCCAATTTTGGTGCATAAGTCATCCTCAAACTTGCGGCATTGATCCGCCTCATCCCCAAAAATCTTGATTGCATACTTACTCAACCTGACAAACTCTTTCTTATACTTAGCAACTGTAAGATTTTCCTGCTTCATATTGAGGAACTCCCTCTTTTTCTCATCTACATAAACTCGTGGTACATGTTTTTTCTTAAATTTTACCACAAAAAGTCTCAAGTCAATTGTTATGGTGTTTGTAGCTTCAACATAACTATTTTTCACCAATCATATGTATGTTATTGAAGCAAAGAAACAACAAATCTCACTTTGTGCTCATCAGCACATTTTAGTTCTTCGAAGACCCTCTATATCTTCTCTAACCAAAACTTTGCAGATGCTAGATCATCATTCTTACCAGCAAAGTCTGTAGCCCTATACTTTTGGAGATTATCAATTTGTACTCATGGTCTCAGTGGTGAAGGTGGTACTGGCTACAGCACTAGCTATGGTTGTAGCAAACCCACTATATGTTGCATAAAAGGCATATAACCCAGATTAGCCTGACTTGCGGTGTGCTGTGAAAGGACTGGTGCGACATTCAGACCACGCACACTAGCAACACTAGGATGATCTTGAGGCTCAACATCAATAGAATTGTTGCTCTCAACAACATCATTAGATTCCATCTTTGAAACACTCACCTAATCCTACAAATTAATAGAAAAGTAGTCCACGTCAAAGTCATATAAAACACAATGAATGCATGATAAACCCTTTACTCCCTAACTAGGTTTAAAAACACCTAAATATAAGTTCTGATAACAAAAAATGTAACACCCCCCCAGATAGTTAGTAAAAGACTCTTAACTAAACTGGAGAATGCTAAGGAACCTTTTTTGTGGAAAACCGATTAAATTAAAATTTTTCAAATATATATAAAGCCTATTTAAACACAAATATGAGTTTGTAAAATAAAACCACCAAATAATTTAAAACTATATCCAACCAATCAATATAATAAAATAAAACATGTTTGGACCTACACTAATGAGTTACAAAAATACATCATAAAATATAATTAAATGTTCTTAAAATAAAGATAGATTCAAAAGTCCATATATCCCATGACATGTATAAAAAGAATAATAAAATGTCATGTATGAAATCAATCCAAAACTAGGTTCACTTGACTAATCTCTTATTAGACTTGCTACTCTTCAAATCAATTCTTATCTACCAGCTCCAAATATGTGTGCAGGAAATCTAAACGCTAAGCAACCTAATGTTTAGTGGTACATATGTGCATAAAAATTCTATAATATATAATATCATGGCACACCTTCACAATGTCATGCTCAAATTATAACTCAAGCTCATACTTAGAATCATACATTCTAGATGTTACATGTCATGATATCATATCAACATGTCTATTTGTACCATAAACATAACATACATACATATGTATTTATAGTCATGCATATCACATTCATAACCATATTTCACATTTCTAATTTAACTTTGCCCCAAGATTCTAAGCATGACTATCCATATGCAAATTGTGAAATATGGGCACTTACAATTCTAGCTTAAGCCACATTGTCCTTATATCAATATCAATATATCCTACAGTATCTTAACCCTCTTAATGGTATAACATCTATCCTATGTCAAGTCTAAGATTAGAGAAATATGCATTTAGATCATTACCTTTATTTTTTAATTAATTGCATAACATACTATTATCCAGCATTCAACATAGACATTTGGCCTCATACACATGTATATTCATGTATAATGTCATCGTATATCATATGATTAATCAAATCATCATATAAGATCATAAATCAAAATATACAAATTATGCATTTACTATGTTTCACAGGTGTGAATACCCATTCATGACCGTAAAGGTGCTTTCACGGGTGCTTAATTTATGAACTAACACATGAAACAAAAACACGTCATTCACGGGTGTGAAGTATCTTTTCACAACCATGACAACATATTTCACAACTTCCTAACCTTGAAACAAACTGTGAAATTTTAAGTTCAAATATAAATCAAACGGTATCTACATTCACAGTCATGACTATATATTTACGAGCATGAACCCTTGCATTTCATGGCTTTTCCAGCTGTGAAACCCGATGTGAAAAGCTATTGTCCCATTTGGACATACCATTCACGAGCGTGAAACATGCATTGCTTGTAATATAAACTTGATCCAAAAATAGAGTATTCATGCATCCACTTTCAAAACTCTAAGGATTAACCGGTGTTAATCACTTAAATTAACATTTTCATCTATATACCATTAAAATAACATGCCTAAATACTTTAAACACATGTGAAACAAATATTCATGCTAAAAATTGCAACTTTATCTCATTAACCTAATTTATCAATATTCAGAGCATTTTAATTCATAAATCATAACAAAGCACATCATTTAACTACTGACATGTCTTTACACATTCCTTATACATTTACCATATAGATATACATACCAAATTGCATGAAAAATAAATTAATATGCCAATATGTACATTCCTCTAACAAAATGGAGCCTTAACTTTCTTTAAGGTTTTTCAAGTTTGTTTCCTATTTTGTGATTTTTTTACCTTCTCACCAGCAAATCCTAACATCATAAAAACGTTCTTATCATATCCCTATAATAGAAAACAAGCTCAGACTAACCCTAAAATCGAGTTCTACTTCAACTTAACTAGAACTCTCTTAAAACTCCATAACCTTCAAGCTTTCAAGCTTCAACAATGGAAACTAAGTTAAAAGATGGTGAAGAAGATGGAACAATAGCCTTAGGTCTGTGTCAGGGGAAGATTATAAGTTATGGGAAGTTGATAAAGAAAATATATGGAGCAGATGAGAGAGAAAAGTATGGCTACAACATGGTCAACCGACCTGTGTTCATGGGCGTGAAATGCGATTTACGACCATGACTAAACCATTCATGGGCATTAATGTCCTCTCTTCTCAAAACGATCCCATTATATTCAACACTCTGTCATTTTGAATCTTGGCAAACTTTTACGGGCGTGACACCATAGTCACATGCTTGAAAACTCTATTTTTGCAAAAACATTTACTTTAAATTACCCAAAACCCCAAACTCTTCCTTACAAACCAGTATAACTTCTAGACCTTAAAAACTAGGTGTTACTGATTTAATGTTGATATTTTGCATACTTGATGTTAAAGGTTTTGATATGCTACATTTAATTATGCGTTGGAATTGTTGCTTCATTTTTCATTTTCTAATCAATTATGTTGTTTGTTTTTGCAATATTTTATTTTTCCAATGTGCTCGAGTTACTCTTAAAAACCTATAGGAACTAAGATTTTACTTTAACATGAAATACTTGGAATTGAGATATTAGATACTAACACAAAAATTTCAACTGAAAAAATAAAAGTTTCTCAATTAAGAATATTGCATTTTATATGTAGATGATCAATCATGGTGTCACATCCGTAATCTAGACCCTGACCTTAAACACATATTTCAATTATCTATACCCCAGTACAGTGCTGTACTGATAAGAGTCCAAATAGGGATAAATAAGTACGAGAAAAACTATTTTCATTTGATAATAAAAATTTTCAATATGAAAGTTTAATTCAATTGATCAATTGTTGCGATTTCGTACTTGACACACAAATCGAGGGAACATGTCAGATTTGAAATACGTGATTTGTGTCCAACAATAAAAAGATAATTTAAGCATATAAAAATATAGAAAATATTATTTTAAGGCAATAAGTAGAATTATAAGGTGAGATTTTAAAATTTATAGCTCGAATGATGGAAATACGGTCTCTAATGCAGGTTTACGATCTGATTTTAGAGAAATGCATTTACAATTGCAAGGGTGTTGATGTCATCGCAATTGAATTCTAAGATTTTTAAAACTGAAAATTTATAAAATGGAGTATGAATGAATTTTTACAGGCAAGATTTGGCAAAATGACTAAATCACAAAAATATAATTTTTGTACTGGTAATCCTTTTGCAAAATCGAGAAGACAATTTTGAAGAGAAAATTATTCTGAGGATATTGACATATTCATTTTGAGAAGATAAGATCATTTGGAATATCAAATTTAAGAAAATAAATTTATTCAAGGATTGAATTGAAAAATTGAAAAGTTTGGTGGAAAAAGACCAAAGTCAAAGTTTCATTTGCATTAATTTGGATAAAAGCCAAAATATCTTCTTGATTAATTTTAATTGACCAATATGAGCTTAGATTAAGCTTAATTAATGGACCATGGTGTTAGCTGAAGGAGTCAAAGTTAACCCAAGTAAAATAGAAGTTATTCTTAACTAGAAGCCACCTCGAAATGTGACTAAGGTAAGGAGTTTTCTTGGATTAGTAGGTTATTACCGAAATTTTGTAAAAAAAATTTCATCGATAGCTGCTCTCATGACTTGATTACTTCGTAAAGATGTGAAATTTGAGTTGATAGACAGGTGTCATACCATTTTTGACCAGTTAAAGACAATGTTGATGAGGCACCAGTTCTGATGCAACCCACTCCCGGAAAGGAATTTTTAGTATACAATGATGCTTATTTAAACAATTTAGGTTATGTACTGATGCAAGAGGGCAAGGTAGTTGCTTATGCCTTCAGACAGCTGAAGCCACATGAACAAAATTATCCAACACATGATTTAGAGTTAACAGTAATTGTATTCACTTTGAAAATTTTACGACATTATTTGTATGGAGAAAGGTGTTATATCTATACAAATCATAAAAGTTTGAAGTACCTACCCTTATAGAAGGAGTTGAATCTTAGACAAAGGCAGTGGTTGGAGTTAATTAAAGATTATGATTGTATCATTGATTACCACCCCGGCAAAGCGAATGCAGTGGCTGATGCTTTGAGTTGAAAGACTCTAGCAGGTAAATACGAATACTAAATAAAATTATACTTGAATTTATATGATAATGTATTATAAGTAAACTTATCCTTGGATTACAGAGCTCCGATCCAACTTTCGTTGTTACAAAGAATTAAAGAAGCTCAGAAATAAGATTTTAGGCTCGTAACAATTGGTGAAGCTATATCCAAAGGGGAGACCTAAGTATGTAGTGGAAGAAGATGGTAGTATTCACTACAAAGGTAGATTATGTGTGCCTAATATGGCAGAGCTGAAAAAAAAATTTTAAGGAAGTACATGAGACAATTTATACTATGCATCTTGGCAACAACAAGATGTATATATATTAATGGTTAGGGATGAAGAAAGACATTATAGAGTTCACTACCAGATGCCTGATATGTCAAAAGGTGAAAGCAGAACATCAGCTGCCATCAGGATTGTTACAACCTATCTCCATACCGGAGTGAAAATGGGAAAAAGTCACTATGAACTTTGTGTTAGGGTTACCATTGACTCAGAAGAGACATGACGCGATATAGGTTATTGTGGATCGGTTGACCAACTCTAAACACTTTTTACTAGTCAGGATGGACTATTCCTTAGAACGGTTAGCATAATTATATGTTCAGGAGATAGTTCAGCTGTATGAAGTGTCATTGTCTATCATTTTGGATAAAGATCCTCAATTCACTTCATGGTTTTGGAAAAGTTTGCAAGGATTTTTGGGTACTCGACTCCACTTCAGCACAACATTCCATCCTCAGACAAATGGACAATCAGAACAGGTAATCCAGTTGTTAGAGGATATGCTTCGGAGTTGCGTGATCGAGTTTGTAGGAAGTTGAGATAAATACTTGTCTCTAATGGAGTTCGTGTATAATAATAGTTATTAGGTAAGTAATGGCATGGCTCCATATGAAGCATTATATGGTAAAAAGTGCATAATTACAGTATGTTGGACAAAGCTTAGTGAGAGGAATATATTGGAACCTAATTTGGTTCAACAAACAAAGGAGAATATTAGAGTGATTAAGAATAGACTAAAGGCAGCCACCAACAAATAAAAGTCTTATGCAGATTTGAGATGCAAAGACATTGAGTACGAGGTCGATGATAAGGTATTCCTAATAGTATCTCCTTGGAAAAAGGTTCTACAGTTTGGAAGAAAAGGCAAGTTGAGTCCTAAATTTATTGGGCCTTATGAGGTAACAGAGCGAATAGGACTAGTAGTTTATAGATTGGCTTTGTCTCCTGAGCTAGAGAAGATTCATAATGTATTTCATGTGTCTATGCTCAGAAAGCACTGATCGAATCCATCCCATGTGATTCAAGTGGAAGATATAGAGGTACAGTCAGACCTGACTTATGAAAAAAAACCAGTAGCTATTCTAGAACTCCGGAATAGACAAATACATCTAGTAAAAGTCTTGTGGCGAAGAGATTCAACCGAAGAGGCAACATGGGAGAGTGAAGAGTTAATGTTGAACCAATACTCATAGCTTTTCCATAAAAAAAAAATAATCAGGTATGATTTTGAGGAAGAAATCTTTTAACGGAGAGAGAATTGTCACGTCCCCAATCTAAACTCTGACCGTAAACATGTATTCTGGTTATCTATATCCCAGTACAAATACATATTGATCAAAGTCTAAATACGAAAAAATAAGTGTGAGAAAAATTATTTTCATATGATAATAAAAAAATTCTAATATGAAAGTTTAATTCAATTGATTAAGTATAACGATTTCGTGTTTGACATGGAAATCGAAGCAATATATCAAATTTGAAATACGTGATTTTTTTCTGATGAAAAAAAAGGTGATTTAAACATATCAAAATATAAAAAATTTTATTTTAAGACAATAGGTAGAGTTATAAAGTGAGATTTTAAGCTTTATGGCCCAAATGGTGGAAATACAGTCTCTAGTTCAAATTTATAATCCGATTTTCTAATTGGGAGTTAGAGAAATGCATTTACGATTGCAAGGGTGCTAATGTGATTGTAATTGAATTCTAAAATTTTTAAAACTGATAATCTATAAATTGGAGTACTGATGAATTTTTACAGGCATAATTTAGAAAAATAACTAAATCGTAAAAATATAATTTTCATACTGGTAATCGTTTTGCAAAATCAAAAAATTTTATTTTGAAGAAAAAATTATTATGAGGATATTGGCATATTTAATTTGAGGAGATAAGATCATTTAGGATATGGAATTTAAGAATATAAATTTATTCAAGGATTAAATTAGAAAATTGAAAAGTTTAGTGGAAAAAATTCAAAGTCAAAGTTTCTTTTGCATTAATTTAGATAAAAGTCAAAATATCTTCTTGATTAATTTTAATTGACCAATAGGAGTTTTGATTAAGCTTAATTAAGATTAATTAAGCATTAATCAAGTATAAAAGTCAAAGACAAAAATAAAAGAATAATGTCATAAAAAAACCTATCTTCTTCCCCACACCTTTTTATGGCTGAACATCTTCCTTTCCCTTCTCGTGATTTTCTTTCATTGTATTTTCTTAATTCATAATATTCAAGCATTAAGCAGCAAATATTTAAGTAGAAAAGGAAAATAAATTTATTTGGAGCTAAAAGAATTTGGCAAAAATTTCAAGAAAATTTAAGGTAAGATTTTCATCATTTTTCTTTTAAAATTTCATGAATCTAAGTTGATTTGAATAATTATTATAAGTTGATTTTAAGTTTGATGATGATTTGAAGTTGAATTAGTATTATGGAAAAATTAATGTTTTGTAGGAAAATTATAGAAAAATTAGAATAAAATAGGAAATGAGTAAAATAAGGTTTGAAAATGATGGATATGATGGAAAATTAATGAGAATAATTTTTAGGAATTTTTATAGAATTATTGGAAATTTTCCATAATTATGGTCAAATTTTTAAAAAATTATTTTTAAGGATTTGTGTCTTAAAATGATGATAATGGAGCTATATGAAGTGTTTGGAAGTGAAAATTAAATTTTTGAATGAGAGAAAATTTTAATAGGAATTTTGGTAAATTTTTAGATTTTTTGCATAATTATTGAAAAATTTATTGGGAATTATTGAATATAATTTTGATGAAATTGGTGGTGGAAAATGGAAGATAATAGGTCAAAGCAATTATAGAAATTTATTTGGAATTTTTAGATCATATGTTGAATTAATAAGAATTTTTGAGTTGGAAGTAGATTTTTGGAGAAAAAACTGGAAAATAAAAGTATGAAGAAAAAATTAAATAAATTGAAGAAAAGAGAATTATTTAATTAATTTAAAAATTTTGCATTAGTAGTACATAGCGTAAAATAATACCGATAGAAAAATATCCGTAAATATGAGAGCTAGAGAAATTAAATTGGTAGTTTAATTTCTATTTAAATTTAGTAATTTTTATTGGTTCGGTAGCCAATTAAAAATTTAATGGTTATTCAGATGCACCGTTAGATCAGATAACAGGAGTAAGTAGATAAAATGAGTCAGCAGTTTCTAGTAAGTTACTGTAAATGTTTATGCATTAACTTATAATATATGTCAATTGTGATTTAAATTAATTTTTATATATTTTTTGGCAATAAATGGAATTATATTTTATAAAATAATTATATATAATATTTATGAAAATATTAAATATTTGGAATTATATTTTATGATAAAACAAAAAAAATGTATTGGTATGAAATAAATATGTTGATATAAGATTTTAATGAAATAAATTTATTTTTTCCATGCGGTGAATTTTTATGCTACTAAATAATTTTATGAGAAATTAATAATAATTATGTCTATAAAACTTTTAGTAAGATAAATGTTTTAATATTTTATCTATGTCGATAAATCCATATATTAGCCTAAACAGTAAGTTAGAAAATTATTGGCATGTCAATAGAGTAGAAACTTCATGATCTGTGGTTATCTTGATCATATGAAGTATTATATGACTTATGTGATTATCTTAGACCAGACATATTATTTAATTATTAATCATGTATTTATCTTGGATCGAGACTGATCTTGTGATTATCTTGGATTATATCATATTATTTGAAGTTATATGATTATCTTTAACCTTGATCATGTGGTTATATTGGATCTTGAAATTTCGTTCATTTGATGATATCCCTTGTTTCCCCAGATATAGGTATATGGTGTATTAATATATGAGTTAGATAAAGTTTTTTTGTTTTAATAAATGATTAAAATTTTTATTACATTTATTATATACTTGTGGTATTAATACCAATGATTTTGGTTTTGAAAGATTTTGTTTAATGATTTATATCTATTTTTATGTATAAGTAAATAATTTATTAATAGTTTTGATACATAAAAACTTTTTTTCAAAATTTTGTTGATTTTAAATTGTATATTTTCATTTAGAGTGATTTTTATTATAAATTTTTGCACTACTAAATTTTATACTCAGTACAAAAATTTATTTTCTCTCATGTAAATTATAGCAGTATAAGGAAGCGACAAATGAGTTCATAGAAGTTGTCTCTAATATAAGTGGATCCCACCTATAAAGTCAAAAAGTAGTGGTAATCACCCTGCAAAGGTGAATTTTTGTTATATATATTCTATATATTTCGCTTAATGTATATATATATATATATATATATATATATATATATATATATATATATATATATATATATATATATATATATAAATTATTTGCATGAGCATGTAAATTAAGACTATGTTATAAAAATAGTGAAATAACGAAAATTTATCTTATTTTGTTAATATAATATGTTTTTTTATTAAGTTTTATTCACACCAATATATAAAAGTTTTAATAATGTATTATTTTAAATAAATATATCTCGTATCATTTTTTTATCTGACCGTGTACAATAGTGTATACGTATAGGTAGGGGGTGTTGCACATGGAATGATCTTGGTTCTCTAAATCTGGAAGTGAGCTTGATGTCGTCTCCTCCGCTGTTTCCAACCTCCTTTATATGTATGTCCTTTCTCTAGTACCCAACTACCTTGAATTTATTAAATTTGAAGTATGGTGTAATGATAATGCCTCAGTCATTAGTTTATACTTTATAAGAATTGAGCGGTTTCTAGAAACGAGATCTTGCAATGCATGCAACTCTACCTGCTACTAATGGCTTGAGTGACTACAACCATCCTTGCCAAATAATGGCCAATGCCATCACAATTACTGAACACATTAGTCAGTTGGAGGGAACCAAGGTTAGCTAACTGCGCTGCCATTTAGTGTAGTTTCAGTTTTATTTTTATTGTGCACTCTTGGTAGCTGCTCGCTGTTATTATACCTTTCCACTTCGTTTGTGCCTGTCCTAATGGTTTTGAACCAGATGCAAAAACAGTTTAGAAGGCACAACAAGCAGGAATCAGCAAGATTGAGATCACAAATGATCCAAATTAAGGAAGCTGTTGGAGGAGCAGATGTTGTATACTCAGATGTTTTGGCTGAGCATGGGCAAAAAGAAGAGCTGCACATCATTCTGAAGTCAAAGGTTTCAAGTATGTATACCATTCCTTTCCTAAATGCATTGATTGTAGAGGCATATGCACATTACATCGAAGTGAGTTAATCTTTTCACACATTCTACTGTGAGTTTACATATTTGATTGAGAATGGTGATTTGTGTATCAACTGTTCCCCGAAGAAATCTTAGACGGTCATGAGTGCTCAATCAAAGTAATGTGAATTCTGTGAGGTCTATATTAAACTCCAAATCCTTATATTTTAATCAAGTTAAATATCATGCTAAATTTGACGTACCAATGATTTTATATTGAATTTGTTTGAAGATTAGTTGGTTTTCTGCAATGGAGTAAAAGAGTTCCATCTCAGGATCATTTGAATAATGCACATATAGTATTCATAGTCTTTAGCATTTTATGAAGGAAAGCACGCAGTTACTTTACTACTGTTTGGTTTTTATCTTGGTTTTATTATAGTTATCGCATTATATGTAATGATTTTTGTTGATGAAGTGCCTCCGAATATCTGTTTTTATTGTTTTCGATCCTCGCCCTTTTTCTTTTTTTAATAATTTTTTATGGTTAAGTTTCTTCGTGTATTTTGATTTAATTCCTCGCCTTTTTCATGTAATTTAAATCAAGTAATCTCGCTTATATATACGCTGCAGTGCTTTTGATTTAATCAAGTAGTTTTTTGGTTTATGATTTAATCATAAATCATAAGCAAGAGGTTTAATGAAACAGTTCTCAGAATCCTGAAAGCAATTTTTTTCTTTTTTTCCATGATGTTTTCCTTTCTGAAGATTTGAATTGAAACATTATTATGAGACAAAAACAGGTGATTATTCTGGTAGTGGGGATAAAAGTTAACAAATTACTAGAATTTGCTCAAGCATGGCTTCTATAAGCATGCAAGTTACTGGACCTGAAGTTTCAAATTGGCCTATCAATGACTTCTCTATAGTGTAAAAGTGCTAGAATTTTGTGAGTTCTCAACATAATTTTCCTACAGATTATAATTTGTGTCTTCAGGAATCTGCCATTTGAGCCACGCATGGTTAAGGAGCCTGAAGGTGCATCACAGCTTGGGTTTCAATGGCTTGAGTAACGGCCACTAAGATTAAATTACTTCATAGGCATTTAGCCCATGAAGTAGAGATTATCCCCAGATAATTTTTTTATGTTCAGGGATCTATATCAATTTTTTAAAAATTAATAGCATGTCTAAGATTTAAAAAAAAATTATATGATTAAAAATTTTCAACAAGACTTTTTTATAATATAGATAATAAAATTTAAAATTATGATGTATAAATTAATATTTTAAATATCAATTATTCTTTTTTTTTTAATCCGCGTGCGAAGCGCGGATGAACAAGTAGTGAAGAGCTAATTAAGTAATAATGCTTAGAAAATATAGTTTCGTGTATTTTTACATTATCCAAATATGAAAAATATTACTAAACAATTGAATTTTTTTGTGAACCATTTCTTTTTTCAGAAGGATTCCGTTCCAAGAAGGCAAGAACAATATTTCATTTTCATTTTCAGAGTAAATTACACAGTTAAAACCAATATCGAGAAATCAGATAAATTTCGATTCTTGGAGTATAGATTTTGTTTTTATCATCTCAGTCCATTAGTTGATGCTTAAATGCTATGATCCCATAACTGTGGTCAATTTTTTTTTTCTTTTAGTAGCCTAATATTACAAAAACCATCAGCTTCTTACATATTAAGAGAAGTTTGCTCAGAAATCTTGATGTTATATATTAAGGTCGATCTCATTAGTAAGAATATCCTTTGATTTTAAAAACACACACACAGACACAACACTACCACACAATTAATCATATTACCGAAGAGAACTTTTCACGTTATCTGGATTATTAATGCTTCTGGTTTAGCTCAGTATCCAAGCTTCTGATATGATCTTCAGCTTGTAGAGAATTCACTCCTAAGTACTCTATATAAAAATTTAAAAGGAAAAAAAAATGTAATGCAGAACCTGTTTCAAGGCTTCCAAACGGCCACACGAATAAGAAACGGTCAGGACAAGTTGAATTAAGATATACTCTCGAGGCATTGCATCAAGGCATCTGTTTGTTCAGGCTTTCCAACAGACACCCGAATGTAACCTTTCAGTTCTGTGTTATTGTAGTGTCGAACCATTACACCCTTCTTCGCAAGATCATCCTGCAGCAAATGTTGACTAATTCATATCAGACAAACTTAATTTGAATTTAAAGAAACAAGTGAAACCCATAAATTATAAGCCCAACCAGAATTATAAATCAATGTAACTTGCCACAAAAACTAATCTCTACATCATCAGCAATTCAGAAAAATGTGCACCTTAAGTTTCTTTGCGTCCTTTCCAGATTTAACCTCACAAAGAATGAAATTAGAATAGCTTGGAAATGGATTGAGAAATGGCACTTCTTTCAGTAGCTTATAAAGCCTATCGCGCTCTTGCACCAAAGCATCCTTCACCTTCTGTTGAGGTTGTCACTATATTAGACACTGTTTTGAACCATTACATATAGCATAAGGATTAGATGAAACTATAGATTTAATAGAAAAACCAACTTCAAGGTAGGCAGGATTCTGCAATGCTGCACATGCAGAAACTTCAGCAGCAACAGAGACATTATAAGGTTGCTTAGCTCTCCACAGGTACTGAATGATGCTTGAAGGAAATGCTCCATATCCAACTCGGAGACCAGCTAAACCTGCAACATTATTCTGATGGTTTTAAATCATAGCACTCAAAAGAGAATCCCAAAACACAAAGCATAAGCTTGAAAAATAAGAGATAATTACAATGTGAACAAGAATTTCTAATCTCGAGGATCTAAGCTGCAATCTATTTTCCTAGGTGTTTACCTCAGAGAAACAGTTACTTGGTTGCCAGTGAAAATTATGATCCATTATAGATCATGTGCCCAATGCAAACAGCTCAATAAGCCAATAGGTCAATGGACATAGATGTACGAGGTCTCACAAAGATGATATGATAGAAGATATTATTATTACTATATTATGATAAAGGATAAGCAAACCACTTGGGAATAAGCAAATATACACTCACATGGATTGATACATAGGAAGTATTAACCCCTTTTCAACCCCCAACTCACCACTAGTCCTTTATACTAGGAAAGTAGGAATTACAATGTGAAAGCATATTTGTTTCAGAAAGAACCTCAGTTTTAACATGAACAAAAAAGAAATGGAGAGGCAAAAAGGTTAATTAATGAACATACCACACATCAAACTACAAAATTGACAAAATTTGACTGATTAGCATGTACCAGTTATTGGCAGCCCCTTCACAAATTCAGTACAAGCAGAAGATTAGCAAGAGGTTGATATGACAACATGAAATAACCATAGCATAGTGTCACAAAATAGCATAATTGATGTCTCTTTCAATAAACAATGAGTTACATAAAATTGCAAATAAGTCAGACAACATAAATTTTACTATATTGATAAACCTATATTCAACATGTGGAGGAGACTAGTAAACAAATATAAGTTTTAGCACAATGAGCAATGGTCTGAATCTTGTAGCAAAAGCACATATTAACAAATATATATTGAATTAGATGAAAACTGACACTCATCAAAAAGAAAACTTGTAGCAGTACTTCCTACTCATTTAAATGAAGATGAAGAAGACTAAAGGAACATGGTCAAACCATTTAACAGAAACTTTGGGATAAATACAAATTTTTAGCTTTAAAACATCCACTCTTAGAATGGTCTATGAATTATATATTTTATGCATGAGTCAGAGCTATATACTTGGACCACTAAGTCACACCCCGCATGTGAGCTTAAGTGAGTACTTAAACTGCTTACAATTCTATTGTTAGGAATTTGGCTCAAGGTGCAATTTGCCCTTGAATTTTTTTGCAACAGTCAATCCGCCCCAAAATTATCTTTTGGTCAAATTAGCATGCAACTTTCAATTTACAGTTACTTTTGCCCTATTTTTAACACAAAAACACTCTTTTTCATCAATTCTTTTCTTTTCTTATGCATTATTTATAGATAAGAACTTTATACAAAAAATTGAAAAAGAAAGGTTATTTTTAAGATGAAATGTGGCAAATTGCAGTAAATTGAAAAATGCTGGCTAATTTGTCTCAAAAGTTGATTTTGGCAACGTAGTTAAAAGCGATGGGCGCACTCAAGGCAATATACCTTACTATCGCCTTTAACCGCAAAACACAAAAAAAGCACACGCCTAAATGAAACAAAGCACAAAAATTCGAATATAATTTATTAGTAATATAATATAATATACTAAAAAATATAAATCATAAATAAGATTTCAAGAACAAGGTAAACAACCATGTAAGAATCATAACCAATATCAATTAGAAAAAAGAATCAAAACTTAGATGATGTAATAGCAAAACTCATATAAAATATTAGGAATAACATTAAAACAGAAATGCTCTCTTAGAACCAAATAAATAAATTTGAGTTGTGATAAAGAGAAAAGAAGTTGGGAGTAGAGTAGTAAATATCCTCAAATAGAAAGAAATTAAAGTAAAAATAAAATATTAGAAAATTATACCAGTTAGTGCAATAGAAAGCTGCTGAATGAGACTAAAAGAGAGTTGATAGAGAAAAAATAAAAACCAGCAGCTGACTTTATAAAAGACTCTTTTACCCTGCCCAACTTTTATCCATTAAAAAAAATGTCCCCTTTTAAGGGAGGTGGCTTGCTTTGGTATATGAAGCGCCAGTCAGCAATTGGGCCTCGCCAGAGCGCTTAAGCACACCAGGCAAAAGCTTTCAACTACCATGGATTTTGGGGCAAAAATGATATTTCATTCATTGTAATTTCATCTAAATCCACATTCTTCCAACTAATTGTATTAGTTACTGTAGGATTTATTGTACATGAAGTTCTTGTAAAACTACTCGATAATCCCAATAGAAATTATTTACAATTAATTTTTTAAAGGGTTCCTCAATAATGTGAATGTCATTCTACATCAATCTCTTTTCTTTGAACAGTACAAGTGTACAACATATACGTGGTTCCATCCTCAAACCTGATATCATAAAATATTTCATATAGCCAAAAGTACAGTGAAAAAATTATATATTGAGCAATTAATTGTAAGAAATTACTGTTCAAGGACCATATCACACAAGTGGATAAAGTTGAAGGGCAAAATCTGGGAGCTGACCCCAAAAATTTCTGGATTAAACCATTTTCACAACTATCATTTCCTTTGTCTCCCATTCATAATCAAAACAAAAATAAGGCAAAAAAAGAAAAGTGAAAAATAGAAGTTAATGGTGAAAATTTCCACAGCAAATACATAGTGGACGAAACATCTCAATATTACTTAAGGCAACAGACGGGGCAGCATAATGCTGTCCAATACTTTAGGTCTTTTATCCAACTATGACTAAGACTAGCTATGCCAGTCAAGACCACTTAATTCAACTGAGATAGTCAAGTTTCCAGGAATAAGATTCAAGATTTTAAGTCCCTTTCATTCTTCTAGAAGCTGGGAAGACACAGGTCAATACTGTAATGTAAGCAAGGCAAAACAAATATGATATGGAAAATAAGATTTTTCTTAACTACATTATGTTCATTCAAATATAAGTTTGACAACATCAGCAAAGTGTTGTATAAATAAATATATAATATAGAACCAAGACATCATGGACATACCAGCTCTCTTGCTAAATGTCCGTAGGACAATTAAATTTTCATGCTTCTTCACCCATTTCATTCGAGATTCCAATCCAGAAAATTCTATGTATGCTTCATCTAACACCACCAAGATTGGAAGCTTAAGGATTCTCAAGAGATCTTCATCATTGATTATGCTGTCATCCAATAGGTGAATGCAAATAAAAATAATTAGAACAGAATGTAGAAGTTCACAACACAATGGCATACAGTTGCAGGATTCAACTTTTGAAAAATTAACAATGCACTAGACTACCTAATAATATTAAGATATGCATTGGAGGCCATTAGGGAGCATCAATGAATGGAATGTGAATAGGGATTAAATTTCTAAGTCCATTTGAGCATTCATTTTTAATGTAAATGGATGTCAATGGGAAAATTTTCACACATTATTCTTAACCACCAAATCCCCATTATCTTAACCTCCATATTGGGGTGTATTTAATATTTTTACACCCATTAACCTCCTTTTCATATTAAAACTCCCGAATACCGTATATTATTTTCTATTACTAAGGCAAAAATATGAAGAATTTTTTTTTTTTAACAAATCTTAAGTATCACTTAGCTCCACGAGCATATGGGAATCAGACATCTTCCATGATGGAAAAAAAAAACATTGATGTTTTTATCTAACAAACAATGTAATATTCTGGGAATCATTTTGAGTTGTTAATTGTGATCCTAAATATAAGAACCAACAACTAAGTCAGTAACGTCTATTTGAAATTTATTTTACAAATAGTTTCCTTGAGAGTGACCCAAATTAATCCAATGCCCTATATGGGGCACCAGGGATATCATCAATAATGCTAAACCAGAAGTTAAGAGTTATAATCACAGCTATAATTCAATAATTAAGAAGAAACTTTATACACAAAAGTGCAGCAACAATGGAGTTAATTGTTTGATATAAACCAATTGTCATATACAAAGGGATACATCAGAGACCCTGACTTATCATGTTAGAAAAAATGCATAAAATGGATAATGAAGAGAGAACATGAATCACCTCCCATCAGGGTTATTTGGGGATGTTAAGAAGATGCATTTGGGCTTCTCTTGTTGAACAGCCTCAATAATGAGCTCAACATTCAAGCTGAAATCTGGCTTCCTGAGAACTGCAATAAAGAAGAAAAATTATATCATAAATATTATAATGAAGAAGAAAAAAACTGAGAAATATAGATAAGAAGTCCAGTAACCCACGTTTCAATATAAATACTGATGAAATCGGAGAATTCAAAGAAAAGGATGTTTAAAAGATACTACTGTGTGAAAATAAAGTTTACTTTACCCTTAATAACCTGTGCCCCATTAACTGCAGCATCAAACTGATACATAGTAAAGGTTGGAGGACAGTCCACAATCTTGTCACCAGGATCCAGTGTGCATCTGCCAAAGGCACAAACCACAAATGAAACAAAGAATGGACAGAAATTGCAGTTTATAGTAGTTAGACAGATTCCTCAATGTGCAATACATGTTCTTCCATTTTTTTTACCGCATAATTAGATCAATGAGCTCATCTGCACCACATCCCACAAGAATGTGATCAGATTCAAGTCCAGAATCTTTGCCAAGAGCCTCACGTAATCGGCGGCTTTCAGGATCAGGGTATATGTAAGGGAATTTCAAAGACCCCAAGGCTTCCAACACCTAAAATCAATCTGAAATCATAATTGGGGGAAAAAAACTGATAACAGCCACTAAATCAACATGGTCCTTGACAGTTCTACATTCTGAGGAAGAAAACAGAAATTGAATGATATTTTCAACACCAATTGAAAATTCATGATTGCTTCTCTAAAAATATACAATGCTAACTCACCTCGGGAGGAGGGCCATAAGGGTTTTCATTTGCATCTAATTTAACAATATCCTCAGGCTTCCTTCCAAGATTTGCCGATAAGACCTGTATTTTTGAAGGTAAACAATTAACGTGAATATTAAATTAGCATATTAAAAATTAATGTGCATCATACAACAGTCTATAGCAACCAAGAAACCTATAGCTGATGAAATTTATATGTTCTATAAGAACCTCATCATTACCAAAGAAAAATAACTGATAAAATTTTTTTTGCATGAACAGCTACTTGATTGCAAGGAAACAAAGATTATAAACAAAAAATGATCAGACTAAATTGATTATCATTATACAGTCAAAGCTCATACCAGAGATTTTAACTGTCACATAGCTAATTATTGATTTACATCCCATTTCTTCAAATGCTTAGTAGATAACAAGAAACTTCACTATCGCAAACACCAATCGGACACATAATATATACAGTTGGATCAGTGGGTTGCAAACTTCACTGTCACATAGCTAATTGTTGATTTACATCTCATTTCTTCAAACGGTTAGTAGATAATGAGAAACTTCATTGTCTCAAAAACCAATCAAACACATGACATATACAGCCTGATCCAGCAGAAGTGAACATAAGTTCTCAGATGAGCAAATAAACCTTTGAACTCATTGACCATTATAGAAAATGATTAAACTAATGTCAAAAACATCAGAAAATAATGATGAACAAAATTTACTAAATAGGTTCAGACATAAACTATTTATGAACATTAAGAATAAAATGGCTACCAGTTACAAAGAAATTGTCAGCTGTAAGATTATTCAAACAAACAATGTATCATTAAAACGAAAACAGCACAAAATAGCACAGAATATGGAATGCCTTAGAGCTATCATTCATCAGGATAAATAAATAAATAAATAAATAAATACATAAATATATATATATATATATATATATAATAAAAGGAGACGATATAACTGCTACAAGAGCTTGCCCACCTAAACTAAAACTATTCACATCTACAACAAAGATTTTAAACTAGGAAATAGAATCAACTCAGTTAATGAAAACAAATAAAAATCCCGGAATGCTCTGTCAGAATTACCTCAAAAGGCAAAATTGGTTGATAAGGAGACAATTTCCTTAAATGGGAACGTATAAAATAGTCGCCGGTCAAACTCTGTTTACCTTCACGGACATGTTCTGCAGGCAAAGTGGAAGCCATGGCAACGACCCTTCGTTGATTATTTAATTGCAAAATAGAAATGGGCTTATGAGGCACCAAAAATTGGTGAAGATTGTTATTGTATTTAATCAAGCAGGAAGAGGCAGTGTTGTAGATATAAATCACACCCATTTATGTCTGCAAATCAAGGATTACAAAACAATCAAAAGAAACAAATTTTGATCTTAGAAAGAAACAAGAATCATTTTACACATAAAGAAAGCCAATTAAAGGCAGAGAAAGTGATAATAGTTTCATCCATGATAAGATTACACAAATTGGGAAAAGGGAGAAGCTCGGTGGGCATTACCTGTTAATGAGAGTATGAAAGTGAGAACCTTTTTAAGAACTGAGAAATGTGTGATTAAATTAAAGTTAAGAAGGAAGGAAGAACCCTGAACTAAAACCCTAGAGCATAAATTGATAGTAACGCTACTAACGTAAAATTGGCTTTCTTTATGTTTAAAATGATTTTTGTCTGTCAGCAAATTTGGATTTAACAAAGATTTTTTGTCTGTCAAACATATCAGAAAATTGGATTTCTTGCGATTTTTTTATTTTTATTTAGGGGTAAAGTCATTGGAAAAAATAAAATTCCAAGGCCAATAACAAACAATTTAGGACCCATCGAGGGCTGCAATTATTTATATTGCATTATCGATTAATTTTCGATATAATTAAATATTTTAAGAAATAAAATTTTTCATGACATCTATACATTATTAACAGTCTCGTAATCCTATTAAATCTATTTTAATATAATAAAATGGCATACATGGAGTACTGTAGTTACTCCAAGAGCGTTAGCATCGGATTTTGCCCTGCCTTGCATCTCCACCCCCCTTAAAACTAAACCACATCGTAATATTCCAACAGTTTTTCAAAATAACCAAACGACGCCGATTTCTATGCATATAATTTATTCTATTTCAGTTAATTACTAACATACCCTCTTTTTTTTTTTCTTTTGCTGCTACAATGCAAAATTATCATGGGTTACCAGTCTTTTACTGACTTTAATTTTTTTCCCTCTTTAATTATTCCTTTATGCATATGACAGAAAAACTAATGCTTCCCTTCAAAATTGCCAACCATTCTTCTTCTTCTAATTTTTTTCCATTTTCTTTATTCTTTTTGGGAATATAAATTTCTACCATAATTTATTTTTAAGTGGTAAGTATAGCTATTGATTTTTTATCAATTTGAACTCGTGCCAAAAAAGATTTGACTCGAAATTAGTTTGAAATCAAATAAAATTTAAATAGCATAACTCATATAAAACTTATTTGATTTTAACCTCTAAATACGACTGTAAGTTTAATGGTAAGCATTATATTTTTAAAAAATTATAAAAAACTTATTACCTACATGTTTCGTTTCTAATTTAAATTTCATTTTTTTCAATGGTTTTGAATCTTAATATTTATTGAATATTCAATATGAATATTTCATTAGACTTTCATCCAATTGATATATGAAAATTCACAATAACATTCTGATTGGAGAGTTTGAATTGCAACCTCTATTAAATATTAAGGTTTAAATTAATTGAAAAATGTTAGAATTTAAATTGAAATAAAACTCATATTTTGGAGTGTTATATATATATATATATATATATATATATATATATATATATATATATATATATATATATATATATATATATATATATATATATATATATGTGTGTGTATGTAATTGATGACATTACAACTAAGTCCATATTTCACTTCTATCCATAAAATGGCATTCAACAAAATTTAGGATTTGAATTGATATAAAAATAATTTAAAATTTAGTTTTTTTCTTTTGTAAATTTCTTTTTTTGGTAATATAATTTTTTTGCGCTTTAAAGTTGAGGTGAAGATGTAATTAATTACCTTCCATGATAAGGAAAATAACATATATTTATTTTCTATATTCAATTAACCGACTGATAAAGTCGTAATTTGCAAGCAAACAACAAGTTGAGATCTTGAGGAAATATTTTATGAAATAGGATGTAATACTTTTATCCTTTCGTACACTCATCTGTATACTGGATGGATAAAAAGTGTTACAGAAAATAAAAATCTTTTCAAAAATATTTCTTTAATTTTAAACATATATAATATAAAATATTTAAAATATATAGAATAAAATATTATGCATACACATCCTAATTATAACCTTTTTTTTTTACATATGTATATACATGTGTTGTCCGGATAATAAACCAAAAAGGGGGCTTAACTTTTAAGTGCGGAATAAAAAGTTAAATAGAGTAGAGATAGAAAGATATCACACAAGAAATTTATAGAGATTCGAGTATTAACAAACCATACTCATCTCCCAAATCTCAATTGGGAGTTTCACTAACACACTAAGTGTTACAATGGAGTTTTACAAGCTCACTCCCAACTATGATGTTTCTATCAATGGATCACATCTAATCCAGAAATCCATTGTGTTTTAATGGCTTACACAATAAATCAATTTCTTATATTTTATACCTCACACAAATAACTCTTACAAGTGTTCTACTCTTAACCCAATATACTCAAACTCACTTGAGTAGTAGATTACAAAGAGAAACACTCACAAATCTATAATGCTCAAAAATTATGAGCAAAAAGATTTTTTACAGATAATTAAAGTTTTGTTGAAAGTAATTAATGCTCAAATGTATACAACAAGATTTTGATTCGAAGTAATTGATATTCTCTTATTTTAGATTCATAAATGACTTGCATTTATACTTTCTTAGCAAATTATAGTCGTTTGTATGCATTTAATGCGAAAATAGTCATTGCACCAACTCTTAATTTTGTGCCTGATATGTTTCTCTTTTCTCATTCACGATCGTGAATGATCTTCCAAGCCGTGGTCTAAGTGGTGACTCTGACCATAAAACATTTTGGAAGGAATTGAAGTATTTAATCACGGGCGTGACTTTATTCTTTCACGGGTGTGAATATCTTTCCAAACCATGGTCCAAGTCGTGACTCTGGCCGTAAAGCTCTCTAGAGAAATTTGACATGTTATTTCAGGGGCGTGACTATCTTTCACGGTCGTGAAGGTCGTGACTGATATGATCATTCACGGTTGCTATGATTCTTCATGGTCATGAACTTTAAATATTGGATAGTTGGCACTAAGCTACATCACAGGCGTGACATAAACAGTCACATGCGTGAACATGCTATTTCTTCATTTTTAGACTTTCAAAGTTAGTCTTCCATTCTTGCATCATATTCTATACCATGTTCAATAAACTTAGAACACAAGTATGTTAAATACATTATTGTTATTTTATTTGTTAGCATCAAAATGATGAAAATACCCCTCAAGATTTAACAATCTCTCCCTTTTTTATGGTGACAAATAATCTAGCAATATGTCTTTTTGAAAAAATCTCCCTCTCAAAAGATGCTTAAGAAAAAAAATAATAGAGTGAAAGAATCTTTAAAAATTGAGGACGTATAGCATGGATGTTTGCTTGCTAGTTTAGGTATATGCAAAGTATATTCAAAGTATATTAAATTATTTGCTTTTAACTAGTTAAGTATATGTAAAGTATGTGCAAAGTATATTAAAGATATATCAAGTTATTTGTTTTTAACTAGTTAAGTATATGCAAAGTATATTGAAAGTATATCGCAATACTATATTTAAAATATCAACACATTTGCATTCATGTACTTGCATATTTCAAAATATCAACACATTTGCATTCATGTACTTGCATATTCATTTAATTCATTTATATTGCTAGGCTCTCCCCTTTTTTTCATCAACAAAAAGAGCATAAAAAATAAATCATAAGGTAAAAACTAATGCAATTATATTAATACCAAATGTGAAAGTACAAAGTTTTGAAAAGTAAATTAAAATCCTACATATGCAATACTAGAAACTAGTAAACAAAATGAAAAAAAAAACTAAAGCTTTAGCTAGACTTAGAACCAGACAACCCATCTCTAAGGCGTGCTACTTTTCGCCTTGAAGCTATCCATGCGAGACTCCATAAAATCTTTGAGGTTTTCCAACCTCTCATCGATCGAAGCCTGCAGTTGGTCAAAGTGAGGTGCTAAAAGATCAGCCACCTACTGAGCCAAGTTCGGTGTGGAGACCGAGGATTGACCAACCTCCTGCTCAACCTCTGGGGTCGCCGTCTCAACTCAAACTCTTTTTCTTTGCTAGATTCCTTGGAGGCCAGGTTTGAAGTCGTCCAAATTTTTGTCTTCCCAAATGATTTCACCAACTAGAGTGGTGAAGCGATAATAGATGTTATTCTCATGAATTATGTGAACCGTTGCTCCCATTTTGATAAAAGATTCAACGTCTAGCCGGTCTCTAGGATGTACTGGTACGAGGTTGAAGTTGTGCTCTTCTAGCTTCAGATATCAAAGCTTGATAGCAAGGTGAGTCATGTACCCACCAATCAAGATATCTCCTGATGGTTTCGTTGCAATTAAGAGTAGATGGTTTGCAAACCATTGAGATAGGGTCACTGTTAGACCTCTTTGGACCATCTCCAGGAGAAAGAGCTCGGATTTTCTAATTGGACCATTGGATTGGCATAGAACTCCACCTCACTCTCTTTGAGGGTACCATCAGAGGGAAGTTTGAAGATGTTACCAAACTTTGTTGCTATGAGGGTGTTCGAATGCTTGCAAAGTTGAAATTTCATTGTGTCGGTGGGAGAGACTTGCAGGGTGCTAATGAACTTGATAGTTGGTTCCCTTAGCTTTGGTTGGTGGATATCAAAAAACTCCTTTAGATGACATGCATGTAGTTGTTCCGTCATGCTTGTCTCAAGACCAAGGGTCTTGACAGCATGCCATTCGAAGGATCAAGAAGAAAGCAGTGGTCTTTTCTTGAGAACTGCATACCTCGGATGACAATGCTCTGGAATGATGTTGAAAAGGTAATCTGTGTACCTTCTTAGAGCATGAGATTTCCTTCTTGTGCCTTTTGAGGAGTCAGGTTCCATTTTTGAGTTAAGAGAGAGTTTTTGAAGAGAAATTTTTTGATATGGATTTTGAAAAATACCTTGTGATGTGATTTCTGATGAAAGAAAGAGTTTTTGAAGGTATTTATAAATGGTAAAAGCTGTTAGGGGATGGAATATGTGAGAGGTATTGAATGTGGAGATAAATGAGAGAATTTATAGAGTTAGAAATGAGAGAAAAATGGCAGAAAATGTTTTATAGCTGACATCGTCACGGTCGTGAATTCTAAGTCACGGGCGTGAAATGTCATGTTCACGGTTTGCTGAAGAGGTGCTCTACCCGTGATGAAAAATATGAAACGATTCACGGTCGTGACATTTAATATTCACGGGGGTGAATGGTAAATTTTCATGGTGGTGACAAAATGAGTCACGGTCGTGAAGTAAAATCTTCACTACTTGTGACCATGAGACAAAGCGTGAGACAAAATGTGAAACAAAGCGTGAACGCTTCTATAATTATTTGGTGGTAATGTTCACGTTCGTGAAGAAGTGTCACGATCGTGAACAAAGAGTTTCATGGGAGTGACAGAAAAGGTTATGGGCATGAAACATAGTCTTCACTACCTTCAACCGTAAAGCATGTCGTGAAACAAGGCGTGAAAGCTACTTGAGCTTTTGGCGATTATGATCACGACTTTGAATATATGTCACGGGTGTGAATTGCCTAAAATTCTCATTAAATAAAACTAAGTCTAAAACAAGACTAAAGGATTTATAAAGTGCTTCTATCCCTTATAACATATTTTTCATCAAGTTTTGCCACTTCATACCTTAAAAGATGAGACAATAACACAAGATTAACATTCAAGGTTCTACAAATTTGGCAATCATAAAGTTAATTCATCAATCATACCAAGCTCTCTTCTTATAAAGTTAAATATTTTCTTCATTTAGAGACTAAGTGAAAATATCTGTCAATTGATTGTCTGTATTGATAAATTCCAATACAACATCTCCATGTTGAACATGATCTCTAAGAAAATGATGTCTTATGTCAATATACTTACTTCAAGAGTATTGAATGGGATTTTTAGATAGGCTTATAGCACTTGCATTTATCACATCTGATAGGTATATGGTCCAAACTATGACCATAATCCTTAAGTTGTTGTTTCATCCAAAGGATTTGAGTACAACAACATTCTGTTGTCACATACTCCGTTTCAATTGTAGAAAGAGCAACTGAAACTTGTTTCTTGCTAAACCAAGAAACTAAGCATTCACCAATAAAGTGACAAGTGCTTGAAGTACTTTTTCTATCCGATAGACTTCCAGTGTGATCAGCATTTGAATATCCTATCATATGAAAGGATGAATTTCTAAAATACCATAAGCCTAGATGCAATGAGCCATGTAAATATTTTAAAATTCTTTTCACAACATTCAAATGTGATCCTTTAGGACATGATTGAAAACGAGCACATAAGCATATATTATACATTATATCGGGTTTAGAGGCAATAAGATATAAAAGTGATCCGATCATACCTTTATAGAGCTTTTCATTAATGCTTTTACCCTTTTCATCTTTGTCCAATTTTGTTGATGTGCTCATTGGAGTCATAGCATTTTTGCATCATTCCATTCCAAATTTCTTGATTCAGTCTTTGGCATATTTTGATTGGTTGATGAATATGCTCTCATTACTTTATTTTATTTGTAGACCGAGGAAGAACTTGAGCTCACCCATCATGCTCATTTCAAATTCCCTAGTCATACACTTAGCAAATTCTTGGCAAAACAATTCATTAATAGACCCAAATATGATGTCATCAACATAAATTTGAACAATTATAATATCATGCTTATGCTTTTTAATAAATAAAGTAGTGTCAACATTCCCCTTTGTAAAATTATTTTCTAAAAGAAAATAACTTAGTCTTTCATACCAAGCTCTTGGGGCTTGTTTCAAACCATATAAATCTTTTGAAAGTTTAAATACATGTTTAGGCAAGTTATGGCTTTCAAAACCTAGTGGTTGTTCTACATAAACTTCTTCTTCTATAAAACCATTTAAGAAAGCACTTTTGACATCCATTTGAAAGAGTTTGAAACTCATATGGCATGCATATGCTAAAAGTATTCTTATGGCTTCTAATCTAGCTACTAGAGCATAGGTCTCATCATAATCTATTCCTTCTTTCTGATTATATCCCTTTGCAACTAACCTAGCCTTATTCCTAGTTATTGAACCTTGTTCATCTAGTTTATTTCTAAATACCTATTTTCTTCCAATGATTTGATGCTCCTTGGGTTTAGGAACTAAGGTCCATACCTTACTTCTCTCAAATTGGTTGAGTTCCTTTTCCATAGCAATCACCCAAATTTCATCATTAAAATCCTTATCAATATTTTTAGGCTCAATTTGAGAGACAAATGCAAGATTAAAATCTAAAGGTTTGAGATGAGATCTAGTACTTACTCCCTTTGTAGGATCACCAATGATTTGCTCATTGGGGTGATCTTTTGTCAATCTTCATTCCTTTGGGAGCTTTTGGTTGTTTTCCTCTTGAGCTGGAGGTAGAGAGTCATTTTGATGTGAACTTTCTTAATCATTTTCTCCTTTTTCATTTTCAATATCAAGTTTTTCCATTGTATCTACAACATCATCAAGAACACTACCTTTCACAATATCAAACTTACTAGATTCATCAAAAACAACATACATAAATTCATCAAAAACAATATGCATAAATTCTTCAACAGCTAATAATTTTTATTAAAGACTCTATAAGCTTTGTTAATGGTGAAGTATCCTAAAAATATAAACTCATCAAATTTAAAGGCAAAATTTTCAAAGTTGTCCTTAGTATTCAATATGAAATACTTGCATCCAAATACTTTAAAGTATGATATCATGGGCTTTCTTTCATTCCATAACTCAAAAGAAGTTTTGTTTATGAAAGGTCTTTTAAAAACTCGATTTGAAATATAACATGCAGTATTTGTGGCTTCGGCCCAAAAGTAAGTTGGTAATCTATACTCATTGAGCATTGTTTGAATCATTTCAATTAAATTTTGATTTTTCCTTTTGACCACTCCATTTTGTTGAGATGTCCTAGGAGATGAAATTTTTTTTGAAATGTCATGTTCTAAACAAAAATTTTCAAAGTTTTCATTTTCAAGTTCTTTGCCATAATCACTTCTTATTTTTGAAATACAATATTCTTTTTCATTTTGAACTCTCTTAGCAAATTTTTTGAAAGATTCAAAAGCATCACTCTTTTGAGCTAAGAAAATTAACCAAGTGAATCTAGAGTAGTCATCGACGATGACAAAGGCATAGTGCTTACCTTCTAAGCTTGCACCTCTATTAGGTCTAAAAAGATCTAGATGCAAAAGTTGTAGAAGTTTTGAGGTACTTACAATGTTTTTGGATTTGAAGAATGACTTGTGTTGTTTTCCTCTTTGGCAAGGTTCACATATCTTGTCTTTTTCAAATTTGACTTTTGATAGTCCCTTTACCAGCTCTCATTTGCTGAGGCTTTGAATTAAATTCATGCTTGCATGACCAAGCCTTCTATGTCACAGCCAAAATTTATCACTAGTAGTCACAAGACACTTGGAGGAAAGGTTAGATATTTTGTGTAAGTCTATTATGTAGGTATTGACATCTCTACTTCCTTTAAATATCTTTTGGCCATTAATAGAGGTTACAAGACATTCGTTAGAAGTAAAGATTACTTGGTTTCCCTTATCACATAATTGACTTACACTTAACAAGTTATGTTTCAAACCATCAACAAGTAAGACATCTTCAATGAAAGTAGTACCATTAATACTAATAGAGTCAATGTCAATTACCTTACCCTTAGCATTGTTTTCACAAGTTGCTTTACCTCCATCAATACTTTTAATGTCATTGAATAGTTCTTTGTCTCAGATCATATGCCTTGAGCATCTACTATCTACTAGCCAAACATTTTTATTTATTGCGGACTTGAGGCATACCTATAAAATCACAATTCAAGTATTGTTTTTAGGTACCCAAATGAGATTGGGTCCTTGGGGGTTAGCACGTGAAGGTTCTCAATGAGCCTTCCTTATCCAACAATGTTTATTTATATGACCAAATTTCATACAATAATTACATTGTTTAGCTCTAAATATGCTTTTTGGTCTTACTATGCTTTTAACTACCATTTTCCTATTAGGTAGAGTTTGTGAGCAATGACATTCACATACATGATGACTTGGTACTTTCCTAGGTGCATGCTTCTTATACATAAAAGCATGATTGGTTTTGAGGTTTCCTTCTTAGGCTTACCGACCCTTGATCATTCCTTTTATGCATAGAAGATTTAGTGTATGTTGTGCACTTAGCCCTTGGGGCTGTTACTTCTAGTGTGGAGATGTGGGGTTCACTTGACTTAACAAAAGTGATCTTGTGAGATGAAGATGATGTTTCCTTAAATTCTAGACCATGTCTTATCAAATGTGATCTTTGAGACACAATGAGAGTATTTAAACTATCATTGCCCTTGTGAAATTTTGAAATGGAGTTTCTAAGTTCCTCAACTTCATTTTTCAAAATATTATTTTCTTTAAGCAAGGATTTAGTTAAGGGTCTTGAGTAGTACTCATCTAATATTCTTTGAAGAGATTCATTAGAAGATTTAAGCTCAAGATTCTCCTTTTCTAAAACTTCTATTTTGTTTTTCAAACTAGAAATGTTATTTTTATAAGTATTGAATTTACTTCTATATTTTTCTAGTTCTAGATTCAATACTTCTATTAAGATTTGTTCATCATCATCTTCACTATCACTATCATTATCACTACTATCATTATTGAATGAGTATGAGTAAAGTGATCCTACCTTATCCGAGACGTGATCCTCTATAGCCATGAAGCATAAGTTGACCTCTTCACTTTCATTGTCATCTTTTTCGCTTGAAGAGTTTTCGTCATCCCATGTGGCTTTGTGAACTTTCTCCCCATTGTCTTTTTGGTATTTTCTCTTGTGTTTCTTGAGCCTTGGACATTCTGGTTTAATATGTCCCTTCTTCCCACACTCATAGCACTTTACCTCCTCTTTATTCCTTTGAGAGTCATTTGAGGAGTGTTTGAGATTTCTTTGCTTGAATTTTCGAGAATTGCCCATTCTCTTTTCAATTATTCTTTTCATTCTTCTCGAGAGCATTGTTATGTCCTCATTTGCATCATCACTCTTTTCTTCATCATCTTCAACTTCTTATTGAGATTTTGAAGTAGAGGCTCTTAGTGCTAGAGGCTTTCTTTTTTCTGGCTCGGCTTCAAGCTCTCTATCTCTTTTTACTGTCATTTCATGTGATAGAAGTTTGCCAATAAGCACATCGGTATTCATGACGCTCATGTCTTCGTTGGCTTCTTCTATACCGGCAACTCTTGAACTGTAATCTTTGAGAGAAAGACTTCTCTGAATTATGTTGTTTACATCTTCCAAGCTCAAGTGTTTCCCAAGCTTTCTCATGTCATTTATGATGGCTAGGAGATGGTTTGTCATATCACTGATTGACTCATTCGATTTCATCTTGAAGAGTTCATACTCTGAAGTGAGAAGTTGAATCTTCTTGGATTTAACTTGCTTTGTTCCTTCATGATAATTTTTCAATGTTTTCCATATGCTATATGCAGTTGGGTAGTGTTGTATTCTGCCACATTCTTCAATGGATAGCGAGCTTGAGAGAATTGTCATTGCCCTTTTATTTTTGAAATTTGCTCTTCGTTGAGGCTCTGTCCAATCATCTCTTAACAGGATTTCTTCTTCACCATTAACTCTTATTCTGGTTGGTGGTGTCCATTCTTTCCGAATATTATCCCAGACTACAATTCTCTCACTATCGAGATATGTCTCTATCTGGAACTTCCAATAAGCGTAATTTGCTCCATCAAAGTAAGGCTTGAGACTTTGGAATCCTTCATTAGCCATTTCTTGATCTTTGCTAGCACTTTTTAGGCTTCGATGCTAGACTAAACTTTGATACCAATTGTTGCCCAGATAATGAACCAAGAAGGGAGGTTGAATTGGATATTAAAAAATTCTTAACTTTTAAGTGCGGAATAAAAAGTTAAATAGAGTAGGGATAGGAAGATATCACACAAGAAATTTATAGAGGTTCGGGTATTAACAAACCCTACTCCTCTCCCCAATCTCAATTGGGAGTTTCACTAACACATTAAGTGTTACAATGGAGTTTTACAAGCTCACTTTCAACTATGGTGTTTCTATCAATGGATCACACATAACCCAGAAATCCCTTGTGTTTTAATGGCTCACACAATAAATCAATTCCTTGTGTTTTATGGCTCACACAAATAACCCTTACAAGTGTTCTACTCTCAACCCAATATACCCAAACTCACTTGAGTAGTAGATTACAAAGAGAAACACTCACAAATCTATAATGCTCAAAAATTATGAGCAAAAAAATTTTTTACAGAGAATTAAAGTTTAGTTGAAAGTAATTAATGCTCAAATGGCTACAACAAGATTTTGATTCGAAGTAATTTCTATTCTCTTATTCCGGATTCATAAATGACTTGCATTTATACTTCCTTAGCGAATTATAGTTGTTTGTATGCATTTAATGCGAAAATAGTCGTTGCACCAACTCTTAATTTCGCGCCTGACATGTTTCTCTTTCCTCATTCACGATCGGGAATATATGTGTCATGATCGTGAATGTTCTTCCAAGCCGTGGTCCAAGTGGTGACTGTGACTGTAAAATATTCTGGAAGGAATTGAAGTGTTTGATCATGGGCATGACTTTATTCTTTCACGGGCGTGAATATCCTTCCAAGCCGTGGTCCAAGTGGTGACTTTGGTCATGAAACTCTCTGGAGGAATTTGACATGTTATTTCACTGGCGTGACTATCTTTTACGGGCGTAACTGATATAATCATTTACAGTTGTTATGATTCTTCATAGTCGTGAACTTTAAATGTTGGATAGTTGACACTAAGCTATATCATGAGCATGATATAAACAGTCACAGGCGTGAATATGTTATTTCTTCATTTTTAGACTTTCAAAGTTAGTCTTCCATTCTTGCATCATATTTCCTACCCTGTTCAATAAATTTAGAACACAAATATGTTAAATACATTATTGTTATTTTATTTGTTAGCATCAAAATAACGGAAATACCCCCCAAGGTTCAACAATCTATATTGATTACAATGCCGAATTAAAAGATAATTATGCTTATGTGTATCTCATAATTGAGTCCAAGTTGAACCAATATAAGATTTCCCTTTCACTTTCCTCCTTTTATTGCATTAGCATCGCAACTTTGACAGCGTTTTTCATAATTAAATGAATACATTTTTTTTCAAGTAATTTATATATATATAGTCTAGATTCTGGACCACTACTAAGTATTAAGCATATTCAATGAATGATTGTATACATGAAAAAAACATATTGAGATGAAAATGAATAAATAGAATCCATCTCTCCACAAATATTTTGTTTAACTACTAAAAAAAATAGAAGATTATGATATATAGAAGCCTCCAGTTCTTCTCCTTTTTATTAAAAAAAAAAAAAGAAAATAAATATCTCCTATTAGTTATCAGATATTGTAGAATTATACAGAGGGTTACATGTTTTGATAAAATAAAATCACAAAAAAATAATAATAATTAGGAAAAAGTTAAAAAGTTAAAAAAATAAAAATTGGTTATCAAGACAACAAAGAGAGACTCACAAAAAATGATAAAAAAAAAATGCATTATAATACAAGATGTAATGATGTATAAAGTTTTTCCTCCCGATACAATGCGAGAGATACGTGCTAGTTATATAATCATATTATTTTTATTTATACAGATTATAATAATGATAAAAAAAATTCTCTGATTTTTCTGGTAATTTTCTTTTGAGAGAAATTTTGTTTCAAAAGATGCAGCCATTAATTTTCAATCAACATTTGTTCTCTCCTATTTTTATCTTTAGCCTAGTTTCTAATGATATATTGTCTCCTTGTATGCTTTCCAATTACTTTCTGCTCTCAATAACAAAGAAAAAATAATGAACGAATTTTAAAGTTGAATCAATTTTGAAATAAACAAAATAAGGGAAATTTTAAAAAAAAATCCAACGTTTTAGTTTTTTTTAACTTAAAATCATAATTTTTTTAATTTATAATTCGAATTTCTTTATATTTTTCTCAATCAAATCATCTGTTAAATTTTCATTGATTTTTAGATAGAAATTTGATATAAACATATTGCTAGAACTTACATTACTCTCTTTATCTCCTGGACTTACATTTTCACCCTTCGATGTGAAAATATTTTTGGAACTTATAATTTTATGTTTGTTGCTTGTTAAAAAAAATAACCATGTAAAAAAAAGAGAGGAGAATGTGAAAGAGAGTAGGAATGAGTTCCTGCAATAAGTCAAATTTCTATTTAGAATTGAATGAAAATATCTAAAACAAAAATTGAAAGGAACTAATTAAAAAAAAAAATCAAAATTCGAACGAGAATTAATAAAGAATAATTATTCAAAAAAAAGCACCAATATATTGAGTTTTACCAAAACAAATTGCTCTGCACTTCCTTATCATAAGGTAAAGATCATAAAAGGTTTTGAAAGTATGGCAGAAATTTTACAAATGAATAATATAAAAAGTAAATTTAGCACAATGAGTGCAAATGCAACATTAACAAAGTTGATTTATAAAGCTAATTAATAACCAACCAAAATTTTCTAAGGATTAGGGTTTAAGGGAAAAGAATACAGAATTTAGAATGTAATACATACAACATTATTAGCCATTTTTAATTCTATTAATTTGTCCAACATCAAGTTTGCAAATTCAAGCATCATCTTATAATTAATGAAGTTTAGGTCATCTTTTTTTTAGGAAAAAAAAGGACGAAGAAAGAGAGAAGTTGTCGTCTAGACCATGTTTGGTTCAATTTTGTTAGTGGATTGATTTCATGATAAAATTTATACTGTAAATGAATTTAATTTCTGAAAAAAAAATCTTCAATTCACTGAAGAAATAATAACTCGTTTGCTTCAAGGGTGAAAAAAGAAATGGAAATGAAAATGAAAATAATTGATTTTAGTATGTTATTTAGTTCATTTTTATTTCTTAAAAAATAAGAATATAATTTCACATTCATATATATTTGGTTAAACATTGGAATGAGAATAAAAGTCTAACTTATTTTTTTAATTTTATTTTTAATGTATATATAATTTTGAAAAATTATTGTAATAAAAAATAATTATATTAATTTAGAAAATTTATAAATTATTTAAAATAATAAAAAATAAAATTCTAATGATACTTAACCAAAAAAATGAAATTGCAAATTTAAATTAAAAAAAGTAGTAAATCATCAAACACAATATTATTCAATGCAAATAAAATTATAAATTAATATCAAAAAGTTATTAGTCATAACATTATCCAACAATAAAAATAAAATTACAACTCCAAGTAAATGCTAGAAACTCATCAAATATAATATGATCCAAGTTTAAGTAAAATACTAAATATTCTCATCCTAAATATGTCATACTCTAGGAACTCCATTAGAATCATAAAGAAGACTTGTCATATATTGTTTTATAAGACTAGGTGAAACTTAATAAAATACCTTCAATTTGTTTAGTTTAGCTATAAGAATATCTACAACTTGTAACACTTAAAATACTTAACAAATTATCAATTTGAAACAACCCATTCAATATATTATTATTTTTCTCCACCTAATCTTGTTCACTCACATCTCATGAGACCATGCACTTGTCATAATTCTAAGATGTGCATTTATGTTCTTTATGGAAGAGAGACATTCACAAAAGTAGCAGTTATGCTTAAACTTAATCAGATTCATTATATTTCTTACTTATTTCCTTTGTGTTGTTTTTCTATTCTTTTAGAAAAAAGAATGTGTTATTGACTTAGTGATACATATAACATCTTCTCCATTATCTTCATGTGTTGATGTTTCCATAAATTATCTCTCTTTTTGTAATACCCTTCGATATAATTAAAACTAAACTCAATTATACCAAAAAATGTTACAATACACATGAGTTAAAACGTCAAAATTTTCAAAAAAAACTTTCACGCATCATGGTTATGATGACTTAACAAAATAAAAGCATTTTTAAAAATGAAAGTGATCTAAATAAAATAAAAGTTTAATACAAAACATATAGGCATATATAAGCTCAAAGTTTTACAAAATGAATAATTATAAAACTACATGCATCTGAAATACAACATATAAATATATAACTATCCAACTCATGATAAAACAATCAAAAATAAGATACAAAAGTGTACCACCCACCCGAATGAATATCATTGACTCTAATCACTAGGCATCATTCTCTGTCGGTCCTCCACTAAGCTCCAAATCTGTGCATGAAAAATGTATACGCTAAGCAACTTGTGCCTAGTAGTACATAACAACATGCATGACATATAACAAATATGAATAATATGCATAATATATTCACTGAGCCACTATAACGACTTATCTCGAAATCCGCACACATACTAGCTCGTATATTACATGATATGTCATCAGAATTTTATAGTAGCTCGTAACACAAGCCATGATTTAACTTGTAAATCAGCACATGTTCACGGCCTTGATTACAACTTCACGGCCGTGAACCCAACTATGAAACTACCCGTAAACGGATCTGCTTCAACAATAAGACTACATCTCATAATATACACGCCCGTGAACCCACCTTTCACTGCCGTGAATCTGAACATTTTTTCAAAAAAATAAAGCATCACAAATCATGTCAGTTCCACATGCAATACTCACTACAGTGGACCAATGTTAGTCACCCTATCAACATTTTAGTATGCATTCAAGCTATCTATCACAACTATATTATCTCTAATCATCAATATTAATTAGAATTGTTTATCAAATATGTCAATTTAACCATGTTTATATCAATTATCATCATGCATATCAACCCCATATTTTGCCATTTATCTACTTATTCATCATCTAAAATATGTTTTTAAAGCAAAGAACACAAAAATTGTAACACTCACCTTATAATTCTATATACCATATTTATATTTATATATTAACTTATCATATATGGAACAAAAATAAAATAAAATTCATGTTTACAACGAGAGTAATTTTTTTAACTCATCTCATATTATAATCAACAATTCTACAATCAATACAAATGATGTAATCATAATCTATAACATTACATATATTAATAACTTAAACATTACGTTTAAAAGTTAGTAAATTTACAAGTTGAATCCGTTTATATATCCTAATACATATTCATTGTAATTATACATATGCAAGTATTCAACTCCTAAATATAAATGATATGCTCTTATGCTTGTATGAAATGCAAGAAGAGAGAGTGAGGAGGCTCAGCTAGTGACCTTTGATCCATGACTTTTATATGCACCTCAATATGAACTACTATTTTTCTCTACCAAAAATGATGCAATTTGGTGAGTTGCGACTCAGTGAGAATAACTATCAAATGAGCTATAAATTATCAAACATTTTATAATAGCAAATAACAAGTATACTTAATATACGCTTTATATTCCATTTCATCAGTCAATAACATATAAATGTAGACAAAATCAAGTATTCAATAATTGCTCTTTACTTATACTTATGCTTATTCATTTTATTTTTTTATGACCAGGTTAAACAGACATTGCCTCGGATTTCCATATGAACATTTGTCATATGAACATTTGCATTTTTTAGCTAGGTTGATCATTTGTTTCATTTGCTCATTTGTTGGGTTATATACCTTTTTTTTTATGTCGATTAAATAGTTACAACGTCTTTTGAGTCATTATCTATATGCATTTGTAACTAAGCATTCATCATTCATTGTGTCCTTATTACATTTACCTCATATATACTATACATACACCATGTAGATATATTGTGTATGTCAAATATATATCTCAAATATACCATACATATACCACTTATATACCATATATGTCATAAATATCCATCATTTCATTATCAAAGTCAAATAAAGACAATCATATGAATTATATAATCATAAATCACTTTACATATCACATAGCAAACAATGTTTATGTGTATTAAAGAAATCACTTGATAATTAAACTCACTTTTTTTTCTTTTGATTCCGACTCTTAACTTATTGTCTAACCTCTCCTTGTAGGTCTCCAATTTGTTGTGAGTCTAATATAAAAATATAATTGATTAACTCATGACTAGATAAACTTAATTTGCCTTAAATAAATTAATATGTCAAGTTCATATCATTGGTTAATATTTTTTTCTTATGAGACAATGTGACCTTATAAGAATGATTAGTCCATACATTTTTCTATACTTGACCAATTAATCGGATTATTGATTCTAATTAAATTTAACATATAATTACATAACATATTAAAATTTCAGAGCAATTGGAACATTGTACAATCTATGGTGCAATTTCTAATTGTATTCTGTTTTTTGACATATTTTTCCCTTAGGCAGTTTTAGGATACCAACATTGATAATTCACATCTTACAATACGTAAGTTATATTATAGTGAAAATTTACAAAAAAATTAGATAGATAAATATGAAACATTTTTTATGTTTAGAATTTTTGTTAATTTTATCTCTAAGTCCTCAAATTATAAGAGATATTTTACTGGTCCAAAACAAAGTTGGCTTCCAGAATAGTATGAATCGTGAAGGCTATATATCACTCTATACATATCATATTAAGGTAAAATTTTTACCAAAATTTATCTAAGACATAATTCTATAACTTTTATGTTTTGACAAATTACAGATTCTATCTAGACATGTACAGGGCACTAAGCAACTATGAAACAGTCATTGTTCTTTTTATCATAACTCAAAATTCACACAATATATGAACCTTAAATTTGGTATAAAGCTATATAACACATGTATGCATAAATTTTATGTTTTATGTTTCATCAAATTATATATTTAAGATAGTCAAAATAGATAAAAATAGTTAGGTAGTCTGTTGAAAGCGGAACCAATTTTACTTGAAAAATAATTTCTCTTAAAATACATCAAATCTTATAAAACTGTTTTAGGCACATGTATATGATATATAAATCTACAAAATTTATGTTTTAAACTTTTCCAAATTCAGTCTCTAAGATCGTCAAAATCGAAATGCAAAATACTGCTGCAGCACAACCCTAATAGTTCAAATCAACACTAGAACAATGGAGAAAAGGTTACTTACCAAAAATAAACTTGAAATGGATGAATTTGCTGCAAAACTTAAGTGGAATAAGGAAGAAATGAAGGCTGAAATGAAGAAAGAATGAGAAATAAAAATGAATCTAAAGTGAGGGGGGCAGAATAGTGAGGAAGATAAAGTCCACCTCTCACTTCCTCACTTTTGTCATTTACCTTTTTTCTGTTTATTTTGTTTTTCTTTTCTTCTCTTCTTCTTCTTCTTCTTGTTATTATTATTATTATTATTATTATTATTATTATTATTATTATTATTATTATTATTATTACCAAAAATACAACTTAATCTTCTACTTCAATTTAATTAATTAACTATATCAAATTTTATTAATTCAATCTAATTTCTTTGTTCACTTTATTCTTAACTTCTTATTATCCACATCTAGATAATTTAAATAAATACATGTAACTCTATATAGTTGTAAAATATTTTAATATATGCTAAGTATATGTTATTAACTTATTCAAACAAAAATGTATATTATGCATGTGTTAAATTGAATTCTATGCAAAATAAACATATTCAAATGAGATGCATATAGAAATGCATGTGAGGGAAAGTTCAGGATGTTACAAAAAATACAATGTAATGGTCTTAATTGTTGTTATGTATAAATCTTACACCTAGGATGAAAATTTGTTAAAGTTTGATCTTTTTAAGTTTGTCCTCTCCCTTGAGATGGACTTCCAACACTCCCTCTAGGTCCTAACAAGATGGAGAAACGCTCTCTTAGCCTCTAAAAATGAACCAATGTCTAAAAAAAACTAAGATTTCCCCTTTGTAACACATAACTCTCCCCCTCTCACTTTTTCCCTCACTTTACTTATAGAAACAAACTCTCTCCAAGCTTCAACAATGGCAGAAGAAGAGCTCTGAATAAAGAAGAAGATGCATATGGAATGTTAGGTTGGTTAACAGGCAGTGGGGAGCAAATTTAAAGGGAATGGCAGAGAGAAAAACGTGGTTGTTTCATCAACTCTGTCTGCATAGACTTCACAGTTATGACTCCTCTTTCACGGGCGTGAGCCTCTCCTTCACGGTCATGAACCAACTCTTTACGGTCGTGAAAAACTTCATCACGGATGTGCACTAAAACTTGATATTCACGGTCGTGACACCCATTGTCACGGATGTGAAATATCATATTTCAATCACTTTCAACATTTCAAAACTCCAATTAATCCCCTATTTTCTACTAACTAATAACCTAACTTATAGGCCCTAATTACAGGTGTTACACTTTCCATATTCTCTACAACATCTTAAAAAATTGCAACATTTTTTCTAGTTACTTTATCCATATCAACTCTCAAATTTCACAAAACAATGGAAAAGGTACACCCTAAAGTTTCTTTGCATCCTTATGGTTTTGTAAACACGAAAAAAAAATTAATGTTTTAAAATAGTAGCAAGTGTTTAAAAAAGTCAATCACTTCAACTTTAATAATAAAGAACCAACTTCAAAAAGTAATGTGCTTAAACAGTCTATCTCCTTAAAAAAACAGTACTCATATTTTCACAAAAATTGAAAAAAGAGAATTAAAATCACATTACTGACACCATTCTTCAAAAATATATTTTTTTATATTATACCATTTTTCTTACATCATCCCAATCAAAAGTCATATTTACCCAACATTTTGTCCATGACATTATGCTTTATTTTCATAGTTCTCCACCTCGAATCAATATGTGGATCAACTCTCAAATCTCATGAAAGAAGTTTTTCATTCATCAGTTCTTTAACTCGTATCAAGTAGCCATTTTTCCAAGTATTGTCTTGTTTATATTTAGGTTTTGTAACCATTTGTTATAAGCATTCTATTAAAATGGGATCCTGTTCAACAGTCTACACCCTTTTTGTTTTTCCCTCTACCACGAACCAGTCAGCTATTTCCAATAGAATTCATCCTAGCAACCTTTTAAGATTATAATTAACATAAAAGAAAGTAAATACAAATACCAAATAGACAAGAGACATAAAACATAATTTCAAATAAAAGTCACAATAATTAGCTCCTACAATCAAGTAAAAATGAAAGATAATGAAATGTATAAAATAAACTTTCTAAACTTATAATGTATTATATACTTTATTAGAGCGAACTCTCCAATTATTAAACATTTATTGCGCAAGTGAGTTTCTAAAATTAGTCCAATGATCAGATATTTGAATTGTTGATATGAACTCCATTTCATTTTCACCATCATCGTCTTTACATGTTCTACTTCATAAGCTTCTTCCATATTTGTTGGCATATATCTCTTAATCAAGTTATAAAACAAGCAACATGTCATAATAATATGCTCTTGGGTTCTAATCGAATAATATAAGCAACTTTTAAGAATATACCATCGTTCTTTAAGCAAACCAAAACATTTTTTTATAATATTTTTAGCTTTTGAATGTTTCATATTGAAATATTCCTCTAGAGTTTGTGGTCGCCAATCACTTCTCCACCCATCAAGGTAATAGTATTGCCCTCGATATGAAGCAAGAAATCCCTCACATTAGTGTTTCTGGTATCCACCAAGTAGTAACAACTTTCACATACAAAAATATATAATATATTTAACACATTGTCCTATAAGACAACTCTTTAATTAATTAAAGAGGTATTATTAATTGCATTACCTTAAGAGATTTTTAAACTGTCAAGCCTAGAAATCGCATCTCGAAGGATACGACCATCATGTGTCGAACCCTCCCAACCAGCTAGCATATATACAAATTGCATATTAGGTGAACAAACACCTAAGACATTCATCACAATATTACCTTTCCTTGTTCGATATTTATGTCTCTCCTCAATATGCTCTGAGATATCAATGTAAGTATCATTTAGTGCTCTTAAGCAATTCTACATAAAAAGGCAAAGGACATATATCGATTTAGGCCATAAAAATTTGTGTTAATTATTTTATAAATCTAAGTACATATATTTTATGTACCATAAAGTATTCTACCTATCATCTGTGCAATCATCAGTAATCGTTTTAGGCTTTTTCAACAACTAGTATGCAACTTCAAAATAGCTAAAAACAATGGTTAAACTGTCGACTCACAGTTTATCCACTTCTAATGAAATATGTAGAAATTGTCTAATTTTTCTAATGATGAGATAAAATATATAGAAACATAGTAACAATCTCTTCCAATAACACATTTCTAGTCCCTTGTAAACCCCCAATATCCCTAAACATCTCACAAAGTATACCAAATATTCGTCTATTCATGCAAAGTTTACTCTTATATATTTCTTCACTCTCTTTTATTAGCCTACTTATATTTGATAATCGAAATCTCTTTCTATTTTTTTCTCTCTTATTTGATATCCACTAATAATGGTTGCACCCATCATGTAACAAAGGACACACATTGTAAAAATGATAGTGATAATAATAATTAAAAATTGCAGCCATTGAGAATTGTGTTTCCTTCTTAAAGAGAGAGCTAAACGAGACATTTCTTAAAAAAAAGTTAATTAGAATAGATTAAAACAACAAGCGACATACTTATTATACACGAGAATGTTTGACTTCTTGAAAATTCATGAAACTGAAAATTTAACTTTCAGTAGTACTAGAAAATTTATTTTTAAAAAAAAATGAAAGCATTGTTGGTGCATAAACAACCTATTACCCATAAAAGGATTTTGTTTAGATGCACACACCCATCAAATTACAATTAACTATTAATAAAGTTGAGATGGAAAAATAAAAAAATAAACCCAAATTTCAAATATCAATAAATTTCCAAACACAATCAAGGATAGCAGCTAAGAGGTAAATGTAAATACACATTCATAGCTATGTAACCACTTTAGCATGTCACATATCAAAGAACAAATACTTGAAGACCATTTGCAAATCTATAAAAAAAATATAACTTATAAACATTCCATCAATTATAATTGATCATTGGTGCAATCAACTATAATTAGAAATCTCTCTGATGCAATCCTTCCTTCAATTGCTTGAGTGACAGGATCATAGATTTTAGAACCTTAAAAATGAGTACTCACATATTATGAAATGAACCAGGTGGAGCGGAAGATGGCGCAAATAACAATTCTCGTGATAAGTAGCTGTGTAAAACTATGTTATTGCAGGATCAAAGGCACACATGACGCAATTCATTATTCAGTTCAGCACTACAATTAGATCTATAACATATCCCACAAAAGTGAGAAAGAAAAGCCAAAAATCAATGTACTTGCAAGATTTGATTTGAGATCATGCAGTTGGCTCCTTGAGTTGTATTGTACTTATATAGATTCCACTGTTCATATATTTAAGATTTTCTTATAGCTTAGATTTCAATCCAAATTAGAGTTCTTGCACTTTTCCAATTATTCAAAATTCCTCCCAAAAAAATCATTCGATAGAAGACATATCCTACTTAAAATTCAAGTCGTGGATATTTTCAAAAATATACGGAAAATAATTAATGCATTGTCATTATAAATAAAATAATGCAATTACTAAGTGGCTTAATTTACAGCCAGTATAGACTCATGCAATGCTAACAAATTAAGATCAATCCTATGATTCAAAGAGTTAACTCAAACTATCATAATTTAAGTTTATAAAATATGAAAACCTTATAATGCTAAAGCTAATAAATTAATTTACAGAACCAAACATAACTGAATCGAATCAAAATATTTCGATTCAATTTATTTAAATTATGTTCGGTTTTAAATTGAACCTAACCAATACCCACTCCTACTTTTTTCGCATTCTTATGCAAGCAGCACAAAGGATCCTCAATTGTTAATATTATCATGCATCTCAAATTTGGATATATATATATATATATATATATATATATATATATATAAGATTTTTTTTTATAAGAATATGTAATCATAATTAATTACAATAATTAGAGATGACTATGAAGTAAGAACTAGCTAATACAATATTGTATATAAATAGTTATAAACTTCCAATGAAAGTTATGAAACTACCTAGTATAGATATAGATCATTGATAATGGGACATTATTTGACCCCAGCAATGGCAATAGCAACATCCCTCTGTGTTCCATCTTTGACCTTTTTTAAAAATTAAAGAACTAGCAATTAATCCCTTTTCCAATGTCACCCTTTTTCTTATTAACACTTTTTTTTTATTTTAATTAAAGATTAAAAGTTAATCAATTATAAATATCTTTCTATTATAAAAATGAAGTCTCAATTATTTTATAGTTTTTGTGCCATAACATTAGAAAACTCTTGAAATAGAATGGAGTATTAGTTTTCTCTTTTTTCACATGCCATATTTCATGGTATATTAATTTAGAAGGCAAAATCTACTCACAGTTTTTTATATTATAACTCATATGATTGAGTCTCAAATCTTTTACTTTATTCAACTGAGCCCTTAATATATTATTTTTATTTGATTAAATCTTTAAAAATAATTTTTATGGATATTATTTTTATTTGATTAAATCATTAAAAATATGTTTTTTATAGACTTTATACCCAAAAGTAACGGATTAAACACGTGGCACCCACATGCGGGTCTATTACTTATTTTATAGTAAATTTATAATTTATAGGTTTTTAATATATTAAAGTGTTTTTCAATAAAAAATTGACAAACCAGTTCTACCATCTTCTTCAACGGCGGTGGATAGGGGTGTAATCGAATCTAGTCGAATCGATACACTATTAGACTCGAGGTCGATTCGATTAAAATACTCGACTCGATAAAGCTCGATTTAATAAAAAATTAATAAATAATATACTCGATTAAGTTCTAATATAAGGGTATAAATGTAATTTAATTAAGTTCGATTAAGCTCGCGAGTTTTACGAGCTGAATATTATGACACTCGAACTCGACTCGATTAACTACTCGAGCTCGACCTCGACTCGATTAATTCCGAGTCAAATTCGAGTATTTTTCGAATCGATTTCAAGTATCTCACGAATAACTTGATTCGTTTACACCCCTAGCGCCATCTTTTTCCGTTCAATCTTAAACCCTACCTTCCCACCAAGAAAAGATAAAAAAATAATTATATATAGTGAAATTCCAGTCTAAGGAATTTATATCGCCATCTCTTCTTCCTTTCTTCTTTTCATTGTCATTTCATCACCATAAATCAGTTCTACCATTAACATCACAGTCACCATCACCAGCTCGCCCCTCAAATGAAGTCAACTCATTTCTCTATCGCCGGCAGAGATGGAAGGTCTATTTGCAGATCAGCTCGCCCCTCAAACCAAGTCAGCTTGTTTCTCCATTGCTGGCAGAGACGAAAGATCAATTTGCAAGAAAGGAGGAATACATTTTGATCTCCGTTTTACAAATTAATTTTTAATTTTATGGTTTTAATGGATAATGCTTTATGGGTTTTGATTTGGAGAGAAAGGAAGAATAGATTTTGATGCGTAATTGGGTCACGCTTCTTGTTCTTGAAAGTATAATACCCGATTTTGTAATCAATATGATCTTCTTGTTTTTGGTTTTCAACATTGTTTACCGAATTGTGTTTAACTGATATTACTGTTGATACATATACGGTTCCAAAGTTGCTTGATAACGGGAAGGTCATGATTTGCTGCTGATATTGAATTGAACAACAAATTAATCGAAGTGTTTGGGTATGCTGACGCATGGATGATGCACAAAAGATGTTTGATAGAATGCCGAAGAGGAACATGTCTTCTTGGCATTTATTGATCAGTGGGTATGCATGAGCATGAGAAACGCATGCAAGGTATTTGATAGAATACCTGGAGGAACGTGGGTTCTTGGCATTTGTTGATGATTTGCTGCAGACAGTGGGTATCAGTATCAGTATCAGTTTCGACTTCTTCGGCATCAATCTTTTGGTGGGTCGACGTCTGGTTATCAAAATCTCAATTGCTGAAATGCATATAATATCAATAAAATTATTTATAGGTTCAATATAAGTGGGATAAATCTAGCGTTGCTAATTGCAGCAGAATCTATTGCCTTTAATTAATTCATCACTTTGTTAATTATAAAATATAAACTCAGAAAGTGAAGAAATGTCATTGTTATTAACTTGATGTTTTTATCTTTTAAAAATATTTCTTCTTAAAAATTTATATTTCAAAAATACCTCATTTTTAAAAATTTTGCTTTCGTTTGTCTTTTGCTCCATAATCTCTCTGCCACTGGTCCCTCGATTCGTAGGAAGAGAGAGAAAAATTCCTATGAATGACAAGAAATGCAGGCACTGCTTCGGGTGGAACCCATCCCCACCACAATCAATGGCCCCGGTGCCTTATTCTCTTTCTTTTGCTTCTCATTTATCGTCGGAGTCAATTCCCTACTGGGTCCAACGTGGAGCTGGGCGCATCATCGTAACTGTTCGTCCCCTCACCGTAAATGGGGCTGTTCCATTGTTGCATCATCGTCATCATGGGCGGCCGTCAACGGCGAGCAAGACGACTGCGCAGTGCTAAGCATCGCGCAAAACCCACCTTAGCTAATATTAAAAGAGCTTACTGCCTCCTCGCACATTGTGCATCATTTTCTTATTTTGGTGTTGTTTGATGACCGATGAAATAAATTCAGCACATAGTTCTTGTCTTTTTTATTCAGCTTAAATCTTATCTGCGTGAACTTTCTACTAATTTCTTCTTGGAGATAGGCTTCAATCTATTGGATAATATTTGTTTAGCTATTGAATCTCAAGTTTTATTTTCAGGGTATTTCTTAGTTTAGTGTAGATGGGAAAAAAAAATTGCCAATCTTGAATACTTTTTCATAAAATTCCGGTTTTATAGGGATTTTTTTTATCAAATTGACCAATTCAATATCAATATGTTAGTTCAGTTGCCGCTTAAACTCGCGCGTAATTTTAAGACAGTCGCCCCCTATGCATTGGTGCCACTTCAAAAAAAAAAAAAATGGATTTATGGGCCACTTCAAGTTGCGTTCGGCCTTTTTTCTATGACAGCTTAGTATAATTACCTAAAATGAGAAATAGTTTCGTAAAATACCCCTAAACTTAGAATTTTATGAAATTTTACCATAAATTTGTAAAATATTTATAACAAACTAAGAATTTTCTCTGTACTGTTAATTTCAAAGGAATCTGAAGGAACTAGCATTTGAAGTTGTTGGACAATGCTTTGCCCTTTTTTGGTCTGTTTGTAGATGATTGAGAACTCGGTGTTTTTTTTTTTTTTTTCTAATCTGATGATTGATGGTGGATTTGAAAGTGGATTCAGAGCTTGGAGGCGTGTGCTAAGGGTCTGGTGGTGCTACAACGTGGTGGTGGCCTGGTGGCCCTTTCAGCCAACGGTGGATCGGGAAACTTCACTTTGGGGGTGGGGGGAGGACGCCGAGGTTTATATCTGAGTAAATGTTTTAGACCTGTAAATTTGTTGCATGGATTGAATTTTGCAATTAATTAACATTATTTATACTGGCACTACTTTTAGTAAAAGTATTTTCCAAAAAAAAATGATTTTCAATTTTTACAGTTTTAAAAATTGCTTTGGAATAAAAATGAATAAATATATATTTTTCTTAAAAATAAACTTGAAAAAAATAATTTATAAAAAATCAAATTAATCGGTCAATTAAATCAAAAAATTTCAAAATTTCATTTTTTTAATTCCAAACACTACCTTAAAATACCTATATACTATAAATATATTTTATATGTAGATACATGGTATAATACCATGTATACTGATATACTCAATATATAACTTGAATTCACATTAGTCTACAACCTAATGAACTATAGAATATTGAATGGTTTAAACTAAAAAAATAATTGCTAATTAACTAGTAATATAATCCCCAATAACTTGTTTTCTAATAATTATTTCGCAAATATTCATGGATTAAATTATTTTTTTCTGGATTTAACTTTAAACAAATCCCTTATTCCCTATAATCATAATAAAAAGGAAAAAAGTTAGAAAATTGTAAAATCCATGTTATTAATCCTCCACACCTAGACATGGCACACTGGTATTGCCCTTTCTTGAAATTCTTGAACCAGAGAGAGTGGAGACTCAATAACATGTGATTATTTCATAAATAATTTCTCAATATATATATAAAAGAAAATTATATATGTAACATTAACAAAGATCACCATGACAGAGTTTTAGCTCGCCTGGTGCGAGGGCGATAATTTTGAACAGACCTATGGCTATGTGACTTAGAATTATGCAGGAAAATCTTTTTCAAAACTTTGATGAACTCAACAAAGCCAGCAGGTGAAGTGGGTTTTCTATTTGAAACCACAACTCTGCTATTTCTGGACAATCTTAAAGATTGAAGTTGAACACATCCCTTGTGATCTGAACCAAAACTTGAACCGTGATTTCCTTCTAATGATGAATCTTCATTGAAATCTTCCCATAACATATCCATCTTTTCTTCTTCATCATCATCACTGTTCACCAATATTGAATTCCCTTTCTCTATCCAAGAAAAGCTCTTTCTTCGCGTGTTTTTGATTGGTGTGTAGATTGGAAAACAATCTTTATACTCTTTTTTTTCTTCTTCTTCTTGTTTATGTTTAGAGGTTTTATAGTGGCAAGAATCAGGAGAGGCAGCAGGAGATAAACGCCATAACGGGGGTGAATCGATGGAGGAGGAGAAGGTATCTGAGAAGATAGGGAAGGTGAAGTCCTCAGTAGCCATGGGTGTATTGGTGATTTGTGTGTAAAAAATAGGAGAGAGATGAGAGAAAGGGTATTAGAGAGGAATTAGATATTTGGAATTGGTGGTTTTCTTTTTCTCTTTGTTTTTTTGACATATTAGTTCAACTAATTCAATAAGTTAACATCTCTTCAGGTTTTTTTAAAATAATTCAGTAACATATATTTAATTATTTTATTTATATTAATTAATATGAATATAAAATTAATGAATTTATATATGATATTGTATTGAGTTTTTATGTAGTTTTTCATTTTTCATATAAAGAATTTTAGAATTATGGTAGGGTCCCACTCAACAAGGTAGATTTGGCTCTTCAAGTGGGCCCAACTATGTTTTAAATAATATTTAAATAATTTAAATTAAACTTGACTAATTTTGTTTAAATTGATGCCTTAACTTATAAGCTTTATTTATTTATTTATTTATTTTTCAGGTAAGATTCAATGAAATGGAAGTTTAAACTATAAAATTATGAAAATAAACTCTAAAGCTATTAAATTAAAATATCTCAATATGAGTAAAAAATCACTTTAAAAGTGAACACTAGAATTAAAGATTCATAAGCAATAAAATACCGCATTCTTAATACTTAAAATGTTAGTTTTAGGTACCTATAATGTAGCTAAGGACAAATTTCAAAATTGCTATAAAATATGAAATAAAATAATAAAATAGGCTTATAATTAAATCAAAACTTTTTTTAATTATAATTAATGTCTTTATTTCTATTATACTCTTATTTATATGTCTTATTATTAATAAATTCAAATCCAGAAATATATATAATTTTTTTTATCTATCTAATGACCATCCATAAACATTATTAAAAAAATCCATTAATTAATATAAATACATTCAAATAATTTAGTGAAGTGCTAATAGTAACAAAATAAGCAATTGTAAAACCTTTTTTCCAAGCAAATGTCAAATGCATGGCATGACTACCAAAAATCTAAAAATTAACACAATTCAACAGAAATAATTTAAAAATTAAAATAATAATTAAACATAAATAGAATTACAATACAAAGCACAATTAAATCTAAAAAATTAAACTATTTTAAGTGAATCGGTTAATTTTTGGTTAACTGTAAAAATAAAATTAACCCAATTTACTAAAAACCGAAATTTCTTAATTTCTTTGACCATTTATCCAATTAAAATCTTATTGATTAAATTGATTGGTTAACTGAATTATGCAGTTCAATTAATTTTAGGATTAATTCAATTTTAATTGAACCGATGCTCACCCCTACGAGGGTTAAGGTGCAAATTTGTCTTGAATTTTATCTAAATTGTTAATTATTTTATAATTATTTTTTTTATCAATAATATCTTTAAACTTTTAATATTTAACAGAAGACCCATCTCAGTAAATGAGATTTTTTTTTTCAAATAAAAAATTGCCAATTAAGCTTCCATGTAATATCCAAATCAGATTAATAAAAAAATTAAGAAAAAAAATAACTTGAATCCCTAAAAAGCTAAAATGGCAATTTCTCACCAATCCTTACCTCCATCTCTTCCATATGCGTGTGCTATTTCTTCAATTAATGAAACCCGTCATTGAAAGGCAGTGATGTTCTTAGTGCGCCGCTAGAAGCGGATGTCCAAAATGGTAAGCCTATGAAAATGAATGTCAAGACCAGCGACACTGCAAGGCTGTGGATGGCTAGGATTGGAGACGTGGCGGCCGTGACGGTGTCAATCTCTTATCACTTTCTCTGCATGCAAAGGAAACAACGTTGTTTTCTCCAAGGATTTTGGAGTTGATGATCCAAAAGTCCCAATGTCATTAGGAGTATTAAAAGCTTACGGTTGCAAGCTGGGATTTTTGGTATTTGCTTAAGCTTTTCTAGTTTGTTATTTCAGCTAGGAGTTGTACCCACTAATGTCACTTCTCTAGTTCTTTGTTCCTTTGCCCTTAGCCATGGCATGTTCCTAGGTCAAATTGTTTTGATCCAAATTGTAATTTGAGTTGGGGTTTTTTTTATATAAATTGATTTTTTTTATTTTCTAAATCTCCGTTCAAATCTTCAATTTTGTATTAATTTTGGAATTGATGGTTTGTGGATTAATTAGAGATTAGGGAGAATGATAATTAGGATTAAGGGATTTTAGGGTTTTTTATCTTTTTATAATTCTCTACTTGTTGTCCAGTGGCATATGCTACATAAGCTTTAAGCAGTATCTGTTAACTTTTCTATCTGCTGAGCTAGCACTTTCGTTAGGCAAGGTACCACTGGCCCCGTTTTAGAAGTTCAAGATCATTATTGATTAAAAAAAATTGAGAAGACATTGACAATTTAATTAAAATTCAAGAACAATTTTATATCTTAACTCTTCATTTTAAAAATGACATTATTCAAATTGTAAAGTGAAACAATAAAAAATAAAACTTTATTTTTGAGATTATGTACATAAAATAAAAATATTTGAAGATTATATGAATCAAATTCCATGTATCATCTAAATCCATCTTGACACAGATGATAAGATAAAAAGCATATGGTCAATAAACTTATTAATTTATGTAATTAAGTTCCTTAGCTCAAAAACTATTCCTCTAAATTATTAAATTTGAAATTATTTAGTTCATGAATTGAAAATTTATATCATTAACTATCATTAATTTAATGCAAAGCATTTCATAAATAGATACTAACTGAAATTTTTTATAATTATCTCTTATCGTTAATTAGATACTAAATATTTTATAAATTAATGAAAGCTAAATTAATTCAAGATTATTAGTTTGGAGAATAAATTAAATAAGTAAATTTGATAGTTAAAAGGGTCAATCAAATAAAAGTAATATAATAATTAAAATAATCAATTAAATAAATTTTTTATTAAGAAGCTTAATTTTTAATTAAGAAATTTAATTAAATAAATTAAGAAACTAAATAATGCATTCTGTTTCTTTTTTTTCAAATGTTAATTTCAAAAGCAATAAACTAATTAATCAAAAAAATTAAAAAAAAAGGCAATAAACTAAATAATATGGTTGGATAGTGATTAAGAATTGAAGATGATGACTAAGGGCTCGTTTGACATTGCGTTTGCTAAAAGTGTTTTTGGAGAAAAAAATTTATTTTTAAATTTTTTGAGTTTTGAAAACTGCTTTTGTAAAGAAACATGTAAATAGATACTTTTCCATAAGCAAGTTTGAGAAAAACAGTTTATAAAAAATTAAAAAAATCAGTTAATTAAATCAAAAAAATTTTAAACCTGTTTTAGACACCTAACAGCAATCTCAAATACCTCCTAATATTCTTCCAATATCAAAAGACAAAAACAAAAATAGAAGCAAATATCTTGAGAAAAGGAAGTTGGGGACATCCCATCTACCGCCGGATAGTGAGGAGGAATTGCCTCTGTTTGCTTAATTAATTATTTGGTTTTTTCTACAATATGGTAGTTGACCCTAAAGCCATGAAAGGGACTGAACTACTACACACACACACACACACACATATATATATATATATATATATATATATATTGTTTGTTTGGTAAGTTTGCACTTTGAAAATTAATCACTGCTCCTTTAAGTCAGCCATTAATTTGTCCTTTGCCTTATAAATACATCACAGCAAAGTTACTAAATGTTCACTACTTCTCTTCTTAATTGCATTCATTTAGCTATTAAGTATTGGATTAGAGTTTTGCTTAAATGGATTTAGTTAGCTAATTTAACTTAGTTGTTGATATAGTTACTCCTAGCTATTAAATTTGGGAAATCTTTTCCTCCTGTTAATTCCAACTTTGAACTTTGAATTACTCCTACGCAACTTCAGTTATATTTGTTTGATATACAAAATCGTACCAAATAAAAAATTTGATCTGATTCTATTAAAAAAAAAAATTCAACTTTAAATATAAATTTTTACTCGATTTTTCAATTCGATTTAGAACACCTCCAACCCTACTTTTCAAGATGGAAAAATTAGTATAGAACTTAAAGTCTCCAAGAATAAAATTAATTTATTTTAACAGAAAGAATGAAATAAAATTAGTATATATATATATATATAATTTTTTTTCTCTTATTAATGCGTGTATAAACATGCGCATAATTCCAGTTAAATTAATTTCCCAAAATGGTCTTAGGAAAAAATTTAAGTACTAAATAGAATACAAACCCACAGAGTAGTCATGACTCATGACAAATTCAGAGAGTTAAAAATGGATTTTGCCAATAAAATATTTTTTCAATAATAAATTTCAAGTTGTTAAGAAAAAAAAAGTTATTATAAGTCCTCAATGTGTTTTGAAATAAAAGTTTAAAGACTTCAATAGAACAAAATACAAAGATAATCACAATAGAATGGCATTGCCAGGCTATAAGAAATGAGAAAAATCATGGTTTTACTAGAAAAATGTTTTAGCATATCGGCCCTACCTTCTCCTTTGTCATCTAAGTATCCAAGGAAATATTATTCTGTTTGTAAACTGAAGCCAAGATACAATAACTTCAACAATGTGCTTACAATGACAATTCCTCAAAGGTAAGCAGTAACAGAGAGGTGTTAAATGTCTATACATGGCAGCAGCTGAAAGTTATCATTTTTGTTCTATCAACGAACCCATTTGTCTTCCCAGGAAATATGGAGGACCAGCTCAATGTGCCAGTAATTTACAACTCGAAAGCGGCAAGTCCATCATTTTGCTGAAATATGTTCAACATCTTCAATAAATCATACAATCTGTCGATGAGATTCTTGATGGCGAAGAGGAATTCCTTTGGCTTCATATCCATCCTCTTCTTCATGCTTTGTGAGGCGCAGTTGTACAGATGGTGATGAACCTGTAATGGAAGCCTAATCTGTTTACTTCACTTATCCAACAAACATGTCTATGAAATTAATTGTATATCACAGATAAAATCCTGAATGCTCACCCTCAACCATGTCTTTTGTCTTATGAAGAACGAAAGTTCCAGATAAGATAGTCACAAATCCACACATTTCAGTAACAATTTGAGTTGGGTTTTGTCGATCCCAGTCCTGAATTAGAAATCAAAAAGCATATGATTGAGATTAGAATACACATACACATATATATTCATATTCATTTTTAAATCATGAATTTTACACGCATAAATCTTATATAAGTCTGCAAAACATAGAATTTTTAGGGGGTTAGTAACATAAATGGTACCAAAACTTGTGATTTTGTTACAAATTGGTACTAGACCTTTAATTGTTGCAGATTGATACCAAAAGTTTTGAAAATGTTGTAATATGGTACCTGAAACTAATTTCGAGTAAGAAGAATATGACGTGACAGCCGAAATGTATAGTTGGCATGTTGTCACGTCATATTTTTCTTACCGAAAACTGACTTCAGGTATCATATTGCAATATTTCCAAAACTTTTAGTACCAATCTGCAACAATTAAAATGTTTGGTATCAATTTGTAACAAAGAGACAACTTTTTGGTATAATTTTTGTTATTAACCCGAATTTTTAGTTTTTAAAAAAGAAACATTAACAGTACTGTTGACATGACATGCATGAAGAGGAAAAAAAATCACCATTGATGTACAGTTGGAGAAGTATTTCTTAAATGACAGACATTATAATAAGAATATTATTTCAAGCAATCAAAAAAGAAACTTCAGAATTATGAATATGGATAAGTGGTGAAGATTCTATTCTAATCCAAGACCTATGCCATTTGATGAAGCCATGTGAATTGCTAGTACAGAAGCAAGGGCAATATAGGATTTAAGACATTGTTACTAGTCATTCAGCATATCAATTCAAAATAAAAATACAATAAGATTTTTTCATTTATTTAACTATTTATGGTTTGAATACATCCAAACCAGCATTTTTTTAGAATGTTTCGTTTTAATTGAATTCACATATTACTCCTCATGGGCCCAAAAACAAAATAAAACAGAACAGATATGCCTGTTAAAAACAGATTACCTTAAACATGATTATACTGGCCAAAATGGTTAAGGTTGTAAACATCACGTAGTATATGGGTGACACAACAGCTGTGTTGAATGTATCAAGAGCCTGCATTCAAAGTATAAATAAATTTTCTGAAGAAATTCACCATCCATTGGAATTTTTTAAAAGAACAACCGGCAATTAAGCCTTTTAGAAAGTTATGCATTTTACAGTATCTATTTATGATAAGCAACTGCTCTCGTTATTCAAATTTGCTGTTCTGTGTTAGCAAGGTGAAGACTTTCACCATTACATATCCAGAAATGCTCCTCATAAAAAACACATGCACTTTTATTTTTTCAATGTACCCCTTTCTCCTTTCCTAGAACACTGATAAGCTCCAACACACTTCACTTATGCTAATAGAAGGGATGAGCAGTAATGGAGGGGCTGCTCAATTGTTAGGGGCTGCTTCTGCAGGACCATTATTGTTTTACTTTCTGCTGTGTTGTTGCTGGGTCTGGGTTAGGGGTAAATTAGTGAATAGACTTAAAAGTTGTTACTGAGTATAGGTATATAATAGGCAGGGTGTTTTGCTTGGGATCATTCTGCTTTTGGTGCGAGTCCTAGTGACTGAAAGGAGAGATCAAGCACTCTCGAAATGCTTGAATTGTTCATGTTTCCCATTTTATTCAGAATTCTATATTGATACCTTGACCTGATGTCATCAGTTCTTATCAATTGCTCACTGATTTCATCAATTCTTATCAAACACTCTCTTAAAGGGTGAAACCCCTAGATAATTCTGAGTAAGTCCACCCCCTCATCCCTTAAGATTTTAAAAATGGAGCCTCTTTCTCTTTTGGTTTTCTTTATAACTAAATTGTACACTTCCAAGTTCAGAACCCGACATTTTTGCCAACCCTTATGCAAAGAGACTTCCATTTCTTAAAGGCCTGTGGAGGCACCATAGGTTATTATTAGACATTTCCCCATTTGTTTTCTTCTAGTAGGATTCCTGAAAAACTCCACCTTCAAATGGGAGCTATACAGACAGATTTTTGGGTCTAGACAGTAGATGCGGCAGAGAATCCTTAGCTCAGCATTATAGCCAGGGCTTCAATGCTACTACATACAGTGCTTCGCTAACTCAAAGCAACTTTATTTCAGAATCTATCACAAAGGAAAAATGAAAGACTTAGGTGCTTGACTACCCAAATTAAGCAGCTATATAAAATTTTATGAATCAGTTTTTAGACAATTTTATATTTATATCAAGCTTCTATCATTATAACTATTTTATCCTAACTAATCCATATTGCCTTTTCATTTCCAATTATAATATGAACAAAATAATTTAACATAATTATAATTACATCAGAATCTTCAGTTTTGTCTTTCAGCCCTTACCAGTTCAATTACATTCTAGCTATTACTTTTCAAAATTTGGAATTATTGGGCTCTTCAATTTTCAACATTAAAGTTATTCTGGCTCTTAAACTTGCAGCAACTAATTTTTAGTTCTACAGAAAAACACCTTAATTTTGTGATATTTTTCTCTTTGCCTTTCCTGAGTTGACTATCTGAATTTATTGTACTACATCCTAGTGTCATAAGATTATAAGATGATAAGAATTAGGTTGGACCAGAATTCCATGTCTGCTTAACAATTATAGATTGAAAAAGGAAATTGAGCTAAATGGAGTATGAAAAGACTGAAATTCAGTAAGCTCATAACATTAGGAAGTCCGAGGGTTCATCGAAATCACCAATCTTGAAAGCAAAAATTATAAAAAGCAATAACTCCTGGTCCTTTTAAAAGGAGACAAACTAGTATGCCATCTATTCTAGTTGTAGCCTACAGAAATAAATCAGCATGTAGTCAATGCAAGAGTTTTATCATTCTAAATAAGGACTGAGAAGAACTATAAAGAAAAGTATAAACCTTGTTTAAATAGTTCATCTGAGTGACCACACAAGTAACCACAACAAAGGTAAAGGCCCATGTTTGTGGGTATACCAACTGATTCATTCCTGAGAAAGTTAGCTTCAGAGCAATTCCAAGTGCTTTGACACTCATAACCTGTCAGAAGGTTGTGGAGGATTACACTACAAAAATTGGATATGTATGCATGTAGATGGGCAAACAAACAGAATAGTGTGATTCAAGAACTGAGAAACTGAAACATACCGATAGTGAGCCCACAAGTGAACAAACTGCTACATAGACCATAACATGAGTATGCCCATATTGGGGTATAAACCGTACAATGATGATGAAAACTGCTCCCATGATGAAAGCAGCATAAAAAAGAAAAGCTACATATGTCCAAATAGCTACTATTACAATCTTTAAATAAGATAATTGACAAGGAAAAAGAAAATAGATATTATTTCAAAAATCTTGCCAAAAGAGTACTTTTCTTTATCCTGCATATAAATGTATACCTGGCTCCGTTGCAAGGTCCCACACTTCCTTGACAGACCCAATTTCACGTTCTTGAGGAGCATGCAACACAATTGTTGTTGAACCCACAACACATAGAGCACAACCAAGAATCCCAAAAATGTTCAACCTCTCCCTCAAAATAACATGTGCTAGTGCAGCACTGTAAAACAAAATTGAAGCTAGCATTAGAACCATATATTGAGATATTATTCAACTGTAAATCTTTTATTACCTGATAATAATACTAAGTGCACCAAGAGGAGTGACCAGAATAGCTGGCGCAAATGCATATGCAGCAAAGTTTGCAATTTCCCCAACCACCACTGCCATAATGACAATTATCCATGTAAGAATGCACTTGAACTTTGAATATGTCAAAAATAGAAATAAAATATGGAATTGGAAAACAAAAAAGAGTAGTGACAGATCCAATGAGAAAATACAGTATTCAGACATGAACCAAAATAAATACATGCACACATGTTATGCTCTAGAAAATGACAAAAGATTGCAGATTCTTCATAAAGACAAGGGCAGCTACATGAAAAGAGTGATCCATAGGTTTCAGATCAAATTAGGTAACTGGCATGACAGTTAGCATTTCATAAAACTTAAGCAAGCCCACATATGTATGAATACAATGTTACAACTTTGAATTGAATTGTCAGAAATTAATTTCACTCAAGTTGTCCTTTAGACCTATACGTCCATGAGAAAATACAGTATTCAGACATGAACCAAAATAAATACATGCACACATGTTATGCTCTAGAAAATGACAAAAGATTGCAGATTCTTCATAAAGACAAGGGCAGCTACATGAAAAGAGTGATCCATAGGTTTCAGATCAAATTAGGTAACTGGCATGACAGTTAGCATTTCATAAAACTTAAGCAAGCCCACATATGTATGAATGCAATGTTACAACTTTGAATTGAATTGTCAGAAATTAATTTCACTCAAGTTGTCCTTTAGACCTATACGTCCAAAATTTTGCTAATAGAGGCAAGTGAATGAACAAAGATACATCCAAAAGTTTACTAAAAAACAGTAATCAGCTAGGAAAAATCAGGATCACCGTAAGTCTTCGACTTTATGTATCATAATACCCAATCATAGATAGTAAATTGCTCTTTGGTTAAGTCTCACACAAGATAAATAACAAATTACGAACAAAATTATGCAAGCAGAGTCAAATACGATAATTGAAAATCTAGATCAAACAGCCAAAGAATTTGACGTGATGACAGTTTGATTCTAACTTTGTATTGATTAATGAGTGACATAATCAAAATTTGCCGAAGTAGAGTGCCTTAAAGTCAGAATGAGAATAGACTAAAAACTGTTTGCTTTCGCTTCAAGCAACATCATTTTGTTGGGTAGCCTAATGCTCAACTCAATTAAGTCACAGCTTTGACGTAGCAACATTAACCTACAAGGATCCTTTTTCTGCATTTGAAAACTAGTTACATATATAATGCATGTAACAAAGGCCTGTCCCACGCCAGAATATGTGCAAATAAATTGCCAATTCCTTTCAATTACTGTTTCATATTCTCCATTAAGTACCATATGCTAGGTCTACAGTCATGCGATGGCTCAGTTATGCAAGCTTTCAACCAAGTATTAATGCATCTTTCTATTCACAAATGCAGGTCCCTATAAATTCACATATCCAACCAACCTAGCCCCTTTTTCACAATCAATCAGAATTCAAAAGTCTTTGTAGGACAAGAGACCAACATCTTACTGGGTTATCAAACAATAAAAGCAATCAGAAATCAATGACAATTCAGAAACAAGAACTGATGAAAACCAGTATCGAAGCAATTTTGGCAAGTTTGAGGTAGAAGACATTATTGTGCCTAAAGTATAAGCCACAAGACTTTATTGCACCTTTCTCAGACAAACAAAAGATGAACATAGGGATAGGTTCATATATTGTTATATCCAACTATCTAGAAAGTCCAGGAAGAGGGGTAGAGAGAGATAAAGACTTTAATATCTTAAAATAATTGTCATATAACATGTAGAATTTGTATAATTAAACTTAACCATTTAAACAAACTTTGATATAGTATTAGAAGCATTACCCATTAGCAGGAAAGTCCATACACGTTTCTTATATTACATTTCATTAAAAGGATAAGATAAGTATGCAAACTTACTTGTAATCATGCCAATCCACCAAAGTGGCTCATAAAGGTAAGAATAACCCCCAGCACCTGCAACAAAATCAATAAATTGAGATACAGTAAAACCTCGCCAATCTATTACTATACATCAGAAGCATTTTGCAATTACAATAGTCACGTATCACTTCAAGGGCTCCAGTAAATGCAATTCAACATGGAAATAATAAAACCGAGTATAAGAGGAGTAACATGATGCAAAGATTTCATCAGTCCCACATTCCAAATTTCACACAACAATTTTCCTATCAAGAATATGATTCCATTATTGTGGCACCCACATTGCATTTATTTTTGAAATAAACAAGTATAGAAACCCAGAGCTGAACCGCCAAAATTTTCCCAGGTGTGAGCCGCAAACCATCTACTCAGCTAGTTTAAAACTATGCTATTTGTGACCTTACCCTTCTCTGGTGTAATAAAACGCCAGAGATTCCTGTCTACTCCAAAAAGAAACTCACAATTAAGCAAAAGCCTATTGACATAATTCAACCATATCATTTGTTGCGGTAATCGCAAATTCTCAATACAGCAAAGGAAAAAAAATCCCAAAATCCACATTAATTTCGAAGAACCTCGTAATTGAAGAAAACCGAAAACGACTCACATAGATGCAATTCATTTTGCAGCCAAAAAGAAAAAATAAAATCCATTAAAAAGAGAAGTCATTTGTTACCAGCTCTGAGACCAGAAGCACCAGCTTTCTTCAATCCCTTTTTCTTCACGATAAAGCTGGCTCCTATAAAGATACTGGAAGACAATGCCAACACCAGCCCCTTTATGTTATCAACAGACATTCCCTTGTCTAATTCCGCCATAGCTCTAACTTCAAAACATCCCAATAATAATAAATCTCACGTCAAAAATCACCGTTCCCATTCATTCGATAGTCATTCCCCAACTCGATTCTCCCTTATGATTCCCCATTTGAATACAGAACTAACCTAAGTATGTGATTGTCGACTCCAATGAGCATAAAGAACGAAACAGATCGAGAAAAAGGAAAATTGGGGAGGTAGATCAATGGATTTTGATTCTTCGTGATGGTTGGAAGTTGAATTGGCTATCTCTCGTAGAATTTAAAAAATAAAAAATAAAAAGTCGCATCCGTTGGTTACTGGCACTGCTAGTGTCGATGGTTAATGCATGAATTTTTCTCTTTTTCTTTCTTTCTTTTCTTTTCTTTTCTTTTCTTTTATGATTGTTTTTATTATGTGATCACACGTGGATTTGTTCTGCTCGTTAGTTATGGGATTTGGGACTGTCCGCCGCCGCCGCCGCCGCAGCGTCTGAAATTGCATTCCACATAATAAGGGTGTTCAGCCTAACCTGTCTAAACAGCACATATTATATCCAATCTACAATCAAACCTTTAGTCTAATAATGGCTGGGAATTATATTGGTTTATATTTTTCTCTAATTGCATTTTATGAATTGGATTAATTTTTTATATTTTTCTCTAATTGCATTTTATGAATTGGATTGATTTTTTTATACTTCAATCTACAAATCAATTCGTAATTTATATATATATAACTAATATTTTAAATATATATTTATTTATAAAAAATTATGTAAAATTGAAATCATAAATTTTTTAAATATTAATAGATGAGTCATTAATTAAACTTAAAATGAAATTGAAGGAGTTAAAATATACAATATATTATATTAGCGGAAGCTTAATACTTTCAAAAATTTCTATATTTTCAAAAATTGTAAAATATGTTTTAACAATTCTAATTTCAATGGTTATCTTGAATCCACTTTTAGCATAAGTAAAAAAAATTATTAATCAATTTTGAAGTTTATTAACTCCTAAAATATTAGAAGTCATTGAATGTGCACAAAATTGTATGCGGTATGAAACTCTCTCTCTTGACTTTCAAGATAATGAATTTTTCATTTTTTTTAAAAAAATTATAAATTTATCTCTTTGATGCACATGCTCTAACATTTATACTTTTTTTAATAGAAAATTTTGTGTATAGTATAACTAACGAAGTTTATTGGATGAAGTTGAAGATGATGATGATAATGATAATGATAATGGAATGGTAAAAGAGGTAAATAATATTTTTCAAACCAAATTGAATTTGTATACATTGCAATGGTAAAACTCATTTTTACTATTTTTTATGTTTAATTCAACTTTAAAATTTTGCATTTCTTGTGTTTATTATTGTTGTAGGCTCTACTACTTTAATCTCACTTGTGGTGTTAAATTTTTAGTACTTTAGATTATTAATATTGAATGAAATATTTTAATAATTTGTTGTTACATTTTTTTTAGAAAATTTCTACTATAATTTTTATAATATGACTTGTTATTAAGTAATTTATATAATTGACTCAAAGTTTTTAAGATATTATGAATATTTGTAATATATTATTATTATTATTATTATTAAATAAAAAGTAAAAAATATATAAAAAATAAACCACAAACCGATCCGATCTAATCTGCAATTTTGATATGAATTGGATAGTTTTTTTTATATTCATAAATTGAATTGGATTGATAAATTTTTAATTCGTAAATTGTGGATTGGATCGAATATTGTGTTTAATTCGCACCAAACTGATATGCGAATATCTCTAACACGAACCAACGATGTCCATTTATGGGGAATACTAATAATACTTTTTATTTTTTTATACTTTCCAACACTCACACTTGCGATTGGTTAGTAGAAAGAAAAAAATACAAAAAATAAAGAGAGAACACAATTATTTTATCTACTCATCAACTAATTAGAAAATGAGTACAGGAGAGTGTCAAAAAATAAAAAGTATTTTTAGCATTTGTATTCTATTTTTAGTTTCCAATTCTTCTTTTTTTGTCTAATAGAAAAAAAATTTTGTATAAATAGTTTATTTATGTAATATCAAATTGTATTATAATTTAATTTAACCATAAAAATAATCAAATTTAACCAATAAATTATGTTTGATAAAGTGAATTATTTGGAAAAAAAAACTAGATTATCTCTAAATAAAACTAGTATTCAAAAAAATAGTAGTAGATTATGACTTTTTTCATTATAAACATTTATTTTTTTGTCAAATAATATGTTATATCCTTTAATTCTAAAGTTGAATTTTTAATTTTTGATATTGAATATGAGATTCTTTTATTATTTTGGGTTTATAATGTTTATTATTTTGAATTGATATATATATATATATATATATATATATATATATATATATATATATATAATTTGTTTGTATTATGTATTTAAATATAGTTTATTTTTTACTAATATAAATATATTATTTCATATAATTTTATATTTTTTAGTAAGTTTTGAGTTAGTAGATTATCAGCTAATTTTATCAAATATAGTTTAAATGATAAAATAATTTTTATATATTTTTTAAAATTGTTAATGTTAATTTATTTGGTTAAATTTCACATCCTCCAAAATCATTTATGTACCCAACTTATTATTTATGTAAATCAAGATCTTTTATCTATAATTTTTAATATAAAAATACCTTAAATTTTATTGATGTAAAAAAAACCTCATCAACTTGCTATCATTTCGTACATTAAAATACAAAATAGGTTCTAGCATGACTAGACCCGGCATTTTCAACCCAATCCAAAAATTCAATCCTAATTCCACTTAAAATTAGACAAAATCCGAATGAATTAATCTGAAATTGATTTAAAAATTTTAAGATTGGATCTAAATCAGTCGGACGACAACAATAATCTAATTTTTAAAATATATTTATATGTACCTTTTATTATTTTAAGTTGCTAAATTGAATAATATTTAGTTCAAACTTTATTTTAATATTTGAAAATTAATTTGTTCAATATTAAATATTAAGTAGTAATTAATTTTAATAAAAAATTAAGTATTAAAATTTCTTTTATTTTATTTTTTTCTTAATATTAAGTATTAACTACTAATTTAGTAATCTAATTTAAAATTAACTTTTACGAACTCTAAATAAAATCAAATTTACTGTTTAGAAAATATTATTGCTAAATAATTAGTAATATGGGGTTCAATTCATTCATTTTGGCTCAATTGATTAAATTTTTGTTCCAAATAATTAAATTGAGATTAAAATGAACTCAAATAATTAAATTGAGTTCAATTTCAATTGATAAAATTAAATAATAATTGAAAATTTAGTTAAATTGAATAATTGAGTTCAATTGACTAGAATTAAGTTGAATTTAAAACTTCAATTAATTAAATTGTATCTGTTCAAGTTCAAATTCAAATTGAATTTCAATGGATTAAATTAAAAAAATAAACCTTTATTTAATCTTTGAAGTTTAATTCATCAATTTCAATTTTAGCTCAATTAATCAATTAAATTTCAATTAATTTAATCTTACTTTTATCCAATTAAATTAATTTCAAATTAATTTTAATTTATTGAATTATAAGTTCAATTTAATCTCAATTTAATCAATTAAACAATTAAACAAAAATTAATCCAATCAAATTCAATTGATCATTTGAAATTTTAATGAATTTAAGTTCAATTAACCAACTAGCCCCAATTTAATCCTATCACGTTCAATTAATCAATTTCTATTTAATCAAATTCAATTCAATTTAAATTTAATTTATTCTATTTAAGTTTAATTTATCAATTTAATTTAATTATAATCGATCAATTTGTATTAGTTAACTGAAGTTTAATTAATCAATTACACTTCAATTTAATCTAATTAAATTCAATTAATCAATTTTAATTTGATCAATTGAAGTTAAATTTAATCAATTTAAACTCAATTGATCAATTGAATCCAAATTTGATCAATTGAAGTTCACATCAATTAATTAATTGAATTGTAATTTAATCAATTTAAATTCAATTTAATTAAATGAACTTCAATTTAATCAAATTATCAATTAATCAATTGAAGATGTTCAACTTAAGCTCAACTAAATCAATTTAAATTTAATTAATTAACTGAATCCTAATTTATTCCAATCAAGATCAATTTTAGCTTAATTCAAGTTTGATTAATTAATTGAATCCTAATCGAATCCAATTAAATTCAAGAAATCAATTTATACTTAAACAATTTAAGTTCAATTTAAATTGAACTTCAATTTAATTAATTAAATAATTTTAAGTTCAATTAATTAATATAACCATAAATTAATCAATTGAATCCAAATTTAATTTAATTAAACTTAATTAATCATGTTTAATTTAATCAATTAAATTCAATTTAAGCTCAATTCATCAATTAAATTCCAATTAATTAATTAAAATAACACGAGGTTAATTTGATTAGACATGACTTAAAATCGATAAAAAAACTATATACAAATTCAAAATGACATGAAAATTGAACTGAAATTTACTTTATATGATTGTCATGTTTAGGTCGACCTATTCTTAATTTATTGCATATCTAGGTAATTATCAAATATTCAAAATTTTTTAGTTGGATATTTTTAATGTTCACAATCAATATTATATTATATTATTGATTTTTGTAATTTTAAAATTCAATTTTATTCAGTAAAAAATAAAAATGCTCGTTGGTTTTAAATGCCATAAGAATAATTTGTCTTATTCTTTAGCATTAGGGAAATCTAAAACAAAACAAAAAGATAATTTTTTTTTCTCCTCTTTTATCTTTTCTCTCTCACTTTCATCCAAAATTATTTTTGATCTTCAGATTAATATTTTCTTCTGCTTGCAGCCAAATATTATTCTATTATTTATAAAAGACAGAATTTGCGTTGTTTTAATTATTTTCTGTTTTATATTTTTTATTATTTTACAATTGTATTTCGAAAAAGAAAAAAAAAGTGTCATGTTGGCAACTAATCAGCTTGCTATAGAAGATTAAAGAAATTTTTTAGTTAAATAAATAAAAATTGAGATATTTTTGTGTTACATATTAAAATTAAGGAATATTGATGTATGAAATAAATTAAGGAATTTTCTTTTTGTCAATTAAGCTGTCAACATTGCAAAAAATTTCACATCTCCATATGGAAGATATTTATTTTCTTCACAACTTAGCTTTCCAGTCAGCAAAAATATTAACATATCATTTAATTTTACTAGGTCAAATCATTTTTTTTGTTTCTTTTTTAACTTTTTTTAATTGAAAATTTGGGCTTTTTTTAAGATAATTTTGTATTTATTTCAGTCAAAAAATATTATGTTGTTAAGTAAAATTCATTTAATTTTCTCAAATGTTAGACTCCACATAAATAAACATTTTGAAAATTAACAAAACAAATTTTTTCTGCTTATACAAAAGTTTCATTAAATTACGCCAAAATTAAACTAATATTGTAAGATTAAAAGCCTAATTAATAAAAATTGAATCAAATATTGATAATTTAAATTATATATATATATATATATAATTTTTCAATGATTACATTTTTATTGGTAATCGTCATAATCTTTAGTATTAAATAATATTAAATATTATAGTATTAAATACTCATAATTATTGTAAAATTTATTAAAATTATTTTATTTTTTATTTAACAGTTGAAAAAAATGAGCATATATATCAACAAATCCACACTTCAACATTTTATAGGTATTCGTGTAATCCACACTTCTAACATTTTATGTTTTTCCATTTAGCTTTTATATTCAATTTTTAACAATGTAACAAATTAAAAGATGAATTAGATATTTGGTTTGATCAGTTCAACAAACAAAAAAACTAAATTAGATATTTGGTTAAATAAAATTAAAAGCCAATAGTTTGAAATTTCAATCATCAACTTTTAAAATGTATACTAAAAGTTAGCTTTTTACAAAAATTTGAAATTTCTACTTTTTGTATAAAAAAATAATTTTTTATTTGTGGTTAGATCAATTTATAATAATTTTTATTGATTAAAAATATATATTCTATTATATATTTTGTATTTGCTTAATTATTTTTTATATTATATATACATTGTGAGTAGATCTCAAAATAGCTCAAGATGAGTGAATTGAGCTATAAATAAAAATCAGTTTCTAATCCTTATAAAATTTGCTCATGTTTCAGTATTCAAAAAGTATTCTAATTTAGGAAAAATACTCACACCAAAAATATTTTAAAAATTCATTTTCACAAATCAAAGTATAAGACTATAAATAAAAATCAACCTATAAAATCAGTTTTTATCAAATAAATCATATTTTTTATTTGCAACAAAAATTTCAAATAAATTTAAATACAATGGATTTTTGCAAAAGCTCTTTTAACACTTTTCAACTTAAAAAATAAAAACTAGGAAGATATATTAGCAAACTAGAAATATAAACTTTAAAAATAAAAGAGAGAATAATAGTTTTAGACAATTGAATTTATAGTAGTTCATTTTTTTATTACATCCACTCTTCAAGACACAATCCTTAGAGTTTTTCTCCACTAATAATTTTTTTTAAAGATAAAAATTAAGTCAAATACAACCCTAAAATTTTCTAGCCTATACTTTCAAATTCAAATCCAAGTTTTTACAAAATAAAACTTGAAAACATTTTATTAGTTTTTATACCCAAGGTGCAAAATAACCCATTATCAAGTTTGAAATAAAACTTGAAAGCTTTTACAAAGATTATCGATTCACAAGCTTGAAAGATGATTTACACAAATAAAACTATAGCCAAGATGAAAATATCCAAAAATGATATTTAATATGGAAGGAAAATTTTCTAAAGAATGAAGTGTAACACCTAACACCTTATACTTTTATATACCACATATTTATGTATTAAGTTATTACTTATGACACAAAAATAAGACAAAACTCATGTTTACAATAAAGTATTTTTTTTAATTATGTCATACAATTATTATCAACAATTCAAAAATCAATACGGAAACTTTAATCATAAGCTCATAATATCAAATATATTAATAACTTAAACGTTATATTTAAAAGATAGTAAATTTACAAGTTGAATCCATTTACATGTCTTAGTACATATTCATTATAACTATACATATGCAAATATTTAAACTCTCAATATAAATGATATGCTCTTATGCTCATGTGTAATGCAAAGAGAGAGTGTGAGGAGGCTTAACTGGTGACTTTTGATCCATATCTTATATATGCACCTCCATATAAATTATCACTCTTCTATACTTGAAAAATGATGCAATTTGGTGAGATGTGACTCAATGAGAATAACAATCAAACGAGCTCTAAAGTACTAAACATTCCATAATAACAAACATCTAGTATACTTAATGCACATTTTATATTTCATTTCATTCATGAACTTCATATAAATGTAAATAAAATCAAGTATATAATGACTGCACTTTTCTTATGCTTATGCATATTCATTTCATTTTGTTATGACCAGGCTAAATAACACATTGTCCTGGATTTTCATTTGAATATTTGTCATGTGAACATTTGCATTTGCTAGTTAGTTTGATCATTTGTTTTATTTTCACATTTGCACATTTATTAGACCATAAGCCTCTGCTTTTGCTATTCATTTGCATTTGATCATTTGTTTGAGTCATAAGTCTCTTCTTTTGCTATTCATTTGCATTTGATTATTTGTTTAGACTTTAGGCCTCTTTTTTTGCTTTACAATATCGTTTAACTAATTACAACGCCTTTTAAGTCTATATGTATATGTATTTGTAACCAAACATTCATCAACAATTATATTCTTACTACATATATCACTTGTATATCATGTATGCTTTGCATATAACTTGCATATACCAGACATATATCACGTATGCCACACATATACCTCAAATATATCATATATGTCACAAATTATCTATCATCATATTATCAAGGATAAATCATGACAATCATATGAATCACATAGCCATAAATCATTTCACATAGCAAATAACATTCATATGCATTAAAGAATTCACTTGATAATTAAACTCACATTTTCCTTTAATATCCAAATCTTAAATTATTGTTCACTTCCTCCTTGTACATCACCAACTTGTTTTGAGCCTATTTGGAATTATAATTGATCAATACATGGCTAAAGGAATTTGATATTGATGGGATATAAGCAAATAATTAATATTTTTCTTATGTTTCAATGTGACATTTCTAGACTGATCAGACTATAACTTATTCTATACTTGTATAATTTATGTGATTCTTAATTCTAATTAAATATAACATATAATTTTATAACATATTCAAATTTCAGAATTTTTAGAGTATCACCCTATTTTTAGTAGAATTTCAAAGTGTGTCATGTTTTTTGTCCTTAGACAATTTTAAGGTACCAAAGTTAATAATTTATATCTTTCAATGCATATGCTTAATTATCATGAAAATTTCTATAAACTTAGAAAAGACTAAATAAACATTTTTTATTTTTATAATATTTTTGAATTATGCCTCTAAGGTCTTCGAATAATAAGAAATATGTGACTGATCCTGCATAGGGGTGATATCCATACCAGTTTTTTTGTTAATATCATAACTAATAAAATAGACAATATATTAAGGTAATTAGTCCACTGAAGTTTATTTAAGACATAACCATAAAACTTTTATATTTTGGACTTGTATAAATTCAACCTTTAAATAGCTTAAAAATTAGGATGAACTTTCTAGAGCTGTAAAGATACAAAGGAAACAGCTTAATTCAAAGGATCAGTTATGAGTATATATATATATATATATATACACACAGAATTTGTCTACAAAATTTTACATAAATGTATAGGACATATAAATTTACAACTTTTATATTTTATGTTTTATCAAATTAGATATCTAAAATGATCAGATCAAACAAAAACCGTATGTGTATTATCTAGAAATTGGACCAAAATCAATTCCATTCCAAGAGCGATTTCTCTTCCAATACATTAAATCTCACAAAATTGTTTTAAAGACATAAAATATAGATATACCAGTTTCATGTTTGGGGTTTCCCTACAATATTCCTCTAAAACCACAAAAATAAACCCCCAATATTCTACTATGAAACCAAATTTAAAAGCTTTGATTTAATTGTTTACATAACATAAACCATATTCTAACCATTTTTTAATTCAATTCTAACAACAAAAAGAAAGAATAATCAACTCACCAAAGATTTGATTACTTGATTTGTAGCTGAAATCTTGAAAGAAAATAGAAGAAATGAACAGAAGAAGAAGGAAGAAAGAAGTGTCGGTAAGAGAAACAAATATAAAGATAATAAAAATGATATGTCCACCACCCTTTTCCTTTTGTCGGTCTAATTTTCTTCTTTTTTTTTTTAATTCTTTTTATTATTATTATTATTATTATATTCATACATACATACATTTGTCTCATTTTACTAACCAATGCAAAAATATAATTTATTCATTGACTTCAATTTAATTTAAATTAATCATATTAAATTTTTATTAATTTAATATAGTTTATTTATTCACTTTATTCTCAATTTTATGTCATCAACATATAGATAATAAAATAAACATGTGCAACATAGTTCAATTGTAAAATACATGAAAAAAAAAAAATGTATGTTATGAATTTATTCAAACAAAAATGCATATTATACATGTGTTCAAATGACTTATATGCAAAATGAAAATGTTCAATTGAAATACTTATAAACATGCATGTGGAGAAAGTTGAGATGTTACATGAAGAACACTATTCTCTCATAAAAACTTTATTTTTTCAATATTTGAATCATTATTTTAATTGACATTTATACTTCTTGTGTCAATAACTAGCTAATTGAGATAAACTTAGTTTTTCAAAAACTATTTTACTTTCTCGTGTAAAAAACCTTTTGCCTTGAAAATTTTTGTTGTTTGAGCTCTACTTTTAGACACAATCAATTTTGTTTTACATTAATATTTTAATGTATATCTTTTTGTACATGTGACTTTTTCTCGATTAATTTTCTTTATGTTTCCAACTCTTGTATAAAATAATTTGAAATTAAAAACATACATAACAAATTTTGATATTTAAATCATTATTTTAAAATCATCAAAATATGGGATGTAAGGATTGTGGTGTTTGAGCTAAAATTACGAACAAATAAAAATTTAGTATATATATTGCATTAATAACATAATATAATTATTAACAGTTATTTTATAAATTATAATTATTTTAACCATGAGTGACCAAATATTTTTAAAACAATTATGAATAATTGACTATCATAATTAATTGTTAACAACTGACCTCTAAAAGCTACTGTTATCTAATTACATTTGACCGTCACCATTCAACTAAATAAACCTTGAATTCTTATACTTTTATTTTAATAACATTAAGAATTTGTTTAGTTTAACAGTGTCAATCAATTATCAATAACTAGAGGTGACAGTCAACTATTAGCGGATAATAACGATAATCAGTTATCAACTGTGTCGATTAACCATTTATAATTATTTTTAAAATATTTGATAACTTAACAGTTGAAAATTAATTATAATTTATAAAATAATTATTGATAATTATATTATATTATTAACGTGATATATATTAATTTTTATTTGTTCACAATGCTAAAATAATTAATTAATCATAAAAATATAATACAAAATATAATTTTTTTAATCAATAATGATTATTATAAATTAATTTGAGTAAAAATAAAATATAAAAAATTAATTTTATCTTTTTAAATATTTAAAAATCAGTTTTTAGTATGAAAAACTAAAAATTACAGCTTTTAGTGTACGTGAAATTTTGAACCGTTGACTTTAATCTTTGTTTAATCAAATACCTAATTAAATTTTTGGGGTTTTACAAGGTTAAATTAAGTAAATACTCAATTCAATTTTAGTTTATTATACCCCTAAAAATTAGGTGTAAAAATTGACCAGCAAAAGCCTTTCTTTAACTGAGCTTAATTAAGACTATTAGATTTTTATTTGAAAAAATATATTCTTCGGTTTTAGGATGTTTTAAATTTTATTGAGTTTTTAATTGAATTTTTATTTTGTTGAATCTTGAAAATTCTGAAACTCAATAGAATAAATTCGAAAAATTCTATAAATATATATATAATATTTTAATAATTATTATATTATTTAATAAATACTATTTTTCAACCGTTAGATTTTAAAATCTAACTATTTTAATTATTTTTATAATAATTAAGACAATATAATGTTATAATATTTTATATATATTTATTGTTATTTGAAAAAAAATATTGACTACAAATATTAACTTCAATGAAGAGGACTTCAATAAATTCAAACTTGAAATTTAAAGTATTTCATAAAATAAAAATTCAATTAAAAGACTTAATAAAATAATTTTGTAAAATTATGGAGGCAAAAAAATGTGTTTTTTGTTTTTAGTTTTTAGAAATTTTCATCGTAAATTCAACTCGTGAGGTAATTTTTATTAATTGATGAATTTCTTTATTTTTCACATTTATCTCCTTAAACAATTTTTTTAATTAAAAACTAATTATTTAATTTGAAGCATATGACAACTGTCTGTCGGTTAGTTACAAACAAGGAGAAAATTAACGCCATTGTACGCCGGTAATTAAACGCAGAAAAAAAAAAAAAAGGAAGAAGAAGAAGACAAAAAACACTAGCCACCTCTTTTTCCCTTCTATTTTTATTGTTTTGAGGCGGCTATTCACTTTTCAACCACATCCTATAAATTTTTTGTATTAATTTTATTTTTTAATTTAATAAATTTAGTTTTTTCATTTGTAAAGTTTTATTTCTTCGGTAGGTATTTTTTCTCTTTTGGATTTTTATTTTATTAATGAGATTATTTGTTAATTTTTGTGAAATTTGAAATATTAAAATTTTTCAAAAACCGTACAGAAAATATCATATGTAATTTAAAAAAATTTTTAATTTATTTTTTATTATTAAATTTAAACAATCTATTAACAATTTTACTTTAGACTATTTTAATTTATTGATAATACATTCTCCTTTTAAAAAATTAAATGCTGAGCTATTCGGGTCAGAAGATAAATAATTAAATATAAAATAAACAAACATTGACTTAATTTCCCACATTTATTACTAGAAATGTTCTTCCAGTCCATTAACTTTACTAAGACTAATAATAATAATAATAATTGTGGAACAATTTATTACAATATAATTTATTTATTTAATATATATATATATTAATAAATATAAATTATTATTTTTAATATATAGAAATACACTAAAAATAAATATTTCTAATTATATTAATTAAATTTTTTAGCATTTGCATAATAATAACAATAGTAATAAAAATAATCTAATCTATTTGATATATAATATATACCTGAGTCAATAAATATTGATGTGACACTTTTTATAAAAAAATATTTGATATTATTTATTTATTTTTTTCAGAATTTTAATTTTTTTTTTAATTTTTAGCAATTAAATTAGGAGTTGAATTCTAGTAAAAATTATATATCATTATCTTTAAGGATATATATATATATATATATATATATATATATATATGTGTGTGTGTGAGAGAGAGAGAGAGAGAGAGAGGGAACAATTGATATTTGGATATTATCTATTATTAATATATTAAAATTTATTTATTTTTTTTAATTGATATTTCTAGAATTAATAAAATAATTAAAAAATCACTTTTATTTATACTATAACAGTATTTTAATTTTTTAAACTCATTAATATACTTTAATTACAAATAAAAATTTTACTTAAATAATTATTTTTATTTTTTAATGCACCAACAGAAATATGACTAGTAATTATAATATAGTTATTTGCTTGGTTGTTAAAATCGGATTGGATTGGCAGGTTCAACCGGAAACCAACCTCTAAACTGATTAAATTTGGAACCGGTCTCTAAACCGGTTTGATTGACATTCATAAAAAGGTCATGTAACTAACCGATGATAGAGTCAATCAACCTTACGGTTGAACCAAGAACCGTTCTAACCAGTCAAAATTTAACTGATTCAATCGGTTGAAAAATAGTTTAAAATGCAAAATTGTTAGTGTTAAGGTTTATTCAATTGGTTGAAAAATAGTTTAAAATGCAAAATTGTTAGTGCAACATTTTACCATTTTGCTAGAAAGTGGATTATGATATTGTTTGAACAAAATATTATAAGACACAAACTTTTATTTTTATTTTTTATTCAATATTAAATATATATAGTTAATAAAATAAAATATAATTATTTAAGTCTTCATTACCAATATATATTATGATATAAATTTTTTTATTCTATAGAAAATTATTAAATTTAAAAATAATACATGGTATATTGTAATTTTTAAAAAAAATTATTATATATTTTAATTTTAAAATTAAAGTATAGTAAATAAATTAATTCTATTTTTTATTAAAATAATAAATATTAATGAATATGATTTTGTATTAATTTGAATTATGAATATTACTTATCAATATATGGTTATATATTAATTTTAATTTACTCACATTAAGAAATTATATAACTAGTTTAATTTGATTGTTTGTTTTTTTATTATTAATATATATTATGATAAAATATTCATGTTTTTAATTGATATATAAATGCATGTTTTAATGTAAATTTTTATTATCTATTCAACTATTTTAATTTTTAAAATTAAAAAATACAAATAAATCAATTTTATTTTTTATTATACTAATAAATATAAATAAAAAAATTAATATATTTAGAATTTTTTTAGTATAGTTAGGTATTAATTTGAATTATAAATATTATCTTAAACATACTATTGTGTATGTAATAGATTTAGTATAAGTAATTTTCACATTTTACTATGTATGAAATTTGTGAAATATTATATTTTGAAAAACTTTTACTTAACCGGTTCTAATTTGATTCAACTCCGATTGAACATTTAACTATTGACCTTCTATCTTTTCTAATTTATTGACCAGACTAGTACTAACAACCTTAATTATTTGTCAAAATGCATTTTACGTTGTTATAGTATTCAAACTGGGGTCCATAAGAAGACCCCACCATAAAGACTTTGACTTGGAGTTGTTTTCACATGCAAAATGTTTTTACTTTTTCTTCAAAAGAAATTTATCATTTTCACATGCAAAATATGCCATATAAACAAAACCAAAACTAAATATAGGTTCTTGTACATAAATAGCACAACAACTTTTGTATAATCTTATTACCTAAAAGAGCATGGAGGTATATCAACTGTTAGATTAGCTTTCATTTATTTAAGTGGGAATTAGTTTCTCGCTCTTCTAGCTAGTTTTACAGGTTCTTGTATATAAATAGCAAAACAACTTTTGTTTTTATAATATATTTAGATATAATTAATAATAAATACAGTTATACTAAAGAATGTTGCGATACATATGATTTAAAATGCCATAAATTTAAAACTATGATGCACCATGACCATGATGACTCATTAAAATTATAAAATGTCATTAAAAGACTTAATACAATAAAAGCTTAAATAAAATATTTATACATACATATACAAGCCTAAATTTTTACAAAATGAGTAGTTACAAAACTATATATCTCTGCGAATAAAACCATATAAATCTATAACTACCGAAGTCCAACAAAAACTAAAAAGTATAACAGTTGTATCATCCACCCCAAGTATGTATCATTGACTCTGATCTTTGGGCGTCCTCTTATGTTGCTCATCTCCTAAGCTCCGAACCTGTGCATGAAAAATTTATACGCTAAGTAAACTAATGCTTAACGATACATAATAACATGCAAAGTACAACAAATAACATATACAATATGTATGATATTCTTACCAATTTACCGTACGACTTACCATAAAGTCTGCATATGCATTAACTCATATTCTACATGACATACCATAATAATCTCATATATTAAAATACACGTCGAACATCAAAATAACCAACAAATAATCACACGAGTATAACTAGACTAAAATGGATACAAAAAATCTACGACCACACCCGAGCCCTCAGGACATCTGTCTGAACTTCCCAAAATATCTGTTTGAGAAAAAAGAGTGTGAACATATTAATAACTAAAGAAAGTTCATCTGGCTTTAACTTTGGGTCTTTAAAACATCTCGAACGTGACCAACCTAGGTCACCCAGTACAGGTCTCTCCTCAATAGCATATCATATATCATAGTTCTAGTCCTACTCAGAGTATTGAGTTTAACTATTTATCCCACCCTTTCTAATTCCATAATAAAATTTAAAATCCATATTCCATAATTCACATAAATCATAATCATGACATACATTTTCATACCATGTTATAACCATACAAAAGGAGGTATATCATCTTAAAATGAATCAACTTTCTTTCGCATGCCAAAACACAAGAAAATGAAATTTCATAGCTTCACGCCCGTGAACTCATTTTTTACGACTGTGAAGAAACTTTACAGACAGTTTACCCATGAATCACACCATGATTCAACCTCTGAATTAGCTATGGTTTCACAACTGTGATCACCTTTTCATGGACATGAACCAAACCGTGATCCCAACCTTGAAGTTGCCTATGAACAAGTCTATTTCAGTAATAAAACTTCAATTCACAACATCCATACCCATGAACTACCAGTTAATGGCCGTAAATCTTAAAATTTTTTCAAAAAAAAGAGCAAGCCATTTTATACCATTTTCACATGCAATAATCTTTACGGTTGACCAATGTCAGCCACCCTATCAACACTTCAACATACATATAAGTCATATATAATATCCATAACATCTCTAAATATCAATATTAATCAATATAACCTATTTAACATCTCAAATCTATCATTTTAGCATATTTACCCTCAATGTAAAAACCTAAAAACATGTCATTTATCACCCCAATGACCAGTCACAACATGCATTAAAGGCAAATAACACAAGAATATGTAACTAAAAACATTGAATGTGATATATGTACAAATCTAACACCTAGGATGAAACTTAGCCAACACTTGAACTTTTCAAGCTTACTTTTTAAGAAAAACTTCTAGCTCCTCTACCAGCTTCTGGAACAACAAAATGTCTCCTTTAGATTTTTGAAACTAGAACTGGAATCGAACTCAAAGATACCCGAAACTGAGCTCTTTTTCACAATCTCATAAGCTCTCTTATAAGCTCTCCTCTAGTGAAACTTATTTTTTAAATCTCCAAAAATGGAGAAAGAAAGTCTTTGATGATAAAAAAAAAATAAAGGTGGTGTGTTTGGTGGGTTTTAGGGAATGAGGAGCAAATTTTAAGAGAATGATAGCAGAGAAAATTGCGGTTGTCTCACATGCCCTATCTGCCAAGGATTCATGGTCGTAACTCATTTTTTTACGGGTATGAACCACCTATTAATGGTCGTGATTAACCTTCATGGTTTGTTTACTGAAAATTTGATATTTACGGCCATGACACTGTTTGTCACAGGCATAGAAACAAAATCAGCAACTTTAAAACCTTTTAATACTCTTCTTAACTCTTAAAATCTCACCCACTATTAATACAACTTATTGAACCTATTTATGAGCATTACACTTCTCTCCTCATTAGAAGATTTTACCCCGAAGTTGTAACACCACATCTTATATATTTGAGTTCAACCTATCCCGGTATCAAATAATCACACATAGCATACTAGAAAGGCAAAATACCCTGTTAACAATGGTAGTGCATTTTTTTATTTTCATCATATCCTATAATATCATTCAATGACTTTGCAAGTCAACTTTGAAGCTTTCGCCACAATATGATATATCACATATATTAAAACATAAACTTTGCACATAAGTATTTACGAGTTGCTTTCATTTATACATTTTTAAAATCCATTCCAAAATGAATATGCATATTCAAACACGTAAATACAAAATACAAATGACATATTTTTATGCTTGTGTGAAATGCAAGGAGAGAGAGTGACGAGGCTCGGTCAGTGACCTGTGCTCCATGTCTTCTATACGCTACTCAAAATGAGCTATCACTTTTCTTTACCTGAAAAATGATGCAAATTGATGAGTTGCGGCTCAATGAGAATAATCATCAAATGAACTCTAAAGTACGAAAAAAACTCATAATAATAAATCACAAATCCAATACATACCATGTATTCCATTCCATTCATCAGTATCATATAAGTATGAATGAAGTTGAAACATATAATCATTACTCTTTACGTATGCAAATGCTTTGCTTATTTTATTTTTTTGTGACCAAGATAAATAGACATTACCCCAGATTTTCATGTGAACATTTTCATTTGCTAGCTAACTTGATCATTTGTACATTTGTTGGCCCATAGGCCTCTTCTTTTGCTTTACAATATCGATTAACTAGTCACAACGCTTTTTAAATCCATATGCTTATGCACTTGTACTTAAGCATTTCTCAACCATTGCATCTTATCACATATAACATACATATATCACATATATATTTCATATGTCACACATATACCTTGCATATACTATACATATACCATGTATATATATCACATATGTCAAACATATACCTCAAACATACCACAAGTATACCACTTATATGTACTGAAAATGTCACAAATTATCCATCATCATATTATCAAGGAAAAATCATGACAATCATACGAATCACATAGCAAGCAACATTCATATGCACTAAAGAATTCAATTGATAATTAAACTCATCTTTCTCCTTTGATTCCGACCCCTAACTTATTGTCTATCTGCTCCTTGTGGGTCTCCAATATGTTGTGAGCCTAATATGAAAATATAATCGATTAACTCATGATTAGGGAGACTTAATGTGACTTAAACAAATTAATATGCATTGTTCATATCAATAACTAAGATTTTTCCTATGAGGCAGTGTGACCTTATGAGACTGTTTAACCTATAAATTTCTCTATACTTGACAATTAATATGATTCTTATTCCTCATTCAAATTAATATATAATTATGTAACATATTAAAATTTCAGACCAATTGGATCATTGTACAATTTTTGGTAGAATTTCTAAGTGTGTTCTATTTTCTGCCCTCAGACAGTTTCAGGGTACCAACTTTGGTTCATCATAACTTATAATATATAAGTAATATTTCAATAAAACTTTACAGACACTTATATGGGTTCAAATGGAACATTTTTCATGTTTAAAAATTTTACAATTATGTGTCTAAGATCTTCAAATTATAAGAAATATTTCACTGGTCGGGAACAGAGTTGGCTTCCGGACTAATATGACTTCTAAAGGCCATAACTTAGTCTATACATAACATATTAAGCTAAAATTAGTATCCAAATTTAGATAAGACATATAAATATAACTTTAATGTTTTGATAATTTACAGAATCTATCTCTAAGGAGCTCAAAATAGCCAAAACTATTATTGGATCTCCTCAAGGCACTAAGCAGGCAGTTCAAACTATGGAATATTCATGGTTCTATTAACCATAACTCAAACTTTAAAAAACATATGAACCTGAAATGCGGTATACAAATATATAACACATATATCTACAATTGTTATATTTTGAGATACTTCAAATAATGACTTTATCATATTCAAAACTAACAAACACAGTGGCTAACTCATTTAGGGTTCACATCCGGACCAGTTTCAGTAGAGAGAAAATATCTCTTCCTATACACCAAATCTTGTAAAATGGTTTATATATCCATAAATCTAAGACATAAAGGAACAACTTTTATTTTTTAAACTTTTCCAGATTCGATCTCTAAGATCATCAAAACCATGGTACAAAATACTGCCTATTTATGAACCATAAACACCATAATCAAGATTAACACAAAATAAATATTTACTCACCTATAATCACTCTTGGCTAATCTTGTTGCTGCAATTTTTGGAGTGAAAGAGAGAAGAAAAGGTGGCTGGAACTTCAAAGAAAATGGGTTGAAGCAAAGAAGAAGAAGAAAAAGAAAAGGAATGAAGATAATGACAGCCTAATAAGTTAAAAGTCATCACCATTTTGTCTTCCTTTTTTTCCATTCGTCCCTTTTCCTTTATTATTTTTTATTTTTCTGACTTTTATTTTTATTTTTATTTATTTTTATTATTCTTATTATTATTATACAAATCAACACAATATGCAATTTAATCTTAAGCTAGTCATTTTGCTTACTTTAATTTAGTCACCTTATTCAATTTATTTATAATACTTTGTTATCCTCATTTATGTTATAAGTACACACGTGTAACTCAATACAATTGCCAAATACTATGACATGTAGCTAGTGCATGTCATAAACTTTTTCCTACGAAAATATGTATGAAATGCACGTGTACCCATATGCATGCAGATATTATGATTACTCAACAAGGTGGCTTAAGCTCATGTTAGATCACTCCTGATTTGAAATACATAATTTGCAATACAGTTAGATATAAATAGTGAGTAGGGTGGCTTAAGCTCTGGTTAAAATGCTCATATTTTATAACCCACATCCGGGTAGTCCAGATTTAGAGTATTGGTTAATAAACCAAAAATTTACAATATAATAAACATAAAATTTAATGCAGAACATTGTAACATTGTGTTATAGAAATTAGTGAATCAGAATACAGTCACAACCTAGAAAAAATGTGGAAACTAGAAATCAGATATGTGAAATTGGAAAATAGATAATTGCAATAGATAATGATATTTTCTTTATATGCCATGGATGTATTGAAATCAAATCATTTCAAATTGAATGCAATTATTATGTGGATATATATAAATGAATATGACGATATGATTAAGCACACAAGTATGTTTATGAATATGAATGTTATGATACTGTTTGAATGCATGCTATATTTTCAATACTTATAGATACCATTAAGTTTTCAATAGCTTAGCATGTGGATTTCCCTGCACGTAGGTTTGGAGCCAATAGATAACTGAGTTTGCAAGAAAAGAAGACCAAACCAGTCAGAGCAGTCAGAGTTGACCTATGTGGGTTTGTTTAATTTATTTTATTTATTTTATTATTGGTTATTTCGTATGACATGAGATAAAGACATACTTTTTGAATATGATTTTAATAAGGATTTGTAATGGATTTTATTTATGGTTAAAAAGGTTGATTTTTGTAATAAGGGTAGTAATTGTCCAAACTGGTTTTTGATTCAGTTTATGATTATTATCTAGATATAGAAAAAAAATTTATGCAGTACATTGTAAATGGATGTTTAAATTGCTTGAAATATACGGATGTGAAATAAGTTCAAAAGTTTTAATGTAGTGAAGTTTAGACAGATACCATTGTGTGACATCCATCAGTAAAGTGAGGTTTGCCCTAGTTGTATAGAGAGGTGTTACATTTAGTGGTATCAGAACTTATGTTTAGGCAGTTCTAGATCTAAGTGGATTACAGAGTTATCATGTATACATACATGTGTCTTGTCTGACTATGACTTGGGCTACTTCTCTGTCAACTTATAGGATTAGAGTGAGGTGGCATCGAAATCAAACGATATGGCTGAAAGCCAAAGCTCCCCACTTAATGAGGCACTGAATCAGCATAATGTAGCTAGTGTTCAGGGTCCAAGTGCAGTACCAGTCCCTAACCAATAGACTCCAGAACAAGCTAATCAAGACCAGACTCCATTAATGTAGCAAATGACATGATTAATGCAGTAGATAGCTATAATTGTACCACCAGCTCCTCCACCTCCACCATCGAGGCCAAATGTACAACTAGACCAGCTCCGTAAGTTTGGTGCTACTATTTTTTTGGGAATAAAGGATGATGATCCTGTTACTGCAGAATATTGGATTGAGAAGATAAAGAAAGTTTTGTGATGAATTTGAGGTGGCCACTGATCAGAAGGCCAAGTATACTATCTTCTTGCTATAGGAAGATGCTTATGATTGGTGGAAAACAGTGTTGCTAAAACTAGAGGTTTCCCAGCCAATGACATGAGATTTCTTCATAACTAAATTCAAAGAGCAATATATCCCTCCGATTTATATAGATGAGAAGAAGTGAAAATTTTTGAGCCTTAAGCAGGTCAATATAGGGTTGGCCACAAAATCGGTTGGGCTCATAGAACCATTCCAGAACTGGACTAGACCAGTTTTGAGCCCAACCCGGACTGATTGCCTGATAGGGGAAGTTCGGTCTAGGCCTTTCCTCTAGGAACCCGAACCTGTGGTTCACGGTTTCGAACTATATAAAAAAAGAACAACAGTCATGAGACCGAAATCGTTGCTCTCCCCCTTCCCTCCACTCATGCACACAACACACGCATCACTTTTTTTAACTATATTAATTAAAATATAAATAGAATAAAAAGATAAAAATACCCCTTATAACAGAAAAATAACAACTATATTTTAGGTGTATTATTGTAATTTAAATTTTCAAATTTTTTTCTATAAATACCAAATTCATTTCAATATTTTTCATTTCCTACATAATCTCATTCTCAATTTCTCTATAATTTAATTTCAATTATCTCTACATATATTCCTAATTTCTCTGTAATTACACTCTCAATTATTTTTTTCTCTAATTTTTTTCTAATTATACCTCTACATAATCTCAATTTTTTCGTCAATTCTCTCTAATTCTCAAATTTTTCTTAATCCTACAATTCATTTTTCATTATATTTCTCTACATTTTTTTAATATTCTTCAAATTTTTTCACAAAATTTAATCATAAATAATGGCAAGTCATAGTGGAAGGAGCAATTTTTTTATGAAAATATTGTTGATTTAGAAAATTTTATTGAAAATTTAGATGAAGAGGGAGAGTTTGAAATTCCAGCTGAAGAAAGTCAAAGAAATAGGGGTGATGAACAACTGGGTCCGGCGGCGGCATCAGCTGAAGAAAAAATTCAAACATCTAATATTTTTGAAATTCATTTCAAGAAAATTCAAAAAAATAATGGGTTATTTGATGTTTTGTACAATTATTGTTCACAAACATACAAATTTAAAACTAGAGGTGATTATGACATATTTTGAAAGTACTTACAAAACAAACATGCTACTCAATTTGAAATAGGGAAAAGACAAAGTCAAATTTCTGGATATGCAACATCTTTTTCTACTTCTCAATTATTTCAATATAATGATGAAAAAATAAAAAGGAATTGACAAAAATAATAAGTATAGAACATCTATCTTTTAGTTTTGGTGAAAAAGTAAATTTTTATTAATTATTATCAAAAAACATTAAATTCTTCTGCTAAACTTGTATTTAGAAATACCTTTAAATGTGTTTTATATAATTTATATAAAAAAATAAAAAATAATTGCTCAAAATATTTTCTTCTTTGAATGAACGTGTTTGTATTTGAAGTGATACTTGGAGTGATCATTGAAAAAGACATTCTTACAGGAGTGTTACATGTCATTGGGTTGATGGTGAATGACAATTATAAAAAAAAATTACTTGCATATAGAGTTTTTGATGATCGAAATACCGCCGATAATATTTTTAAAATGATAAAAAATATTTTGAAAGAATATGACTTAGTTCATAAAAGTTTTTCAATTGTTTTTGATAATGCGACAGTAAATACCGCATCAATTCAAGACTTTCAAGCATTATACCAACCTAAAATTGGAGGTAGATTTTTTCATATTAGATGTGCATGTCATGTGTTAAATTTATGTGTTCAAGATAGTTTAAAATTTTTGAATAGTATAATTGCTCCAATTAAAGTAGTAATTTCATTTTTATGGTCATATCCATAAACAATGAAATTATAGATTCGATTTTACCGTGAAAATGACAAAAAACCTAAAAGATTTCCAATGGACGTTTCTACTCATTGGAATTCAACATATGAATTACTCAATGAGTAATATGGATATAGAGAATTATTGTGCATATTTATTTCTAATAATATGCCACAAATTAATTTATATTCACAATATTGGGATGTTTGTTAATAAGTTTTAGATATTTTAAAAGTTTTTAATGGTACAACATATATTTTAAGTGATTTTTATTATCCAACATGTCATTTATTATTGTGTGAATATATTAATATTGTTGATACATTTCAAGATTATATTAATGATCATATTTTTCATAATTCTATTTGTATGATGAAAAATAAATGGTTGAATTATTTTATATTTATTCATTTGATTAATCTTGTATGTTGTATTTTTGATCCTAGATGTAAAATAGATGGATTATTTGAGTCTTTATTATTCATTGTTAGGTTTAGGTGATGATATTATTGTTGAACCTATAATTAATGATGTAAAAAAATTAATTTATGATTTATTTATAGAATTTAGTTTAATTTATAATATTTCTACTACTAGTAGTAGTGGCACTGCTAGTCAAAGTTCAGGTAAATCGATAAAAATTAGAGGGGGTGATCGTTTGATAATACAAAAATATAAAAAATCAAGATCATTATCCGGTTCACCCAAACTTGACATTTATCTAACAATTACATTTCAATTTGGTGACAGTAAAATAGATAAAGATTTTTTCAGTCCTTGGTTGGTGAAATAGACATGAAAATACTTATCTGATACTCTCCCAAATTACAAAATAAATTTTTTCAAGTCCAGTCTCAATTTTTGTGGTTGAATAACTATTTAGTGCGGGAGGTAATATTTTAGATGAGACACGATCTAGCTTAACTGCTGAATCTCTAAAAGCTCAAGCATATAATGATGACTGGACCAAAGCGATATTAAGACAACAAAAAATAGAGAAAGATCAATTTGATAACCAATATGACTTCACCACTGAAAGAACGGTTGACACATTTGGCACTGACGGTTCTGAGTAAAAAAAATGTAAAAGGGGTCAATAATTAAAATTTAAAAGGTAAGAGAACTATGTAGGCTTTGATTCCTCTAAACCCTAAGAGGATACATAAGCAACTTAATTAATGATAAAAAAATTAAGTTTAAACCTAATTATTAATATTCTAATTTTTTTCAATATAAATTCAAACTTTTATAATTAAATTATTTTTTAAAATAAAAAGATTAGATTGATTAGATTTTTAGCTTAGTTATAATTTTTATAATTTATTAATTTATCAAATAAAAATAATCATTTCTAAATTCCAACTTATAATTTCTCTATATCAATTTTTTTTGTTATAACAATCTAACTTATTACACAAAATCACAAATTAATATTAAATAAATTATTTTTTTCTCAAAGTTTTCATTTTTTATTACTTATTAGTTGTACAAATTTATAATTTACACAAATTACTATTTTATAAGTTAATTTACACAAATTACTATTTTATTCAAAATTTATAAGTTACTTATTAGTTGTACAAATTTATAACTTACACAAATTACTATTTTATTCAAAATTTGCATTCTTTCTAACTAATTTATTCCCCAATTTTTTTCACTTATTTATAACTTAATATTTTTTTGCTTCATTTATAAACAAATTGAAAAGTTAAATTATCTTTTTTGCTTCAAATTCACCCAACAATGAATTTTAATTTCTAAACTTTAAAGTTTAATAATTTTAATTGTATTTATTTATTGTGTTATTAATTATAATTTTAAAAACTGGCTGGATCGCAGGTTCATGAATGGAATCGATCCCTCCTCGGTTTCGGTCCAGTCCCTTTTTTCTGGGACCGCAGAACTGGCAGTTCCAAACCAGAATAAGCCTGTTCTGAACCGTGGCTAGACCTAGGGAAGTATGACTATGACAAAGTACCAAAGAGAGTTTAGTCAACTGAGCAAATATACCTCATAGATGATCGCGAGTGAGAGAAACAAGTGCAAAAAGTTTGAATATGGCCTCAATGCAGAGATAGGTGATTTTGTGACTACACTTCAACATATTAGCTTTACTAAGTTGATTGCATTTGCTGTGAGTGTGGAACAGAGAAAGAGAGCAGAGGAAGCATCCAGACAGACAGTGATTCCAGTGGTTGTAGTGACCCAGCCTTCAGGCAAAAAGGGTCGTTTCTACCCAGGAGAGTCTCATAGCAAAAGTCAGGGGCAGAGTAAGGGTTACACATAGTGTGGACCATATAGGAGGGGACAACCCTCCAGAGCTACATTTGTAGTGGGTAACACTTAGACACAGGCTATCAGAGAGAGTATTCCAATTTGTGGCATATGCCATAAAAATCACAAGGGAGAGTGCTTGAGAAATACAAGTGCTTACTTCAGATGTGGATCTAAGGAGAATATGAAGAGGGATTGTCCTCTGATGACTAGTATTACACCAACACAGACTACATGATTATCTCCAGCTTAGACTAGGCAGCAGACCATAGGTCGTACAAGACCTAATCAAATAGTCTCTAAGACTATCAATAGGCCAAGAGCAGGCCGAAAACCAGCTATAACGTATGCTATGAGGGCTAGAGAGGACAAGAAAGCTACTGATGTGATAATAGGTATGTTTTCCTTACATAATTATAATATATGTGCTTTAATTGATTTAGGTTCAACATACTTTTATATACGCACAAGTACATCTAGACAACATAACATGGTTATTGAAAATCTTGAATATGAAATTGAGGTTATGAATCCCTTAGGACATAGTATAATAGTGAACAGGGTTTATAAAGGATGTCCTTTGATTATACATAAGAGATAATTTTTGGCAGACTTGATGGAGTTGTCATTTCATGAATTTGATGTCATTTTGGGCATGAATAAGTTATCATAGTATGAGGCAATTGTAGACTGCAAGAAAAAAATTTGTGATGCTAAAAATGCCAGAGCAAGTGGATGTAATGGTGGAAGGTGAGTTGTTTCCACAGCTTCCACAAGTCCTTTCAATGATGAAAGTTGAGCAAATGATAAGAAAAGGATATGAAACCTATTTGGCTCATGTGGTTGATACTAGGAAGGGAGGTCCAAAACTTTAGGATATTTCTACAATGAATGAATTTTCAGATTTTTTCCTGAGGATATACCGAGATTACCACCTAACAGAGAAGTTGAGTTCTTTATAGAGCTTACCCCAGGTACAACACTCATATCAATAGTGTCATATAGAATGGTACCGTCTAAATTGAAAGAGCTTAAGGCTCAGTTGCAGAAATTGTTATATAAAGGGTATATCAGACTAAGTGTATCTCCATATGATGCACCAGTATTGTTTGTGAAAAAGAAAGATGAGTCTATGAGATTATGTATAGACTACAAGCAGCTGAATAAGGTGATAATAAAAAACAAATATCTATTACCATGGATTGATGACTTGTTTGATCAGTTGAAAAGTGCAGACATGTTTTCAAAAATTGATTTGAGGTCAGAATATCACCAATTGAGAGTTAAGGCAGAAAATATAGTCAAGATGGTGTTCAGAACCAGATACAGGTACTATGAATTTGTGGTTATGTCTTTTGGGTTAACCAATGTTCCAACAGTCTTTATGGACTTGATGAATATGGTATTCAGATTACACCTAGACCAGTGTATTATGGTATTCATCGATGATATTCTAGTGTATTCTAAGACACCTGAAGAGCATGATCAACACCTGAGAATAGTATTACAAACACTGAGAGAGCAAAGATTGTACACCAAGTTTTCAAAATGTGAATTTTGGTTAGACGAGGTAGCTTTTTTTAGACATATTGTGTTTTTAGATGGTATATGGGTTGATCCTAGTAAGGTATAGACTGTTATGAGTTGGAAGCTGCCCTATAATGTGATAAAAGTTAGAAGTTTTTCTTGGATTAGTTGGTTACTACAAGAGGTTTGTTAAGGGTTTTTTGATGATTGCTTCTCCTTTAACCAAACTACTAAGGAAAAATGTGAAATACGAGTGGACAGTCAAATGCCATGAGAGTTTTGATAGTTTGAAGAAGATGTTAACAGAGACTCCTATTTTGACACAACCAGTCCTTGATAAGGAGTATATCATCTATAATGATGCTTCTCACAATGGACTGGAGTGTGTATTGATGCAAGAAGGCAAAATAGTAGCATATGCTTCCAAACAACTAAAGCCACATGAAAAGAATTACCCCATATATAACTAATAATTGGCAGCCATTGTCTTTACATTGAAGATTTGGCATCACTATCTTTATGGGGAAAAATGTTTTATCTATATTGACCATAAGAGTTTGAAGTATCTTCCCACATAGAGAGATCTTAATTTGAGATAGAGATTAGAGTTGATAAAGATTATAACTGTGTTATTGATTACTATCCAGGTAAGGCCAATGTAGTGGCTGATACTTTGAAGAGGAAGATGGTAGCAGAGTTGCATATTCGACTTACGCTTTATTAGAATATTTTTGATGCGCAGAGGCAGGATAATAAGCTTGTTAAGACAATTAAGTTGGTCTCTAAAAGGGAGAGACTAGAGTATGCAATTGAGACAGATAGTGGGTTATACTAACATGACTGTTTATGCATGCCCAATGTTGATGAATTGAGACATAGGATATTATAGAACGCTCATGAAACCAAATACGATGCACCCAGAAAGCACGAAAATGTATCATGACCTGAAGAGTAAGTACTAGTGGACAGACATGAAAAGAGATATCACAGAGTATACAACTAGAGGCCTAACTTGTTAGCAGGTCAAGGAAGGACACTAGGTACCATCAAGATTATTGCAACTTATCATTGAACCAGAACGAAACTGAGAGTGGATTACTATGGACTTTGTGATTGGGTTGCCAGTTATGCCTTGAAAATATGATGTTGTATGGGTTATAGTGGATAAGCTTACGAAGTCAGCTCACTTACTGCCTGTCAGGGGGGATTTTCCTTTGAACAGGCTAGCAGAGTTTTATGTTAATGAGATAGTGTGACTACATGGAATGCCAGTATCCATTGTTTCAGATAGGGACCCCATGTTTACTTCTCATTTTTGGGATAGTTTGAATAGAGCTTTAGGTATCAAACTCAGTTTCAGCATAACTTTTCATCCTTAGACTGATGGACAATCAGAAAGGGTGATTCAAATATTGGAAGACATGATAAGTAGTTGTATAATAGAGTTCGATGGAAGCTGGGACAATTACCTGCCACTGATGGAGTTTTCTTACAATAATAACTATCAGTATAGTATCGAGATGACTCCTTATAAAGCACTATGTGGTAGGAAGTGCCGAACACCCCTATATTGGACAGAGCTTAGTGAGAGAAAGCTAGTGAGGCTAGACTTGGTACAAGAGACTGAGAAAAAGGTACGGGTTATCTAGGACAGATTGAAGGTAACTTTTGATAGACAAAAATCATATGCAAATCTCAAGAGAAGAGAAATATAGTATGCAATAGGAGATAATATTTTTCTTAAACTTTTCCCATGAAAAAAGGTCTTGAGATTTGGTAAGAAGGGCAAGTTGAGCCCGAGATTTATTGAGCCTTATGAGATTTTAGCGAGAGTGAGACCAGTTACTTACATGTTTGCTCTACCATCAGAATTGAGAAAGATTCATGATGTGTTCCATATCTCCATATTGAAGAGATACAAATCATATACTTCTCATATTGTCCCAGTTGAAAACATTAAGGTGAGATCGAATTTGACATATAATGAAGAATCGATTTAGGTATTAGCTAGAGAAATCAAGAAACATAGGAACAAGTGAGTACCCATTAGTCAATATTATATGGAGAAATCATACAATGAAAGAGGCTACTTGGGAAAGTGAAGAAGATATGAAAGCCCAATATCCTCAATTGTTCATAGATCGTATAACAGGTAATTTCAAGTACAAAATTCTTTAAGAGAGAAAGAAATGTAATGCCCGCAAGTTAGGGATTGTAATTAAGATGTTAATAAAGGTATATTAAGAGTATGTGGGAGGTATATAGTGGTTAAGGATTTTGGTAATATGAAAATAATGAAAAATATAAAAGAAATGAAGTTCCTAGCGTTCACGCCCATGATAGAGGTAATCATGGTCGTGAATATCGCAAATTTCAGTTTTTGAAGCTGAAAATCTTCACGGCTATGACATTAGGGTTCACGTCTGTGAAGCCCTGCAGTTTAAATAGAGCAGATTCATGTTTTGATAGAAAACACACGAAACAAAATTCACAACCCTAGCCACTAGATCCCTTGAGACTCCATAAATGAAATCTCTTTATCCTCTTTCGATTTTGAGTGATTAAACATGAATTTTCACCATAAAAAGATAGCAAAAACATATTAAAAGCAAAAGTTTTGTTATAGAAATTAAAGTCAGAAACAAGGAGTGTAAAACACATGATTTTAATCTCGTGAATCAATCTTGTTTTCACAAAACAGAGATAAGAAATCAAATCATGTATTCTTGAGTCATTTGATCCAGTTCAATTTGAGTTTGTATGAATTGAGGGTTTTAGGCTCTAAATTAAAAAAAAGATGAGGTTTATTAATTTATAGCACTTATAGATATGATGGCAATATAATGGTATAACTGAAATATCTACATATACATATATATGAGTAATGAAATAAATTAAGCCCTAAAATACCTAGGTTATAACTAGAGTTTTGAATAGTTTGACATACCAATCAGATGATTTATTAATGTTGGTGAATATACCTATATTAATGTTGGTGATGACATATATTAATGTCAGTGATGATACTTATATATTAATACTGATAATGTCACTTATATATGTATATCATAATACTCGGATGACACTCTTATAATGTTTGGATAGCCAACCTTATTATCCTAATTAGTAGTTCCTAGGTATTAAGGGTGTAAATAAGATAGGAAGGAAATAAAGAGTATAATATATGTTTATATGAGTGAATTGCTTGTTTTTACATAAGGATAGAAAATTATAAAATATTTACATAAAATGAGTGTATGAATTGGAAATGATAAAATTCCGATATAAAATAATCATGTGGTGTACGCGGAGGTGATATATAGATATATAGGTTTGAAGAAGAAGAAAGAAATATAAATAATTTGGCATATATGTATGTTAGAATTTGATTGCATATCTTATGCAAATATTTTATTGCCTCATTTTTATGCATCACTAAGCTTCAAGCTTAGTTGAAAAGTTTTCTCTCACACAAATCTAGAGAAAAGCGAGTTGAGGTCAGAAGATAAGGCTAATGGTGATATTATCAAATAAAGTAGTCAAACTTGAATACTGTGAGTCATGTTTTTTTCGCATTTTTAGGTTATAAATAGTCTTTTATGGTTTTGTAAATTTACTCTAAATGGTTTTGTAAATTTACTCTAAGTTTTGCAAATTATATATTTGTAAATAAAATGTATGTTATTTCTTTTATATCATTTAAAGTTTAAAAAAAGATAAAAAAGTGTTGTTTTTTTTTTATAATTATTGAATAACGATTTGAATAAGACAGTATAACGCTCTCTTATCCGAGTATGTGCTACTGGGGTGAGAGGATTGGATATTTATTGATTAATGAATTGAAAAAAACAACGCAGTACTCCTCTATCTGGAAGTTGGAAGGACTTCATTGTAAATTAAAATTGAAATCTCTTATTTGGACTACATTCCTCTCTCACACTTTGCATTTATGATTTTTTTTTTCCAAAAAAAATTTATGGTTTTTCACATGCCTTTTTTTTCCCTCTCACACACACGTTCTTTCTTATTCAAATAACCATTCATATACCTTTCTTATTCTTATCAAATACTAATAAGTGATAACAATCCCATATTCTATCAAAATTCTTCTCTTATATCATATATTTATACTTACATTCTAGAAGTTTTTAATTTATTTTAGATGTCTTAATAAGGAGCTTCACCTAATGAGGAAGGAGCAACTGGAACTCAACCTAAGCAACCCTTAAGCCAAAGAGAAAAAAAAAAGACAAAGCCAAGGTCAGTGATGTGGGAATATTTTTTTTCTAAGTATATTAAAGAGAACGGTGACCTAAAAGGCAAGTGTAACTATTGTCAAGCTTTAATTTCTGTTGATCCAAAAAGAAATGGAACTATTGCATTAAGAAATCATATGAATTCATTCCTTATAGTATAGACACCTTTCAAGCATAATTAAGTTTTCAACTTGCTCTTAATGAAGGGGAGGGTGATCAAATGAGAGTTCTTGCTAATTGGAAATTTGACCAAGAGGTAGTAAGAAAGGGTTTAGCTCATAAGATTGTTTGAATTAGTATAATGAAAGCTAAAATCAAAGAAAATTGTCTCTAGTTTAGCAAAGATATGGTGGCTAGGGTTTGGGGTGGTGTAATTCACAAAAATATTTGATAATGCAAATCTATTCATTACATACTGTAGGGCTTTGCGAGTCTGAATGTTTATTCACAGTCGTGATTCTGCTCAAAATTTGAAAACCTTATTTCACGATTGTTTATAACCGTGACTTTACATTCACGAACGTGAACATTGTGTAACCTTATTTTTTTTTTTTATATATCTTTTAAATTATTCTTATGTTTCAAAACTCATAACCTCTTATATGCATTTAATATACATTTATTACATGTTATTTTTAGGTTCTAACTTGCAAACGCTATATATTTTAATAACAATACTTAGATAACTAATAGAAAGATTAAGTAGTTGCAAATTAGAAAATCTCTATTTTGGAATATTTTGTAAACAACTATAATTTTTCCTAATATAGTCTCTTAAAAATAAAATGTATCAATTGTGAATATTTTTATTAAAAATAAAATACACATCTTCAAAATAAAATATATCATAGTAAATTATATTTATAAATTATATATATACATTTATAAAAAATTTTATTTACAGTTGATTATATTTTATTATTATTATTTTAATTATTAAAATAAATAATTATATCAAATAATCCTTTCATTTTATTTTATTGTTTATTTATGTATTATAAAAAATATATATTTTAAATCAAATAAATTATACCCTTATTAGTAATTTGATATTCAAATAATAATAACTCAATTAGTTTTAACAAACGTTAGTATCAATTACTTATCGCTATTATCTGCCAACTAATTAAATTAAATATAATTTTTTAGTAGTATTATCAAAATAGGTTCTCTATTTCACTTTAAATATCTATTTTTATATTTTTATATTTTTATTTTATGTGTTTATTTCAAAAATTAAGATAATATTTAATACATATTTTTTACTTTTATTTATTAAATTATACACAATTTTTTATAATTTAAAAATGAAAAATATTAAAGTAAATTATAATAAAATTAATTTTTGTCAACTTATCGAAAAGTTCAAAATAAATATTTTAAAAATGAAATTGAGCTACTATTATAATATTTTCTTGGAGCGAGTTCTCAAATCAAAACTTCGAGGAAAAACCAAAGTATGTTACTGTCATACTTTGTCCCACTTTCCTGGATATTAGAAAGTCAAAAAGCCAATTTCGTGAAAAAAGGAAAAAATAAAATAAAGATTTGGGCGGGGTGTGGGTGGTTGGAGGGGGACTAAAAGCCCAAACCCCAGAACACACGCACAGAGTGATATCAACAATGGCTACAATCAGTGTCGGTCAGCTTCGCCCAGTCTTTGAAGGCAGAGACTATAAGTCCACAGTCAACTCCACTCTTAACACGCCATACCCCTTTGGTCTTTCCCCCTTCGTTTTTCTTTGCTTCCTTTACCCACTTCACACAATCTTTACATTTACCTTTTTCTGTCTTCTTTCTCTGAATTTTTCTTTTTCCTTAGTTTAATATATTGTTACAGAATAGATAAGATAAACCAAGTTCCAAGTTGATTCTCTCCCCTTCTTCAGCCTCAGCCCAGGCTAAAATGACAAGTTATGTCTGTGTAATCTTCATGTTTTTGTTCTTGTTTTCTTTTGGGTTATGTCTGTCTTCAAACCAAACTTCTACCATGATCACTATTTCTAAGTTTCTTAACAATACCGCTTCCCATTGGGATGCTACCTCACAGACTGACCCATGTTCGTGGAAGGGGGTTAAATGCAGCCTTGATAATTCGTCTGTAATTAGCCTTTCTCTATATGGGTTTGGTGTTTCCAATTCTGGGTTTTTGTCTGACATTTGCTAGATTGAATCTTTGCAATCCCTTGATCTTTCAAACAACCATTTGAGCTCAATCCCAGTTGAGTTTATTAACAGTTGTGGAGCAATCGATGGGCTAAAAGAGTTGATTTTTAGCAGAAATAGGTTGACTGTTGATACGCCTACTTTTAGTCGTTTTGTTGGGTTAGAATCCTTGGACTTGTCTTTCAATTCTCTGAGCGGTTATATTGATTTACAGTTTAATGGATTGCTTGCACTCAAGAGCTTGAATCTTAGTTTCAATAGGTTGAGCGGTCCTGTTCCTGTAAACCTTGGAAATTCCATGGTCTTGGAGGAGCTTCAGCTTTCTGTGAATTATTTCCAAGGTGAAATCCCCCCACAAATCAAATTATCAGAATCTGAGAGTGATTGATCTTAGCGCTAATAAGCTTCATGGTTCTATTCCTTTGTCAATTGGAAATCTTACCAAGTTGCGGCTTTTGATTCTGTCTGATAATAATTTGATTGGAGAAATCCCTCCAACCATTGGAAATATCACAACCCTCTTCCGGTTTGCTGCAAATCAGAATGGGTTTGTTGGTATAATTCCCAGTGGAATTACAAGATATCTTACCTTTTTGGATCTTAGTTATAATAAGCTAACGGGGTCTATTCCATCAGACTTGTTATCTCAGTCTAATTTGCAAACTGTGGATTTGTCTTATAATCTGTTGCATGGTTCAATTCCGGAAAATATATCTCAAAGCTTGGTCAGACTGAGATTGGGAAGCAACTCATTCAATGGGTCTGTCCCTTCTTCATTCACATCAACCCAGAAGTTGACTTGGAGCTGGACAACAATAGTTTGACTGGTGTGATTCCTCCTCAGTTGGGCTCTTGCTACAATTTGGCACTGTTGAATTTGGCTCAGAATAGGCTTAATGGTATTTTGCCGGATCAATTAGGCAATATTACCAATCTTCAAGTTTTGAAATTGCAACTCAACAAGTTTGTTGGAGTAATCCCTCCTTCATTCTCTCTATTACAAAAGTTGTCAACTTTGAACATTAGCTGGAATGCGCTTAGTGGTTTGATCCCTTCTTCAATTTCAAACTTGCAAATCCTTGCTCATCTGAACTTGCAAGGCAACAATCTTAACGGTGCTATACCTTATAGCATCAGCAACATTAATTCTCTGTTGGAACTCCAACTTGGACAGAATCAACTTGGTGGGAGGATACCAGATATGCCAGTGAAATTGTCAATTGCTTTAAATCTCAGCAGCAACCTCTTCCAAGGGCCTATTCCAAAAACTCTTTCCCAGCTGAAAGAATTAGAAATTTTGGATCTTTCAAACAACAATTTATCTGGTGAGATTCCTGATTTTCTCACCCAATTGAATTCATTGACACAGTTGATACTTTCAAACAATCGTCTCTCTGGAGTCATACCACATTTCCAGTGATGGGTCGCTCTCAATATAAATGGAAATGCAGGTCTTGTAAATGCTACACAAAGCAGTTCCCCACAGTCGACAAGTAAGAAGAAATCAGTTGCTGTAGCAGTTACTCTTGCTGTTGTAGTTGCTGTTCTTACTGTGGGGTTGATTGCAATTGTTCTTTTCTCATTCTCTGGAAGATTTCTCAAGGTTTCTGATCAGCAGTCACAATCAGGAGAAGATCTTCCACCTCCTGAGGTCATCCAAGTCAATCTGTTGACTGCAAATGCAATCCATAGGTCAAATATTGACTTAGCCAAAGCCATGGAAGCAGTTACCTATCCATGGAACATTGTGCTGAAGACTAGGTTTTCAACATACTACAAAGCAACCATGCCTTCTGGAGCAAGCTACTTTGTGAAGAAGATTAACTGGAGTGACAAGCTATTCCAGTTGGGAAGCCATGAGAAATTTGACCAAGAGCTGGAAGTCTTAGGGAAGCTGAGCAATTCCAATGTCATGACTCCATTGGCATATGTATTGACTGTTGATAGTGGTTATCTCCTCTATGAGCATGCTCAGAAGGGTACACTTTTCGACGTTCTTCATGGTAAATTGGGACATGCTTTGGATTGGGCTAGCCGATACAATATTGCAATAGGAGTGGCTCAGGGTCTTACTTTTCTGCAAGGATACCCCTCTGGACCCATTCTCCTTCTTGACCTTTCAAGCAGAAACATTTTTCTCAGGTCCCTCAAGGAGCCTCTTGATGGGGACATTGAACTCTACAAAGTCATTGATCCCTCGAAGAGCAACGGTAGCCTTTCAACTGTTGCTGGTTCAGTTGGCTATATTCCACCAGGTGAACTATCTTTGAGGCTGCACATACATCCTGATCATTCATAAATCTCATTCTTCTTTTTGAATATGCATCATTGTTTGGATGTTGGCTTGATAAGCAATCATTGTTCTTGCAGAGTATGCTTACACAATGAGAGTAACAATGGCGGGAAATGTATATAGCTTTGGGGTTATTCTACTGGAACTGCTGACTGGAAAACCAGCAATTAGCGAGGGAACTGAATTAGCCAAGTGGGTATTAAGCAACTCGAGGCAGCAAGATAAGTTGGATCACATCCTTGATTTCAACATCAGCAGAACTTCTCTGGCTGTAAGAGGTCAAATGCTTGCAGTACTTAAGACTGCTATCAATTGTGTGAGTGTTTCACCAGAGGGGAGGCCGAAGATGAAGAGTGTGTTGAGGATGATCCTCAATGCACGATGAGGCTTAACCTCATGTGACAAATCTGCCACAAATATGCAACAGATAATTATCTCAGTTTTGGCTGTCTAGTCATTATAGTTAATATAAAAGCCTCTATATAATATATCCATACAAAATATGGCAGTCATAGGAAGCCAACTGCATGTAATCTGTAATAACCATTTTATACATAATATATATATATATATCAATTTTGGATTACACAATCAGAACTTTCGGTTTTTCATCATCTTTCAAAACCCCTGCATCAAAAAGTCCCCTTTGCTTCCGTTTGAATAATTGGAAATATTCTTTCAAATATTCGTTCAGATAGAAACACTCATCATAAATCGCAAATGCTTCTTTAAAGTAATCTCTTAATAATATTATTGAACAAAATCACTATTCAATCTCATCTTCAAGTAGATGAACAGTAGCGCTAACCTTTCAGATTGAATTCATCCTTCACATATCTAGTCATGTAATAAGATTGATCAGACAATAAGAAGGAACAAAGAATTTGATTGAGAAGAAGACGGTGAACAGCCACCGTTTATGGCATCATTAAAATACAAAATTGGCAATGTCTGTTGTCTGACACACGAATAAACATGGATATTCAAAATTTTGCTTTTGTTTTCTTGTAGAACTTCTAACAGAGTAATTCAGCTCCTACATTTTTCTGCATGATTCAACTCCATAAATATCAACAATTGATGACAAGGGAAATGTGCTTTCAACATACAACAATGTAAAGCGAGATGGGAAGGATCAAAGACGATGCCTCATTTGGATATGAGTAAGCAACTTAGAAGGTCAGATCTTTGGGGTCCTCAATGATCTTTGCCAGGGTTTGCAAGAAGGAAGCCAGATCAGCACCATAGATTACACGATGATCGGCAGTAACATTTACCTGCATATTGCACATTTGGGATGCAAGAATTAGAGTGCAAATCGAACCAATGGCACACAAATATCCTTTCAATTAAATATTATGAACATGCTTATTACCTGCATCTGGTTCTTCACACCAATACGTCCATCCTTGGTACCTACAACTGTTGGTTGAGATGCTCCAACAGCCATGATTGCTCCCTGCATCAGTCCAAATAATAAATAAGAGGTAAACAAAGAACAGCACAGTAAACTTTACTAGCCTCATATATAGAATATATCAAGCGGAAACACTTACAGTTCCTGGTGGCAGAATTGCATCAAATCGATCCACACCAAACATTCCAAGGTTTGAAAGTGTGAAGGTACCTACCAGAGAAAAGATCAAAAAAAAAAAAAAAGAAGGGAAACACTGCACATATTACTTTAGGCCAATGCCTAACCCAACTGAATGTTGAACCAGCAACTGAAGACATGGAAATTATAATGGGATATGAAGATAAAAGCTATATTTTCTCTCCTTATCTCTACTTGTATTTATCTCTTAGCTGTATACTTAAACTCTACTAGGGCTGTCTTATCTAGATACCTAGTTCATTGTAACTAAAACACTCTAGACAGCTCTATAAATTCTCTTGTAAACTCAATATACAGTAATACAATACAAACTCTTTCAGAAATGATTTCAAAGTAAAAAGCGAAGAACTCGCAATGACTTTGCAGAATCAAGCTCTATAGCCAGAATCATTTAAGGAAAGAAGACACTCAGATAGGAAGGAAGATGTAAACAAAAAATTATCACAAGTTGTGCCAGATGCTATCAATTCTCTGATAAAGCTTTCATTAAAAGCAAGACTAAGAATAATACAGTCACAATCATTTTAGAATCTATCGCACTCACTTCCATCTTCACCTGCAATAGCAAATAATGATGCCATAAACCCAGTAGCAGAATATTTTACCTAATTTATTGTAGCTAATGACACTATCAGCCCATTAATAACATGTATCATGCAGAAAAATGAGTTTGAAGAAACCCAAATCACAGGTAACTAGCAGGCTAGTAGCTTATCTCATTTGGGAGATAATTAATGCTATGTGAAAGCATGAATGCAGAAGCTGTGAACTGTAGCAGACTTCACTTTTCCCAATTGAAGAAATTCCATCTCTACTCTTGGAAATTCAATGAAGTAACTACTGTCATGGTACTGTCAAAAGCTTGTTGCTTGACTACATCATGATCCTCCAAATTTGAAAACCAATATAGCCATCTTAGTTATGCGGCATGATGGATAGTGTAGATCCAAATGCTCTTCCATCCCTTTTAAAGTCTCAGTTATGCAGGTAGAGTGTTTTAGACATTAAAAAGTGACATAAGGAAAAATCTAAAATCTGTGAGCACAATGCCAATCTGTCCGATGGGACCAGAACCTAAGGACTATCCAAGAAACTGCTAATATGTTACTAATGAGCAAATGACATTTGCAATGCAAAACCACAGTTCAGGCTTAAGAACCAAATGATACATAATCTGCAGTACCAATGCCTGGTCAGAGTACCATGCATTGGGATGAAATGATTGCATAAGCATAGGCAGGCATTGGGCCAATAGATAACGTCCAACTATAAAACACTAATCACAATGGCAGATTCCAAGACGTGGGGAAACATAAAGTTCCAAGAAGACAAAAAGCATAGATAGATTTCAAATATTTGATGCCAAAACAAAAATTATATTGGTTTGAATGCAAGAGAGAAAAAAAAATGTAGTTGCATGGTTTAATAAGAAACATGGATTAATGACAATACCTGTATTGTATTCATGAGGTTGGAGCTGCTTGGAACGAGCCTTATCAACCAACTCCTTCCACTTTCTTGACAATGAATAAATGTCAATCTGAAATATGCACCACATAAAACAGTCTTTACAATTCAATTAAGGACATCTAACCAATGGAGGCAACAGGATAGCCCAAAGCAGATTAACAAGTACCTTATCAGCATCTTGGAGCACTGGTGTGATCAACCCACCATCCATGGCCACAGCTACTGCAATGTTGATGCTGCTATTATATGTAAAGCTATTTCCATCTTTACAGCTAGAATTTACAACAGGATGCTTAACCAATGCAAGGGCTGTAGCTTTTGCCAGCAAGGCTGTCATGGTCACTCCCTTAGACTTAATCTGATCACATAAACAAGGAAATTAAAAATGAATAGCCAGATAAATGAATGCATTAAGAAACAATCTCTTAGTGTGATGACACCTTTCTCTAAATATTACCAAGCAAATTGTTAAAGAATAACTTATATAAGCACAGAATCAACTCATTCACCAATCTAAGCATGTAAATAGCTAAATGTGAATATAAAAAAGAAAATCATCTGAAGATTCTAAATGCCAAAAACTATGTATCAATTAACAAGAGCAAATTATTTTCTTTATGCATCAATATTTTGGTTAATAAGCTAATAATGAGATTTCTCTCTATAAATTCACAAATTTTTTACCTTCTTGTAGAGAGCATCGAGTGCATCGGTAGTAATAGTGTAGCCAACTCTGAAAGTAGGAACAGCCAAACTCTCCACCATGTTCCTACTGACTGCCCCTTGCATTGTTGTAAATGGCACCACGGTTCCCAATTCAATCCCCGGTAGCGGAGTTGCAGTGGTTCCGGCCTTAGCTGGAGCCGGTACCGATTCAGCAGCGGCAGCGGCAGCCGCCTCAACATCCTTCGCAACAATTCTACCCAAAGGTCCACTACCTACAACTTTCTCTAATTCCACATTTAATTCCTTCGCAAGCTTCTTCGCATAAGGTGATGCCACCACTCTTTTCCCTCCCTCTGATGCGGGGTGCACCGCTGATGCCACCACATCCGCCGAAGTTTTCGGAATTGCAGGTCCCACAGAATCCGCAATCTTATCCGGCAGCGGTGAAGCCGGCGGTGCTGCTAGTGGTGATGGTGAGGAAGAAGACGAAGGGGGACCTTTGGACTTAGCCTCAGCAATTTCGTCTTCGGTCTCGGCCAACAAGGCAATAGCAGAACCAACAGCAGCAACTCCGCCTTCCTCAACCATAATAGCAGCCAAGTAACCGTCATAGAAAGTCTCAACATCCATATCAGCCTTATCAGACTCAACAACAACAACACTTTCTCCTTTAGAAAGCTTGTCCCCTTCTGATTTAACCCAAGAAACAATCTTTCCCTCAGTCATGGTGGAGCTAAGCGCAGGCATGAAGATCTCCCGGATCTTCGCCTGCACTTGGGTAGTCTTCCTACGAGTAGTGGGACTGGAGACAGAATGACGGCGAAGAGAAGAAGCGGAAGAGGAGGGGAGGAAGGCGGTTTTGAGAAGCTGGGCCATTCCAGAATTTGGAAGAATGAAGCAATCAGAGAAAAGGAAATGGGAGTGAAAATGGTGGGAGAAGGGGAATGGGAAGTGGGATTTAAGCGGGTTGTGTTTGATTAGTGAGGAATTCTTGGAGACATCGAAAGAGGGCGGAGGTTTCAACCACCTTACTGGTGAGACAGAGACGGAGAGAGAGTTTGGTTTATTATTATTATTATTATTTAATGCCGTTGGCGCATGCACTGGGCTGGTTTTTTGTGTTTTAATTGCAGAGTTTTGGACAGTTGGGTTTTATTGGGCCATGTTGTTGTTTAGAACTTTAACTGCAACTGGGGTTTTTGGGTTTGGATGTAAACTCCCTTCACCTTCACCTTCACCTTCACCTTCACCTTCACCTCACAAATCAATTTTAGAGACTATGGAGAACAACTTATGAACCTTAGAGCTAGGTCACAATAACCTTAACTAATTTATTTTAGGGATTTATATATAAATCACATTAAAAAAGTATTACACATATACTTTTTTATTTACTCTATTTCAATAATAGTTTTTAAAATATACTATTTTAAAAATGTCAATTTTTATCACAGATATACATGCAGTATACTATTTGCATAAATCAATATATTTATGGTGCACACATAGTATATCAAATAATGTTAATTAATTGCAAACTCATACCTAAATGATGAAACTTTTATTCGTCGTTGCATGTTTTATCTTTTAGCTTTTACTGTTTTTGAGTTTTTTAGTGTTTGTTTCTTAAAAAATTTGTTTGGATTTTCTTTTTTACAAAAATAAGAATTACACTACTTGCAATCCACTTCCTCCATTTTGCCTCTTCTCTTACCTTTCTCCATCAATATGCTAACATCGATCGACAACAACAAAAACTCACATCCTTCTCCTTATCCAACTCTCATTGGCGTCTAAACCATAACAAAGCCCTCTTCTCTGGCAACTCCACCTTCGCCGCCAGTTTTCATCCACTACCCACATCTTAAAGTCTCTTCAACTTCTCAATTTGGTATTTCAATTTGCCACCACAAAACATCACTACTGTTTTGTCAGCTAATAACGACAGCGTTTCTCTGCTCAAATTATCCGCCAACGCCTTTCTGTCCATCATTGCCGCCGGCCACCTAAGCCTAGCGGACTCACTCCTCTTCAGGCACAAACTTGTTGGTTGGAGCCACTCAAAGAAGTTCAAATTCTTCACTTTGTCTTAGGTGAAAATGATATTCTTGTTTATGGAAACTTGATGTAGCACGGTTTTAATTATCCAATTTGTAAAAAGAAATTCACCCATGATTGGATTTTTTTTCTTATTGGTCTAAAGGGTATAGAGCAATTACTCTAAAGTTTTACTATCTGCCTCTAATAATTGCTCCAAAATACACACTCAAATAGAATAATTGGCCATTGAAAATTCTAATTCTATGAAAAGAAAAAAAACTAGAAAATTTGGCAGTGAAAAAAATCAAAAGAGTGTGTTCATTTGAGACCAAATTTGATAAAAAGAATCAATTATATTGGAACCATTTACTGCAAAAGTGGTATATATATGTTGTGATTAAATGAGAATAGTGTTGGCTCAAGAAACTACAACCTCTAATTAGTTTTGATGATTAAAAAAATAATGAAATTTGTTTTGCATACACTAGAGAAGAAAATGTCATGGTGCTCAAAGAAAAAACAATGAAAATATTATGGAGAAGAAAATCAAGAAAATATATGAAAACTTTTAGGAATTATTGTAAAATCAAATGAGGAATTAGGGTTGCATTACATGCAAAATATTTTTCTAAAGAAAACTTAAAATAAAATGTTCTTAAGAAAATGTATGAAAATGTCTCGAATGATAAAGGTTCTTAATATGAAAGTTCTCAAGTAAAAAAATATATATTCTAGAATATTTTTTTTGTGAAAAGTTGTCCTACTATGTAGAACTTCTTGCATATTTTTTTTTTTGTGAAAAGAAGCACAAAGTAGTTGAATATTAAATACCTTATTTATCAATTGTGCTCAAACAATCATATGACTATATATTTTTTTTAATTTTAACTATAAATATAACCTAAAAATATGAGATTAACAACAAGAAAAAAGAAAGAGAATGTAGAATATTATTTTGAAAAAAGTGCTCCACACCAGTTTTTCATCTACTTTCATTATTTGAGCTTAACATCTTATACATCACATCTTATACATCTTCCTTATTTTGATTATAGATTGAATTGTATATTATGTTGAAAGTGAGAAATAAATATTTGTTATTCTATTGTATTTGTTAAAGCAAGTTTATAGCTTAAAGCTTGAGAGGTTTTCCTTTAGCCTAAAAAGGATGAATGTTTTAGATTTGTCTTGTGTGAAATCTTGAGAATTACTGGAAGGATGAGTTTAGAGGATATAGATCACTAGTACTGTAATTTAGCATGATTCCTTGCCCATTAAAAGATTTAATAGTGAGAAAAACTCTCAAAAAATATTTCTTAAGGAGTAGCGTAAGTAAACGGAGATTAAACTATTATAAATCATGTGAATATTCCTTTACTTTTTCTGCCATATTTTTATTATTACTACAAGCTTTTAATACCGATTTATCTAAACAAAATTAGAGTTTGAATATTCTTGAACTTTATAAGCTAAACTCTCAAATTTGGAAAGTTGAGAAGTCAAACAAAGTTTCCATATGTATAAAGTTGATCTTTTTGAATCAAATATAGTGCGAAAAATATTTTCTGATTGTTTATTATAATTTTGTCAAAAAGTCTCATTTCTGATATTCAAAATTTCTAGTAGATACTTATATTAGAAAACCTTCATATTCAATTGAGTAGAAAATATGTGTTCTACAAAGGCTAAAAATATTGCTCTAACGAGAATAAATTTTTAAAACTCAATTCACTCCTTCTCTTGAGCACATTTGGGACCTATAAATAGTTTTTGTTTGTTCAAATAATTATTCTCTTTGATCAAATTCAATTTTTCAATCATTAAGAAATTAATTTTGGTAAATCTTTGTGTTTGCTAAAATTTCTAACAACTAATTCTTTTTGTCTGACCAAAAAAATAAATGGAACTCAAGTTGTCTTAAAGAATTGTAAGTTCATTTTCTTCAATTAACACTACAAAAAAATAGCAAAATAACTATTAAAATTAGAGGCTACAAAAATATAATATCTAAATAAATATTATTTTAAAACTACATTGTGATAATAAAAAAAACTAAATACTAATTAATTAAAATAGTGACTATATAGAAATCGTTTTACGACCATATTGTAACTACAACCTAGTGACCACGACGTTTGATAGCTACACATGACCCCACTAGTTGGCCCAAGATGTTGGGATGAATTTTGCGACCACATATGATCACAATTTAATGACCACATGTAGTGGAGTCACTAAATAGAGACCACAATGTATGTGATTTCTATTTTGCGATCACTATAAAACGGCTACTTGATCTATCGTTTAGTTTTATGAAATCAACAGTCTCATATATTATGGTCGCTATTTAAATATTATATTTATTTGTGGTCTGTATTTAGTGACTACATTTATTTTTTGTCGCTATATAACGATCACTTTTATTCATGGTCACTATTTAGTGACCACATTTATTTACAGTTGTTATTTAGATATCATAGTTTGTAGTCGCGATTTAGAGACCACATATATTTATGATCGCTATTTATAGACCAAATTTTTGTGGTCGCTATTTAGAAATCACATTTATATATAATCTATAAATTATGATCATATCCATGTGTAATCACTAAATAAAGAATACTTTCTTGTAATCACTGCTTTAATAATAATAATGATAATAATAATAATAATATATTTAGTATATTATGTAAATATAATAATAAATATAATTTTTATTAATGTTCAAATTAATCAATTAAATTTCAATTTAAATTCAGTCAGTAAGTTTAATTTAATCAATTTACCCCTAATCAATCAATTATACATCAATTTAAGTCGATTTAATCAAATTATTTAGTTGAATATCAATTTAATCAATTAAAATTCAATTAGGAATGATATATTTAATCAATTTAAGTTCATTTAATTATTTGAAATCCAGTTTAATCAATTGAATTTCAATTTATGTTCAATTTAAATTCAATTAATAATTTGAATTGTAATTTAATCAATTGAGTTATAATTTAATTAGTTGAACCCCAATTTAAGATAATTAAATCAAATTAATAAACTAAATCTCAATTTAGTCAATTGAAAAATCTTTAATTTAATCAATTGGATTCTAAAAATTGAATAATCAATTGAGCCTCAATTTAATCAGTTAAACCTGATAAATATTTTTCAATTTACCAAAATTTTATTTAAATATTTTTAAATAATTTTAGATAAAAAGTAATGATAAATAATTTATAAATATTATTAGAATATTAGATTCAATAAAAATTATATAAAAACAAAAAGAATATATGATTTAATAAATAAATAAATTTAATTGCCTGATTTAAAACTACATCGTTTTTATGAGTACAAAATGTTAGGCTATATATAGGTTTCTCCATATTTCTCTATCGGCGTCCCACCCGCCCCCATCTCCTTTCTCTCTTCATTCGTCGTTCTTCTCTCTCTCTCGTCCTTTCTCTGGTTTTTGTAGGGTTAATGATGGTGAAAGAACACAGGTCATGGCAGAAATGAAAGGTGCCTGTAACTCTCTCTCTCTCTCTCTCTCCCGTCCTTTTTTTCCAATCCACACTACTCACTTAATTTCAACTTCCCTCCTTTCAATTTTGCCTGAAAAACGGCTTCGCTTAATGAAAACGAGGACATAGGCGGCAATACTTTGGGTCCGATAAAGCTCCCACTTTTGTTTCTTCAAAAGTACATTGGTTAGATTTATCTTATGTGAATGTTGCCTCTGTATGATAAAACTGCATTTTGTTAGCTAGGTTAGAGTTTCCGGAATTTAAAATGGAATGCTAAATAAACCCTGAAGGCTGTATTTTATTTAACAACATTTTTTTTTGTAGCTAAGTAAACACTGGTGTTAAATATAGCAGTTGTTTTGTGACTATTAAAAAGGAAGGTGGCCTAAATAATTGCTTCTTGATTTTCATGGCGCAGGAAAATTTTTTAGTCGCCTGTTATTTACCATTGAGTGCATCAAGTAACAGTAAATGAATTTGAAAAAGCTATTGGGAATGAAAATGCAATTACATCAATGTCCTCTTTTGGACCGAAAAAGCGTAACCCTCTGATCATTTCTCGTGTGGATAAAGTCGAATGAAGTTTTAAAATGTTGAAGCAATGCATCTTTTGTTCGTGGGCAATTTATCTTATTCTGTATTATCACAAAAGAAACTATTGTGTATTATTTTTGGGTAATTCAATGATTGAGGCATAGTGTCAAGTCTATTGGTGCTAATTCCTAATATATTCACTGCTTCCTTTCTAGTTCTCCGTTGCTCTATGTATATTATAGGGACTAAGTTGAAGCACTTCGCTTGTTGGGCGTTTGACGAAATTAAGTTGAAGTACATACAGTTTAGTGATATTAAACTTAACTCTGAAGTAGTCATGTCGTGCCATCAAAAAACTAGTCAATCACTAATCACTAATCAGTCTACTATGTCTTCTTTTGTCTCTGGTAAATATTGATTAATATAATTTCTATTGTCAAAGTTAGAACGGAGTATTCGATGTTATTAGCTGGAAGCTTTTTTGGACATCTTGAAAGCTGCTCCTTCATTTGGGAATGGGTAGTGCAACTGATTCTATTTACTTGGAAGCTCATGCATTGCCATTACTTCTACTTATTTTTTTTTTCTAATTTTGACAAGGTCAATCATCTTTTACGCTATTGTCCGAAAAGAGCATCTAACCCTATGAGGTTAATGGAGAAGCAAATAATTCATGCTTTCCTTTTTAAGAAAGATATTTACCAGAGGTAATCATGGGTTTGGCTACCTGGTTTGCCAGCAAAAAATGTTGGAATAGGTAGTGGTATTATTTCCTTCTAATATCTTCTTAGCAGGGTTTTCATTGAAGGCAAATACTACTTGAACTTGGCATGGGTTCTGCACCCTGAAGTCCATGCTTGACCAGACCTCAGTGCTAAAATTTTATTTTGTCTATTCATGGTCTGCATACCACGGCTAAACATTCATCCAAGCCAGAAATTTAGCCTTGATTAAAATCCCAACCCAATTAGGCTCATTCTAGCATGATGAAATTTTGGTATGAGATTTAAGAATTATTTCCCTTTCTTGTTGATACAATTTGAAATTTATCTTCTTTTCCCACATGCAATATGGTTCATGTGGAATCTAAAATGAATACAATGTTTCCAAATTATTTGCTTTTCCTTCTTCCTTTTTTGAGTTGGACTTGATTTAACTTGATCTCTTAAGATTTAGGTTGGCATTTTGGTCAGTTTGGCCCATGTGCGACTTATTTCTTATTTGTACATGTGTAAAAGTTAAGTACTTGAAGATCAATGTAACATGTTGCCTCTTGTAGGTTTAATTTTGTATTTCATACTGAGTAGTTCTTTATCCATACCTCAACAAAGTTACAATTTGGCGTGTGATCGTGGGTTGCTATATATGTTGGTTTTTGGGTCAATGGTAACATTTTCATTAATATATAAAAACCATAGATAGACAACTGAAAAGCAAAGCAACTATATCAGATATTACAGGTGTAAGATCTTGGCCATCTATCAACTAATTACATTGGTATAGGTTGAAGTGTGTAACTCACTAACTCTAATTATTGTTAATTAATATAAGTAAAAAGAAAAAAAAATGAAAGGTAAGGCAACCCAACAACCCTTTTGAATGGAATCCAAAACTATTAGGTACAACCAAAATGGATATACAATTATTATTAAATAAAAAAATATGTAAGAATAAAAAGCAAAGAAAAAGGCTGCGGTCGCCTGTGGCTTAGCCTAAAACAGCAACCCAAATACCCTTTTGAATGGAATCTGCTTTCTCCTTGTCATTGACTAATAGTAAAAAGTTATTCATAATATTTCAATAAAAGAATAACTGACACAGACTTTATTAATATTTCAATAAGATAATATAATAACCAAAATGTGTCTGTACTAATATTTCAATAAAATAATATAATAAACAATCATTGAATTGTAATAATTGACTCAGACTTTAATAATAAAAGTTTTATGGTATTGCTGCTGAAGAGATCGTATCTCATTAATTGATTTTGTAATTTTCTTTTTGAATGCAATTGATTTTTTTAATATTGATTACAAAATAAACATTTCATGTAGTTTGGAAATATAAAAGGCAATTAGAGTTGGCAGAAAGAGAGTGTAAAGACAATACATTATAGATAACTGATACATATTCGTGGATCTTCTTTGGAATTTTTAAGTTCCTTTTATTTATTGAGAGTTATAAAGACAATATGAAGGATGCATGAATTAGTTTCAATAATTAGTAGTTTGTGCAAGGCATTGTTGACTTGGGTTTACACAGGCTTTTATTTTAATCTACTTTTTGCAATTTTTAGGTATTTATGTGAGTTTGACTCGTAGAGCTCAACGTACCAATCCACTTACACAGATTGCCCTCTAGATTTACTATATAGTTATGTCTAATTGGTTGCATGTATGTTTTTAATAGATTTAAAAATATTGACATGATCATTTGATGTTGACCAATTAGAGATTTTTTGACAATATATTTGCTTGATTAACATCACTTATTCTACATGGGCTATTAATGTCATGCCCTCACATTATGTTGCGTAAACGACACTTTCCTTTTTTCTTGCTAAATGTTTCTCTTTTTTGCATTTATTCTGAGTTCCAGTTTAGATCATGGATTAGATAGAGCCTGAATCGCAAGACAAAGGCCTTGTACACCTCAAATAACAATTGCTCCAAGTGGAATCTTACCAATTATGCTAGTGATAGCAATTAACTCTCACTTGCACCTGTAGAAAAAAATGTACAGTTTTTCAATTTATCAGTTTGTGGCACCTGTGCCTTCAATTATTTTGAAGTTCTCAACTGCCAATGTTGCAGTATTGAATTTTTTACATCTATACTTGCAACTTTAAGTTTTTTTATGAAAGTTTTTCTTCAAGGTCATAAAATCTGAATCTGAATTAATTGTCATTCAATTTTTACCACACTATTCAAAAATTATTGTGCTTTGCACATTTTTATCCATGTAGACTATGACAAGCTATATAATATTTCTTTTTTCCCACCAAACAAGAGTTGGTGTCATTCTCTGAATGAAACTCTAATAAATTGTTTTGGACAAAATCCTGATGTAAGTAATATGTCTTTCTGCGATTTATACTCTAATTGTATACGCATATTTCGGTTATTTGTACTTCAGTACAGAAGTGTATCAATCAAAATCTAAATGCAACAAATAAATGTGAGAAATCTATCTTAATATGATAATAAGATGTTTAATATGAATATTGAATTGATAAATAATTGTTATTTCGTGTTATATAAGCAAATCGAGACAACAAATTGGATTATAAAATACATAATTTTTGTCATGCAGTGAAAATATGATTTAAGCATACCAAAATATAGAAAATATTATTTAAAGGTTATAGATGAAACTATAAAGCAAAATTTTAATGTTAAGTGCTCGAATTACGAAAATAAGGTCTCCAGCATGTGTAATGACCCAAATACAGAGTTAGTCGTAAACTGTAGTTTCCGATATTAATCAGTATACCCAGGGGTCAAAAATACACCAGTGGGTGAAAAATATTTTATTTGATTATCGGAAAATATAGGTTATGACTAGTCTGAGAGTAAAATTTGAAGTGAAAATGAGATCAAATAAGTCCTCAAAAGTCAAAATTAAGAAAAAATGAGACTTGATTTAATTAAATAGTTGGTTGACTGTAATTTGACCGGATTATGAAAAATAGCAAAAGACATCTAAAAATTTATTTTAAGATATGGATAGACTCTAAATAATATTTAGGATTATTTGACAGTGAAAATGAAATTTTACGGTAATAATGAAAATTGAATTATCTGTCTGATTTAAGTGAGCTGGACAGGAAACGAACTCTGATTGAGTTGATATTTTTTGTGTAGACATATAAAAATATTTTATGAATTATGGAATTAAATTTGGTTGAAATTGAGCTTAGAAAGTGAGAAAAATAATTTATAGTGCATAATTGGGCCTAAATGGGTTGAGCTTTGTTTGACCCAAGCCCACCCATTTAAGATCACTATAAAAGGGACCAAAATTAGCAGATTTCTCTAGGTAATTCTGCATCATCTCCTTCCTCTTTCCCCTTCCTTACCCGTGCCATGCCTTCCTTGTTTTTCTTCTAAAATTTCTTCATTTTCCTTCAATTCTCACACCAAAATCAACCACCCAAAATTAATTTCAACCTCTCTAATAGCTAAATGAAGTTTTTAATCTTCATTTGGGAGGCTAAAATGGAAGAAAATCAAAGGAGAAAGTTTAGGATACTAATTTGAGGTAAGTAAAATTTATGGTTTTAAATTAATTTAATGGTTCAAATAGGTAGTTTAAGATATGTAGATAATAAATATGAAGTTTATTTGAGCTTAGGAAGTAAATTAATGGTGGATTAATGAAGAAATTTTTTTGTCCAAGATAGGTTCAAAGCAAGGTGAAGGTACTTCCAAAGGAAAGGAAAAGGAAAAGGAAGATTAGGAAGACCTAAACAAGCAATTAATGTTAGTGATTCCGTAATCTAATTATTTTCATTAATTTAGTATAATTTAGGGTTATGAAAATTTAGAAAATTGTGTGTTTTGTATGTAATTGTTAATTAATGCTTAAAACATGATTAATGGATTATGAAAGTGAATTAGGATGATTAATTTCAATTAAAAAAATTAATTAGTAGAAATTGTAAAATTTGACTTTATTATGTGAAAAATGAATGTTAAGGAATAAAGACATTTTAGTGTAATATTATGACATATATAGAATAACGAATGTGTTAATTAGTGAAATAAATAATTAGAAATTGAAAGAAAAATTTTAATGATAAAAATTAAATATAGGAAAAAAAGAGAGAGAGAAATTAATATTTTCTTTGCTAATTAAATGAAAATTTAGCCATAAAATGTAAGAAGATATGATTTTAAGTGTGTAGAAATTGATTGAAAATTTTTAAATTAAATATTGAATATTTTTCTATTTATTTATGATATTATGTATGAAATAAAAAATAATGAATAAAATATATTTAGTGAGTTTATAACTTAATTGATATATTAGAATGAAAAATGTGAAAAAAAAAAATTTGGTAATGATAAAATTTGTTATGAAAGAATAAATTATTAAGTGATTAATAATGTAAAAATGATGAAATTTATGGTTTAATAGAAATTGAATTGAAGAAATAAAATAATTCCCTTAGTTATTATTTTGATGGTTAAATCTAGCTCAGGATATAATTGGCTAGCCATATGGATACTATTACCGCGGTGCGGGTTATGACGACTCGCTTATGTAGCCCAATGATGGTCTACTTCAGTGATTGTAACTCATTGATTCAGTGTACAATATAGTACTTGAGTGATCTTTCGGGATTACTCTTCAGTGTAGTGGACTCTTGGGGTCCACGTCCCATGTGTTCGGTCCGCAAGATTTTCTATCAGATTGAAACTAGGGGCAAGTGTGAATGAAATGATTAAAGTGACAATTATGAATAAAATATGAGAAAAGTGATTAAAATGAAAAATAGGATAAATATGAAATAAGTGAAAAATATAAGAAAAATAATGAAAGTGAGAAATACAAGATAAATGAAAAAAATATATGATAAAAAAATGGTATAATCATAATAATGATAAATGTGATAAATGTGACAAAAAAATAATAAAGTTGAAAAATGAAAAATAAGTGGAATATAGATATTAAATTGTGTAGTAAAGATAAATAATCAAATAAATAAATATAAAAAAATAATAAAAGTAATAATGTTAGTGGCAAAAGTGTAAATAATATATAGTTAATGGCATAATTGTAAATAAATAAAAAATTTAGGAATTTAAGTGAAAATTGTAACAAATTAAAAAAAAAGAAATTGAAAAGAAAAAAGAAAAGAAGGATTAAAAAGAAAAAAATTATTGAGAAAAAATTGATAAAATTAATTAAGGCATTAAATAGTGAATTAAGAGAATTTAAAAAGAATAAAATGAATTATATATTAATGAGAAAAAATGAATAGTATATTAAAAATATAATTGCATGAAAATATAATTAGTGAGAATTTTTAGATTAGCAATCATCACTAAGCATATTAATGCTCAGTACGGAGTTATTTAACTGCGTGCATATAATGACAGGAAAGGCAGGAGCAGACATACAAATTTTGGGAGTTGACGGAATATTGACATAATTGTAAGTTATTATATAAAATGACATGTATATATAGATTTAGATATGGTGTTGTATGAATGAATTTATGTATATATTCTGATAAATGAATATTTGTGAATTATTATATATGTGGAGAATTGAGATTGAATGAAAAATATATTGCATTATGTGTGAAATGTTGTGCCCAAAAATGGGCTGTGAATTGTTTGCTTTGCATGTGGGTTAGTTAGGTTATAGCCATTATGCTGCCGAAATTTTTGGAAAAGTAAAAAGGATTAATTAAGTGTTAACAATATTATAGTCATTAAATTAAGAAAAAAAATTTTGGGCATACATCGGCTATAATTGTATTTACCCACGAACGTATAAATATAAATAAGTGTTATAAGGGTGTTACAGTTTTAGTGGTATCAGAGACTGGTTTAGATGGTTCTAAGATTGGAGTTGAAATTAAGTGAATGAGTTATATATATACATGCCAATGGATGGATGAAATTTGTAATAAGTCTAACGTATGCTTGCTCCTTTCCTGTTTTATAGTGAATGATGACATCCCCACAAGGTCAAGGTGATGGGGACGGTGAGAGTGAAGCGTCGATTAGTGCTAGGCAAGCTGAAACCTAACAACAAAATGTTACTCCACTAGTTGCACCACCTCCACCACCACAGCCGGATTTTCTTCACCTCATGGCTAATTATATTCAACACAGAATGCAAGCTAAACAAGCTCAACAGCCATAGCCAGCGGCTGTACAGCCTCCAGCTCCACCTAAAAAGAAGCTGATTTTGGAGCAGTTGAAGAGATTGGGAGCTGAAGATTTCTATGGGTGTGATCCATTGACCCCTGTATAAGTTGAGAAATGGTTGTTCAAGGTAAAGAGATTATTTGAAATTACTCACAGCCCGCCAGAAGAGAAATTTGAAGGTACTGTGGCATTACTTCAGGGTCCTGCATTCATCTGGTGGGATTCAGTACGAAAGCATACCCCATGTGAACAATTGAATTAAGATTTCTTTTTGGCTCAGTTTGAAAAGAAATACATAGGATCAAAGTATAAAGCAGAAATGCAAGATGCTTTTTGGAGACTCAGACAGGGAAACAAGACAGTAGCAGAGTATGAGCGCCTCATTGCCTATCTTGATGATTATCAGTTGATAGAAAAGAAGTTATGTCAGAGATTTGAGAGGGGTCTCCATAACAAGATCAGACAGATAGTGGGTGCACAACAACATCCAAATTTGCGTGCCTTGGTAGAAGCTGCAATTAAAGTAGAAAGTATCCAGTCAGATGAGGCTAACAGGCAGACACGGTTTTAGCAGAAGAGGAATTCGGGACAGTTCAGTGGTTCGGGTTCTCAGAGTAAGAAGCTTAGGGGACCAGCTCCATCACAGAGTCGTATATCAGTTGTACCAGGGTGTGGGCAAGGAAATATATTCCGTGGCAATGCCTCAGTCACTTATGTGGGCAGTACACCTAGAGGCAGAGGGGAAAGTACAGTTCAGACTTGTAGCCATTGCGGTAAAGCTCACCCAAGAGAGTGAAGATATTTGACATGCGCCTATTTCAAATGTGGTTCAAAAGATCATCATGACAGGGATTGTCCAGTGGCTCAAGTTTCTACCGCTATGTCACCAGCACCTGGCATTGGATCCTTACCATCCAGAGGCCGAGGTAGGGGAGCAACACTTAACCCATTAGCATCTAGACCTTCTGCACAACAATCCCAGGGTCAGGGACCAGCTACAGGTCGTACATATGCAGTGAGAGCCAGAGAAGAGGAGGATGATCCTGATGTGATAGTAGGTAAATTCATGCTTATGACTGATTCTGTTTATGCACTTGTTGATCTTGGTTCCACACATTCCTATATCAATACTGATATTGCATGGGGGAAATGGTTAAAAGATTCACAATTAGACCAGGACATCCTAGTGAGCAATCCTTTAGGGAATAGTATTGTGGTGAACAAGGTGTATAGAAATTGTCCCATTAGTACGCAAGGTTATGAATTCCTGGCTAACCTAATTGAACTCCCATTCCGCGAGTTTGATGTGATATTGGGCATGGATTGGTTGTTCGCCCATCAAGCAACAATAGATTGTAAACGGAAGAGAGTGACACTTAAACTCTCTGATGATCGGGAAATCACTATTGCGGGTGAAAGAACAGACTTCTTATCAGATGTGATCTCAGCTGCAGTTGCCAAGAGACTTAAAAGAAAGGGGTGCATTACTTATTTTTGTTTTGCAATAGAAGCTAAAAAGGAAGATCTTAAGGTTTCAGATGTGCCTACAGTGAGAGATTATCCAGATATCTTTCCTGATGAATTACCAAGCTTGCCACCTGACAAGGAAGTCGAATTCACTATTGATGTAGCTCCAGGTACAACACCTATTTCGATTGCACCCTACAAGATGGCGCCTACAGAACTCGAGGAGTTGAAGATTCAGCTGCAGGAATTGCTTGATAAAGGCTTTATCAGATCCAGTATTTCGCTATGGGGGGCACCGATACTCTTTGTAAAAAAGAAAGATGGGTCTCTTAGATTATGCATTGACTACAGACAACTGAATAAAGTGACGATCAAGAATAAGTATCCCCTTCCACGTATTGAAGACTTATTTAATCAATTGAAGGGAGCAGGTATATTTTCAAAGATTGACTTAAGATCGGGCTACCATCAGTTGAAAGTAAAAGAAGTAGATCTGCCCAAAACTGCCTTTCGCACAAGATATGGCCACTATGAGTTTTTAGTCATGCCATTCGGACTTATGAATGCTCCAGCAGCTTTCATGGATCTAATAAATAGGATCTTTCATCCTTATCTAGACCAGTTTGTGGTGGTATATATTGATGATATTCTGGTGTATTCGAAGACACTAGAAGAACATGACAAACACCTACTAGCTGTCTTGCAGATATTGAGATAAAAACAGTTGTATGCAAAATTTAGTAAATGTGACTTCTGGTTGAATGAAGTATCATTCTTGGGTCATGTAATTTCAGCTGAAGGGATAAAGGTGGATCCAAAGAAGATTGAAGCAATCTTACAGTGGAGAATACCTAAGACTATTACAGAAGTTAGAAGTTTTATAGGTTTGGCTGGGTATTATAGGAGATTTGTAAAGGGTTTTTCCACCATAGCAACGCCGTTCACTCGACTATTACAGAAGCACGTAAAGTTTGAATGGACGGATAAATGTCAATGAAGCATTGAGAAGATTAAAAATATGTTGACAGAAGCCCCCGTGTTAACTCAACCAAAATTTGGCAAGGATTTTGTGATTTACAGTGATGCCTCTAAAAATGGGTTAGGCTGTGTATTGATGCAAGAAGGTGAAGTGATTTCATATGCTTCCCGAAAACTCAAGACTCATCAGAAGAACTATCCTACTCACGATCTTGAGCTTGCAGCAATTGTACTTGCCTTGAAGATTTGGAGACATTATCTTTATGGTGAGAAATGTTACATTTACACCGATCATAAAAGTCTGAAATATTTGCTCACACAGAAGGAACTTAATTTGAGGCAGAGACGATGGCTTGAATTGATAAAAGACTATGACTGCTTAATCGACTATCATCCAGGAAAAGCGAATGTAGTAGCTGATGCACTTAGTAGAAAATTTATGGCAGCCCTTCGAGTGATGAATGTCAGATTGGAAATGGCACAAGATGGAGCGATAACAGTAGAAATGCAAGTAAAACCAGATTTTCTTCAGCAAGTGAAAGCGACACAAAAGCTAGATGATCGTTTGATTTCCATAATGAATAAAGTAAAAGAGGGCAATGAAGGTAGTTATTCTTTGGGTGAAGATGGAAGTCTTTATTTCAACCGGAGGTTATGTGTACCGGATCAAGATGAATTGAGAAAGAACATTCTCACAAAAGCTCATCATAGCAGCTATGCGATGCATCCTGGTGGTAACAAGATATATCAGAATTTGAAAGTACACTATTGGTGGCCAGGAATGAAACGTGATGTGACAAAATTCGTAAGTAAATGTTTGATATGCCAACAGGTGAAAGATGAGCATCAAGTTCCATCTGGTTTACTTCAACCTATTGCGATACCATAGTGGAAATGGGATTGAGTGACCATGGATTTTGTGACGGGATTGCCTCTGACGGGAAAGAAGCATGATGCTATCTAGATAGTCATTGATAGACTGACGAAATTAGCCCATTTCATACCAGTACGGAGGGACTATCCACTGACCAAGTTCACAGAAATCTACATCAATGAGATAGTGAGACTTCATGGAGTACCATCCTTCATTATTTCAGACAGGGATCCCAGATTTACTTTCCAGCTCTGGAAAAAGTTGCAGAAAGTATTGGGGACAAGACTTCATTTCAGTACAATTTTTCATCCTCAGACTGATGGGCAGTCGGAGCGTGTAATTCAGATACTTGAAGATATGTTGCGATGTTGCATCATCGAGTTTAAAAGTAGTTGGAAAAAGTATTTGCCATTAGCAGTGTTTGCTTATAACAACAGTTATCAGTCCAGCATCAAAATGGCGCCGTATGTAGCATTGTATGGGAGAAAATGTAGAACTCCTTTATGTTGGACAAAATTGAGTGAGAAGAAGTTAATATGAACAGACTTGGTTTGAGAAACCGAAGAGAAGGTGCGGGTAATCAAGGATAGATTGAAAGAAGCCATAGACCGATAGAAGTCATATGCAGATTTAAGAAGAAAAGATATAGAATTCCAGGTCGGAGATTAAGTGTTTCTGAAAGTATCACCCTAGAAGAAAGTTATGAGATTTGGCAAGAAGGGAAAACTAAGTCCGAGATTTTTAGGCCCTTATGAGATTATACAGCGAGTGGGACCCGTAGCTTATCAATTGAAGCTGCCTCGAGAGTTAGAAAAGATTCATGATGTGTTCCACATGTCAATGCTACAGAGGTATAGGTCAGACCCAAGTCATGTGATTAAGCCAGAAGAAATACGAATACAAGCTAATCTGACTTATGAAGAGAAACCATTAAAAATCCTAGCTAAAGAGGTTAAATAGCTCAGGAACAAGCAAATCCCACTAGTGAAGGTGTTATGGAGTCACCACAATGTGGAAGAAGCCATGTGGGAGCCATAAGCTACAATAAGGCAACAATATCCACAGTTGTTTAATATAGGTAAAATTTTGAGAACGAAATTTTTTATTAGTAGGGGAGAATTGTAATGGCTCAAATACCGGATTAGTCATAAATTGTAGTTTCCGATATTGATCAGTATACCTGGGAGTCAAAAATACACCCGTGGGTGAAAAATATTTTATTTCATCATCGGAAAATATAGGTTATGACTAGTCTGAGGGTAAAATTTGGAGTGAAAATGAGGTCAAATAAGTCATCAAAAGTCAAAATTAAGAAAAAATGGGACTCGGTTTAATTAAATAGTTGGTTGACTGTAATTTGACCGGGCTATGAAAAATAGAAAACGACATCCAAACTTTTATTTTAAGATATGGATAGAATCTAAATAATATTTAGGATTATTTGACAGTGAAAATGGAATTTTACGGTAATACTGAAAATTGAATTATCTGCCTGATTTAAGTGAACTGGACAAGAAACGAACTCCGATTGAGTTAAAAACTTTTGTGTAGACATATAAAAATATTTTATGAATTATGGAATTAAATTTGGGTGAAATTGAGATTGGAAAGTGAGAAAAATAATTTATATTACATAATTGGGCCTAAATGGGTTGGGCTTTGTTTGGCCCAAGCCCACCCATTTAAGACCACTATAAAAGGGACCAAAATTAGCAGATTTCTCTAGGCAATTCTGCATCATCTCCTTCCTCTTTCCCCTTCTTTACCCGTGCCATGCCTTCCTTGTTTTTCTTCCAAAATTTGTTCATTTTCCTTCAATTCTCACACCAAAATCAACCACCCAAAATTAATTTCAACCTCTCTAATAGCTAATAGAAATTTTTAATCGTCATTTGGGAGGCTAAAGTGGAAGAAAATCAAAAGAGAAAGTTTAGGATACTAATTTGAGGTAAGTAAAATTTATGGTTTTAAATTAATTTAATGGTTCAAATAGGTAGTTTAAGATATGTAGATAATAAATATGAAGTTTATTTGAGCTTAGGAAGTAAATTAATGGTGGATTAATGAAGGAAAATTTTTTTCCATGGTAGGTTCAAAGCAAGGTGAAGGTACTTCCAAAGGAAAGGAAAAGGAAAAGGAAAAGGAAGATTAGGAAAACCTAAACAAGCAATTAAGGTTAGTGATTCCTTAATCTAATTATTTTCATTAATTTAGTATAATTTAGGGTTATGGAAATTTAGAAAATTGTGTGTTTTGTATGTAATTGTTAATTAATGCTTAAAACATGATTAATGGATTATGAAAAGTGAATTAGGATGATTAATTTCAATTAAAAAATTTAATTAGTAGAAATTGTAAAATTTGACTTTATTATGTGAAAAATGAATGTTAAGGAATAAAGACATTTTAGTGTAATATTATGATATATATAGAATAATGAATGTATTAATTACTGAAATGAATAATTAGAAATTGAAAGAAAAATTTTAATGATGAAAATTAAATATAGGCAAAAAAAGAGAGAGATAAATTAATATTTTCTTTGCTAATTAAATGAAAATTTAGCCATGAAATGTAAGAAGATATGATTTTAAGTGTGTAGAAATTGATTGAAATTTTTTAAATTAAATATTGAATATTTTTCTATTTATTTATGATATTATGTATGAAATGAAAAATAATGAATAAAATATATTTAGTGAGTTTATAACTTAATTGATATATTAGAATGAAAAATGTGAAAAAAAATTTGGTAATGATAAAATTTGTTATGAAAGAATAAATTATTAAGTGATTAATAATGTAAAAATGATGAAATTTATGGTTTAATAGAAATTGAATTGAAGAAATAAAATAATGCCCTTAGTTATTGTTTTGATGGTTAAATCTAGCTCAGGATATAATTGGCTAGCCATATGGATACTATTACCGCGGTGCGGGTCATGACGACTCGCTTATGTAGCCCAATGATGGTCTACTTCAGTGATTATAACTCAGTGATTCAGTTTATAATATAGTACTTGGGGTGATCTTTCGGGATTACTCTTCGGTGTAGTGAACTCTTGAGGTCCACGTCCCATGTATTCGGTCCGAATATTTTCTATCGAATTAGAACTAGGGGCAAGTGTGAATGAAATGATTAAAGTGACAATTATGAATAAAATATGAGAAAAGTGATTAAAATGAAAAATAGGATAAACATGAAATAAGTAAAAAATATAAAAAAATAATGAAAATGAGAAATACAAGATAAATGAAAAAAAATATATGATAAAAAAATGGTATAATCATAATAATGATAAATGTGATAAATGTGACAAAAAAATAATAAAATTGAAAAATGAAAAATAAGTGGAAGATAGATATTAAATTGTGTAGTAAAGATAAATAATCAAATAAATAAATATAAAAAAATAATAAAAGTAATAATGTTAGTGGCAAAAGTGTAAATAATATATAGTTAATGACATAATTGTAAATAAAAAAATATATAGGAATTTAAGTGAAAATTGTAAGAAATTAAAAAAAAAAAGAAATTGAAAAGAGAAAAGAAAAGAAGGATTAAAAAGAAAAAAATTATTGAGAAAAAAATTGATAAAATTAATTAAGGCATTAAATAGTGAATTAAGATGTTTTAAAAAGAATAAAATGAATTATATATTAATGAGAAAAATTGAATAGTATATTAAAAATATAATTGTATGAAAATATAATTAGTGAAAATTTTTAGATTAGTAATCACCACTGAGTATATTAATGCTCAGCATGTAGTTATTTGACTGCGTATAGGTAATGACAGGAAAGACAAGAGCAGACATACAATTTTTGGGAATTGACGAAATATTGACATAATTGTAGATTATTATATAAAATGATATATATATATATATATGTATGTATTCTGATAAATAAATATTTGTGAATTATTATATATGTGGAGAATTGAGATTAAATAAAAAATATATTGCATTGTGTGTGAAATGTTGTGTCCAAAAATAGGCTGTGGATTGTTTACTTTACAGACGAGTTAGTTAGGTTATAGCCGTTATGCTGCCGAAATTTTTGGAAAATTAAAAAGGATTAATTAAGTGTTAACAATATTATAGTTATTAAATTAAGATAAAAAATTTTGGGCATATATCGGCAATAATCGTATTTACCCACGAACGTATAAATATGAATAAGTGTTATAAGGGTGTTACAGTGTGGGTTTACAATCTAATTTTCTGATAGGAAGTTTGAAAGATGCGTTCATAGTCACAATGGTGCTGATATAATCAAAATTGAATTCTAAAATTTTTAAAATTGATAATTTAAAAATTGGACAATTGATAAATTTTTATGGATCTGATTAAGAAAAATGATTATACAGTAAAAACTCGATTTTTGCATCAGAAGTTGTTTTGCAAAATTGAAACGACCGTTTCAAAAAAAGTTATTTTATAATTTTTGGTATATTTAATTTGATGAAATTAAATTGTTTGGAGGTCAGATTTTGGCTTAATAAATTAAATCATTAATTAATTTGGAAAAAAATTTGTGATTGATGGAATTTAGCTTAAGTCAAATGTAATTAGTGTGTGATTGGGCCATTTGTCAACTTCACGAGTTAATTAAAATTTTAAGTGGCCAATTGAGTGAGAGATTAATAATTAATGAAGATTAATTAATTTTAAATTTGGGGTATAAAAGGAAAAATTTTCTAATATTCTAGAGTTATCTATAAAAAAATCAAAAGAAAATCACCTTATTTTCCACCATATGGCCGGCCACCGTGGAAGCTTAATCAAACTTCTTTTTTCATTTTAAATTCACAAGATTACAAATATTCAAGTATTTGGAGTAAGAGAAAATAAAATTTGTGTGAACAAAAATAAATTTGGAGAAAAATCACATATTGGCAAAAAATTCTAAGAAATTGGAGGTGAGATTTTTTTACTTTTTTTTAAATTTCTATGATTTTAAGTTGAATTTGATGATTGTTTGAAGTAGATTTAAGATTTGTTGAGATTGGAAGTGAATTAGAAACGAAAGAAATAGGGTGTGGTGGAGAAAATTATATAAATATAAAAAATGAGTTAAGAGAAGCTTGAGATGATGGATATGATGAAAAATTGATAAAAATAATTTTTAGGAATTTTTGTAGAGTTTTTAGAAATTTTTCATAATTATAGCTAAATTTTTGAAAATTTATTTTGAAGGATTTGTGGCTTAAAATGATGAAAATGGAATTAATTAGAGTGTTTGGAGGCGGAAAATATTTTTTGGAATGGAAGAAAAATTTAATAGAAATTTTGGTAAAAATTTGGATTTTTGGCATAATTATTGAATATATTTTTGGTAAAATTAGTAATGGAAAATGAAAGAATATGAGTTGAAGTGATTATAGAAAATTATTTAGAATTTTTAGAGCATTTGTTGAATAAATGAAAATTTTGAATTGAAAATAGAAATTATGGAGAAAAATGGATCTAAATTGAGTAAAATAGCTATAGATGAGAAAAAGCAAGAAAAATTAAATTAATTGAGGAGAAAATTTGAAGAGTAGAAAATTTAATTAATTTATAATATTTGAGATATTTAGAAATTTCGCGTTAGCAGTGTGTAATAAAAAAAATAATATCGATAGGAAATATCAATCACCCATGAGAACCAGATAAATTAAATATGTAGTTTAATTTCCATTTAAATTATGTAATTTTTAATTACTTGGTAATTAATTAAAAATTTAATGGTTATTCAGGTGCATTAGAGCAGACACCAGGAGTAGAAAAAGGAAAAAAAACTGATAGTCTCCAGTAAATTACAGTAAATGTTTGTGCATTAAATTATAATATATGCCATTAATATTTTAAATTGATTTTATATACTTTTTGATATAAAATATTTTATGAGAAACTGATTATTATAATATTTGTGAAATATAATAATGATAATTAAATATTCTTGTATATGAAATGGATTTGACATTTAGAAAATAGTTTTATATAACATTTATAAAAATATTAAATGTTTGAAAATATGTTGAAAATATATTTCATGATAAAAAAATAAAAAAAATATTTTAGTGTAAAAAAATTATATCGATGAAATAAATGATTTAACATTGTATATATGATTTTAAACCCATATATTATTAGCTTAGATAGTGAGCTGAAAAATTATTAACATATCAATAGAGTAGGAATTTCATGATTTGTAGTTATCTTGATCATAAAAGGTATTGTATGACTCATGTGATTATCTTAGACTATACATATTATTTATTTATCAATCCCGTGATTTATCTTGGATCAAGACTGATCATATAATTATATTGGATCAAATGATATTATTTGGACTTATGTGACCATCTTTGACTATGGTCTTGTGATTATCTTAGACCCTGTGATTTCCATCAATTAACAATAGTTCTTGTTTCCATATGAATAAGTCTATGTCATCTTAATATATAAGTTGAGCAAATTTTATTTAGTAAATGAATGTGATTTTATGCTTTAATTATATGTTAATTTTATGTGCAATAAAAGATTTGGTTTCGAAAAATATTATTATTATATCCATTTACTGAAAATAATTTTATGCTTATTTCAGTATAAAATTAATTAGTGGTTTTGATTTATGTAAAAATACATTTTCCAAAATTTACATGAATTTTCAATTATTATTCATACTTGTAAAGACATACATTATAAGTTTTTGTACTATTAAATTTTATACTCAATGTGAGAATTTCTTTTTTCTCGCATAGATTTTACCAGTGTTAAGTGGCAACAAGTACATGAATAGAAATCGTCACTGGAATCAGTGGATCCTACTAATGGAGCCGAACAATAATGACAATTACCCCACAAGAGTGATTTTTGTATTATAATTTTTACATATTTCGTTTGATGCATTTAAATGTTTTAAAAAAATTATTATGATGCATAAATATGTTTTGTAAATTATAATCAAGGGATGTGAAAAGCGAGAGGATAAAAATTTATTTTTGGTTAATGTAATATATTATTTTAATTAAATTATTTTCATACCAATATATATATATATATATATATATATATATATATAATAATGTATTATTTCAAATAAATATCCTATAACATTGGTTATTTGACTGTGTACGGCATTGTATACGAATAAGGAAGATGTATTATATCCCCAATATGACTCTTTTATAATGCTTCATGAGACGTGTTCCTATTTATAGTCCAGGGTGAACTCCACAAAGTCTGATTGGACATTTACTGGGAGCAGCTGGTGTTGTGGAAGCTATTGCAACAATATAGGTAATTGGTTTGTGATAGTTGGATTAATGACTTATTATGTCAACTATAAATGTGATCCCCTTGGTTGAATTTCCAGTATAATTGCTGCAGTATCTGATTTTTTTAAAACTATTGAGGAGTATTTCCTTTAAAATTTATCATCAAACTATGTTAAAGGTTAGGATGATTCAGTTAGTATGAAAATTAAAGTTATTTGTTTCATTGCAATTGGAATGTGAGTAACTCCCAAGAACTTCTTAAAATGATGTAATACATTAAACGGGTTTGTTTGCGCATTGAACATTCTCAAGAGCTAATAAACATCATACAAGTTGAATATGCCTCTCTTTTCTATCTTACATTAGATTTAATTTATAATATGCTCATCAAAGTGTTATGTTTTTTTTTTCTTATTAAAAAACAAACCCAGTGAATCCAATGACTTATTTATTTTCTTTTAGCTAAAAGGGTCTGAACTTGTTCGCTTGGGAGTCCTTTTCAGTGAATTATTGGGAGTTTTTTTTTAATGTTTTTAATGTTGTTTTCTCTGCATTTTCTTGAGTAATACTCATTGCTTTGATGCCAGATAATAATGAATGGTCGTGATTTTTTTTGACAGGGATCTGATTTGATGAGCAAATATGAAATCAATGTCCCAGATGGAGTAGTCGTTCCCTCTATTGATGAGGTGAAAAAGGCAATTCAAGATGTAGTTCCTAATGAAAGCGAGGTAATCATCTAAATGCAATGTTGTTTGATGAAAATTTTTCACTGTTTGGTTGCTTAGTAATATTGAAGCAAAATTTGGTTGTGGATAGCATGGTATCTTCCTATTCATTTATATAAAAATGAAATTAGAGGGAAAAATAAAAAGCTTAATCAGGCCAGGTAGTTGTTGCACAGCCTCAGTTTTTCTGCATTCTTACTTCCAAATGTTGTGGGGTTGAAAGTTTCTTTAGTGATTTTTGCTAGAATAATGTTAAAATATTGCTAATTTTGACTCTATTGCAGTTGGTCACAAAGAGCCAAATTTTGGCTGCTGGGCGAGACTTGGGAAAATTTAATAATTGCTTTGAGGGCGGAGTTCACATTGTTAAAGCTGACAAGGTTGAAGAGACAGGTGGTAATGAAGATTGGGTTTTGTCTCTCTGTTAGAACTTGATTCTAAGTTTTTGTTTATTCTTGTCATTTTTTACTGGGTTACAATTTGTATTTTCGCTTAATGTTGAAGATAATTGCACACGCTTTGTATCAATACTGGTATGTTTTGGTAGTGAATTAATGTAATTTTATTTTTATTCTTTTTGTGGTTTGAATTTTATTACCTATTTTTATGTAATTGCTTGTTATATGGTAATTTTTAAAATTTTTGTATTTATTGTTTAAATTGAAATTATATGTGATAGTTAAAAAACGAGATATAAGTATTACTAAATATATATAAAATTAATTCTTAATTTTAATAAATAAATTTATTATTTAATAATTATAGAAAGAATATTTAAAAATTACCGACCACTTTTGTGACCACACTATAATTGCAACCACAAAACTAGTCCCTATATTGCAATCACTTTAGCCATAAAAAATAATGACTAGTCAATTTAGTGGCTGTTTGGTCTCTATATGGTCCTCTTACATCACCTCAGACTGAAATTCACTGACCACAAGGAGATGATTTAGTGAACAAATGTAGTGGTCGCAAGTTAGTGACAAACATGTAATTGCTATTTTTAGTGACAACAAAATATGGTCACTAAATGGGCTTAATGGTGAGCTTTTTGTCGACCACAATATGTGTCATTAAATGACTTTTAGCGATCACATAGTGACCACTTTTTGTAGTCGCTAAAACTTGGCTTTTTTTTTTTGTAGTGTCATCAACTTTGCTTTTCAATTCTAGTGAAACTTATTACATTATGCTTAGCCAGTTTATATAACTAAGTATTGATGGTAGCGTGACTCAAACAAATATGACTTCAATTTTCTGTTGATTTTTTTTCTAATACTATTAATCTCCGATTGTGAAAATTGACTCTGGATGATAGTGTTGTAAAAATTTATATTTTTATTATGTAGATGTGAATAGCCATGGAATCTAGGAATAAATGACACCTGTCTTAAAAAGAAAATTAGTCATTTTTAAAATACAAATTTTTTAAAGAAAAAAACATTATTGAAAAGTAAAAGTTTAAAAAGAGACATTTTTGAATTTTTTTTCAAGTGATTAACTATGTAATTTTCTCTTTATTTTAAATTATTATAACTTATTTTAAATGGACATGCACCCAAAAAAATCAAAAGAAAGATGAACATAGACACTAGAGTCATTGCAATATCATACTTTCTCAATCCCCAATTTAAAACATTTTTATTTATGTGGTTCATATATAATTTGTATAGTAGTGATACATTTATGATGAGGATACCAAAAATGGAGATTGAATCATTAATGAGAATTCTTACTAAGGGTTAACTTAGAATGGGAACTAATTGGATTGGATGGCTGTTACTATTTCTTTATACGGAGATGGCTAAATAACTCTGAAATAGTGGGGAGCAACATCTCTAAAATGGGTGAAAAACTTAGAGGTTGTGTCCATATGAAGATAATTGTCTCTCGACTTACTTTGGAGAGTTATTTCGAAAGTGACTATCATTCTTGGATATGATGGAGATAGCGAGGCTGCATAGCCCAATTTTTATTTTATTTTATTTTTTGTGTGGATCATTATGCAAATGTCCTCAACAAAGTTGTAAAACTCCAACTGAAATGATTTTATTTGTGGGACGCACATTTTGCCTCAACTTTTCAGGCCATGGAAGAGGTGTAATTCTGAGTCTATTATCCAATGTGTTCCCAAAAATTTTTGGACATTTATGTTCGATTATCCTGAAAGGTTGAACTTTCAATTTATTAAGCTTTTCATCTACAATATTCATTAGTTTGGATTACGAAAAGAACAATACTAAACCTAATTTGGAGGCCGTAAACAGTGACATAAAACAAAGAAATGGGCTAGCTAAAGCTTCTAAGGAGGAACGCAAGGTGGAGGAGAATATTTTGTTATTTACTGAATGCCTTAAAGATAAAATAAAATAAAAATAAAAATGAACAGGTTATAGAGTTCAAGAGATTAAACTAAGAAAACCGAGTATCTTGAAGCATACCAAAGGGAAAAAAAAAAATTACAATTCAACAATTCTACACAACATTAGGGCATCCTTCCCCACCCAAGGACACAAACAAGTAAATACACAAAAACTAAAAACAACAAATAAAAAATAAAATACCAAAATTGAATTAAAAAAAAATGGGATGTTACAATTTGAATTTGACGTCACTTCAACAACTTTTTTTATTTTTATTTTAATTTTTTTTGTAAAAAGAAGTGTAATTAAGTCGAGTAGATATAAATCAATTTTTTTAATTGTTTGAAACTCAACTCCAAAATTGTTCAAATTATTTGAGCTAGACTCAACAAAACTTGAATCAACTAAAAAAATTTAATAAGTAGTTTACTTGACTAGAAATCAATTTGAGTTAAATCGACTCGACTAAATTCAAATATTTATACTTAATTTAAATACTAAAAGTTAAAAAGTATTTTAATAAATAATAAAAGAGCAACTACTCAATTAAGTTTACAAATCTTATGAGTCGAATATTGTAATACTTGAATTTGACTTGATAAAATATTCAAACTATTTGAATTCGAGTTTAACTCGATTAACTCTAAGTCGAATTTGAATATTTAACGAATCGAGTTTGAGTAACTTGCGAGTAGCTTGATTCATTTATTTTAATATTGAGACATGATAAAATTTAAACCTAAATTGATTGAAAGACTCCTAAAGGTTTCAACCAACTACAACACATGATTCCCAACCCAAACTTTCTTTTAACTCCTCATTAGTTAGTGGATACTGTTGCCCAGATAATGAACTAAGAAGGGGGGTTGAATTGGATATTAAAAATTCTTAACTTTGAAGTGCGGAATTAAAAGTTAAATAAAGTAGGGATAAGAAGATATCGCATAAGAAATTTATAGAGGTTCAGGTGTTAACAAACCCTACTCCTCTCCCCAATCTCGATTGAGAGTTTCACTAACACACTAAGTGTTACAATGAAGTTTTACAAGCTCACTTCTAACTATGGTGTTTTTATCAATGGATCACACCTAACTCAGAAATCCCTTGTGTTTTAATGGTTTACACAATAAACCAAATTCTTGTGTTTTAGGACTCACACAAATAACTCTTACAAGTGTTCTACTCTTAACCCAATATACCCAAAATCACTTGAGTAGTAAATTACAAAGAGAAACAATCATAAATCTATAATGCTCAGAAATTATGAACAAAAAGATTTTTACAGAGAATTAAAGTTTTGTTAAAAGTAATTAATGCACAAATGACTACAACAAGATTTTGATTTGAAGTAATTGCTATTCTCTTATTCTGGATTAATAAATGACTTGCATTTATACTTCATTGGCGAATTATAGCCGTTTGGTTGAATTTAATACGAAAATAGTTGTTGTATCAACTTTTAATTTCGTACCTAACATGTTTCTCTTTTCTTATTCACGGTCGTGAATATGTGTGTCACAGTCGTGAATGTTCTTCCAGGCCGTGGTCCAAATGGTGACTCTGGTCGTGAAGCATTCTGGAAGGAATTGAAGTGTTTGATCACAGGTGTGACATTATTCTTTCACGGGTGTGAATATCCTTCTAAGCCGTGGTCCAAGTGGTGACTCTGGCTGTGAAACTCTCTGGAGGAATTTGACATGTTTTCTCACGGGCGTGACTTTCTTTCATGGGTGTGACTGATATGATCATTCATGGTTGCTATGATCTTTCATGGCTGTGAACTTTAAATGTTGGATAGTTGGCTAAGCTATATCACGGGCGTGAACATGCTATTTCTTCATTTTTTGACTTTCAAAGTTAGTCTTCTATTCTTGCATCATATTTCATACACTGTTCAATAAACTTAGAACACAAGTATGTTAAATACATTATTGCTATTTTATTTGTTAGCATCAAAATGACAAAAATACCCCTCAAGGTTCAACAATCTCCCCCTTTTTGATGGTGACTAATAATCTAGCAATATGTGCTTTTGAGAAGTCTCCCCCTCAAAAGATGCTTAAGATAAAAAATAATAAAGTGCAAGAATTTTTAAAAATAGATGAAGTGTAGCATGGATGCTTGCTTCCTAGATTAGGTATATGCAAGATATATGCAAAGTATATCCAATGTATACCAAATTTTTTCTTTTAACTAGTTAAGCATATGCAAAGTATATTGAAGGTATATTCAAAGTATATCAAGTTGTTTGCTTTTAACTAGTTAAGTATATGCAAAGTATATTGAAGGTACATTCAAAGTATATCAAGTTGTTTGCTTTTAACTAGTTAAGTATATGCAAAGTATATTGAAGGTACATTCAAAGTATATCAAGTTGTTTGTTTAGTTAAGTATATGCAAAGTATATTGAAGGTATATTCAAAGTATAAACACATTTGCATTCATGTAGCTTGCATATTCATTTAATTCAATTATATTGCTAGGTTCTCCCCTTTTTGTCGTCAACAAAAAGAACATAAAAGATAAATCATGAGGGAAAAACTAATGCAATTATATTAATACCAAATGTAAAAGTACAAAGGTTTGAAAAGTAAATTAAAGTCCTACATTTGCAATATTAGAAACTAGTTCACAAAAAGAAATAATAAACACTAAATCTCTGGCTAGATTTGGAGCCGAACAACCCATCCCGAAAGCGTGCTACTTCCGTCTTGAGACTATCCATGCGAGACTCCATGAAATCTTTGAGGTTCTCCAACCTCTCATCAATCGAAGCCTGCAATTGGTCAAAACAAGGTGCTAAAAGGTTTGCCACTTGCTGAGCCAAGTTCAGTGTGGAGGCCGAAGACTATCCAACCTCCTGCTCAACCTCTGGAGTCGTCGTCTAGACTCGAACTCTTTTTCTTTGCTGGGTTCCTTGGAGACCAGCTTTGAAGTCGTCCAAATCGTTGTCTTCCCAAATAATCTCACCAACCGGAGTGGTGAAGCGGTAGTAGATGTTATTTTCATGAACTATGCGAACCGCTACTCCCATCTTGATAAAAGACTCGATGTCTAGCCGATCTCTAGGATGTGCTTATACGATTTTGAAGTTGTGCTCTTCTAGCTTCAGATATCCAAGCTTGATAGCAAGGTGAGTCACATACCCACCGATCAAGATGTCTTCGGAGGGCTTCGTTGCAATTGATAGTAGATGGTTTGCAAAATATCGAGATAAAGCCACTGTTAGGCCTCTTTGGGCCATCTCTAGGATAAAGAGCTCGAATTTTTGAATTGCACCGTTGCTATCCCCTCTTGCAAAGATGCTATAGGTCAGAAACCTATGCAAGTACTTGTGAACTGGTGATCGAAGGTGGGTGCTCTTCATCTTCTTGATGTCCTAGCTGCAATCTTGTCTGAAATGAGTTAATGCCAGAATTGCATAGAACTCCACCTCACTTTCATTGAGGATACTGTCAGAGGGAAAGTTGAACATGTTACCAAACTCCGTTGCAGCGAGGGTGTTCGGATGCTTGCAGAGTTGAAATTTCACTGTGCCGTTGGGAGAGACTTGCAGTGTGCTAAGTGTAACATCCTCAACTTTCCCCACATGAATTTCATTTGAAGATATGCATCTTGCATATAATAAAATTGAACACATGAATTTCATACGTATTTTCATAGGAACAAGTCCATAACACGCACTAGCTACGTTCCTAGTACATTGCAATTGTATCGAGTCATACATGTGTATTTATAATCTAAATGAGGATAAAAATTATTAAAAATAAATGAAATAAGATGACCAAATTAAAGTATACAAAATGACTAGATTAAGGTTAAATTGCATATTGTGTTGAATTGAGTAATAACAACAAGAATAATTAGAATAAAATAAAATAAAATAAAATAAATAAAAAAAGAAAAAAAAAAGAAAAAGAAAAAAAATGGAGTGGACCGGTGAAACAAATGGTGGTGCCTTTTAACTTATTAGGCAGCCACCATATTCATTTCCATCCTCACCTTTTTCTTCTTCTTTGCTTCATTTATTCAACCTATTTTCTCTCAAGTTTCAGCCACCATTTCTTCCCTCTTTCACTCCAAATATTTTAGCAACAAGATTAGCCAAGAGTGATTATAGGTGAGTAAACATTTATTTTTGTGTTTAGCTTGATTTTGGTGTAAGGGTTCATTAATAGGAAGTATTTTGTTCCATAGTTTTGATGATCTTAGAGATCGAATCTAAAAAGCTTAAAACACAAACGTTGTTCCTTTATGTCTTAGATTTATGGATATGTAAATATTTTTTCAAGATGTAGTGTATAGAATGAGATATCCCCTTTTGTACTGAAACTAGCCCGGATGTGAACCCTAAGTAAGTTAGCTACTGTGTTTGTTAGTTTTGGATATGTTAAAGCCAATATTTGAAGGAACTAAAAACATAAAAGTTGTAGATATATGAGTTATGTATATTTATACCAAATTTTAGGTTCATAGGTCTTGTAAATTTTGAGTTATGGTAAATGGAATCATGACTGTTCCATGGTTTGAACTGCCTACTGAGTGCCCTGGGCAGATCTAGCAAATTATTTAGCTCATTTGAGCTCGTTAGAGATAAATTATATAAATTCTCAAAATAGGAAAGTTATAGGTATATGTCGTAGCTAAACTTTGGTACTAATTTCAGCTTAATATGTTATTTATAGACAAAGTTATGGCCTTTGGAAGTCATACTGGTCCGGAAGCCAATTCTATTATGGATCAGTGAAATATTTGTTATAATTTGAAGACCTTAGATACATAATTGATAAAAGTTGTAAAAATGAAAAAATGTTCCATATGAACCCATATAAGTTTCTATAAATTTTAATTAAAATATGACTTATAGATTATAAGTTATGATGAACCAAAATGAGTACCCTGAAACTGCCTAAAGGTAGAAAATAAGGCAAAAAATAGAACACACTTAGAAATTACACCAAACATTTTACAATGATCCAATTGGTCTGAAATTTTAATATGTTCTATAATTATATGTTATTTTTAATTAGGAAAAAGAATTAGAGTAATTGGTCAAGTATAGGAAAATTTATAGGCTAAACAGTCCAATAAGGTCACACTGCCTCATAGGAAAAATCTTAACTATTGATATGAACAATGCATATTAATTTGTTTAAGCCACATTAAGTCTCCCTAATCATGAGTTAATCGATTATGTTTTCATATTTGGCTCACAACATATTGGAGACCCACAAAGAACGGATAGACAATAAGTTAGGGGTCGGAATCAAAGGAGAACGGTGAGTTTAATTATCAATTGAATTCTTTAGTGCAAATGAATGTTGCTTGCTATGTGATTCATATGATTGTCATGATTGGTCCTTGATAATGTAATGATGGATAATTTGTGACATTGTGGTACATATAAATGGTATACTTGTGGTATATTTGAGGTATATGTTTGACATATGTGATATATATACATGGTATATATATAGTATATGCAAGGTATATGCGTGACATATGAGGTATATATGGAATATATGTATGTTGTATATGTTACAGATGCAATGGTTGATGAATGCTTAAATACAAGTGCATATGCATATGGACTAAAAAGGCATTGTGACTAGTTAATTGATATTGTAAAGCAAAAGAAGAGGCCTATGGCCCAACAAATGTGCAAATGAAACAAATGATAAAGCTAGCTAGCAAATGCAAATGTTCACATGGAAACCCGGGTCAATATCTGTTTAACTTAGTCACAACAAAATGAAATAAACAAAACATTTGCATACATAAGGAGTAATGATTATATGTTTCAACTTCATTGATATTTATATGATACTGATGAATGGAATGGAATACATGGTATGTATTGGATTTGTGATTTATTATTATGAGTTGTTCGGTACTTTAGAGCTCATTTGATGGTTATTCTCACTGAACCGTAACTCATCAATTTGCATCATTTTTTAGGTAAAGAAAAGTGATAGCTCATTTTGAGTAGCATATAAAAGACATGAAGCACAAGTCACTGGTCGAGCCTCATCATTCTCTCTCCTTGCATTCCACACAAGCATGAAAATATGTCATCTATGTTTTGTATTTACGTGCTTGAATATGTATAGTCATTTTGGAATGAGTTTAAAAATGTATAAATGAAAGCAACTCGAAAATACTTATGTGTAAAATTTATGTTTTAATATATGTGATATATATTATATTGTGGTGAAAACCTCAGTGTTAACTTAGCAAAGGCGTTGAATAATATTACAGGATATGAGACTTGCAAGTCATTAAATGAAATTACAGGATATGAGACTTGCAAAGTCATTGAATAATATTACAGGATATAATTTTTTTTTTTACTATCACAATTAACAAGATATTTTGTTTTTCCAGCATGCTATGTGTGATTATTTGATATAGAGATAGGTTATACTTAAATGAATAAGATGTGGTGTTACATTTTTGGTATCAGAGCAGGGATGAGATGTACCCGTATGAGAAATTCGATTATGCAGTATCCTTGCTGTAAGGAAATACTTATGAATGGTGGGAAACGGTCCCCGACAGTGATGCACAACCACCGGTGTTGACATGGAATGATTTCCTCCTAGAATTTCAGAACAATTACATGCCTAAAGCATATAAAGATGAGAAGAGGAAAGAATTCTTGAATTTGAAACAGGGGAACATGTATGTTGCGGAGTATGAAGTACAGTTTAATAAACTTTCCCACTATGCCACCTTCATGGTCTCTACTGAAAGAGTCAAATGCAGAAAGTTTGAGGAGGGCCTCAAATATGAGATCAGAAACAGAATCACGACTACTGATCTTGATAATTATGCCAGACTCAGAGCTGCTGCAATCAGAGCTGAACGGTTAATGAAAGAAGCTGGGGAGCAACAAATTAAAAGGGTAGCACGTGAGTTCTTTGGTGAGTCTAGCAGAAGGTTGAGAAAAAGAAGTAAATATATGCCTGCATAATCTGGTAACAGAAGTGAGTACTCCAGTTCTAAAGGTCGAGGCATGAATTTCTCTTACTCAGGCAGAGGGTAGAGCCAATATGTTGAACAGAGGCCCACATGTAGTCATTGTGGTAGACAACATACGGGTGAATGTAAAAGGCTCACAGGAGCATGTTATTTCTGTGGATCGATGGAGCACATGTATAGAGACTGTCCGAATAGAGCCAAACTAGCAGAGGCAGAGGAGTATCTGAGACTACAGTTGAGGCACTGAGGGTCTACCCTACTAGTGGGACACAGGGCAGAGGAAGAGGCAGAAGCAGGATTGGTACGATGGGCAGAGGAGTAACCAGATCTGAAGGTCAGAGTTCTATACCCTCTACTCAGGCCAGGGTGTTTGCTATGACTAGACAAAAGGCGGTGGATGCTCCCGAAGTAGTTACCGATAATATTTACATTTATGATATGTTAGCATATGCATTGATTGACCCGGGCTCCACTCATTCATTTATATCATTGCATATAGCATCTAAACTACATCAAACGCATGAGCCTTTGGGGATTGACATAAATGTGAGTACTCCATTGGGAATAATAGTAGTTGTGAATAATGTATGTCGTGATTGCCTGATATGCATTGATAGAGCTGAGTTAATAGCTGATATGATTTTATTGCAAATATATGAATTTGATGTGATATTGGGAATGAAATGGTTAACTAAACATCATACAATAATGAATTGCTTTACTAAGGAAGTAATTTTGGAATCACCAAACCAGCCAAGGGTAGTATTTATAGGTGAAAGAAAACTTGTGCCTACATGTCTAGTCTCAGCTGTAAAGGCATTTCGAATGATCAAAGGGGGATGTGAAGCATATTTGGCATATGCGATTGATACTAGAACCACTGATAGCTTTCTTGAAAATATACCAGTGGTAAGGGAATTTGCTGATGTATTCCCAGATGATATACCTGGTTTACCACCAGATAGAGAGATATAATTCACTATTGAACTAGTACCAGGAACAACACCAATATCAAGGTCACCCTACAGAATGACCCCAGTTGAGTTGAAAGAACTGAAGGCCCAATTGCAGGAGTTACTTGATAAAGGGTATATTAGACCTAGTGTATCACCTTGGAGAGCTCCAATATTATTTGTTAAAAAGAAAGATGGAACAATGAGATTGTGCATCGATTACAGGAAACTGAATAAAATGACAGTGAAGAATAAATATCCGTCGCCCAGAATAGATGATTTGTTTGACCAGTTGCAATGAGCCCAAATATTCTCCAAGATTGATTTGAAATCAGGCTATTACCAGCTGAAGGTAGCAGAAGCGGATGTTCCAAAGACTGCCTTTCGAACCGGGTATGGACATTATGAATTTTTAGTAATGCCATTTGGGTTGACTAATGTTCCAGCTGCATTTATGGCATTAATGAATAAGGTGTTTCAGCCATATCTGGATAGGTTTGTGATATTATTTATTGATGACATATTGGTATACTCAAAGAATAGGGGAGAACATGAACAACATTTAAAAGTTGTGTTGCAAACTTTGAGGGAGAAACAATTATATGCCAAATTGAGTAAATGTGAATTCTGGTTAGATCATTTGGTGTTTCTTGGACATGTGGTGTCGTGTAAGGGCATAGAGGTTGACCCAAAGAAAATTGAGGTTGTGGTAAATTAGGAAGCTCCTAAAAATGTTTCTGAAATGCATAGTTTTATGGGTTTAGCCGGATACTATCGCAGATTTGTTGATGGATTTTCATTAATTGCTAGCCCTTTGACTAAATTGTTGAGAAAGAATGTGTCTTTCAAGTGGACTTCAGAATGTCAAAGGAGTTTTGATGAACTAAAACACAGGCTAACCTCAGCACCAGTGTTAACTATCCCTACAGGTACAAGTGGATTTACGGTATATAGTGATGCTTCTCACCAAGGCTTGGGATGTGTATTAATGCCACATGGTAAGGTGATAGCTTATGCATCTAGACAACTGAGACCACATGAGATCTCATATCCAATGCATGATTTAGAATTGGCTACTGTTGTATTTGCATTAAAGATTTGGAGGCATTATCTATATGGTGAGACATTCCAAATCTTCACAGACCATAAAAGCTTGAGTTATTTGCTGACACAGAAAGAATTAAACATGAGGCAGAGACGGTGGTTAGAGCTATTGAAAGATTATGACTGTACAATTGAATACTATCCAGGGAAAGCCAATGTGGTAGCAGATGCATTGAGTAGGAAGGCTAGTAGCAGTGTAGCTCACTTGCAAGTATCCTCTTTTCCATATTTTATTCAATTATAATCTATGAATGTTGAATTAAATATACATGATGAAGGATCACTGATTGCTACTCTTCAAGTCAGACCTATACTAAAGGAGAGGATCAAAGAAACACAAAACAAAGATCCTCAATTATGTGAGAAAGTTGATATGATAAGGCAGGGAAAAAGTACAGAGTTTCATTTGCAGAATGATACACTGATGTTAAAATCACTTATATGTGTTCCAGACACTGAGAACTTGCGTCAGGAAATAATGGAAGAGGCACACAATGCACCGTATGCAATGCACCCAGGAATGACAAAGATGTATCACAGTTTAAGGTCTCATTACTGGTGACCAAGAATGAAGAAAAACATAACAAAATATGTTTCCAAATGCTTGACATGTCAGCAGATTAAAATTGAACATTAGGCACCAATTGGAAAACTTCATCCATTGCCAATACCAGAATGGAAATGGGAAAAAATAACGATGGATTTCGTTTATGGATTGCCAAGAATCCCACGGAAAAATGATGCAGTATGGGTAATTGTTGACAGATTAACCAAGTCAGCACATTTTCTACTTATCAAATGGGGGTGTACACTCGAGAGTTTGGCAAAATTATATGTGAATGAGATAGTCAGATTGCATGGCATTCTAGTGTCCATTGTGTCTGATAGAGATCCACGGTTTACTTCACGATTTTAGGTGAGTTTACAAGATGCATTAGGAACAAAATTGAATTTCAGCACTGCATTCCACCTACAGACTGATGGAAAATCAGAAAGGACTATACAAACATTGGAATTAGGGCATGTTCTATGGAATTCAAAGGTGCTTGGGATGAATATATAACATTGATTGAATTTGCTTACAACAACCAGTATCATATGAATATCCAGATGGCACCATATGAAATATTGTATGGCAGAAAGTGCCGAAGCCTTATCATATTGGATGAAGAAAGTGCACGTACATTAGAAGGGCCAGAGATAGTACAAGATACCGTGGATAACATCAAAATTGTCAAGAATAAGCTAAAGGCAGCACAAGACAGACAAAAAAGTTTTGCTGATCAACATAGAAGGGAAATGGAATACGAGTTGGGTGAAAATGTATTTCTTCGTGTATCTCCACGGAAAGGGATAATCCGATTTGGCAAGAAGGGTAAATTGAGCCCAAGGTATATAGGGCCTTATGAAATTCTTGAGAAGGTTGTTCCACTGGCAAACAGATTGGCGTTACCACCAGAGATGACTCAGATTCATAATGTGTTTTATGTGAGCATGCTTAGAAGATACAGGTCAGATCCTACACATGTACTTAAAGATCAAGCCATTGAGATTGCAGAGGACATGAGTTATGTTGAGGAACCAATGCAAATCATCGGATATAAGATCGAGAAATACCTTTAGTTAAGGTATTGTGGCGTAACCATTTACTAGAAGAGGCAACATAAGAAACAGAAGAAAATATGAAAAAACAATATCCACACCTGTTTCCAGGTATTAAATTTCGAGGACGGAATTTTTAAAAGGAGGGGAGAATTGTAACATCCTCAACCTTCCCCACATGCATTTCATTTGAACATATGCATCTTGCATATAATTAAATTGAACATATGCATTTCATACGTATTTTCGTAGGAACAAGTCCATGACATGCACTAGCTACGTTCCTAGTACATTGCAATTGTATCATGTCATACATGTGTATTTATAATCTAAATGAGGATAAAAAGTATTAAAAATAAATGAAATAATATGACCAAATTAAAGTATGCAAAATGACTAGATTAAGGTTAAATTGCATATTGTGTTGAATTGTGTAATAATAACAAGAATAATTAGAAAAAAATAAAATAAAATAAAATAAAAAAATAAAAAATAAAAATAAAAAGTCAGAAAAAGAAAAAGAAAAAAAACAGAAAAAGAAAAAAAAAGGGAGTGGACCGGTGAAACAAATGGTGGTGTCTTTTAACTTATTAGGCAGCCACCATATTAATTTCCATCCTCACATTCTTCTTCTTCTTCGGTTCATTTCTTCAACCTATTTTCTCTCAAGTTCCAGCCACCATTTCTTCCCTCTTTCACTCCAAAGATTGTAGCAACAAGATTAGCCAAGAGTGATTATAGGTGAGTAAACATTTATTTTTGTGTTTAGCTTGATTTTGGTGTTTAGGGTTCATTAATAGGCAGTCTTTTGTTCCATAGTTTTGATGATCTTAGAGATCAAATATGAAAGAGCTTAAAACACAAAAGTTGTTCTTTTATTTCTTATATTTATGGATATATAAATATTTTTTCAAGATATGGTGTATAGAATGAGCTGTCCTCTTCGTACTGAAATTGGTCTGGATGTGAAACCTAAGTAAGTTAGCTACTGTGTTTTTTAGGTTTGGATATGTTAAAGCCACTATATGAAGTACCTAAAAACATAAAAGTTGTAGATATATGTGTTATGTATCTGTACACCAAATTGCAGGTTCATAGGTCTTGTAAATTTTGAGGTATGGTGAATGGAACCATGACTGTTCCATGGTTTGAACTACCTACTGAGTGCCCTGAGCAGATCTAGCAACTTGTTTGGCACATTTGAGCTTATTAGAGCTAGATTATGTAAATAATAAAAAACAAAAAGTTATATTTATATATATTAGCTAAATTTTGGTACTAATTTCAGCTTAATATGTTATTTATAGACTAAGTTATGGCCTTTGGAAGTCATATTGGTCCGGAAGCCAATTCTATTATGGACCATTGAAATGTTTGTTATAATTTGAAGACCTTAGAGACATAATTGATAAAAGTAGTAAAAATGAAAAATGTTCCATATAAACCCATATAAGTTTTTGTAAATTTGATTTAAAATAGGACTTATAGATTATAAGTTATGATGAACCAAAATGAGTACCCTGAAACTGCCTAAGGGCAGAAAACAAGGCAGAAAACAGAACACACTTATAAATTCCACCAAAAATTGTACAATAATCCAATTGGTCTGAAATTTTAATATGTTCTATAATTATATGTTATTTGTAATTAGGAATAATAATCAGAGTAATTGGTTAAGTATAAGAAAGGTTATAGGCTAAACAGTCCAATAAGGTCACATTGCCTCATAGGAAAAATCTTAACTATTGATATGAACAATGCATATTAATTTGTTTAAGCCACATTAAGTCTCCCTAATCATGAGTTAATCGATTATGTTTTCATATTAGACTTGCAACATATTGGAGACCCACAAGGAGTGGATAGACAATAAGTTAGGGTTCAGAATCAAAGGAGAACGGTGAGTTTAATTATCAATTGAATTCTTTAGTGCAAATGAATGTTGCTTGCTATGTGATTCATATGATTGTCATGATTGGTCCTTGATATGTAATGAGGGATAATTTGTGACATTGTGGTACATATAAATGGTATACTTGTGGTATATTTGAGGTATATGTTTGACATATGTGATATATATACATGGTATATGTATAGTATATGCAAGGTATATGCGTGACATATGAGGTATATATGGAATATATGTATGTTGTATATGTTAAAGATGCAATGGTTGATGAATGCTTAAATACAAGTGCATATGCATATGGACTAAAAAGGCGTTGTGACTAGTTAATTGATATTGTAAAGCAAAAGAAGAGGCCTATGCCCCAACAAATGTGCAAATGAAACAAATGATCAAGCTAGCTAGAAAATGCAAATGTTCACATGGCAAATGTTCACAGGGAAACCCGGGGCAATATCTGTTTAACTTAGTCACAACAAAATGAAATAAGCAAAGAATTTGCATACGTAAGGAGTAATGATTATATGTTTCAACTTCATTGATATTTATATGATACTGATGAATGGAATGGAATACATGGTATGTATTGGATTTTTGATTTATTATTATGAGTTGTTCGGTACTTTATAGCTCATTTGATGGTTAGTCTCACTGAGTCGCAACTCATCAATTTGCATCATTTTTTAGGTAAAGAAAAGTGATAGCTCATTTTGAGTAGCATATAAAAGACATGGAGTACAGGTCACTGGCCGAGCCTCATCATTCTCTCTCCTTGCATTCCACACAAGCATGAAAATATGTCATCTATGTTTTGTATTTACATGCTTGAATATGTATAGTCATTTTGGAATGAGTTTAAAAATGTATAAATGAAAGCAACTCAAAAATACTTATATGTAAAGTTTATGTTTTGATATATGTGATATATATTATGTTGTGGTGAAAACCTGAGTGTTAACTTAGCAAAGTCGTTGAATAATATTACAGGATATGAGACTTGCAAGTCATTGAATGAAATTACAAGATATGAGACTTGAAAGTCATTGAATAATATTACAGGATATAAAAAAAATTTTACTATCACTATTAATAGGATATTTTGTTTTTTCAGCATGCTATGTGTGATTATTTGATACAGAGATAGGTTATACTTAAATGTATAAGATGTGGTGTTACACTAAGGAACTCGAGGGTAGGTTCCCTTAGCGTCGGTTGATGGATATCAACAAAATCTTTTAGATGACAAGCCTGGAGTTATTCCTTCATGCTCGTCTCGAGACCAAGGGTCCTGACAGCGTGCCATTCAAAGGATCGAAAAGAAAGGAGAGGTCTTTTCTTGAGAAGCGAATACCTTGGATGACAATGCTCCAGAATGATATTGAGAAGGTAGTTCATGTACCTTTTTGGAGCATAAGACTTATTTCTAGTGCCTTTGGAAGAGTCGGGTTCCATTTTTGAGTTGATATTGATTTTTGAGAAGAAACTTTATGAAATGATTTTTGTAGAATACCTTGTGATTTTGTGATTTTCTGATGAAAGCAAAAGTTTTTAAAGGTATTTATAGATTGAAAATGCTGCTAGGGGGCCGAATCTGTAACGGCTGGGTCTCATCCACAGCATCGGCCCTACCCGAAGTCCACAGGACTGAGCCCACCCGCCGTCTCACTGAGACCAATGGGCTGCCGGGGTCCATGGCCCAGTACCTCCAACCCATCTCCTGCTTACCAGGTAGGTTGTTGGAGCTGGGATTCGAAACCCCAACCTCCCTTTAGCCTCAGTAAGAGACTACCAATTGTACCAACCCCAACCTCCCTTTAGCCTCAGTAAGAGACTACCAATTGTACCAACCCCAACCTCCCTTTAGCCTCAGTAAGAGACTACCAATTGTACCATGGTACAATTGGTAGTCTCTTATTGAGGCTAAAGGGAGGTTGGGGTTTCGAATCACAGCTCCAACAATCTACCTGGTAAGCAGGAGATGGGTTGGAGGTACTGGGCCATGGACCCCGGCAGCCCGTTGGTCTCAGTGAGACGGCGGGTGGGCTCAGTCCTGTGGACTTCGGGTAGGGCCGATGCTGTGGATGAGACCCAGCCGTTACAGAATCTATGAGAGGTATTGAATGGGTGATAAATGAGAGAATATGTAGAGTTAGAATGAGAGAAAAAATGGTAGAAAATGTTTCATTGTCGACATCTTCATGATCGTGAATTCTAAGTCACGGGTGTGAAATGTCGTATTCACGGTTTGCTGAAGAGGCACTCTAGTCGTGATGAAGAATATGAAACAATTCATGGTCGTGACATTTAATGGTCACGGGCGTGAATGATGATTTTTCACGGTGGTAACAAAATGAGTCACAGTCGTGAAGTACAATCTTCACTACTTGTGACTGTGAGACAAAGCGTGAACGCTTCTGTAAGTATTTAGTGGAGATGTTCACGGTCGTGAAGAATTGTCACGGTCGTGAACACAGGGTTTCACGGGAGTGATAGAAAAAGGTTATAGGCGTAAAACATAGTCTTCGCTACCTTCAACCGTGAAGCATGTCATGAAGCAAGGCGTGAAAGCTACTGGAGCTTTTGGTGATTATGATCACGGTCGTGAATATATGTCACATGCATGAATTGCCTAAAATCTTTATTGAGTAAAACTAAGTCTAAAACAAGACTAAAGGATTTCTAAGTTGTTTTTACCCCCTATAACATATATTTCTATCAAGTTAGCCACTTCATACCTTAAAAGATGAGACAATAACACAAGATTAACAATCAAGATTCGACAAATTTGGCAATTATAAATTTAATCCATCAATCATACCAAGTTCTCTTCTTATGAAGTTAAATCTTTCTTCATTTAGTGACTTAGTGAAGATATCTGCCAATTGATTGTATGTGTTTATAAATTCCAATACAACATCTTCATATTGAACATGATCTTTAAGAAAATGATGTCTTATGTCAATATGCTTACATCTAGAGTGTTGAATGAGATTCTTAGATAGGTTTATAACACTTGTATTGTCACATCTGATAGGTATATGGTCCAAACTATGACCATAATCCTTAAGTTGTTGTTTCATCAAAAGGATTTGAGTACAACAATATCTTGCAGCCACATACTCCGCTTCAGTGGTAGAAAGAGCAAATGAAACTTGTTTCTTACTAAACCAAGAAACTAAGCATTCACCAATAAAGTGACAAGTACTTGAAGTACTCTTTCTATCCAAGAGACTTTCAGCATAATCAGCATCTGAATATCCTATAATGTGAAAGGATGAATTTTTAGGATACCATAAACCTATATGCAATGAGCCATGTAAATATTTTAAAATTCTTTTCACATAATTCAAATGTGATTCTTTAGGACATGATTGAACGCGAGCACATAAGCATACACTATACACTATATTGGGTCTAGAGACAGTAAGATATAAGAGTGATCCGATCATATCTCTATAGAGCTTTTCATTAATGCTTTTACCCTTTTCATCTTTGTTCAATTTTGTTGATGTGCTCATTGGAGTCTTGGCATTTTTGCATCATTCCATTCCAAATTTCTTGATTAAGTCTTTGGCATATTTGGATTGGTTGATGAATATACCCTCATTGCATTGTTTAATTTATAGACCGAAGAAGAATTTGAGCTTACCCATCATGCTCATTTTGAATTCTCTAGTCATACACTTAGAAAATTCTTGGGAAAATAATTCGTTATTATACCCAAATATGATGTCATCAACATAAATTTGAACAATTATAATATCATGCTTATGCTTTTTAATAAATAAAGTAGTGTCAACATTCCCCTTTGTAAAATTATTTTCTAAATGAAAAGAACTTAGTCTTTCATACCAAGCTCTTGGGGTTTGTTTCAAATCATATAAAGCTTTTGAAAGTTTAAATACATGGTTAGGCAAATTATGGCTTTCAAAACCTAGTGGTTGTTCTACATAAACTTCTTCTTCTATAAAACCATTTAAGAAAGCACTTTTGACATCCATTTGAAAGAGTTTGAAATTCATATGGCATGCATATGCTAAAAGTATTCTTATGGCTTCTAATCTAACTACTGGAGCATAGGTCTCATCATAATCAATTTCTTCTTCCTGATTATATCCTTTTGCTACTAACCTAGCCTTATTCCTAGTTATTGAACCTTGTTCATCTAGTTTATTTCTAAATACCCATTTGCTTCCTATGATTTGAAGCTCCTTAGGTCTAGGAACTAAGGTCCATACCTTACTTCTCTCAAATTGGTTGAGTTTCTCTTGCATAGCAATCACCCAATTTTCATCATTAAGAGCCTCATCAATATTTTTAGGCTCAATTTGAGAGACAAACGCAAGATTAGAATCTAAAGGTTTGAGATGAGATCTAGTACTTACTCCCTTTGTAGGATCACCAATGATTTTCTCATTGGGGTGATCTTTTGTCAATCTCCATTCTTTTGGGAGCTCTTACTTGTTTTCCTCTTGAGTTTGAGGTAGAGAGTCATCTTGATGTCAATTTTCTTGATCATTTTATCCTTTTTCATTTTTAAGATCAAGTTTTTCCATTGTACCTACAACATCATCAAGAACATTACCTTTCACAAGATTAAGCTTACTAGATTCATCAAAAGCAACATGCATAGATTCTTCAACAACTAATTGACTTTTTATTAAATACTCTATAAGCTTTGCTTGTGGTGGAGTATCCTAAAAATATACCCTTATCAGATTTAGAGGCAAATTTTCCAAGGTTGTCCTTGATATTCAATATGAAAGACTTGCATCCAAATACTCTAAAGTATGATATCATGGGATTTCTTCCATTCAATAACTCAAATGAAGTTTTGTTTAAGAGAGGTCTTTTGAAAACTCGATTTGAAATATAACATGCAGTATTTGTGGCTTCGGCCCAAAAGTAAGTTGGTAATCCAAATTCATTAAGCATTGTTCGTGTCATTTCAATTAAAGTTCAATTTTTCCTTTTGACTACCCCATTTTGTTGAGGTGTCCTAGGAGATGAAAATTTTTGTGAAATGCCATGTTCTAGAAAAAAATTTTCAAAGTTTTCATTTTCAAATTCTTTGCCATGATCACTTATTATTTTTGAAATACAATATCCGTTTTCATTTTGAACTCTCTTGGCAAAGTTTTTGAAAGTTTCAAAAGTATCACTCTTTTGAGCTAAGAAAATTACCCAAGTGAATCTACAGTAGTCATCGACGATGACAAAGGCATAGTGTTTACCTACTAAGATTGCAATTCTAGTAGGTCCAAAAAGATCTAGATGCAAAAGTTGTAAAGGTTTTGAGGTACTTACAATGTTTTTGGATTTGAAGGATGACTTGTGTTGTTTTCCTCTTTGACAAGGTTCACATGTCTTGTCTTTTTCAAATTTGACTTTTGGTAGTCCCTTTATCAGCTCTCCTTTGCCGAGGCTTTGAATTAAATCCATGCTTGCATGACCAAGCTTTCTATTCCACAGCCAAGATTCATCACTAGTAGTCACAAGACACTTAGAGGAAATGTTAGATACTTTGTGTAAGTCTATTATGTAGGTATTGACATCTCTACTTCCTTTGAATATCTCTTAGCCATTAATAGAGGCTACAAGACATTTGTTAGAAGTAAATATTACTTGGTTTTCCTTATCACATAATTGACTTACACTTAACAAGTTATGTTTCAAACCATCAACAAGTAAGACATCTTTAATGAAAGTAGTACCATTAATACTAATAGAGCCAATGTCAAATACCTTACCCTTAGCATTGTTTCCAAAGGTTACTTTACCTTCATCAATACTTTTGATGTCATTGAATAGTTCTTTGTCTCCAGTCATATGCATTGAGCATCCACTATCTACTAGCCAAACATTTTTATTTATTATGGACTTGAGGCATATCTATAGAATCACAATTCAAGTATTTTTTTTAAGTATCCAAATGAGCTTGAGTCTTTGGGGGTTAGCACATGAAGGTTCCCAATGAGCCTTCCTTATCTAACAATATTTATTTATATGATCAAATTTCATACAATAATTACATTGTTTAGCTCTAAATATGCTTTTTGGTCTTACTATGATTTTGACTACCATTTTTCTATTAGGTAGAGTTTGTGAGTACTGGCATGCACATGCATGATGACTTGGTGCTTTTCTAGATGCATGCTTCTTATACATAAAAGTATGATTAGCCTTTTGAGGTTTCCTTCTTAGACTTACCAACCCTTGATGATTCATTCCTCTTATGTATAGAAGGTTTAGTGAATGTTGTGCACTTAGCCCTTGGGGCTGTTACTGCTAATGTGGAGATGTGAGGTTCACTTGACTTAACAAAGACAGTCTTGTGAGATGAAGATGATGTTCCTTTAAATCCTAGACCATATCTTATTAAAGGTGGTTTTTGAGACACAATGAGAGTATCTAAACTCTCTTTGCCCTTATAAAATTTTGAAATGGAGTTTCTAAGTTCCTCAACTATATTATTCAAAATATTGTTTTCTTTAAGCAATGATTTAGTTGAGGGTCTTGAGGAGTACTCATCTAATGATTTTTGAAGAGATTCATTAGATGATTTAAGCTCAAGGTTCTCCTTTTCTAAAACATCCATTTTGTTTTTCAAACTAGAAATGTTATTTTTATAAGTATTGAATTTACTTCTATATTTTTCTAGTTCTAGATTCAATACTTCTATTAAGCTTTGCTCATCGTTATCTTCACTATCACTATCATTATCATTATCACTACTATCATTATTGAATCAGTATGAGTGAAGTGATCCTACCTTATCTGAGACGTGAACCTCTATAGCCATGAAGCATAGGTTGACCTCTTCACTTTCATTGTCATCTTTTTTGCTTGAAGAGCTTTCGTCATCCCATGTGGCTTTGTGACCTTTCTCCCCATTGTCTTTTTGGTATTTGCTCTTGTGTTTCTTGAGCCTTGGACATTCTGGTTTAATATGTCCATTCTTCCCACATTCATATCACTTTACCTCCACTTTACTCCTTTGAGAGTCATTAGAGAAGTGTTTGAGATTTCTTTGCTTAAAGTTTCTAGAGTTTCCTATTCTCTTCTCAATTATTCTTTTCAGCCTTCTTAAGAGCATAACAATGTCCTCATTTGCATAATCACTCTTTTCTTTATCATATTTAACTTCTTCTTGAAATTTTGAAGTAGAGGTTTTTAGTGCTAGAGGTTTTCTTTTTTCTGTCTTGGCTTTAAGCTCTCTATCTCTTTTCACTGCCATTTCATGTGTTAGAAGTTTACCAATAAGCACATTGGTATTCATGACCCTCATGTCTTCATTAGCCTCTTCTATACCAGCCACTATTGAATCGTAATCTTTAAGAGGAAGACTTTTCAGAATTTTGTTATTTACATCTTCCAAGCTCAGGTGTTTCCCAAGCTTTCTCATGCCATTTATGATGGCTAGAAGACGGTTCTTCATATCGATAATTGACTTATTGGATTTCATTTTGAAGAGTTCATACTTTGAAGTGAGAGGTTGAATCTTCTTGGATTTAACTTGTTTTGTTCCTTCATGATAGTTTTCCAATGTTTTCCACATGCTATATGCAGTTGGACAGTGTTGTATTATGCCACATTCATCAATGGATAATGACATTGAGAGAATTGTCATTGCCTTTTTGTTTTTGAAATTTGCTCTTCTTTGAGGCTCTATCCAATCATCTCCTGACAGGATTTCTTCTTCACCATCAACTCCTCTTCTAGTTGGTGGTGTCCATTTTTTTCGAACGATATCCCAGACTTCAATTCCCTCACTATCGAGATATGTCTCCATTCGGAACTTCCAATGAGCATAATTTGCTCCATCAAAGTACAGTTTGAGACTTTGGAATCCTTTATTGGCCATTTCTTGATCTTTGCTAGCGTTGTATAGGCTTTGATGCTAGACTAAGCTCTGATACCAATTGTTGCCCATATAATGAACCAAGAAGGGGGGTTGAATTGGATATTAAAAATTTTTAACTTCGAAGTGCGGAATTAAAAATTAAGTAGAGTAGGGATAAGAAGATATCGCACAAGAAATTTATAGAGGTTCGGGTGTTAACAAACCCTATTCCTCTCCCCAATCTCGATTGAGAGTTTCACTAACACACTAAGTGTTATAATGGAGTTTTACAAGCTCACTCCCAACTATGGTGTTTCTAACAATGGATCACATCTAACCCAGAAATCCCTTGTGTTTTAATGGCTCACACAATAAACCAATTTCTTGTGTTTTAAAGGTTCACACAAATAACCCTTACAAGTGTTCTACTCTTAACCCAATATACCCAAACTCACTTGAGTAGTAGATTACAAAGAGAAACACTCACAAATCTATAATACTTAGAAATTATGAGCAAAAAATTTTTTACAGAGAATTAAAATTTTGTTGAAAGTAATTAATGCACAAATGGCTACAACAAGATTTTGATTCAAAGTAATTGTTATTCTCTTGTTCTGGATTCATAAATGACTTGCATTTATACTTCCTTAGTGAATTATAGCTGTTTGGTTTCATTTAATGCGAAAATAGCCGTTGCATCAACTCTTAATTTCGTGTCTAACATGTTTCTCTTTCCTCATTCATGGTTGTGAATATGTGTGTCAGGGTCGTGAATGTTCTTCCAGGCCATGGTCCAAATGGTGACTCTGGGCGTGAAACATTATTGAAGGAATTGAAGTGTTTGATCACATGCATGACATTATTCTTTCACGAGCATGAATATCCTTCCAAGCCGTGGTCCAAGTGGTGACTCTGGCCGTGAAGCTCTCTGGAGGAATTTGACATGTTTTCTCACGGGCGTGACTTTCTTTCATGGGCGTGACTGATATGATCATTCACGATTGCTATGATCCTTCATGGCCGTAAACTTTAAATATTAGATAGTTGGTGCTAAGCTATATCACGGGCGTGACATAAACAGTCATGGGCATGAACATGCTATTTTTTCATTTTTTGACTTTCAAAGTTAGTCTTCCATTCTTGCATCATATTCCATACCCTGTTCAATAAACTTAGAACTTAGGTATGTTAAATATATTATTGCTATTTTATTTGCTAGCATCAAAATGACGAAAATATCCCTCAAGGTTCAATAGATACTCATGCATCATATAATTAGTGCATCAACCAACATGAAGCCTATCCAAGATGATGTTTGTGAATTCATGTTTCTTCATAGGTCTACCTTTTTAGACTTCCACCATAGATTATGAATCATCCTTTTCATGATGAATAAATCAAGAGAAGAGAGAGTAATGGCATTAGCAACTAGCGAGGCTCAAAAGAGGGACCCAAGGCTCAAAATAAAACTAAATGAGTTAAAATGTTCATAATTAATAGGGCATTTTACATGAGTCAAAATGTAACTTAGGCTTCAGCCTTAAATATAAGAAAGAATGATTAAATTAAATATAAAAAATTTTACATTTTGATTGAGCTACCAAACAATTGTAAGTCAGATTTTTTAAGAGTTTATTGATGCGGAAAACTTAAAATAGCGACTAATCATTACTAGTAAATACCATAACAAGTACTATAGGCACAAGATGAGAATTGAAAGAGGATATCATCATGCTTTAAATAGCAAATGCCAATGTTAAAGATGGTCGAAGTTGCTATGCCCATTGATGTCTGTGTAAATCATTCTTTATTACCAAACCCATTCCTTTCCATTTCAAATCAGACTCTAAAAAAGAACACAAGGGGAGCAAAAGCAGCACACACTTATAAAACATGGAAGATGCTTGGGGTTCAAATGGGACATGCAGGGACATTCTGTCATTTTTGACATTAGAATGTTAGATCTAGGAGGCTATGATATGGTATTAAGGGTTGACTGGATGAAAGAACAATACCTCATGCTTTTTAACTTTGTCTATATGCAACTCACATTTAATAAGGAGGGACACTAAATTATACTGAAGGGTCTAGAAAAAAGAGCTTTCTTGCAACTAATAAATGGTAACTAGATGAAAAAGTTGCTGACCCATAATGCCAAGAACCCAGACTCTTAGCTTTTCTCTATACTGGTTACACTAACAAACAGAAGATTCATCTAAGCAACCAGAGTTTTTCTCAAAGCTATTGTAATAGTATTATAACATCTTTCAAGTTATAGATTCCTTGCCATCACCTAGATCCCATGATCATCCTGTAAACCTAATCCCTGGAGCAAGGCCTATTAACATTAGACCTTACAGATACAATTATTTACAAAAAGCTGAGATTGAAAAACAGATTAATGAAATGCTTGCTTCCTCAATTATTCAACCTAGTCATAGCCATTTTGCCTCACCTATCCTATTAGTCAAGAAAAAAGATGGCATATGTCGATTTTGTGTTGATTATAGGCAATTAAATGATATAACAGTCAAAGATAAATTTTCTATATTGGTTATTGATGACCTATTAAAAGTGTTTCAAAGGGTATAAATCTTTTCAAAAATTGATCTTAGAGTTGGTTACCACCAAACTAGAGTAAAAACTTAAGATATTTACAAAACCGCTTTGAGAATTTACTAGGGGCATTGTGAGTTCAAAGTAATGCCATTTGGCCTCATTAATGCCCCTGTCATATTACAAGACCTTATGAACCAAATTTTTTAACCCTACCTTAGAAAATTTGTCCTAGTCTTTTTTGATGACATCCTTATTTACAATGTCACCCTAGAACAACACCATCTCCATTTACAAACAGTCTTTGAGGTATTATCCTCTCACCATTTATATGCTAAACTCACTAAATGAACTTTTTTCCAACATTAAGAAGAATACTTGGGGCATATTATCAATGACTAAGGAGTATCCATTGACCCTCAAAAAATTGAAGCCATAATTCAATGGTCTGAGCCTAATTCCTTTAAAATCTTAAGAGACATTTTTGGCCTTATTGGATACTATAAAAAATTCATCCACCATTATGACACAATTGAAAAACCCTTAACTAATATGTTGAAAATTGACTTATTCAAATGGACCCCATAAGCTAAGAGGGCTTTTGAGCAACTAAATTTGGCTATGGGCCAAACTCTTATGCTAGCACTACTTAATTTCACAAAAGCCATTTATACTAAAGACTAATGCTTGCAATAAGGGTATGGGAGTTGTGTAAACTCAAAGGGGATGACAAATAGCTTTTCTAAGTCAACCTCTCATTTCCAGACACTTGGGCTTATCCATATATGAGAATGAGCTATTGGCATTACCTAGAACATGCAAAATCATAATCAAGATTGAACATGATTCTATCAAACACCTATTCTCACAAATATTGCACTATTACATACAATAGAAGGGGGTTACAAAGGTACTGGGCCTAAAATACAAGATCTTGTATAAAAAAAGGATTTGAAAATACAGTAGCTTATGCCCTATCTAGAAGAAAAGTAGAAAAAAGGGAGTTAGCTACAATCACTATAGCGGCACCACTATGGATACAAGAGGTGCTTAACAGTTATGAAGAGATCCAATTCCAATGAAACACTTACAGGCTTTAATGGTAGCACCCAACTTTGTTCCTTGCTTTTGTTTGTAAAAAGGTCTACTCTATTATAGTAACAAAATATACATGGGGGCTTTACTACGCTTAAGGAGAACTTATTACTAATGGCCCACAATCTGTACTAGGGGTCATTTTGGTATTTTAGGTACTTATCAGAGGCTATCCATTTTTATTTTACTAGACCAATATGAAAATAAATGTACAACAATGGGTTTCTAAATGTCTATCAAAGATGCAAGGAAGAACAAAATCTGCCTAGGCTCATATTGTCATATCCCCGATTTAGGACCTGATTGTTATATGCGAGTTCTGCAGTTATTTGTACCATATGTGTAACACCCATATATAGGGTCTATAAGTTGTGTTAATGGTTTGTGAGAGTTGGGAGTTAATAAGAGTATTAAAATATTTTAAAGTTGTTGATTTTGCTATTTCACACTCGTGACAAAGTGGTATCATGGTCCTGAATATCGAATATTCAGTAAACAAACTGTGAAGGATGAGTCACAACCATGAATCCTGGGTAGACAGGGCAGGTGAGACATCTGCAATTTTCTCTACAACCATCCTCTTAAAATCCGCTCCCCACTCACTGTTAACCAACCAAACACGCAATCTCCATTCCCTTTTATCATAAAAAAAACTCTTTTCTCCATTTTTAGAGCTTCAAAGACCTAGTTTTATGAGAGTAAAGTTAGAGAGAAGAGTGAAAAAGAGAGGGTTATGAGTTGCAAGAAAAGAGTTGATTTTGGTGTTATTACGTTTGGTTCCAGTTCTAAAAAGCTTAAGGAGACGTTTTCTTATTGCTAGGAGCTAGTAGAGGTGTTGGAAGTCCATCTCAAAGGAGAGGACAAGCTTAGAGAGCTAAAACTTTGGTTAGGCTCCATCCTAAGTGAAAGGTTTATACATAACTACATTCAAAGACTTGAGTTGTATGAATATGTGTTATTTGCCTTAAATACATGTTGTTAATGGTCAATAGGGTGTTAATGACATGATTCAGATTGATTTGCATGTTGGGATTTTTTTATATTATTATGCGAGTATAATAGTTTTGAAATGTTATATGGTTCAATGTTGATGTCTTGAGAATTAATGGTATGTTAGTTGATATGAGATATGTTTTGGAATGTTGATAGATTGGTTAATCGTAGAGAAATGCATGTGGATTGTTATGCTCTATTTTGGGTTGAAAATCTAGAAAATTTCCAGATTCACAGTTGTGAACTGGTAGTTCACAAACATAAGTATTGTGAATATAATTTTTATTGCTGAAGCAAACCCATTCACGAGTAGTTTTACTATTGGGATCATGGTTTGGTCCACGTATGTGAATGGTGGATCACAGCTGTGAACATATTGCTGATTCACAGATGAATCACGATTTGATTCATGGGTAAACTACCTTAAAGAGGTTATTCACAACCATAAAAGTGTATTCACGGACGAGAAGCTACTTAATCTTGAAAAGTTGTATGTTTACGTATGAATTGAGTTTGATTTAGTTTGAGGCAGAGTACTTCTATTTTATAGTTATAACATGTTATGAAAATGCATGTTATGGTTATGATTATGAGAATCATGAATGATTTACATTATAAAAATGGTATATGATGTAATAAATGGTTAATTCTAGTACTCTGACTAAGACTAGATATATGAGAGATGAGACGCCATTGAGGTGAGACTGGTACCAGGTGATCTAAGTTGATCACGTTCGAGATTCTTTAAGATCGAGTTAAGCTAGATGTACTTCCCTCGGTGCTTGATATGTGCATACTCTTTTTTCTCATACATGTATTTTAGAAAGTTGAAGCAGGTATCCTGAGGCTCGGGTGAGTGCCGTAGATTACCCATATCCAATTTTGTCTAGTTAAGAGCAAAACGGGCAAAAAAAAGGTAATTAATAATTTCTATATGTGGTATATACTTGTATATTTAATGGTTATTTATATTATTATGTCATGCATACTTGAGTATTGCATTGAGAATATTGAGGCATGACATCATAAATACATAATATGTTGTATGTGCGGACGACGAGGTAGGTCATATTGGTATGATGGTAAGTGTATCATGCATTTTGTATATGTATGATATGTTTTGCATATTATTATATACCACTAAACATTAGATTACTTAGCGTATGAGTGTTCTTATATGTAGGTTCGGAGCCTAAATCTTGATCGACAAAGGAGGACACCTAAGAGCAAAGTCAATGATACATGCTTAAAATGGGTGATACAACTGTTGTATTTTGTTATTTTTGTTGGGTTTGACTAGTTATAGATGCATATGCTTTTATTTTTAGAAATATGTAATTTTATAACTATTCATTTTGTAAAATCGCTGGGTTAATTATTTGCCTATTTGTTTATTGTATTAAATCTTTTTTGTAGCTAAGTCTTGTAATTATGTTTTATGATTTTAATGAATCATCATTGCCATGGTGTATCAACATTTTAATTTATGTTGTTTTGAAATCATATGCATAATCACATTCTTTAGTATAATTGAGTTTATTCTTAATTATATTGAAAGATGTTACAGGACAGAAGTGTTGCAATCAAAGTCTAAATACAAACATTTTAAGTGAGAAAATATTATTTAATAATATGTTTGGCATGAATATTAAGCTAATAAGTCTTATCATTGTGATTTTATGGTTGACACGCAAATTAAGGCAACAAGCCAAATCAGAAATATGCAATTTTTGGCTCGTGATAGAATGTTGAATTAAACATATCAAAATGTAAAGAATATTAAATTGAAATTGTAGGTATAATTATGAGACTATTCTTAAATTTAGGGCCTGAAATTGTGGAAAAACGATTCGAGATGTGGATTTGTGGCCTGATTATCCGATTAGGAACTATAATGTGAGTTTATTATTCCAACAAAACTGTTGTGATCGCTTTCTAATTTTAAGATTTATGGAAGTGAGAATTAGGAAATTGGAATTTGAATAAATTTTTACGAGTGTAATTTAGAAAAAAAAGACTAAATCTTGAAAACGTAATTTTTTTTCCGATGTGATTTTGTGAAACCAGAAAGACCAATGTGAAGAGAATATTATTTTGAGCATGATGGTATAATCATTTGGGTTATATGAAGTTGTTTTGGAATTATAATTTGAAAGACTGATTTTTTTTCAAAGGTTAAAACAAAAAGATGAAAAGTTATGTGAAATTTTCATCAAGTGAAAATATCTTTTGGCTATAAAATGATAATTTACACGTTAAGCTACCTAACCATACATTAGGTCACCTAACTAACATATCAACCAATCATAATTGAGATTTGTATCTAATTCAAGTCATTAACCCATTGATCTAACTATATATATTGAAATTTTTATTATTTTCTCTCATTATTACATTTTATTGCAAAAATATATCTATGATTTTCTTTCCTTTGGCCAAAACCTCATCCTCCATTTCCTTTTATTTTTCTTTCAATTTTTCTTCAAATTCTCATCATCCAAACATTAAGGAGGCCATATATTTCAAAGGTGGAAAAAAAAGAGAAACCAATTGGAGCTATAACAAAGGTGGCCGGAACCCTAGGTGTGTGAAGGTGAGGAATTTTCACTTCTCATTTTTTTGTTTTATGGTTTTGAATCCTTAATTTCTCTTTTCTTTAAAGTTTCTTCAAAGTAATGGGGGATTTGTGGTTAATATGTGTTGGATTATAAAATATTGGTTAGGTTGATAAAGTTGAGATTTTGGGGAATTTAATTGAAAATTTTGGCTTGATTATTGGTTTAATTGATGCAATTAGTAATATTGTTGAAGATATAAATTTATGGATTTTTTTATGGGGAAACATAAATTAGGATGGAGGAGAAGGAAACCCAAACTTAAATTTTTGTTGGGGAAAAATAATTATGGTGAAATTTTGGAAAAGATGAAGTATGGAAGAAATTGGAAAAAAATTAATTAAAAATTATTTTGGGAGAGATTATCTTGATCTTATTTCATATGGATAAAAAAGACCCATTTTTGAACCATTGGATGAATTGAATTAAATTGAAAAGAAAATTTGATCAAGAGAAAAATAAATAATATTAATGGAAAAAAAAAAGATGAGAAAAATTCATATTTTAAAGAATTTTGGAAAAAATTGAGAGATTTAAAAATTAGTATTTTAATGTGGAGGAGTCAGAATAGAAAAGTTGAATGATAATAGATACTGTTAATATGGAATTCTAATTATATGAAAAAGTACCCAAAAATATTAAATATTGACCTTGGAGGTGTTACTATGAGTTCATTAAGTCACGTTGTTATATGTGCTTTTGGACAGTTTTGAATAAGATATTAGACACCCAAATGGTTATTAGATAGTGATATAATAATATCGGAAAATTAGTATATGAGTGAGATCGGGTTTGGATTAAATGGGCAGTTTAAACTATTGATAAAGATAATGACAAGCGTCAGGCGAGATAAGAGGAAAGAACTGAGAGATACAGACAAGACATAGTAAAATTGTGCAAATCCCTTATGATATTAGATATGATGATTTTAATTGATTTTATGTAAATTCTAATATTTAAGAAAATTTTATGCTTTTAAATGGATTACTCCATGAATGTAATTTTTACTAAAGAACAAATTACAGAAAATCATATAAAGTTTAACAAATTACAATCAGAAATAAATTTTTAAAAAACTAGCACTTTATCTTTTGTCATTTGAAAATAATATTGTTTGAAATAACAATTAGAAAAACAGATTTAAATGTACTAATTATTTTGAAATTGTAGTAGTTGGTAACGAACAAAAGCTCTAAATTATTATACAAAGTCATTAAACTGTACATGAAATTTTAAAAAATTTATACAAAAATATTTTAAACATAAAATAATCATGTGGTATATTGCATTCAATGTTTGAAATTCATATAATATTAAATAAATTGATATTATCTTAAATAACAGAGAAATAAACTGTTAGTTTTTAAAAAGTTTAATTCTAGCTGTAATTTATTAAAATCTTAAGAAATTTTTTTGTAATTTAATCTTTACTAAATAATACTATACTTTGGAATTTTAGGTTTAATAGAAATTGATTTATGCAGTTCAAGATAAATGATTATTATATAATTTATGGTGAATGATTATAAGTAGAATTCAAAAATTTTATGCTTTTATTTTTCTTGAGTCATGAAATTATTTTGACATGAAATAAATTTTCATGGTAATTAAATATGATGTTGATTATTTCTACTACTAAATTTAAGAAAATTGTTGGCAATTGATTTATGGACTTTCATGATTTCTTGTGCCTACATATTAACCTAGTCATAGACTAGAGTATTATTAGCATGCCAATAAAATAATTATCCTGGTATGTACATTTCTATGGCCCAAGTAAAAGTAGTGATCCTATGAATTTCTATGGATTACGTGACAAATATACAATCTTGTACATATCTGTAAATCTCATGATTGATATATGAAATAACACTCTTCAATTCTCTAGGAGTAGGTCTGTGGTGTCATAATATGTGGGTGAGTAGTAGAAATATTTAATAAGATCACAAATAATGACTTTATTTAATATTTTTGAATTGGAATCTTAGGATTTATAGGATTTTATGATTTGTATTTTTATGTAACAAATTTTTAATATAAGCTTTATTTTGACTATTGTAAAAGGCCAATTACAAAATTTATACAAGTAATTGTATTGAAAATTTAATTTGAAAGGTTTATAACTTTTAAATGGATACTTTATTTTCTTATAGGATGACTTTTATTATAAAGATTTGCACCACTAAGTGAAAAAACTCAGTGTGAGAGTTTGTTTCCTCTTGTATAGATATCAGAAGAATAACTCGAAGCGATGAATGTACAGATAAATGTGTTGCTGACTAGTGAGCTCCTTCGAATGGAACCAAGTAGTAACAGTGACAGCTACCCAGAGAGAGTGAGTTCTTCTACTAGTATTTCAGTTATTTTCAAATGTTTTGTTGTATAATTGAATTTTAAAAATATTTTTCTTGTGACATGTAGATAGTTGACTGTAGTGTGAATAAAGTGCATTGAAAAAAAAATATATTATCTTTATTTTTGTTATGTTATATATATATATATATATATATATATATATATATATATATATATATTTTATTTCTTATTATCTATGTAATTTTTGTGTGGTAATGTTGATTATTGTTATATATGTTTTAGTAATAGTTTTTTTTAAAAATCTTAGCATTTCTTATTCGACTGATATACAATAGAGTATACAGGAGGGTAGGGGATGTTACTCATATCTCAATAGATTTGATTGAGAAACTATCGAAATTTGATAGGAGAAACACAATTTTGGTAATGGTGGATAAATTCATTAATATGCCCACTTCATACCTTTGCAACACCTTTTTATAGCTACAACAATAGCATAAGTCTTCATAGATTCCATCTTCAGGCTACATGGTTTGCCATCCACCATAGTTTCTGACAGAGACAAAGTTTTCACTAGTCTCTTTTGGCAAGAACTCTTCAAGCTGCTACAAACTAAGTTGCACTACTCTTCCTCCTACCACCTTCAAACTGATAGCTAGACTAAACGTGCCAATAGATGTATTGAAACCTATCTTAGGTGCATGAGTTTCTACAAACCTAAAGCTTGGGTTAGATGGTTGAGCTTGGCTAAGTGGTGGTACAACAACAACTACCACATCAGCTTGAAGATGTCCCCATGTTAGGCCCTATATGGCTACAAGGCTCCATCTTTTTATTTCCTACCACCATTGAAGCTTTTTCTGATAATATGGAGAACTTTTTACAAGAAAGGCAGCATATGGCCTCTTTATTACATGATTAACTCCTCCAAGCTCAAAACATAATCAAGCAACAAATGGATAAACATATAACTGAAAGAGAATTTGAAGTGGGAGAATAGATTTGCTTAAAATTGCAACCCTATAAACAAAATTCCTTAGTAGCAAAAAATAATCTAAAACTTTCTACTAAGTATTATAGGCCATTTCTTATTACTGCTAAAATCAGTGCAATGGCCTACCAATTACAGCAACCTTCTCACACTACTCTCCATAATGTCTTCCATGTATCTTTGTACTCGTGTAAAAAAAGTTTATATGTATCTGTTATTTTGAACTTTACGTGTCTATCAAAAGGAGATGCATATGAGTTGGATTTTAGGCGTCAGTCAAAATGACACACATATAATAGTTTTATGTGTTTATTAAAATACAATGACAGATGTATAAAAAAAAAAAATTGACTATAGGCATTTGTTGTTAAAAAAAACATATGCCTATAGTCAATTTTTTTAAAAAAAATTGTTAAAATAACAAACATACAACAAATTGTGAAAATTACTTATTGAACTAATAGTTAATGTTTAAGACTAAAATCGTAAAAATTTAGTAGGAGACATATAATATTAATACAAGACAATGACATGAAAATTTTAGCCTAAATGCCAATTTGAAAAAGGTTAGATTCTCAGAGGCAATTTCTAAAGTAATTAAAAACCAAAGCCATAGTATCCCAGTAATCATTATGAACAAGCCTAAATCAATTTAAAGTCCACAAAGTGAACAAAAATCTCAACATAAAATTAACAAAAAGAAAAGGCACAAAAAATATAAAAGATAAATAAATTTTTTTTTCATAGAAAAAAAAGAAGTAGAAGATCAAGTACCAATAACAATAAGGTGGAGAACATACAACTTATTGGCTAGCTGTTGATGAGAATTAGCTTTAATATGTGTAGAATCAACTTGATTTCTCATTGCCAAACTCTTTAGACAACCTCCTAATAAACCAAACCCACATTCATTTTGTGAATTAGTATGAAAACCCATCAAAATTCATGAAGCTTTACTCCTTCAAATAAAAAAAAAAGAACTACAAACAATAATTCTTTAAATTTACAAGTGGGTATTTCAAAATTATAAATGACAAAAAGAAAATCCTAAACTTTATATATATAAACAATAAAATCTAGAGTATATTTGTTCTCATTACCGACAAAATTGAGCATGAAAACTCGAAATCAGGGTATTCACATGGGGATCAAATGACCGACGTTGCATAGGGCTTGAAGAACAATGACTGAAGGCTTTCCAAAAGTGAGAATAAAAGAAGTTGTAGACAACTAGGGTTTAAAAGTGAATGACATGTTTTATTTTTCTTTTAATCAATATTTATTTGCTATTTAAAGTATTACATATCTATCATCACACAATATGTGTTTTCTATTTAAAATGATAGACACATATTACTAGCGATGACTTTAAATATGTCTGGCTTTTATATTGACACACATATATTACTTGTATTTTTTTCGCTTATTTACAAAAATGTCACCGTGTATATTTTATCATTTGTTGTTTCTACAATAGATACATATAATTTTCAACTTAAAAGTATTTTTGTACTAGTGTTGCTCAAAAAAGCTATTGGTAACCATGCCCTAATGCTAGCTCTTCTAGATTACCCCACTGAGGGAGTTTCCAATGTGGAACCTCTAGCAATTTTAGACAAAAGGGTTATCACAAAAAAAGGCCAGACTATTACTTTGGTTCAAGTTCAATGGACAAACCTTCATCCTCATGAAAACACTTGGGAGGACTTATATTTTCTCAAATCCCAATTTCCCATTCTCCATCTTGAGGACAAGGTAACTCAAAAAGGGGAGGGTATTGTCATGACACAAAAGGCCACTTAAGAGGAAGATGAGCCAAAAAAAAAGGGGAATTAAATTCAATGAAGTTAAGCCGGGAAAAAAAGAAATTCAATCCAATGGAGAAGCTCACAAAAAGTCATTCGAGGAAGCCTAGTTGGGTTAATAACATAAATGGTACCAAAACTTATCATTTTGTTATAAATTGATACCAAACATTTTAATTATTGCAAAATGATACCAAAATTTTTGGAAATATTACAATGTGGTACTCAAGTCCAATTTTCAGTACCAATATGATGCTATGGCAACCAAAAAATACTCCATGTGGCATGATGAATATATTTTGCCTAGTAATTTTTTACCAGAAATTGGATTTGGATATCGTATTACAATCTTTTCAAAAGAATTGATATCAATTTATAACAATTAAAAAATTTGGTACCAATTTGTAATATAGTGATAAGTTTTGGTGCCGTTTATGTTATTAACCCAACCTAGCTCAATGAGATAATGGAAGTCCAATTCAGTAAAAGCTAGCTCACCAGATCAATAAGAAAAGTGACCAAGAAGCTTCTGTTAGCAGTCGGCAATGAGAAGCTTCTATATGGGGAATTGTGCATGGCAACTGGCATTTTGATAAGAGTTGTTATAGTTAGTTAAGTTAGTTACAAGTTAGTTAAGTAATTGCTGAATATGTACAAGTGGCATCCTACTTGGAGAATTGACAGCATATTATTGGCTTCTAGAATGTGGAATTGAGCTGTCAACATATTTTAAATTTTTGTTATTCTATAAATAGTTATACCATTGTAACAATAGCTCTCTTGCATTAAATGAAATTACAAATTATCGTTCCCTCCAAATTTTCTCTCAATTCCCTCTCTTATTTCTTTTTCTTTTTATTCTTCTTCTTCTTTTTTGTCTCTCTTCTTCCCTCCCTTCCTCCCTGTTCTACCTCTAACTTCTTTTCTCTTAATTGATCGATCTTGATCCAAGATCATTACAGTACCTTGGTGATGTGTCTCCATATATATGTGAATATTCCAAGATTAATAGCTAAGTTTAAATGTTAAAATAGTGCTTGTTGAATTCTAGAATATTATGCATATAGGAGAGCGTTGATTATATTAACTAGATGTATCCTGTATGTCCATTTATGTAATAAGTATTAAAATATTAATGGCTTTAAATAATCTATGATATCTTTAATATAACTACTCGAAGCCTTGTTGAATTTAATTTCTCATAACAAACACTAGAGCCAATACGGTCGTCTAATTAGCAATTAGGGAGTCTACCTTCCATGGGATTTTTTGCCTTCTTATTCTGTAAGTTTAGGGAGGTATTTGTCCTTAATTTGAAAATTAGAAGCAAGGGAGTGTTTTGAAGTTGCTATTAACATGTGTACAATACATCCTTCTGTCACAACTCTTAAGTCATCTAGTTAAAGTGTCTCCTGAAGTCTTTCTATCACAACTCTTAATTCATCTAGATATAGTGTCTCCTGAAGATGAGCAATGAGCTAGGGAACAAAAAATTTAGTGCAGTATGGTGAGATCACAACCTCTTGTGAAATATCTATAGCAGCAACACTGCAAGGAGAAGAAATCAGATACTACATCTAAGGTTTGTTCTGATTTTGCTACAAGATGCAGCTCCCACATTTTTTTTACTACCTAGCAGCCAAGAATGGTTTTAGCTTCATGGCTTACAATGAGGAAGACGTGTGTCAGCCAGTCATGCTTCATTCTTGTCATTGAAAATTAATGTGTACTCTGAAGAATTATAGCTGAGAATGGGATCCAATTTCAGGTGCTCAAGTAATGGAGAGCTTAGATAGGACCTAATTTCTGGTAACAATTTTAGGCAATAAACTTTAACACTATGAAATAGTCTCAGAATTTAATATGTAATAGTTATGTGTTATAAATATACCATTGCTCCAAATTAAGTGTACATTTTAGTATGGATAATTCTCCAAATGCTGTTGCATCCTGTAATATCATAGCAACAGCTATGACTCCAAATTAAGTGCACATTACTGTGAACTTGTAGCACATCAGGAATTTGTCAGTTTGGCTTGGCTGATCAGTAGTGTTGCAACTATATCTTCGGTCTTTCTACCGAGTTCAGAATAACAGTATTCCAATTTGAGAGTACGCCAACCGTCCTCGCTGTACAAAATCTTTTAATACTTTTTATTTTATTTGCTCCTCTCTTTTCTTTATACCCTCTCTTATCGACCTTTATTTTTATTTCTCACAATTTACATTATGCTCCCCAATTAAATATATTTTATATGATATGAATTTACATTATGCTCCTTTTTAAATATATGTTATATGATATGAATAATGTACGACAATTAATAATTATATTTTGAGTTGTTCTATATGAGACTCTCACATATAAAGATTGTAACACCCTTTACCTTTTCTGTACCTCGGTCAGGTAAGATGGTGACAACTACTATCTATTTTATTTATCTGCACAAGACTTATAGACAAACATTGCACAAAACTAAAACTCAAGCTATGATCAATGTAAACTTGTGTTATATATTATTTATAATAAAAACTTTTTATAAACTATTAGCTTTTACGTGACTTGTTTATAAATATATGCTTGCCTAATATACATGGTGTATGAAATGTTTGACTTATATGCATGACATGAACAAGATATGAATACCAACCCTGACTGGAAGGCTACCATTGATGCTGTAGCTTTTCTAGTTGGGTCCACTGGATTTACGACTCTCACTGCTTGCATTATCGTACGTATCTTCTATCTGCTACCTGCATGAGAAAATAACTTTAATGCATTTCTATTAAATAGTAATAAACATGTATCATGCCATTGTCAGAAAAATTTACATATATATTAGAGTTGTAGTGCATACCAAAAATCTTTACCTATTGTGCCTATAAATATAGCCACCTAGACCAGACTCTAGGGAGATACGGGGGTAACCGTATGAAAAAGACATCTATATGTATGGATACTAAATATTCGGACATCGAAGACCTTTACTCACAGTGTGATGCCAAACACCTTTGATCACTATATGGATGTCGAGTATTTGTGATAACAGTATGAAAGATGTTGAGCACCTCTGATACTTGCATATCTCAGTCGAAGTCATATAACCCTATTGGCATGTCAACATGTTTACCTTATTTTAGTATAGGTTTACTCATGAGCTTACATCACATGCTTCCATGTAAGGCATATCTAATGTATAACCATTATTATAATTTCAAAACTTTGTGCACTCTATCATTTTCAGTATTTTCACGCTTAATAATTATGTCATATCATTTGTATATACATTCTGATTGCATATCATAAATTATTTACTATCATTCAAACTTCAAATACTACTAGTATACATACAAACATTGATACATATACAACGATTCTAGTCATGACGTAACTCATACAAATCACAACCCTATGTTAAATATTCATGTGCATTGCTAATGTTCATCTATTGTTGTTATTTCTTATTCATGTCCCTATCTTCTGATGTCCCTAACTATACTTCATTCTTATCCTATCATGTTAATTTCCATATATATGTTAACCAATGACATATAACATTACAGACAAGTAGTAACACACGCATATGTAAACAATCAAACTATTCATACATACGACATAAATTCATACTTCACACAACAATTATAAATATGACCTTACCAATACAGGATGATGTTTTTTAGTACTACATTATTTAAATTAAATTACACTTATGTCTATTGTCATAAAACTTGCACAAGCCTTTTTACGTTCCCTTGTTGCTAGCTTGATCCTTGACCGACACAATCCCTCGCGATATAGACATGCCTAACATAAATTATTTTATGATTAGCCTATGAAACTGCACCATATTAATAGTGCAACAAAAATTAATTATCTTAGGGCTCGTTTGACGTTAAGTTTGGAAAAAGTGATTTTGGAGAAATTTTATTTTTTTATTTTTTGAGTTTTAAAAATTGTTTTTGAAGAAAGCCATGTAAATTTGTCATGTTTGCGATTTAGACTCTAACTGTATACATGTATTGCAGTTGTTTATACTACAATATAAATACATACTGATTAGAGTCTAAATACAGAACAATAAATGTGAAAATTTTATTTTAATATGATAATATGAATTCTAATATGAATATTGAATTGATGATGAAATATTGCAATTTCATATTATGCATGCAAATCGAGGCAATAGACCGGACCATAATTTGGAATTTTTTGTCTAGCGGTGAAAATACAATTTAAGCATACTAGAGCATAAGGTCATATGTGGAGTTATAAGGTGATATTTTAAGATTAAGAACTCCAATTTACTAAAATACGGTATTCAATACAGATTTATGGTCCAATTTTCCTACTAGGGATAATCGAAAGATTTTAATTTTGCTAGATTTTAAATCATATAACTCCTGTAATTAGGGCCTATAAGTTATATTTTTGGTTAGTGAGAGTTGGGAGTTAAGTGATGTTTTGGAAGTTTGAAAATTGCTCAAATCAGATATTTCAGCCTATGACAATGAATGTCACAGTCATGAATATCAGATTTTAGTTAGCAGTTGCAATGAGATTCTTCATGACCATAAAGAGTTTCTTCACGCTCGTAAATGAGTGGTTCAAGACTTTGAAAGATGAATCACGGCCGTGAAGCCTGGATAATATAGGCAGGTGAGACAGCCACATTTTACTTCCTGCCATCCTTTTAAATCCATTGTCCACTCCCTGTTAACCAACCTTACATGCCATTTGCATATTTTTCTTCCTCTATAACCCTTATTTCTCCATTGTTGAAGCTTAGAGATACCTTATTTTAATAGAGAAAGTAAGAAAGAAGAGTGAGAAAGTGAGCTTGTGAGTTTTGAGGGAAGAGCTTGATTTTCATGTTTCTGGATTTTGGTTCAAGTTTCAGAGGCTAAGAGGACATTTTTCATCTTGCTAGGATTAGGTAGAGGAGCTGTGAGTCCATCTCAAGGGAGAAGACAAGCTTGAAGACTTAAACTTTAGCTAATCTCCATCATAGGTGTAAGGTTTGTATATAACAACTTCTCTAACTTAATCTTGCATTTGTATATTGGTGTGACTTGAATGCATGTCAGTATGATTTTTGGTTCATAAAATCTATGATATTTGGGGTTGATATGCATGATCGGAGTTTTTATGTTAAATGATTGTTTTGAGATGTTAGAGTAATTATTTTGGTTAATGTAAATGATTAGAGAGAATATGGTTAAGATATATGGTTTAAATGAATGTTGGAATGTTGAAATGGTGATTAACATTGGTTAATTGTAGAAAGATTGCATGAAAATGGTTGTGCTCTGGTTTGGTATAAAATCTGGAAAAATTTCCATATTCATGGTCGTGAACGGAGGTTTATGGGCGTGAATATTGTGAAAATAAAATTTATTGCTAAAGTACACCGATTCACTGGTAGCTTCACGATTAGGTTCTTGATGTGGTTCACATCCATGAAAGGGGTGAGCATGGGGATGAACGTGTGCTAATTTATAGGTTGAATCACAGTTTTGTTCACGGATAAACTATTCCTAAAATAGTGCTTCACGGTCGTAAAAGGTTGTTCACAGCTGTGAAGCTGCTTAACTTAAAAATCTTGTATGTTTGCTTGTAAATCAAAGTTGATTCGTCATGAGGTAGTATACCTTTGTTGTAAGATTATAATATGTTATGAGAATGCATGTTATGACATGATTAATATGAATTATGATAAGTGAGATAAATTTTTAAGCTCAATACTCTGACTAGAACTAGAATTAGGATAGATGACATGTTATTGAGGGGAGTTTGGTATGTTCGAGATTCTTTGACGGACAAGAGGCAAGCAATGAGAGCTTCCTCAGTTGGTTTATATGCAGACTATTTTTCTTAAACATGTATTATGGAAAGCTCAAGCAAGTATCTTGAGGGCTTCGGTGAGAGCTGTAGATTATCTGTATCAATTTTAGTCTAGTTATGAGTAAGATGGGAAAAAGTAAGATAATTAACTCTATTTAAGTGTGATATACACTTGTATGATTTTTAATAATTGTTTGTTATGTCATGTTCGATATGAATATAGTGTATGAGATTATGATGACATGTCATGTAGAATGTGGGCTAATGCATGTGCGACTTCGAAGTAATTCGTTATGGTAAGGTTAGTAAGTATCTCATGCATATTTTTATTTGTTATATAGCGTGCTTGCATGTTGTTATGTACCATTAGATACGAGTTACTTTGCGTATGAGCTTCCTATGTGTAGGTTTGAAACTTAAGAAAAGAGCGACAGAGAAGGATACATAGTGATTAGAGCCAAGGATATACACTTAGAGTGGGTGACACACTGTTATACTTTTAAGTTATTTTATGGGTTTGGGTAGTTATAAGTGTACATGCTTTGTATTTTTCTAAAGGTCATATAATTTTATAATTATCCATTTTGTGTAAACTTAGGGCTAGTGATTGTCTGTTTGTTATTATATTAAAATCTTTTAATGATGTTTTATGTTTTTAATAAGTCGTTATGATCATAATGCATTAAAGTTTTTAAATTATGGTATTTTTAATCATATGCATCGCATGATCATTTGGTGTAATTGGATTTAATCTTAATTATATCAAAATGTGTTACACATAATGTAAGACTCAGTGATTAATTAGAAATTACTTTTTATTAGGTACGATATCGGGACAGACGTCAACGCGAGATAAAGGGAAAGAATCGGCAGACACTAACAAAATATAAAGAGGTTAGTGCTATTACTTATAATATTAGCATGTTAAAGTAAAATTAAAGTAATTAAAGTGAAATATTAAACATGTTTGTGATATAAGTGCATTTAATTTAATTTTAATATTACAAGAATTTTATTAGTAGATATGAAATGAAATTTATAATTTGTAAAAAAAAATATTTATGTTACTTGTATGATTTTTGGATGAAGTATATTTTACACGATAAATAGATAATTTACGAATTATAATGGTATTTGGAGAATTATGAGTATTTTGAAAATGTTAAAGTTGTCTTGAAAATTTTAATTCTGGAATTTATGAATTTAGCCCATGTATTAGCCTAAATCTTGAACTAGGATTTTGTTGGCATGACAATAAGATAATTATTTGTAGATTCTGAGTCCTGTGCATATCTATGTACCAAGTGATTAACGTTATATTATATGAGACCTCTTGATTTTCTAAGAGCAAGTCTATGGTGTTGTAATATGTGAGTATGATATAAATGTTTGGTTTGGTATATGGATGTGATGTTATACAAATTTTCTGAGAACAAAAATTACAAGTGATATTACTTGGATTTGGTTGATAGAAAAGTTAGAATATCATGCTAGTGAGTATTGGATAACATCTAGAGCCTGTTTTATTTGTGGGACGACTGATCATTGAGTTTATGACTTAGCACAATAGTTTAATTTTTTTTTTGCACAAGTACAAGAAGAATAGGTTAAAGCGACGAATTAGTAGATAAACATGTTGCTGACCAATGGGCCCATGAGCAGTAGCAACGGTAGATGTCACGAGTATGTTGATCTTCTTATTGTATTTTATTATTTTATATATAGAGATTTAAATTTCATTCTAACATGTACATAAATAAAAATGAGTTATGATTAGAGAGTATAGGCATAATATTTTATTTTATGTATTTTCATTTCATATATGTGGTATATATAATATATTTAAAATTAAAGGAATTAAAAATCCATAGCATTTCTAAATTCAACTGGTATACAATAAAGTAATACAGAAGGGTAAGAAATGTTGCAAAATAAATATTTTTCTCAGAAGCAAGTAAATATATATTTTTTCCAGAAGTAAATAAATAGATGTTTTTCTAAAAGCAACTTTGAAAAAAGTAGTTTATGAAAAATTAAAAAATGAGTCAATTAAATAAAAAAAAATTAAACCTACTTTTTAACACACAACAACAATTTCAGATACCTCCTTGGTCATGCTCACAATTTTACGTGACACTTCATCTTTTAGTTTTACATAACTCTTCATTCTTTAGTACTACAATCTCATGGTATAATTTTAGTCCTCTTGTACTTCTTTGTTGTAATTAAAAATTTGACCCAATTGTATCTCTCAGTCAGTAATATTGTGCCAAACTTTAAGTCATTTCTTTGGTTCAATAAAATTCTTTGAACAAATTACATAAAACTTTTTGAAATTTAAACAATAAAAAATAAACTTTTAAAAAACTAACAGTTTACTATCTGTCGTTTGAGATAATATCTATTTATTTAATGCTGCATAAATTTCAAATGATTTTTCTATGTATATTTGAGATATTTTTGTATGAATTCATTAGGATTTTAATGACATTTTACTGATTACCAATCGAATTGCAAGACAATGTTCTTTCACTAGATTTTTACTAAACTTAATTCTTAATTTAGCTAAACTTGTTCCAATAATTCCCAAAATTAAAGCTCAATCTTTAGTTACGGTTTCAAAGGCTCCGAAACCATTTTGATCTTTTTAATACTAAATTGGGTACTGCTTGGTTTTGCCTAGCATCCTAAATTCTTGATTCATTTCTTTCCTTGTTTCGGCCAAAAATACAAGTTTCACTTAAATTGTGGTCCTTTTTCTTCTTCTCCTTTATATTTATTTATTTTTAATTAATTGGTTAATTAATTGACCAAAACCCAATTTATCTTAATTATATTTCGGTCAACTTGGCTTACTATCTCAACTTTCAGTTTTGTTACTTCTAATTATGGGATTAGGTTAATGTTAACTCAATTGTTTTATTTATCAAGTCATAGGTCTCGGTCACACACCAAGCTCCACGGTTTTTGCATGACAAGGTTTTAAGCCAAAGTTAGACTTCTCTTTACCCTCTATGCCGTGACTTATCTTGGACATAGTTCACCCTATACATGCTTCAACAATCCAACCTCCTTTTCCTCTTTACATGTCACGGTTAAACACCATAACACAACCCAAATCCTAGCTTCAACATGGCACACAAAAGAAAATAACAAGATGGATATTAGGACACCGTGAAGGAATATAAAGAAATCAAACTTGTATAATTATTTTGAAGAGAAGCATCATAAAATTGAAGATAAAAGAGAAGAAGGAAAGAAAGAAAAGGTCTCGGTTTAAAATAAACTTGTTTATCTTATTATTCTCCTTCACTAACCGAGAGCCTTCAAGCTCCACTTATTAATTCTTCCACTCCAAACCTACATGCAAGTGTTAATCTTCCTTCTTCATACTTTAGGCTTGACATGTCACCTCCTCTTCACCTCAAACAACATGACTATTTTACCTCTTTCACTTGCTTCAAAATCAACATGCAAGATCCAATTCTCCCACACCATGCCTTGATCATGACATGCAAGCCGCATCTCTTCATTTCCCAAAGAAGGCCGAGGCAATCAAACACTAATCTCCTCCTTACATGTCTCGGCTTGCAATCTCTCCACCCGTGGCCTCCTTTTTGGTTTCTTTTTGTTTTCTTGCCTAATCTTTGTCATGCAAGGTGCTTCCCATCCTCTTCAAAACCGATCACCTGAACATGCAAGCTTTTACACCATAAAATTGAGTCTTCACCCGAGCCTCCTTTTCCCCAACCATGTCTCGGGTTCACTTGGATGGCCTAAAATTAGCATGGCTTTTCCATATAACCCTTGTTCAAACTTTAATCTAACATTTGGGGATGTAGAAATTGATAAAGAGATTCAAAGAAAGTAGTGAAAATGTTGGACCATAGTTCGGCCATAAAAGAGTTTGAGGTGGAGATGAGTTGTGCTTTGTGTAAGAAAGAATGGATATGAAGCATGGCCACATATGTGTTTTTATATGATAATTAGCAACTTAATTAAGTTGCATGCAAGCAAAGTGGCGTCCACGCACACCTAATTAGTGGTTAAGATGGTTAATTAATATAACTTATCAATATTTTATTCTAACATTTGGTAATTATCACAATCGATTTTCTTAACCACATCATATATTTTTATTTTTTCAATTTCAAATCCTAAACAATTTCATTGAATATGCTAATATTCATGAAATAATTTATTGTACATATTGGTATTTTCGATTTTACGATTGACATACTAGAGCAAAAATCTCATTTTCAATATTCTCACGGAATCACACCTTAAATTTTATTTTTTTAATTTTGTACTCTAAACAGTAGAATTTTGGTACCAAATTATTCTGACAAATTCACCTCACTATATTCTCATGTCTTTAATTCGTGACTCACTTACAACACGAAAATTACATATTTTTCAGTTTAGCTTCAATTTTCTCGATTTTTTTATAAAATTTAATGTCATGTGTTTGTAATTAATTTTTTCATTTGTATACAGTTTGAATTTATAATCTGGTCGCATTGCATTTGATTTGATCATTAATGCACTCGGTTTCTAATTGATTTAGCACATCCGATCACAACATGCATGTATTGGTTGAAATTTAAATTGACAGATGTGATAAAGATACAAAATTTGTTTATCAATGATTATATTTTATTCAATTTGATAATTTAAAATAATAAAAAGGTACATATAAATTAAATGGGGCATTTAACTTAAATTGAGTCATCTTTGGAACAGTTTTGAGTTTGGGTTATGCCTTTCGGGTTGTTCACGGATAAATTCTCAGGTTGGGTCGAATTTAGGCATGACAATCAAATATGATATTGAACTTCAATTTAGTTTAATTAATTAAATTGGAGTTAAATTAATTAATTAAATTTAAGTGGATTAAATTAATTAATAGAACTCAAATTAGCCTAAAATTGAGGTTTAATTTTTTAAATTGAACTTGAATTGCTTAAATTGAAATTGCTTATGTGAACTTCAATGACTTAAATTGATTTTCAATTGATTAAATGGATTCAATTGATTAATAGAATTTAAATTAGGCCTAATTAATTAAATCAGTGTTTAATTTTTTTTAATTGAACTTAAATTGGTTCAATTGAAATTGTTTATTTGAACTCTAGTTGCTTCAATTGCTTAAATTGAGGTTCAATTGAATAAATAAATTTAAATCAATTATGTTAAACTTAAATTGAATTTCAATTAATTAAATATAAGTTATTTAAATGGATTAAATCAGGATTCAATTGATTTATTGAACTTTAAAAAATGCATTTAATTAATTAAATGGAGGTACAATTTATCAAATGGAACTTAAATTGATCAAATCAATTGAACTTCAATTGATTAAATTGAGGTGTTTTATTAAACTCAAATTGATTAAATTGAATTTAAATTAAACTTCAATTGATTAAATAGAATTGATTAAATGAACATAATTGAATTATATTGAAATGTAGTTAATTATTTAAACCAAAATTAATTAAATTGAATTTTAATTGATTAAATAAAATTTGATTAATTAATTTTAATTGGATTAATTTAAAATTCAACATATTAAATTAAATTTAAATTGATTAATTTAGGATTTAATTAATGAGTTTATCAATTTTTAATTTTTAACATACATAAATATATTAGAAAAAAAAATGTAAGTATGAATGTATAGGTTCAGATAGAGCAGCTAAATTTTTTTAAAGTTATAATACAGAGGAGTTGGTCTATTGTTATTGGAAGGAAGTGGAGAGTACTCAGAGAGTAGAGAGTAATTAACTAATTCATTATGCCAAGGATAAGAACCTGTACAGCCAAAACGCGCCTTATCTTACTTACATTATCGGTTTGTTTGTCCGTCTTAGAAGCAACAGTTGAAGACTTAGTTACTAGGAAAACTTTTATCAGTTTTATCTTCAACCGCTACCCAACTCTGTAGTGATTACATTCGAAAGAGAAACCCCAAAATTCACACAGCACAACAAAGCTGTAGGAGGCCGGTTTATGACTGACGAGGCTACTTCTGCTGCTTCTCCTCTTACCCACATAGCTATTCACAAGAAAAATGCTACTTCAAACAACCGCCATCTCATCTCCACGTCTTCAAAACAGCTCTCCTACTCTCCTCCCACTTGGGTCTCTTAAGTTCAGTCCCTTCAGACTTTCTCCTCAGGTATAAGATCCAATATTTCTTTGTTTGTTTTATTCTTCTTGTTGATTGAAAGTTACATTGTCGTTGGATCTTTTTTGTTTCTTTTTGCTCAATCTCAAATTTGTGGCTTTTAATATGAATTTGGATAGTTGTTTGAATTTAGATGCTGGATGTTTGATTTAGCGATTTGGCTTATTATTATAAAGAAGAATTATCATGGGTTGGATTGGATGTTACCTTTTGATGTTTGGACTTGCCATAATTTGCTGGTTTGGTTGGTGTCTAGGAGTGGCAGGCCTGACTTTGATGGTTGTATCTTGTGGGAACTTTTGATAACTTGGTTTCTTCATTTAAAGAGCAGGACTGAAAAAACATAATGTTTTGTGCTGCATATTTTGAAATTTTGTAAATTCAATGGAAGATCAGTATGCTTCTTGATTCATGTGGCTCTGAACAGATAATATATTCCCCTTGTGTATATCATCAAAAAAGTTTGTGATCAGTAGGTTTACATGGAACCTTTATACTTTTGGTCTCTGTCACTGTTTGTCCTCGCAAATATAAACGACTAGCGTCAGTGTTGACATTCTAGTCTGGATTAATATTCACACTGTCTTGTTTTATTTATACTAATTCTATTTACACAGTCTTGTTTATAATTATATTCATTCTCTTTTCTCTAACATTCTCAAATTCAACGCATGTACTTAGCAGTCAACTTGAAATTGAAAGACTGGTATTGGAAAAGGTACTCATAGGGCAAGTTTTTAGCAATGAATTAATTGTCCAATCATTTTCTTAAAAAAATCGCCTGATCAATTGAAGTAAATGAAAAGAAAAATTTGTAGAGTGCCTTTAGCATTATATGTTGATCGTGGGGGCACAAAATGGCAATCACTCTGATATGGCTCACAGTTTTTGTGAAGAACACCAGGACTGGTGACTTGAATAGCACTTTGATCTTCACATTGGGCAGTATATAGCAGCATTTTAGGTAACACATATATCCTCCAATTGCCAGTGAAGCCCAAAGAAGTAGGTTATGAGTGTCATGCTTGATATTCAGCTCAACATGGATCTACTGATTATCTGCTTGACACTGATAAGACAGCTACTTCATAAATACAGAAGCTGGTAAAGGGCAGTCATAGCTTTTGCTTCCATATTGTCTTGGCAGCTCATTACATTAGTTAGTTCTTGAATTCGATTCATGTTTAAATATTATAGGGCCTATAGCCTGAGTTTGTGCTTCAAATCTTTGTCCACCTTGCCATGATTCGAGTTCAAGATCTCCATGTTGAAATTTTATGTTTTAACAACTCAAATTAGTTTTAAAATGACAAGGTTTCATGTTATGCTTGAATTACATAATAAATAAACAAAATGAAGGTGGAGACCATGAAAATGTTTTTGCTTCTTTTTACCTTTTCCTTTTTTCCCCTCCTCTAACTGTGTGCTGATAAAATTTGCTGAAAAATGTTAACTGAGAGGGTTCAAGACGAAGCAAGAGACAATCAGAAATTTATCGTCATTTTTTCTCTGCCCAACATTTGCAATTTATACAAGCTGTAAGAATGGCTGTTATGGTCATAATTTTTAATATAAAATTAGTTGCATCTTTGTTAAGTACTCATCTTTAATGTCTTGTATAAGCAGATGAAACCACATATGCTCTGCCACTTATTTCTCATTGAACCAATTTTGTTTATTACTTGATTGATTTCCATATTCTCGATGGTTCTTAATATTTAATTCAACTCCCCGTCACTTTTTCAGCACTGTAGTTCACCAGACTCAACAGCCTTCAGATCAGGCTGTGGGGTAAATGTTACAAGATTTCTCAATTTGCAGGTATGTGGCCCGACAATATTTTGCTCGTGTCTTCTGCAAAGAAACATTACAATATCATATATGCAAAATTCATTAATTTTCAGTTGAATTTTGACTTAAAAATGCTTTGCTATACCCGTCCACATCGTAGTAATGTTCCAACAACATAGTATCTACTTTATTACCTCTGTTGTCTTTATTTAATCCATGCACATGCCTACTTTTAACAACCTTGATGTATGAGATGTCTACTTCTACATAAAGCTCATCTTGCAGAGCCTTTTCTCTTTGTTATTGAAATATTGAGAGCCGTAATTAACTGATCTCAATGCCTGAACCACCTGAATATGAGCATTAGAAGTCAGCTTCTTTCTTTAGATTTCCTTTCTCTCTTCAAAATTTTATAGATTCCTCTCATTCATCTGTAGATCTTTTCCAATTTGTATCGGAATCTGTATTTTTTCTTTGTATATACACTTCAGGTACTGTTTAGACACAAATCATAACCAGTTCCTTCTTCCTAGGTGTCGAGTGATGTGTCATGAAAGTTTCATTTCTGCTAGCATATGACATAATGTTTTGTATGCAAGTGATAAGCGAAAACTAGTGATTTTGTTAATCTGAAATAGAAATTCTACTTCACAAATATTTTCTGTTTCTTCTGTATGAATGGCTTGGTCCGTTATTTCTAATTATTTATGTTTATGAGATTTGACATGTGGATTAGCTCCCAATGTTTGTGTTGCTTATCAAGCTTTTTGAATGTCTAGTTCTTATTTCGCTTGCTTTCCAGTCCTTTTGAGTCATGACATTTATATTTTTGTTAGATGCCCTAAGAGACTTTTGTGGGATGATTCTTCATTAGCCACCCCCAAATGTAAGCCGACATTGTTAGAAAGTCATTATGGCTCCTTTAAGACCTGCATTTATGTGGACACAGCTGAACACTTCCTTGCTGCATCAACAAGAGATTGAACATGTGCTTTTTGTAGTAACACAGCATTGCCTTTAAACTTTTACATGATATTTGTTGTATAGATATCCTCCATGTAGTCGAGACTTCATTTCAAAATGAAGCACTTATCTTTTGCTGCATCTTATCAATTTCTGAAATGATTTTGTTTTTATATATCAATTTTTTTCTTTTTTGTTTATAAGAAACTCTTCAATGAATTTGCTTATATATCTTTTTTACTCATTTTGCTTTCCACTGTGGATGAAGGCAGATACATAAAAGGGAATTGGCGATAGGATCCTATGACCCAGCAAGATCTGAGAGTAATTTTCTGTTTCTTTTATTTTTTCCAATTTGATTTCAGTGGCTAATGTGTTTGTATTCATAGTTCAGCATTCCACTTATTGTTTCCCATACACAATATACACACTCACACACGGATATTTTTCTCAAAATTCAAGTTTCACAGGACAGTTTAAATGCATGTCTTCTGTTTTATTTGATTAATTTGCATAATTTTTATATTTAATTTTAATGTTTCTAATTCAATCCTTCAATTACTATGAACTATTGAATTTTTGAAGTAGGCTAAACTTGATAATCTTTTGTAAATTGGAAAATTGTACAAGTTTTTGTATGCATCATATTGACATTACTAATTACTTATAGCCTCAGCATAGCCTTTTTCTTTGCTTATGTTTTCCAACTGGGTCATTGTGCCTGCCATTAATTCCTTGTGATATGACATGACAAAACTAGCAGCATCTACAGCATTTTAGAGATGCTTTCATCCTTTTTCCTGATGGATCATTCTGTTAGAAGTTGTCTGTCTAATATCCAAATTTTGCTGCAGAATTCTCAAGGAACTTCTTGAATTGTGAGGATAATGTGCTAAGGAAAAAGCTATTAATTTGGGTATCTGCATTCTCATATGGACAAAACTCATTGTTGAGTTCTGCGCAAGTGGCACAGGCACATGAAAATATCAAAACAGATGTGCTTTATGAAGTTGGAGAATTATTTGAATTGGGCATCCAGCTGTCTTATCTGCTATTGCTGTTAGCTTTACTTGGGGTTGGAACCTTCTTTGTAATTCGTCAAGTCCTTGTACGTAGAGAGCTTGACCTTTCTGCAAAAGAATTGCAGGTAAGCACATCTATATCAATTCAATCTGTTATTCTTTTTTTCTTTCCAGATAATTTTACATTTTTTTAATATATGACATTTAGTAAAGAATCTTTGTGAACATTTTTAAGATTGTTAAATGAAGACATTAACTTGTTCTGCAAATGAAAGTTTTATCGGTCTCTCTCTCTCTCTCCCTCCCTCCCTCCGAAGTTGACAGGACAGCCGACAGAAGCCACATGTAATTTATTGCTTACCGTCCTTATTTTTCTGTTGTTGCTTTTTTCCTCTGTAATCTCAGGAGCAAGTAAGAAGTGGTGATGCTAGTGCAACTGAGCTTTTTGAACTTGGCGCAGTAATGCTGAGGAGGAAATTTTACCCAGCTGCTACCAAATATTTGCTTCAGGCGATTGAGAAATGGGATGGTGATGATCAGGATCTTGCCCAGGTATGATTATATATTATTCTTTCAATATTTTACAATAAAAAAGCAATGTGGTCTCCATTTGGAACATGTATCTTCTTGCCCATTAATGCATGTTGCTTACTGAATGTCAACTGTAAAATTCATATTTTTGTGAAAACGTTCATGTCTATAATCGCATAGCATTTTCTATATATAAGCGTTTATAAATCTAACTATATGCTCAGTGCAAGAGGTAGCATTTTTCCCACATTTTTTCCTGTTATTGATTTTGACAGCTGCAACAAGACTGTGGCAATTTGTCTATTTTGTTTCTTATCATGTTACGATATTTTCATCGTCAACCATATCATATAACAAGAAAATCAATGCAGTGTCTCCTTTAGCTAACAATACAATAGTTAATAAGGAACTTCTTTCTCAGCAAAGATCAGTCTTATTCTGTAGTCCACTATCAATTGGTTATATGTCATTCCAATTTATTTTAATATTCTACCATAATTATAGCTATTTGTCTACTAGGTCCATTGATGCAAAATATCCAAACTCTATAATTTTGGCATTTATCTTGTTTTCAATAATTAATTGCAATTTTTTTCTTATATTTTTTGTAATTAAAAGCTTCTTTTTCTTAACATTTTTTCTTTGTTAAAATTTATGGCAGATGAATTCTTCAGCAACTAGTATGTGCTAAATTATACTTATTTCAATTCTTGAACACTGAGCTAATTTAATATCTGCATAAAACTAATTATTACAGTCAAGATAAAATTGCCAACATTAATATTCTACTGCACCTTGTAATTGTCAATCAGGGACTGAATTTTATTTCCATGATCGCCTCTTTCTTTAATGATATTCTCATTTGCAATTTTTCAGGATGCAATAATTATTTCATCGATGCAAACATGAGTTTCAGTTTCAATTTTGTCCATTTCTTACAAAATATGTTCTTTCCCTTCTTTTTTGGACTCTGGCAAGCTACTTCCCTTATTGATAGGGAGTTGTTCTTTGGGTTTGACATGTTTGCGCTAAAGTATTAGACTTGAGTGGTAAGGGAGTTGTTTATTGTTTGACTTCATTGCACCTAAGCATTGCTGTCCCAGCGTTTCTGTTGAGACAAATTATATGACAAACTAATACTGTCAAGATACTAGTGTATGTTATTCTTTCTTAAGAAATGGCATGTAATTTTCTGCTATTGAAATGTGTAGGTACACACAACTTGAATGCATATTTGAAAACTCTGTAAAGCAATCCAACTTTGATATGTTTGCGTATGTGGTCAGCTGTTTCTAGCTTGTTAAGCACTCTAAGACAAGTGAAAACTTAGTTCTACCACCTCAGTTTGGCTAATCCTTCATCACCTGCATGGTCCTTTTTGTTCTCACCACAATTGGAGGTATGTGGAGCAACGGGGGCAATGGCTAGCACTTTCCCCTAAGCAGTAGGATTTTGGCTCTTCCATAGCTCTCCCACGCAATTTGTGCTCTCTCCACTTTGCTAGAAAATAACTGGTGATCTCTAAATAACTGGTCATATCATGTCGGTCTTACCCATATCTTTATTGTTTTTGGCTTTTTTTTTTCACTCTAGTCTCTAGCTATCTTTAGCACCTTCATTTTACGCCAAATCGTAGATGACCTTCTTTATAAAAAAAAAAGGTTAGTGTAGAATCGTTGTTCTATGGAAATATAATCTTTCTGATTTACATTTCACTTGTACTAATGACATGTCTCTTTAAATCTATGAATTCCTGATTAATTTCTTTTCCTAATTTGCAATTTCGGGCTCTTACTCCTGGATTTTCAAAGTCTTGGTCCTGGTGTGTGCCTTAATTATTTGCAGTCATTCTTGTAATCCCCTTACAAGTCCCTTGTTATTTTGAGGATAGGGACAACATGGACAGATCAACTGCACTAGTGCCCTTGTCCTAGTTTCCTTGTTAGAAGGGAAAAAGATCATGAAGCATAATGTACTTGAAGTTTGTTTAAGGATAGACAGCAATTTAGTTAACATGTCGTGTTTATGTTGTAATGAACTTCTGTTCGCCTTGAACACGAATAAAGAAAAAAATGAGCATGATTTCATTTACGAGTGAAACAATATAGCATCTAATTTTTCTGATAAAATACATGCAGGTCTACAATGCCCTTGGTGTTAGTTATGTGCTCAATGGGAAACTTGACAAAGGAATCAGCCAATTTGAAACTGCTGTAAAGCTTCAACCAGGATATGTTACAGCATGGAACAACCTTGGTGATGCATATGAGAAGAAAAAAGACTTGAAATCTGCCCTCAAGGCATTTGAAGAAGTTCTACTTTTTGATCCTAACAATAAGGTGGCGAGGCCTCGGCGAGATGCATTGAAGGATCGTGTTCAAATGTACAAAGGAGTTCCTGTCAAATCCAAAGATAGATGATTTTATTGTCATAAGATGATAAAAAATGTGTTTCATTTTTCCTCATCTTAACCAGAAACTTTGACTCCTAGCCTAGGTGTGAACTGTAAAATAAGCTTCCTTTCTATTGTCTTTATTTATATAGATAAATCAGAACAGTTGACTCAATATGTAGCATGACTATGTGTGTTTGACAACATAATTCACATGAATTACTTTTCTTTTTTAAGAAAATACTAATCAATTGAAAATAATAACCATATTTATTAGATATAAATCTCTAAAAAAAAAAAAAGAAATATTTAGCTCTCTGCAAAACAAAAGGGCAGAGTCATACATAGTTGTACTAGAGAGTTCAATCACATGGCGGATGCATCTCACAAATTGAATAAATTTTTCAAGTTCAGTTACTTATATCATAAATGTTTGTTATATACTGAGTAATATGATTAGATATATAGTTAATAGCTTGATTATTGGTTCGTGTATTTTTCTGTTTTTACCTTCTTAATTAGATCGTTTATTTTCCTCAGATGTAATATTTATTTCACAAAAAATTATTTATCTTGTAATATGGATGCAAAGTATAATAAAATTAGACATTATCAAATCATTAAATATTGATTTATGATCACTAAATTAGTGCGTGGTGGTATGATTTCTATACTTAAAATGATTGAAAATTTAGGAAAAACAAAAAAAAGAAAGAAGAGTTGTTTGTTCTCTGAAACTTTTATTTTATGGCTTCAGTTTTGAAATTCTTATTTCACCTTCATATAGTATATATTTAACAAAATTTATTTTTCTATTTATCATAAAGTGATAAACTCCATTAAAAGAAATTAACAAAAAAAAAAAAAAGACTTCCATCTTCAAAATAACTAAATAAATAGCTTTTAGTGCCTTAGTGAAAATAATTTGGTGAAATATAAAAAAATATAAAATTATATAAAAAGACTAGTTAGGGTTAAAAGTTCAGCAATTTAGTTTAAAAAGCAATAAAGCAAAAAAATCATCTTTAATATTATTATTTGGACTTATTGAGGTACTTGTGAATTTTGAATGTATAAAATATTGACTATATATATTGATAAAAAAAAAATTAGAACTAAATGCATAAAACAAAAAATTCAGAGATCAGAGTAATTGGCTCAAGTTGGATTGATTGTGTAAAGGGTTAATGTATATGAAATATTAAATTGGCCAGCACATTCATAAAGAGAAATATATGAGAGGAAGGACATGTGGTATTTGATGTTCTAAGTGGAATATTGGGAATGTTGAGTATACTCTTTATTTTTTAATATTTTTCATTTCTGATTGATTTGGTTAACAAATTTCTGTTTTTTCTCCTTCATTTTATTCCACGCCCAATCAGTATGAGTGCTGGCGAACATCTTAGTATTTCTCTACCAATTAATATATCATCCAATTTTGCCTAAATTACCCTCTGAATTATCCTAATTTACCAAATATGTTATCAAATTGCAAGTACTCTGCTACCTCAGCTGAGTACTACCCGGAAAAACCAAGGGTTTATAACCATGGAACAAAAACAAAAAAGGTGAGCCTGCTATCAAAATGGAAGATTCACTATTGTTAGGGTCTTAGCACCCATTAGTTTAAGAATGAGGCTCTGCTCTCCAGGAGGCGGATGGGTGTCTTCGTAGGGTGGTTGCTTTGCCTCCCTGCGGAGCCGATGATTTCTTTATCGTTTTATCTAACAACCCCCCTTACTTGTCTGTGTGTATATAAATAAGGTTAATCTTCATCATCTTCTTCTTCTTCTTCTCCTTTTCCTTGTAAAGAGTTTGTGATGATATTTTGTTTTTAGATTGCAGAAATCAGATGTGAAGGGAATGGTTCCATTGTCTGGCTGAGTATTGTGCTCCTCTTTCTTGTTTGATTACAGGCGAATCTAAGCCTCCTTTTACAATTCCTCTTCACTTTTCCATAATTGTAATTAATTTCTTTTTATTTATATATATATATATTATCTGATTAAATTAATTTAAAAATGACGTGTTAACCTGAATTTACCTAAAAATTTATGTAAGATAATCGGATTGGATATAAAATAAAAAAAATCTTAATTAAATAAAGTTTACTTTTAAATTTTTAAGCGAAATATAAAAATAAAATAGACTAAAAATAAGTATATAAAATAAAATGACAAAAATGGACATGCGCAAAGGTGGCGGCATGTGTTAAGCCAATAAAAAAATATCATGTGACATGCTTTTAAGAGACATGAAATTACATTTAGATCAACCATGCACATGTGAGTTAATTGGCCTTGAGTTAGAAGAAAACTTAGGTATCAAACAAATAACAGTGTTATGGCCTGACCATGAATTAATAAATAAATTTTTTTTTGCCCTCAAAAAAATCAATATACAATTGCATAGGGAAATCCCAACATGAACAATTTCCACCTCTTCATGTGCCCTAAAGGTTCAACAAAAAGGATAACCTCAAAGACACCATTAAAAAACGTATTAAAAAGGATTAGACGTGCCTTTAAATATTGTGTATTCTTTTCTTTTACTTTCCTGACAAAGAAGGCACTTTCACCTACGAATTAGCCACTAAATGTGATGATCTTTTTTTTTTTCACATTTCATTCTAGTCCTTTTCACCAGAAAATGATTCTTTTTTCTTAAAAAATATTATAATTTTTTTTTAATATTTTAATACGTTTGTAATGATGTGGATTAAAATTTAGATATACACATGCATGTCAGTACAACGGTATTTAAACCTTATGAAAAGGACAAGAAAATATGTTCAAATATGCCAATAATCCAAATCAAAAGTCTGTAACATGTAAGCATGAATACTTCTGGCAATCTAATAAATCCAACTAATAAATCGTATCAAATATAGAGACCCTGTTAGAAACAAAGGGTGATATTTAGGTTTAGAGGCGTATATATAACACTAGGTTTAAGGTATTAATTGCCCTCTTTATCAAATATTGTTAAATGAGAATTAGCAATAAACCTTACGAGATACAACAAGCCACAAAAATTTGACAACAACAAATGTCTAAAGATTTTTCCTTAAAAACTTCCTTTTAAAACAACGCATGAGAGAAAATTTTAAAAGAAAATAGTAAGAACAAAAGGATGACATGACTATACGGTTATCCGCATATTTATAGAATTTTAGAGTCAGTCTCAATGGTTGTTAGAATTGACAACTCTTTATAGACACATATTTTTCTATATATATATATATATATAATTGGATCAAGTAGTAGATCTCATAATCTATATATATGAAATGCTTAAAATTAACATGTGGATGTTTGCTAAGTATAACTAGGTACATTAGATAACTTGTTATGATACAATCATATGGATAACTCACTCAAAATGTCAATGATAGTCTCATCATAGCAATGGTGTAAGTATCCTTAGACTCGAGATACTCAATGATATCTTGGATACTGATTTTGTACTTTGACACTATTCCTTATTGTCTTAGATAAGTTGCTCATAGGGTGGTGATTAGGTACAACTAGAGGTATTCAAAGGTAATTGGGTAACCAATACAGGATTCACCACTCTTAATGGAAGGAGTGTATACCCATGACCTCTTTTCGGGGTCATCATTTTCTATGAGCAATACATCATTGTATTCACTAATGAGAAATTCATCTCTCTAGAACAGTACATATTCTACTTGACCCACGAAGCTCTTGTATTTTAGAAGGTTGAGTTGTTATATCATCTGTATCAATAACAGGCTCGGGTTTAGGTAGTTGATCAGCATCTGCTTAAGCATATTGAACTTTGTCAAGTTCAATATTGCTCCCACTATCTCCTTTTAGAAGAAATTATTTTTCTAAAAAGATAGCATGTCTTGAAACAAACACCTTTTGTTCTAAAGGCTAGTAAAATTGATATTCATATGAAGTTTTTGAATATCCCACAAATAGACATTGGTCAGACTTAGCTCCTAGCTTATCTGAAACTCTCGTGTAAGAAAATATGGGCTTCTTCTTATATCATATCTCATATGGTGTAATATCAACTGACTTCGAAGGCACTCCATTTAATATATAAACAACAATCTCTAGTGCATAACCCTAAAAGGATTATGGAGTTTCGGAAAGCTCATCATAAACCTTACCATATCTAATAGGGTTCGGTTTCTTCTTTCATCCACACTATTATATTGTGGCATGTAAGGTGGAGTCCTTCGAGATAATATCCCATTATCCCTAAGATAATTTAGAAACTTTTGGCTCAAATATTCTCCTCCTCAATATGATAGAAGTGTTTTAATACTTTTATCAAGTTGTTTTTCTACTTCATTTTTGAACACTTTGAACTTTTCAAAAGCTTCAAATTTGTATCTCATAACATACATGTACCATTTAGAGCACTTCTCTAACAATTAAAGTATTAGGCATAACTGTTATAATAACACTTTCCATAATCATTCCATGTATTAACCATGATCTCTATATTTGATAACCCTACCATATAATAATTTCCATACCACATTATAATCAGAATAAACAGAAGTATACCACCTCAAACTAAAAATAACTTTGATTCATGTAGAAAAATATAAAAAAAAAAAATCAAAATCAACATATTAATGCCGGTGAACTACCTTTTACAGTCATGATTCACCCTTTATAAGCATGAACTTGAACATGAATCTAAACATAAAACTGTCTATGAATGAGTATGTTTCATTCAAAAATGCCGTAATGCAACATTCATGCCCATGAACTCCTAAATCGTGTTCACGACCATAACTCTGGGAACATTTCTAGAAAACGTATCAAAATAGAGTATACTATTTTCACATGCAATTTATCTCTAAGATTGACCAATGTCAATCACCTTATCAACATTCGCATACTATCTCATCAATCAACCTACCATGAACTATATTTAACATCATTAATTAACAATTCATCACACTTACCAAATCAAATATACCCATTGTAGCATTTTAAATAATATTAATATATTATAAAAATTAATATAAACTTATGAAATATTAATTTTAGTTGTTTATAGTTATATACGTATGTGTGTATATATTTACAAACATGTTAAAATAATTACACACTATAAAATGACACATTATATCGACTTGTATATTGATGCGACATATTTATATATGACACAATACAAATTATCAGCTTTAGCTAGAACTTTGTTCAAAATTAGTATCAATTCTTAAATCAATTATAGACTTATTAACATTAGTAGATTCTTGAACAAAATTTGAATCATAGTGAAATTTATTCTCAATGAATTCAACATCCTTTGTTTCCACAATGATATTAGAATCTAAATCCAAAATTTTATAAGCTTTTGAATTTTTTGCATATCCAACAAAGACTCATTTAAGAGCTCAAAGTCCCAACTTTGTTTTTCTTAGTTCTGGAACTCTATAATTGGTTAGGCAACCCCAAACTCTAAGATAACTTAGATGTGACTTCCTATTATTTCATACTTCATATGGAGAAACTTTGAATCTCTTTAAGGGAATTCTATTATGAATGGGACAAGCTGTAAGTAACGTTTCTCCTTACAACTTTATTGGTAGTTTCAAATTTACTAGCATTGCATTTAGCATGTATGATAGAGTTTGATTTTTGCTGTTAGTCAATCCATTTTATTGAAGAGTATAAGGAGCACTAGTTTGATGAATAATTCCATTTTCTTTACAAAATTGTAAAGTTGACAATTTTGGACATGACATGGTTAAACGATATGATACAGATTTTTCACAACACGATATGAATATGTCTAATTTATTTATGATATGATTAGATATGTTTTAAAATGTATAAGATGTCTAATAATTAAATTATTCAATTATATATTAATATTTTAAATATTCGTATATATTTATAAAAAAATAAATTTATAATATATTATATTTTAATTAATTATATTGATATATGTGAATAAAAATTAACAAATTATCTATAATTTATATTAGTAATAATCATATAGATAATTAAATGCTTAAATTTTATTTTAATAACAAATTTTATTTTCACACATACATGTATATTTATATATATTTATATATATGTTATATCATACTAAATTATTAATACATTACAAAATTAATATATATTTATGAAATATTAACTTTAATTATTTATAATTATATATATATATATATATATATATATATATATATATATATATATAAACATGTTACATGATTACACGACACAAAATGACACATTCAAATCGATACTAATAATGATACAATACGATTACACATGTAAGACACGAATTTTTAGCTTTACAATATTGTGAGAATTCTAATGGAAAAATATCCATCATCTCTATAACTTCTCAAAACCTTAATTTTCTTTCCGTTTTGATTTTCAATTTCATATTTATAAATCTTAAACATTTGAAATGCTTGATCCTTATGTTTCATTAAATATACATTGGAAGTATCATCTATGAAAGTGATAAAAATATATTTTTCATTTAGTTCACAAATATTTGAATGTACAAGCTCTAATAATTTTGTATGTTGTTTAACTTTTGGAAAAGGTTTCATTATCATTTTTTCTTGTATACATATTTCACATCTTTTTATCTTCATATTTATAAGAAACTAAGCCATATTTAGACATATATTTTAATGATCTTAAACTAATATATGCTAATCTATCATGTCATATGGAAAAGATAACTCAACAATATAGACAAAAGCATTTTGTTTATTGATACTAAGTTTGAACATTCCATCACATGTATAGCCTTTTCTATACACAAACAATCCATTTTTGGACAAAATTATTTTGTCAGACTCTAAGATAACTTTAAATCTCATCTTAGATTTTTTTTGTATTTCTGCACATGTAAAACATTAAGTAGCAATAATGTCTTTCCATAAGTAAAATTCAATTCAACACTCCATTTGCCTATCACCTTTGCAACATTGTAATTTCCCATCAAAACTTCCTATCCATATTTTATAACTTCACAGGTTTTGAATTGTGCTTTATTATTGCAGATATGAATTGTGGCTACAAAATCATTCCACCAATCATTTAAAATTTTAGTTACAACCTTATGAAGTTTTGTGATCATTCTAATATATAAATCTGAAACCAGCACAACTAATTCTTCAATTCTAAGTTCCATCATATCTGCATTATTAGAATTACGGATACTATTATTATCTTTCTTATACTTCTTTTGAATCCTGCATTCATGTTTGAATTGTCCTTTCTTACTATAATGATAACATAGATCTTTCTTAGAATTCTTGGTGTTGTTAGAATTAGATGAACCTATTGCATCAAAGAATTTTATCTTTTGTCTTGCACTTTTTTTATTATGAGATTTCTAGTTCCCTTCAACAAAATTCACTTTTGTTGCAGATTTAGATATGTGCTTTTTAACAAGACTTACAATCTCCTATTCAATTCGCAATATTTTTGAATTTGTTCAAAGGAGAAATCTTATGTGGTATGCAACAATTTCTTCCTGTAATAATTCCAACTATGAGGCAATTTTGTTATTATTGCTCCTGCTTATATTGTTTTAGGAACTACCATTTTGAGATCTTTAAGTTTAGAAATAAGGACTTGCAATTCATAAACTTTGTCCATAATAGACACATTATCAACCATATTAATTTGAAAGTATTTCATGATAAGAAATTTATCCACACCTTATTTTTCAGTGTTATACTTGTACCCTAGAGCTCTCTATATTTCTATTAAGGATAAAATAGATGTGAACAGATCATATAATCTATATGACTGATTGTTGAGAATATGCTCCGACATAGTAGTGATAACAAGATGGATTAGGGTTGAATTTCACCCTCCCCGTCCTCGGCCCAATTATGAATTTATATCTTCATCTCCGGCCTATACCTTGATGGAAATATATATTTAATCTTCATTCCCACCTCAAACAAGGTCGGATATCCCTAATATATTTTTTTTTTACTTATATCTAATATTATTTATATCTATTTAGATTTTCAAATTCATTTACATCAAAAATAAATTCAATTGATTAAATAAATTCAATTCAACTTTAATTGATTATTTTTTAACTTAATTGATTAAATAGAAATTAATTAAAAATAATTTAATTGGATTAAATTATTGATTAAATTAAGATTGAATTGGATTTCAATTAAACAAACCAGAGATTGATTGATTAATTATTCTTAAGTTGATTATATTAAACGTAAATTAAACTTCAATTGATTAAATTGAAATTGATTAATTGAATTTATTGATAAAATTGGAGTTCAATTAATTACCTAAACTTAAATTGATTTAACTGAGCTTCAATTGACATGAATTATTAAAGTGTAGTTTAATAACATAATAAATAAATAAGATATATAAATATATATAGAGAGAGACAGATTTGGGGTAGGGCACAGGGCGTGGTATACAAATATCATCCCTGCCCTATCCCTACTAAAAGATATTTTGGATTTTTTTCAAAAATTTAACTCAACCCCTGTCAAAAGTAAAAAGAATCTATCTCATTTAGGATAGGTACGAGGCGTAAACTCTCAAGTTCAGATCCAATTATCATCCCTACCTCTACACAATAACTCATCCTCTTCAAGTTTCTTACAATCAACCTTAATATGTTCATTGTCTTTCTACTGTTGGTGCAAAAAGGAATGACATATTTGGAGCAAGGACATAGGACCAACATCATGTCTTTCCAACAAATAAAATTTGTGCCATCAAAATGGTCTAACTTAACAAACTTTAGATTCATCACATATTTTGACTCCATTTTAATTAATACCTTAGAATTATTAGAAAAAAGTGGGTGATACTTAGGTTATAGAACATTATTTTTAGGGTATTAATTGCTTTAATTGTAACAATCGCCGATACAACCGAAAAAACCCTCACCAACATGTATGCTAACAACACTAGACTGATCCTGAGCATGAGTGTTGCTAGGACTGTTGCTTTTGTAATGTTATGAGGATCCACCTCTTCAATTTCCATAACCCCTCACTTAATCCTACAAGTTGACAAAGTAGCAGCCCATGTCAGAGTCAGATGAGACATAATGAATGCATAATGAAAAACCATTTACCCCACTCAGGTTCAAAAATGCCTAAACCTAAGCTCTGATACCAATAAATATAACATCCATTGATACAGCATGAAAACCCTCACCAACTGTATTGATGGATGTCACGGTGTTATTTTGTAAAAAACTCATTAAATTAAAAAATTTTACTTTTAAAACCTGTTTAAACATCATAATGCAATTAATAATTAAAACCATTATAAATAAAACCTCAATCCAACGATCGATATCATAACATAAAATTTGTTTCCGACTTCATTGGCCTCATATTACAAAAATACATTATAAGATATTATTACATGTTCTTAAAACCAAAAGATATGTAAAATGTTATCCCAAAATATTTCAGGATATAAACAAAATATAAATATGTCATAAATGATAACACACCCAAACAGGACACTATGACTGAACTCTGGTGGCTTGTTGCTCTTTCAATCAACTCCTATCTATTGGCTCTGAACCTGTGTTTAGGAAACCCACACGCTAAGCAAATTAATGCTTAGTGGTACATATGTGTATAAAAATTCTATATTTAACTCGTATCATACCATGTCATGCAATTCACCTCATGATCATTTCTAAAATCATACATTCTAGTTGTTTCATGTCTTAATGCAAATTCACATGTCTATTAACACCATAGACATCATATAATATTACCATGTATTTTATACACATATACATACTCATATCAACATGTATATCTTACTATGAACATCATGCAATATACCATGTATATATCAATACATATACCACAATACCATATCATTTACCTGATATTATCACAACGATTGCCTTACTACAATAATAACACTTTATTTTATTTAGCTTGAGACTCTTTATTCTCAATAATCAAGTATAAAAATTCATTTTTATATTGTTACCATTTTAATATTATTACTGTCCAAGACTTCTTTAAGCTTGATTATTCGGATATGGGACATGAGACAAAAACATTCAACAACCCTAGCTTAAGTCACCCTGCTCACAACCTGTATCGGTTCATCTAAGCCTCTCAAAGTTAATGCGATCAACAAGTTGTGTTTAAGCCACATTGAATGAGTAAAATATCATGTTATCATATCCAAAATCAAGAACTCATAATACCTGAGTCATCTTGTCCTCATATAAAAAGTGGCTTATACGATACCATTTACCTCTTTAAACGGTATACCATTTATCCTATGTTAAGTCCAAGACTAAATAACTGAGCTTTTTATCTCATAATTATTTATCTTTCGATTCATTTTAAACACATGCTATTACCGACATTACATTCCATTTATGCATTCTCATATCAACACTTACATGCCATATTATGTCATTCACATGTTATATTCCATGCATACCAATATCCTATAACATGCATTAAGCCAACCTATCACCATAGGTCACAAAAAAATGTACATGTTTTACGCTCAAACAGCTTCACGGGCTTTAACTATTTATTCATAACCGTGAACGAATATTTTATGGTTACCTTACTCATGAACCATCACATGAATCACCACATAATCATCACAGACGTAAATTACTTATTCACAGTCATGACATCATACCATTATAGTTTTCCAATCCATGGCACAACCCATAAAATTTTAGGTTCATACAGTTCATGCAATTTCATCATTCACAACCATGACACCCTTGTTCACTGTCATGAATGACAAAATTGCATGAACTGTATTATTCACAGGTGTGAATCATGCATTTCTATCAAATTCAAAATAGAATATTTTATGCATTTCTTGCAAATTTTCTAAGATTAACTAGTGTTAATCACTTTTATCAACACTTTCACACTCATACCATGTTTACAACGTGTTTAAACGATATTTAGTTCTTTAAATCCGTCTCTAGGTCAAAATCAAGCCCTGATATAGTACATATGTCATTTTAACACATAAACCATATATCAATGTTATTTATCATTTAGTCATTCATTCTCAATTACAGAAATACAACACACATCAATATGCATGGAAAACTAATTAATATGCTCATATGTACATATCTTTCACCAAAAAGGAGCCTTAACTATCCTTTCAAGTTTTTTAAGCTTGATTTCCTCTTTTTGATGTGTTTCCTTTCCCTCTAACCATTAGCAACCTAAAACAACCCTAAGAACTAAGTTCTACCTCAACTTTGTGAAAACTCAACTAAGCTCCATTTTTCTCATGCTTTTAAAGCTTTTCCAATGGTGTTTAGGGTTTACAAGGTTGTGGAAAGATGACTAAAACATCTTGGAGTGTGTTAGTAGTGATAAGGGAGTGGTGGAAGTGGTTTTAAAGTAAGATTTGGTACAGATGTAAGAGAAAAATGTAACACCCTTTACCCCTCCGTATACACCGTCGTATACTAGATAGATAAAGAGTATTATAGTTTCATAAAAAAATTCAAAGCTTAATAATAATAATAAAAGTAGTAGTAGTAGTAGTAGTAGTAGTAGTAGTAGTAGTAGTAGTAGTAGTAAATTTTGAAATATACATACAAACTAAAATTTATTAGCAAGTAGTAATAATATAAAATCCTCACACTTACACACCCACTTATGCAATATATAACACATCCCACATGACTTGTAAAATTTTATTTGCATAAAATTAATTCCAAATAGTAAAATATGATTAAAATAACCAACTAGTTCGGGGTGACTTCGACTGCTGCTTGGCTCTACACTGTGAGGTTCACTCTTAGCGACACTATATTTACAAAACTTGTCGCTCTATGTTCACTTCAAATCTACACGAGAGAAAAATAAACTCTCACACTGAATTATACAACTCAGTGGTATAGTAATTTACAATAACATTCATTCAGAGGAAACATAAATTATAAATTTATTCATCAAGATCAATCTATAATATCATATAAAATTGAGGGTTTCCTAGGAAATCCACTAGACCGTAAAACATATCATTTGATCAAAGAAAATATATCGGACCAATAAACCCTATTGATATGTTAATAACTCTCTATATTGTAGTTTTTGCTAATATATGGGCTAAAATATCAAATACAATTTTTTTATGCTTATTCAAAATATCATATCGATCAAATCCTCAATAAAAGCATATAAAAATGTTATACTAAAATTTCTTTCATAAAACATGTCATAACAAATATTTAAAAAAAGTTTCTTGTTATCGAAAATTTCACACTTATCATGTAAATCAATTGAATAAAAACTCATTTAAAATAATACTTTAAGTATTTAAAGGATAAAATTATAAATTACTGTACAGACCTTAACTAACACTTGTCGGTGTTTGCTGGTTTTTTTTCCAATCCCCCCTTAGTGCTAGTTCTATTATCACACCTTAACAACATATAATTTCCAATTAACTACAAAACCATACTTAATTTACATTCTATTAAAAATAAAGTTTCACAATCATTTTTTACTCTCACACATACCAAAAATCACTATTGGAGTCAAATTTCGTTATGCGCATTCAATGCGTAATTTGAGACTCCAATCACCCGACACACTTTCTAACGCAATCAAAAACTTTCAATATTATTTCCTTTTATAATATTTTATTTCGCTCATTTTTCCTCCTCCATAACTATTTTTCTCCCTTTATTTCTATTTTTCCTCTTAAAAATTCATATTAATCCAAAAAAAGTTTCAAAATTTTCAAATAAATTAATATAATCACGTTAACTCATCTCAATATAATTCAATACTATTTGGGTCTCCAAATATATAATACACCAGATCAACATATAAAATAACTCCATAATTAATAATTCTCGATTATTAATTTAATTACTTAATATATTAGTATTTTAACTTAACTAATAATCACCTCCATTTAATATAAAATCCAATTATAAGTCAAATAATCTACAATAAACTTCAATAATTATGCAATTAAACATGTAATTCAATTAATTAAAAATTATATATTTAAACTTCAAAAATAAAATCATATCTCACTATCTAAAAATAATTAGGAGATGTGGTTTGTACCGGATGACTCAGATTAACAAGCTAAAAATTTTGTCCAAAAATACTCAATTAATGGTCAGGGACTCCGGTCACCGGAAAATTTTTGACGGCGGCGGATTAACAATCAGATGGTACTAAAAGAAAGTTTGAGATGTGAGGATCCAAATATATAAGTTTCATTGCTTGGAAGTGGCTAAAAATGTTTAGATCTACAAAAATTTGTGGCAGCTCCGACGAGAGAATTCGAGTCCGATCAGCGGTTTTTGGAGTTCAAATTACATAGACCAAGGTTTTTCGATGTCTTGAGTCCATTTCCGTTGAACCTCTAAATCCAAATTTCTCCTCTATGATCCTAAAAATTCGGTCAGTTTTTAGAAAATCATGTCACCGGAGTGATAAGGACGTAGATAACTACTTTTGGTTCGAATTTGGCAAAGATCGGATATCGTTTGGTTATGGTGTAGGGAGAATGAGAGAAAATAAAATTTATCACTTTGATCTCTGAAACCTCTCTCTATATATACTCAGGGGTAATTTTATAATGTTTCACAAATTTTGGATTTTTAATAAAATTTTACTCAAAAAAAATTATTAAGATACAAATAAAATAAGGAAAATCTTAATTGAGCAAAATTAAAAATATGGGGTATTACATTTTCTCCCTTTCCCTTTAAAAGATTTCGTCCTCGAAATCATACTTGATAGGTCATTGTTGAACAATAGAGGATGTTAATTCTTCATTATTTCTTCGTTTTTCCATGTCGCCTCTTCAGCTGAATGTCTCCTCTAGAGGACTTTTTATAAAGGTATCTACTTATTCCCAGTTGTTTCACTTCACTTGCCAGAATAGCTATAGGTTCCTCCTCAAAAGATAAATTGGGTTGCACTTTGATTTCTCATACTCAAATGACATGAGACAGATCTGATATGTACCTTCTAAGCATCGATACATGAAATGCTTTTTGAATCCTCTCCAATTTATAAGGTAAAGCCAACTTATAGGCTACTAGTCCCATTCACTCTGTCATTTCAAAAGGCCCAATAAATTTGGGGCTCAACTTGCCTTTTTTTCCAAACTGTAGCACCTTCTTCCAAATAAATACTTTTAGGAATACTTCGTCACCAACCTTATACTCGATATCCCTACGTTTCAAGTCTGCATAGGACTTTTTTCTATCTCTGGTTATCTTGAGTCTGTCCTTAATAATCTTGATCTTCTCCTCTGTCTGCTAAACTAAATTAGGTTCCAATATCTTTCGTTCACTAAGCTCAATCCAATAAACTAGAGTTCTACACTTTCTACTGTACAGTGCTTCATATGGAGTCATGTCAATACTTGTCTAATTACTATTATTATACACAAACTCCATTAGTTGCAAGAATTTGTCCCAACTTCTCATAAACTCAATCACACAGTTTCAGAGCATATCTTCTAGCAATTAGATCAACTGTTTCAATTGACCATCAGTCTGTGGATAGAAAGATGTATTGAAGTGGAAATGAGTACCCAATGATCCATGAAGACTCTTCCAAAAGTAAGATGTAAACCTAGGGTCTCTATTAGAAATAATAGATAGTGGCACTCCATGCAACCGAACTATCTCTTGTACTTACAATTCTGTTAATCAATCTAATGAATAGTCCATCCTAACTGGCAAAAAGTGTGTAGACTTTGTGAATCTATCAACAGTTACCCATACCACATCATGTTTTCTCTAAGTCAAAGATAGTCCTGACATAAAATCCTTGGTGACTCTTTTCCATTTCCATTTAGGTATGACAATAGGTTGTAGTAACCCTAATGGCAATTGGTGTTCTGCTTTCACCTATTTGCATGTCAGACATCTAGTAGTAAACTTTGTAATGTCTTTCTTTATACCCGACCACCAATAGTAAGACTTCAAATCCTGATACATCTTGTTACTATCGGGATGCATAGCATAAACTAATTCGTATGCCTTCTTTAGAATCTCTTGCTTCAACTATGGCATATTAGGCACACATAATCTTCATTTGAAATGAATATTGCCATCCACCTCCACTGCATACTCAAGTTTCTCCCCCTTAGATACAACTTCACCAATCCTCACAAGCCTAGGATCCTGTTTCTGAGTTTCCTTAATTCCTTGTAGCAATGTAGGTTGGATCCGAAGCTCTACTAGAGTCTATTGACTTAAAGCATCGACCATTGAATTTGCTTTGCCGAGATAATAGTCAATGATACATTCATAATCTTTAATTAACTCCAACCACCGCCTTTGTCTCAAATTCATTTCTTTTTATGAAGGCAAGTATTTTTAAACTCTTGTGATCTGTATAGATATAACACTTTTTTCCATACAGATAGTGCCCCCAGATTTTCAAAGTGAAAATAATAGTTACTAGCTTCAGATCATGCATAGGATAATTCCTTTCAAGCGGCTTCAACTATCTGAAAAGCATATGTTATTACTTTACCCTCTTGCATTAGTACACAGCCTAAAAATGTTTAAAGATGCATCACTATATACCACAAATTCCTTCTCGGAAGTGGGTTGCATTAGAACTGGTGCCTCTATCAACATTGCCTTTAACTAGTCAAAACTGGCCTGACACTGGTCTGTCCACTCAAACTTCACATCTTTGCGAAGTAACCGAGTCATGAGAGTAGCTATCGATAAAAAAAACCTTTTCCAAAGTGTTGATAATAACCTGCTAACCCAAGGAAAATTTTTACCTCAGTCATATTTTGAGGTGAATTTCAATTAAGAATAGCTTCTATTTTACTAAGGTCAACTTTGATCCCATCTGCTGATACCATGTGACCCATAAAATTGATTTCCTCAAGCCAAAACTCACATTTCGATAGCTTGGCATACAATTACTTCTCCCTCAAAGTCTAAAGCATAATCCTCAAATATCAATCATGCTTCTTTCGATCTCTAGAGTAGACCAAAATATCATCAATGAATACCACAAAAATTGATCCAAGTAAGGTCTGAAAACCCGATTTATCAAATCCATAAATATTACTGGCATGTTCGTTAACCCAAATGGCATTAATAGGAACTCGTAGTGGCCATACTAAGTCCTAAAGGCAGACTTAGGCATATCACTAGTCTTAATCTTCAACTGATGATACATTGATCTCAAATCAATTTTGAAGAATACCCCTGCACCTTTTAGCTAATCAAATAGGTCATCTATATGTGGCAATGGGTATCTATTCTTTACTATTATCTTATTCAACTATCTATAATCAATGCACAGTTGTAGGGTTCCATCCTTCTTCTTCACGAACAATACAGGTGCAACCCAAAGTGACACACTGGGTTTAATGAACTCCTTTTCCAATAACTCTTGCAACTATTTCAGTTCAGTTGGTGTCATTCGATACGGTGTAATGGATATGGGTGTAGTACCAGGCAATAAGTCAATGAAAAATTTTATTTCCCTATTCGGAGGCAATCCTGGCAAATCCTCAAGAAACACATAAGGAAACTCATAAACTGTAGGAATATCTTGAAGCATCAAACTTTCCTTTTTAGTATCCACCACATATGCTAAATAAGCTTCATTTCCCTTCTTAATCAACCTCTGGTCCTTCATAGCTAAAATTGCACTAGATGACACCTTCCTCCAAACATCATGTATTACCCAATCCTTAACTCCAGACTTCTTAAAAATAACTTTTTGAGTTGCATAATCAACTATAGCTCAGTGGTGAGCTAACCAATCCATGCCTAGTATGGCATCGTACTCATTGAATGGAAACTTAATCAAATATGTTGGATATTGCTCACTCCAACTCACTAAAGGTAGTTATTGGTGCACTCTATTAACCCTAGCACCGTGACCTAGGGGATTCATCACTATTATATCGTACTCTAAAGTCCTAGTCTCCAAAATCATCCCTTATTAGTGGTGTAGTGCATATGTAAGAGTGTGTAGAACCCGAATCTATGAAAGCATAATCATTTGAGTCAAGTAAAAAAAATTACCCACAATCACATCAGGAGAATCTTGCTCGTGTCGAGCTTTGATAGTATGAGCTCTGGCAGGTGTTGTATGACTACCTTCTAGTATATCTACTATCTCAGACCCAATATGTATTGTCCATGTCCTGCCACCTCGACTTTAACCTCTGCCTCTACCTCTAGCAGGAGCGGATCCTTGTGTCTGGTTAGGTCTCTCACTCATAGTCTCTGTAGCTTAACCCAATAGTGGACAATCCCTCCTAAAATGTTCTGTCTCACCACAATGGTAACATGCTCTAGTGGTCGACTGACACTTCCCACTATGATACCGACCACACTGCGGGCACTGAAGGTGTGTAACAAATCTTCCCCCAACTAAACCTGAGGTACTGGCAACTGATGGTGCTAATCTTGATGGTTTTCTCTGCCATACTGGTGCACCTGAACCTCTAGATCCACCCTGGAATCTACTACCAGAAAATATGTTCTTCTTACTAACTGAAAAACTTGTACCTGTTGAAAGAAAGTTCTCTTGTTGCAGCTTAGAAATACTATCTTTATCTTTTCAGCAACAGCTTCCTCAATGGCTTTAACAATTGTCCTTAAAGTGGTAAATTCCTTAATTTGTGATCCTACTAGTCTAGCCCTAATGGGGGTCATAGTCCCTTCTCAGACCTTCTGTATCTATCAATCTCATCAGCAATAACACCTCTTACATCTTACTGAGGTGAATGTACTCTTTCTCATACTCTTCTACTGTCATATCCCTTTATTTGAGATCCAAGAATTCCTACCTCTTATGATCAGTGTAAGCATGAAGAATGTACCTCTCCCTGAACTTCTCCAAAAAGAATTTCCAAGAATGTGGATTAGGTGTTTGAAAGTGTTGTAACACAGTCTTCCACCAATCGTAAGCCCCCTTTTGTAGTAGAGACTCGACATATTTATATCACTGCCTAGGTGTGCAATCCATTTGTTGGAAAACCCTCTCTGTCCTCTCTAGCAAATCCTCAACAATAGCTGTGTCATCCTCATTGCGGCCGTAAAATTAGTAGCTCCCAAATTTTAGAGCCTCTCAAACCTCATCTCTGTAGTGGCTGGCCTAGCAGAATATCGTAAAATCTTTGCCATATCCTGTAACAATTCTTCTCTGGCAGGAACCGGGGCATGTCTATCTCTCCTGTCTCATCTTTTTGATCTATGTGACCTATCAGACCTACCAATAGACGTACTACCCTTAGCTGCCCTCTGTCGTAGGGGAGGATATGAAGCATCTGTGGTTAACAGTATATAAGACTTAAAGATATCCTCACTATCTTGCCATAATGACTCATTTTCCTTAGGAGTCTCTTTTCTGACTCTCTGTAATTGCAATTTATCAACCTATAAAAAAAATAATGGCCCACATTATAAAACACAGTAGCAGATACATATTTTTGTACTCAAACCACTTTTCAAAAACCAAAGCATATACATGTATATGCATTTCCTATTCCTATCCCTTTTTTGACCTAGAACCGCCTAAACCATGTTCTGATACCGATAAAATTGTAATACTCTTTACCCTTCCGTATACACCATCGTATATCAGATAGATAAAGAGTATTACAGTTTTGTAAAAAAAAATTTCATAAAACATGTCATAACAAGTATTTAAAAATAGTTTCTTGTTATTAAAAATTTCACACTTATCATATAAATCAATTGAATAAAAACTCATTTAAAATGATACTTTAAGTATTTAATGACTAAAATTATAAATTACTGTATAGACCTTAACTAACGCATAATTTAAGTCAAACCTCGTTATGCACATTTAACGCATAATTTGAGACTTCGGTCGCCCGATACACTTTCCGATGCAACCAAAAATTTTAAATTTTATTTTCTTTTATAATATTTTATTTCACTTATTTGTCCTCTTCTATGACTATTTTTCTCCATTTTTTTCCATTTTTTCTCTTAAAAATTCATATTAATCCAACAAATTGCTTCAAAATTTTCAAATAAATTTTTATAATCACTTTAACTCATCTCAATATAATTCAATACTATTCGAGTCTATAAATATATAATACACCTGATCAACATGCAAAAAAACTCTGTAATTAACAATCATCAATTATTAATTTAATTACTCAATATATTAATATTCTAACTTAACTAATAATCATCTCCATTTAATATAAAATCCAATTATGTACCAAATAATCTCCAATAAAGTCCAATAATTATTCATTTAATCATGTAATTCAATTAAATTAATTAATCACCTTAATAATAAAAAAATATTTAAACTTCACAAATAAAGTAATATTTCACTATCTAAAAATAACTAAGAGGTGTGGTTTATACTGGATGACTCGATTTAATGAGCTGAAGATTCAATCCAAAATACCTGATCAGTGGTCGCCGGACTCCGATCATCAGAAAATTTCTGACAACGGCGGATTGACGATCGGATGATACCAAAATAAAACTTGAGGTGTGAGGAGTAAAAATATATAAGTTTCATTGTTTGAAAATGGCTGAAAATATTTAGATCTATGAAAATTTGTGACGGCTCTGGCAAGAGAATCCGGCTCTAATCAAAGGTTCCCATAGCTCAAATTACACAGATCAAGATTTTTCGATGTCATGAGTCCATTTTTTATGTCAGATTTGGGAAAACAAGCCAAGAAATATAATAAATGGAAGGGCAACCCTAAAATCCAAATTTCTCATTGTCCATCCCAAAAATCCGGCCAGATTTTAGAAAATCAGATGTCGCCATAGTGATAAGGACATGGAGAACTACTTTTGGTTTGAATTTGGCGAAGATCGAATGTCATTTGGTTGATTAACGAAGATGGTAATGGTGTAGGGAGAATGATAGAGAAAATGAATTTTATCACTTTGATCTTTGAAACCTATATATATATATATATATATATATATACTCAAGAGTAATTTTGTAATTTTTTACAATTTTCATATTTTTAATAAAATTTTACTCAGATAAAATTATTAAGCCACAAATACATTAAGGAAAATCTTAATTGAGCAAAATTAAAAATATGAAATATTACAAAAAGTGCGGTTGTTCATAGCCAACTAACATGCGTTCACGGGCGTGAACCCTTACTTCAGGGTTTGAAATGCCTTTCATGGCCATTACAAAATCATTTATAGGCATGAAAATTTTCTCTTCTCAAATACTTTCGCCATGTCCAAAATTCTATCATTTGAACCAAAACATGACCTTTCATAGGCATGAACAAATATTCACAAGCGTAAAAGTTTTCCTTTTTACAATGCTTAAACTTTAAAACACTTTAAACTCTGTCATTTCCCACTCTAAACACATATATAACTTATAGGCCCTATTTTACGAGCTTTACATTTGTCTCCCCCTTAAATAAATTTTATTTTGAAATTTATTTGTTGTGTCAGGTTGAAACAACTGAGGATACTGAACTCTCAAAACATCTTCACTCTCCCATGTTTCCTTTTTAGTAACATGATTCTTCCATAACACATTGACTAGTGTTATTTGTCTGTTCCCCAACTCTTTGATTTCTCGAGCCAAAATCTCAATTGTTCTTCTTCATAAGATAAGTCTGGTCGAACCTTGATGTTTTCAACTAGAATAACATGATAAGGATCTTATTTGTACCTCCTCAACATAGATAAATGAAACATGTTATGGATCCTATTCAACTCTAGCAGTAATGCTAGTCTGCAAGTAGTTGGTCTAAGTCCTTTCCAATATCTCATAAGGTTCAATGAACCTAGGACTTAACTTGTCATTATTTTCAAACCAAAGCACTTTCTTCCATGAAGAGACTTTAAGAAACACTTTGTCTCCCACGTTGTACTCAACATCTCTTCTTTTTAGATCTGCATATGACCTTTGCCTGTCTTAAGCTACCTTCAAATGATCTTGAATGATCTTTACTTTATGTTATGTCTTTTGCACTAATTCTAGCCCCACTAATTTTCTTTTGCTAAGTTTAGTCCAACATAATGGTATCCAACACTTCCTACCATAAAGTGTCTCGTAGGGAGCCATCTGAATGCTTGATTGGTAACTATTATTGTAGGAAAATTTCATCAATGGTAGATATCTTTACTAGCTACCCTCATATTCAATAATACAACTTCTCATCATATCTTTTAATATCTATATCACCTTTTCCGACTAATTGTCTATCTGTGGATAAACAGTTGTACTAAAACTGAGCTTCATACCTAAAGCTCGCTGTAGACTCCTAAAAATTGTGATATGAACCTCGGATCTCTATCCGATGTGATGGAAATTGGAACTCTATAAAGTCTTACCACTTCATTCACATTCAATTCTACTAGTATATTCAACTGATAATCTCTCTTGCTAGGTAAGAAGTGAGCTGATTTTATTAACCTATCAACAATAACCCATATGACATCATACTTTCTCAGTGTCAGAGGTAAACCAATAATAAAATCCATTGTGATTCATTCCCATTTTCATTCTAGAATAGTGATTGGCTGTAGTAACCTTGATGGTACTTGATGTCCTTTCTTGACTTGTTGACATATCAAGCATCTTGTAGTGAATTTTGTAAGTTTCTTCTTCATTTCTAACCACCAATATCATGTTATTGGTACATCTTCATTCCTTTCTTGACTTGTTGACATATCAAGCATCTTCAAATCTTGATACATCTTGTTACTTTCTGGATGCATCATATATCTCATCTCATGTGTCTCCTTCAATATCCTATGTCTCAATTCTATTACATTTGGCACACATAATCATCCTTGATAGTATAACCCTTTTATCTGACTCAACTAAAAACTCAAGTCTTTTCCCCTTAGAGAATAACTTGATCAACTCAACTAATCTGGTATCCTGCCTCTGTGCATCTTTAATCTTTTGACTCAAAGTAGGTTGAACATGCAACTCTGCCATGACTTTTCTACTTAACGTATTAGCTACAACATTGGCCTTGCCCTGGAAGATAATCAATTACAGAATTGTAATTTTTGATAAACTCCAACCACATTCTTTATCTCAAATTCAAATCCCTCTGAGTGGGAAGATATATTCAAACTCTTGTGGTCGATGTAGATGAAACACTTTTTTCCATATAGATAATGATGTCAAATCTTCAAGGCAAAGACTATTGTTGTCAACTCTATATCATGGGTTAGATAATTATTCTCATTAGGTTTCAATTAACTGGAAGCATAGGACAAAACCTTTCCTTCTTGCATCAACACACATCCCAATCCACTGTGACAAACATCACTATAAATGACATACTCATTGTCAGAAACTAGTTATGTCAGAACTGGAGGTTCTGTTAACAATCCTTTTAACTTATCAAAATTCTGCTGACACTTGTCTGACCATTCAAACTTCATATCATTTCTCAATAATTTGGTCAACGGAGAAGCTATTATAGAGAATCCCTTAATGAATCTCTTGTAGTAACATGCTAAACTAAGAAAACTCCTGATCTCTATCATGTTTTTTGGAGGCTTTCAATCCAATATCGCCTCAATCTTACTGGGATACACTTTAACTCCATTTGCTGATACAATATGTCCGAGGAATGCCACCTCATCTAACCAAAACTCACATTTAGAGAGTTTGGCATACAACTTCCGATCCTTGAGAATCTGTAACATTGTCCTCAAGTGCTGATAATGATCCTCCCTATCCTTGGAATAAACCAAGATTTTGTCAATGAAAACCACAATGAACTTATCTAAATATGACCTAAAGATCTGATTCATCATATTCATAAGGGCTGCCGAAACATTGGTCAACCCGAATGGCATAACCAAAAACTCGTAGCGGCCATATCTAGTTCTAAAAGCTTTATTAGCAACATCTGTTGACTTAATCTTCAATTGATGATACCCTGACCTGAAGTATATCTTGGAGAAAACTCTTGCACCCTTTAATTGATCAAACAAATCATCTATCTATGGCAATGGATATTTGTTCTTAATAGTAGCTTCATTCAATTGCCTGTAATTGACATATAACCTCATTGATTCATCATTCTTTTTAACAAACAAAACCGGTGTGCCCTATAGGGATACACTCGGCCTGATGAAACCTTTATTTAGCAATTCTTGCAACTGTGCCTTCAACTCATTTAACTCTAAAGGCACCATCCTATATGGTGTAACTAATATCAAAACTGTACCTAGTGCAAGCTCTATAGAGAACTCTATCTCCCTATCTGGAGGTAATCCAGGTAAGTCATCTGGAAATACCTCTGGATATTCCCTCATTATCAAAAAATCCTAAAGATCTGGTCCTTTCCTTCTCATATCAATCACATAAGCTAAATAAGCCTCATATCTTTTTCTAATCATTTTCTGAGCCTTCATCATGGAAATGACTTGGGTTGGCTATGGAAATCTCTCACCATCCACTATTATCTGTTCTAGATCTGGGATCTTTAGAATCAACTTCTTAGACCTGCAGTTATCTACTGTCTCATGTCGAGAAAGCCAATCCATGCCCAAAATGACATCTAACTCGTGGAAAGGTAACTCAATCAAGTATGCGAGAAACTCCCTCCTATGTATAACCAACAGACAACCCTTATACACTTGATTCACAATCACACTGTGACCTAAATGGTTCATGACTTCAATCTCATATTCTAAGTTCTCAATTATCATACTATGCAGGCTAGGTGTTCTCGTGCAAATATATAAGTGTATAGATCCAGGATCTATTAAAGCACATAAGTATAAGCCATAGAGAGAAAACGTACCCATGATAACATTAATGGCCTCATGATCCTCACGTCATCTCATAGCATAAGCTTTTGCCAAAATCCTACTCAATCCTAGTCTATTGATCGTCACTAATGCAGTATGACTAGGTCTTGATTGACCTCCTCGGTTCTGATGTCGACTAGGTACCAGAGCCGATCCCACTGTCTATGTAGATGTTGTACTACTCTACAACGAACAATCTCTAGTCAGATGATCTCTAGACTCATATATGTAACAAGTCTTGGTGTTCACCCAACACTCACCCCTGTGGATCTTATTTCCCATGTACTGGTACAAATCCTTTCGTGTTTTGCGGCTGTGAACTAGCGGCAGTAGAAATAGCTCTAGAAGGTGGTCCCTTCCCAAAGGAATTCGGCTATGGAAAGCCCTAGTTGTTTCCCTTGATTTGTGACTTCTTAGAAAAGAAACAACCCTTCTTACCTTAAGGTTTTTCCATGATAGCTTATGGCTTTTTGGAAGACTCATCTATCTTATTCCTCTTTTTCTTCTTAATACTGATGGCTGCGGAGCAAAGTCTTCAATCTGAAGAGATGTAACCTGATAGCTATTATCCTTATGTAAACCATATTTGAATCGGTGGTATTGATCTGCTTCATCCCTAAGAATCGAGACTATATACTTACTCAGCCTGATGAACTTTCGCGCTTACTCTGTAACAGTCAGATTTCCCTACTGCAAATCTTTAAATTCCCTATTTTCTCATTAACATACACTTGTGGTACATATTTCTTCTTAAATTCTTCCATAAAGAAGACCCATGTCAATGGTTGTGGTGTATGTGGCTTCAACATAACTGTCTTCCACCAATCGTATGTATGATTTTGAAGCAAAGAAATTGCATACCTCACCTAGTGCTCATTAGAACAATCTATCTTTTCGAAGACTCTCTCAGTCTTTTCTAACCAAAATTCAGTAGCTGTATTATCATCCTCGTTCTTACCAGTAAAATCAGTATCCTCATACTTTCTAAGCTTATTTATTTGTATACATGGTCTCGGTGGTGGAGGTAGTGGAACTGGAGGTGGTATTGGCTATGGGCTTCCTATGGCGTATCTTGTACTAACTATTGCAGCAAGCCTACTATCTGCTGTATAAACTGCATTTGGCCCAGCTTAGCCTGTCCGACAGTGTGCTGCAAAGGAAATGGTGCACCTAGACTATGTAAGTTAGCAAAACTAGGCCGATCCTGAGCACGAATGTTGTTAGGATTGTTGCTTTTTGCAACGTCATAAGGATCCACCTCCTCCATCTCTATAACCTCTCATTTAATCCTATAAGTTAACAAAGTAGCAGCCCATGTCAGAGTCAAATAGACACAATAAATGTATGATTAAAAACCATTTACTCCACCTAGGTTTAAAAATTCCTAAATCTAAGCTCTAATACCAATAAATGTAACACCCACCGATATAGTCGGGAAACCCTCACCAACTATACCGATGGATGTCATGGTGTTGTCTTGTGAAAAACTCATTAAATTAGAACTTTTTACATTTAAAGCCTATTTAGACATCATAATACAATTAATGCATAAAAACCATCATAAATAAAAGCTCGATCCAACAATTGATATCATACCATAAAATTTATTTCTGGCTTCAGTAGCCTCATATTACAAAAATTCATTATAAGATATTATTACATGTTCTTAAAACCAAAAGACATGTAAAATTTTATCCCAAAATACCTCATGACATAAACAAAATATAAATATGTCATGAATGATAACACACCCAAACATGACACTCTGACTAAACTCTGGAGGCTTGCTGCTCGTTCAGTCAACTGTTGTCTACTAGCTCCAAAACTGCTTGCAGAAAACCCATATGCTAAGAAAACTAATGCTTAATGGTACATATGTGCATAAAAATTCTACATTTAACTCGTGTTATACCATGTTATGCAATTCACCTTATAATCATTTCTAGAATCATACATTATAGTTGTTTCATGTCTCAATGCAAGTTCATATGCCTATTAATACTATAGACATCATATAATATTACTATGTATTTTATACACATATACATACTCATATAAACATGTCTATCTTACTATAAACATCATGCAATATACCATGTATATACCAATACATATGTTACAATACCATATCATTTACCTACTATTATCTCAACCATTGCATTACATAATAATAACACTTTATTTTATTTAGCTTGAGACTCTTTATTTCCAAGAATCAAGTATAAAAAATCCATTTTTATATTGCCCAATACTTCTTTAAGCTTGACTATTCGAATGCAGGACATGAAACAGGAGCGCTCAACAACTTGAGCTTAAACCACCCTGCTCATAACTTGTATCATCTCATCCGAGCCTTTGAAAGTCAATGGCACTCAACAATCTAAGTTTAAACCACATTGACTGAGTAAAATATCATGCTAGCATATCCAGGATCAAGAGCTTATAATAACTGAGTCATATTGTCCTCTTATAAAAAGTAGCTCAAACGACCGTTTACCTCCTTCAATGGTATATCATCTATCCTATGTCAAGTTCAAGACTAGAAAACTGAGTTTTTATCTCATAACTATTTATCTTTTGATTCATTTTAAACACATGTTATTACCAACATTCACTTTATCACATGTTATTATAAGCATTACATTCCACTTATGCATTCTCATTCCAACACATAAATGCCATATCATGTCATCCACATGTTATATTCCATGTCTACCAATATTCTATAACATGTATTAAGCCAACCTATCACCATAAATCATAAAACAATTTACACATTTTACATTCAAACATCTTCATGGGCGTGGACTATTTATTTATGGTCATAAATGAACATTTCATAGTAACCTTACTCGTGAACCATCACGTGAATCACTACATAATCATCACAGACGTGAATTAATTATTCACTGCTGTGACACCATACCATCACACCTTCCTAACCCATGACATAACCCGTAAAATTCTGAGTTCATGCAGTTCATGCAATTTTGTCATTCACGGTTGTGACACCATTGTTCATGGGTGTGAATCATACATTTTTAGCAAATTCAAAACATAGCATTTTATGCATTTCATACAAAATTTCCAAGATTAATCAATGTTAATCACTCCTATAAACACTTTTATACTCATACAATGTATACAACATGTTGAAATGATATTTAGTTCTTTAAATCCATTTCTAGGTCAAATCAAGCTATGATATAACACATATGTCATTTTAACACATAAATCATATATCTATGTTATTTATCAATTTAGTCATTCATTCTCATTTATAGAAACACAACACACATCAATACGCATGGAAAATGAATTAATATGCCCATATGTACATACTTTTTACCAAAAAGGAGCCTTAACTATATTTTCAAGCTTGATTTCCTTTTTGTGATGTGTTCCCTTTCCTTCTATCCAAACCTAACATCATAAACATTTTATTATTAGAACTTTATAACCATAAACAACCTAAAACAACTTTCTCTATTTTTCTCATGCTTTTGAGCTTCTCCAATGGTGTTTAGGGTTTACAAGGTTGGAAGAAAATGATAAAGACATCTTGAAGTGTGTCAGAAGTGATAAAGGGGCATTAGAAGTGGTTTTAAAGCAAGATTTGGTGCAGAGAAAAGAGAAAAGTGCAGTTAGTCATGACCAACCGACTTGCGTTCATAGGCATGAACCTTTACTTCACGGGCATGTCTTTCATGACCATTACTGGACCATTCATTGGCATGAAATTTCTCTCTTTTCAAACACTTCTATCATGTCTAAAACTCTGTCATTTAAACCATAACATGACCTTTCATATGTGTGAATAAAGATTTTTTCTTAAGAACTTCCTTTTAAAACAATGTATAAGAGAAGAATTTGAGAAAAAATAAGAAGAAAAAAAAAGATGATAAGACTATATAGTTGTTTGTATTTTTATAAAATTTTGGTGGCAATTAATGACTGTTAGAATTGACACCTCTCCATAGACGAGCATGTATATATATATATATATATATATATATATATATATATAAAGTTTAAACGAATAAGTGATTTGAGATTCATGTTTCTAACCTTCTCACGTTACTAAACTTTTCATATTATCAAGCTACTACATACCGAATATGTCACACCCACCAGTTTATGCCCCAACCAACATACGAGTTTTACCATCTGATTTACCAGACTGAACTAAAATTGAGTGCGTTTGCAATCAAAATAGAGGTTATATGATCGGAGTTTAAATTCGAATTGAGAACGAGTGAGAAAAATTCATTACAAACATGTGGTATAAAAAAAAATCACAAAAATGGGAAGAAAATGGGCTTGATTGAAAATGCACTATGTTTGTCCTATCATTGAATTGCAAACTAAGAACATCGAGATATAGATAACATTAAAACAAGTTTTTCGGTATAATTTTATGTCAAAACTCCAAGATTTAGGGCATTAAATTGAAAAATAAAATTTAAGGTGAGATTTTACAAAAATATCAAAAGACGAGATTTTTGCTCAGATATTCGAATTGCAAAATTGAAAATACTAGTACGTTGAACAAATTAAGACGTAATTATTGATATATTTAATTGCACAAAATTAATTAGTTTAGGGTTTAAAATCAGAGAAATTAAAATTTGGGTGCAGTTTAATTTGAAAAGCAAATTTTATTCTAATGAAGAATTAGTTCAATTAAATTAAGTGGTAAGTAGAGTATTTAATGGAAAAATTAATAGGATATGTAATTGGCAAAAATTATTTAATTTGGTGCCCGTATTGGAGAAAATAAAATTACATTTATAGATTAAATTAAAAGAAAAAAGATAAAAGTTTGATGGGTCAATTGATGGAAGATAGAAAAATTAAGGACACGAAGTGAAGTTTACCAATTAATTAAGAATAAGACATTATTTCCGCCCATGTAAGCCTATGCATGTCAAGTTTACTTTAATTAATATGATTAATGAATTAATATGGGTATAAAAGGGCATCAAATGGTTGATTTTCTCATTTTTTTTTTCTAGAGAATTCCATAAACTCATCCTCATTTTCTTCCTACCCCAGCCTATACATAAAATGTCTTCAAGCTTGCTTAGGTGGAAGGAGCGACGATATTAAATAGGATGAAAGACAAAATAAAGGGAGATGAATTCAACCAAGCCGAAACAAAGGAGTAGGAAAGCCGAACCAAGCTAAAATTCAGTTCTTATTTTTCTTAATTTGAAGGGGTTTTGTGTGGGTTGAATTTTAGGATTGATGATTAAAAAGAAAAGGGAAGATATGAAATTAATTGAAGGTTGACTAATTTATAGTGACAATTAATTTTAAATTATTTTAATTGAAAAAAAAAGAAAGAAATGAATTTGAAAAAAAAAATAATAAATAAAATTTAACTCTGAACCGTGGTTGGAAATTTGAGAAATAGGGGCCGTCCCAAATGTAATAGAATAGTAGAGATGGAATAACACTGCAAAAAAATTGTGAATTAGCGACGGAGTATTCTGTCGCTAAACAAATAAATTTCGTTATTAATTATAAACAGAGACAGATTAGTGACGGAAACTATCCGTCGCTGACAAACTCCTAGCTAACAAGTTAGCTAGAAAAATAAATTTCATCACTAAACTTAACGATGCAAAATCAGTCGTTACTTTAATTTCGTGTGTCAGTAAAATTTGTCGTCCTTTAAACGACAAAGTCCACTATTAGAGACTAATTAGTGACTGAAATTTTTGGTAACTAAAGTAGCTACGGAAAAAATCCGTCGCTATTTTATTTTTTTCTTGTTAAATACTTAATTATTGTGACAAAAAATTCCGTCATTATTTTATTTTTTAAATTCGCGACGGAAAATCCGTATCTAATTATAGTAACAGACATATCTGTTACTATTTTATTTTATTTTATTGTAAAATAGAGACAGAAATTTGGTTGCTAATCATAGTGACTGACGTATCCGTCACTAAAATTTTTAGTACGAACAAAAATAGCAAGAGAAATTTCCGTCACTAACTTTTTGAATTCACATATAGCAACGAAAAGTTTCGTCGCTATTTTATAGTTTTTTAAAAAATATATGTAGAATTTTGTTGTCACTATCAATGTCATACTTGTAATATAATTTAACAAATAGATATACATTCTTCAAAATAATTCCTAGGCAACCAAACCACAAACACCACAATTTATCAAATGTATTTACGATAGTCTCAGTATTAAAAATATAATACTTAAAAATATGGTTAAATATTCTAGTTCTAAAGATGTATCTAATCATAATTTAGCATGTGAATCTGTAGTAGGCTATTTAGATGGTGGCTGTTGACCTGTAATTGAATTTTCGGAAAGTACCAACTGCATCAAGTTTTCCAACCGTGAAATCCGCTGGTCTCTCTCCTGCAACTGTGTCTGCAATGATGATAAATGAAATAATTCCTGTCGAAAATCTTCCATGTCCTTTTTAACCCAGTCATCTTCTCTTCTAATCTAATTTCATGTTTGCAATCTTCACCTCATTCTCATCTTTCAATTGAGTTATTTTACCTTCATATTCAGCTTTCAAGTTTGCTATCTTTGTCTCATAATGTGCATGCATATCTGAAATTTCCTTTTGCACATCCATTTCAATTTGCCTTGTTACTTTTGATTGAGATTTTGGACCAAATAGTTGTGTTGGTGTCACTCCTAGTCCATATCCTTTAACCCTACCATATTGATAGTGGCCTATAATTTTAGTAAACACTTCATCTTCAATCATATTTTTATCAAGATCCCTAGATGCTGCACCACATTATGTAACTATATTGGTAGTTGTCTCCTATTAACACAAGTATTAAAGAATGTAAAATTACTTTATATGAATACTAATATAAGTATTAAAAAATTATAATTCTTAAAAATAATAATAATGCATGAGAAGAAATCTAAAAAACTTTTAATCATTTGTATTTAGTTAATATTAAATGAAAATTACCATAAATTTTTGGGCTTCTAGATTAATGAATGTTTCATCCTTTCTTTTATGTGTCATTTTAAAGAATTCAAGATATCCAGGCTGCTTTCCATGATTCACTTCCTACAATAACATTATTTCATGTTAAATCAAATATATAAGATAATTTGAATGATCATATACAACCATGATTAAAAACATTAAAAAATTAATATTATATCTTACATATTATTCTCTAGCCTTTGCAAAACTCATTGAACCAGAAGTATGGGGTGTTTTGTGTTTTACCCTTACTACCTTACCCCTTTCAGAGAGGTTCTACATTTTACACAAAAATTGCTACAAGTAAATTGTAAAATAAATTTAGGCTGAGATATAAATTATACTACATTTTTATTACCTCAAAAAGATCGGAGTACCAATACTTTACAAGATTTTTCCACTGATTTGGAAATACTCGTAATGGTACTGAGTCTATACTCTCTTGCATTGTCTTCTCAGGTAAAAAATGTTTATTTTTTAAATCATGTTTGTAGTTCTTCCACTTTTTACAAATTGAACTCAATTGTAATGGCTCAAATACCGGGTTAGTCGTAAACTGTAGTTTCCGAGATTGATCAGTATACCGAGAGTCAAAAATACACCTATGGGTGAAAATATTTTATTTGATCATTGGAAAATATAAGTTATGACTAGTCTTAGGGTAAATTTTGGAGTGAAAATGAGATCAAATAAGTCCTCAAAAGTCAAAATTAAAAAAAATCGATTTAATTAAATAGTTGGTTGACCGTAATTTGACCGGGCTATGCAAAATAGAAAATGACATATAAAAATTTATTTTAAGACATGGATAGACTCTAAATAATATTTAAGATTATTTGACAGTAAAAATGGAATTTTACGGTAACACCGAAAATTGAATTATCAATCCAATTTAAGTGAGTTGGACAGGAAACGAACTCCGATTGAGTTGAAATTTTTTGTGTAGACATATAAAAATATTTTATGAATCATGGAATCAAATTTGGGTAAAATTGAGCTTGGAAAGTGAGAAAAATAATTTATAGTGCATAATTGGGCCTAAATGGGTTGGGCTTTGTTTGGCCCAAGCCCACCCATTTAAGACCACTATAAAATGGACCAAAATTATCAGATTTCTCTAGATAATTCTACTTCATCTCCTTCCTCTTTCCCCTTTCTTACCCGTGTCATGTCTTCCTTCATTTTCCTTCAAGTCTCACACCAAAATCAACCACCCAAAATTAATTTCAACATCTCTAATAGCTAATAGAAGTTTTTAATCTTCATTTGGGAGGCTAAAGTTGAAGGAAATCAAATGAGAAAGTTTAGGATATTAATTTGAGGTAAGCAAAATTTATGGTTTTAAATTAATTTAATGGTTCAAATAGGTAGTTTAAGATATGTAGATAATAAATATGAAGTTTATTTGAGCTTAGGAAGTAAATTAATGGTGGATTAATGAAGGAAAAATTTTATCCATGGTAGGTTCAAAGCAAGGTGAAGGTGCTTCCAAATGAAAGAAAAAGGAAAAGGAAGATTAGGAAGGCCTAAATAAGTAATTAAGGTTAGTGATTCCATAATCTAATTATTTTCATTAATTAAGTATGATTTAGGGTTATGGAAATTTAGAAAATTGTGTGTTTTGTATGTAATTGTTAAATTAATGCTTAAAACATGATTAATGGATTATGAAAAGTGAATTAGAATGATTAATTTATATTAAAAAATTAATTAGTGAAAATTGTAAAATATGACCTTATTATGTGAAAAATGAATATTAAGGAATAAATACATTTTAGTGTAATATTATGATATATATGGAATAATGAATGTATTAATTAGTGAAATGAATAATTAGATAGTGAAAGGAAAATTTTAATGATGAAAATTAAATATAGGCAAAAAAATATTTTATTTGCTAATTAAATGAAAATTTAACTATAAAATGTAAGAAGATATGATTTCAAGTGTGTAGAAATTGATTGAAAATTTTTAAATTAAATATTGAATATTTTTTCTATTTATTTATGATATTATGTATGAAATGAAAAATAATGAATAAAATATATTTGGTGAGTTTATAACTTAAATTGATATATTAGAATGAAAAATATGAAAAAAAAATTGGTAATGATAAAATTGTTATGAAAGAATAAATTATTAAGTGATTAATAATATAAAAATAATAAAATTTATGGTTTAATAGAAATTGAATTGAAGAAATAAAATAATGCCCTTAATTATTTTTCTGATGGTTAAATTTAGCTCAGGATATAATTGGCTAGTCATAGAAATACTATTACCGCGGTGCAGGTTATGGCGACTCGCTTATATAGGTCAATGATGGTCTACTTCAGTGATTGTAACTCAGTGATTCAATGTACAGTACAGTGCTCGGGTAATCATTCGAGATTACTCTTCAGTGTAGTAGACTCTTGGGGTCCACGTCCCATGTATCCGGTCCGAAAATTTTCTATCGGATTGAAACTAGGGCAAGTGTGAATAAAATGATTAAAGTGACAATTATGAATAAAATATGAGAAAAGTGATTAAAATGAAAATTATGATAAATATGAAATAAATGAAAAATATAAGAAAAAATGAAAGTGAGAAATACAAGATAAATGAAAAAATATATATGATAAAAAAAATTGGTATAATCATAATAATGATAAATTTGATAAATGTGACAAAAAAAATAATTAAGTTGAAAAATGAAAAATCAGTGGAAGATAGATATTAAATTGTATTGTAAAGATAAATAATCAAATAAATAAATATAAATAAAAATAATAATATTAGTGGCAAAAGTGTAAATAATATATAGTTAATGGCATAATTGTAAATAAATAAAAATTTAGGAATTTAAGTGAAATTTGTAATAAATTAAAAAAATTGAAAAAAAGAAAGAAAAGAAGGATTAAAAAGAAAAAAAATTATTGAGAAAAAATTGATAAAATTAATTAAGGTATTAAATAGTGAATTAAGAGTACTTAAAAAATAATAAAATGAATTATATATTAATGAGAAAAATTGAATAATATATTGAAAATATAATTGCATGAAAATATAATTAGTGAAAATTTTTAGATTAGTAATCATCACTGAGCATATTAATGCTCAGCACGTAGTTATTTGACTGCGTACAGGTAGTAGCGGAAAAAGCAGGAGAAAGTATGCAAATTTTGGGAGCAGACGGAAGAACAAAATAGTAATAGAATATTACTAATAATGACATGTATATATATATATATATATATACATAGATATAAAGTTGTAAAAATAAACTTTGTAATGGAATTTTGTAAATTATTATGTGTGTGAAAAATGAAAGGATGATTTGTGGATGAATGTAAAATATTTTTGTATTATATGTTAATTATTGTGTCCAAAAATAGGCTATATATTGTTTGTTTTGCAGGTGAGTTAGTTAGTTTATAGCCGTTATGCTGTCGAATTTTTTGAAAAAATAAAAAAAAATTAATTAAGTGTTGATAGTATTATAGTTATTAAATTAAGATTAAAAAAATAATTTGTCATATATCGACTATAATCGTATTTACCCACATAACGTATGCATAGAATAAGTGTTATAAGCGTGTTATATCAACACCCAACTTTTAACATTAACATCAGCTCAAAGTATGACTATATAAAAACATTAAACATATTAAACATGAGTGCTTAAAATATACAATAAATATTAATAAAATACACTAGTTGCTTTTGAATGAAAAATTAATTAAATCATTTAAATTACCTTGGTCAAATTTCATAAAACTTCTTTCGCATTTTGTGCTAACTTTCATATTCAATGGAACAAAACTCTTTTTTTCTTGCAACGGTACTAAGCCAACCACCTAAAATTCCACCACTCTTCTTAATTGGTTGCCCAATATTATTAAATTGGACAATAACCTTTTTGCCTTTCCACACATCTTCAGTACGAATAGCTCCTCGCTTTTTATGCAATTCGCCTTGTACACCTAATTATAAATTTAGATAATTAAAATTGATTTAATTTTAATGAGTCTAAATTTTATAATGCTCTAGAGAATTGTCACAAAAAAATATAAATAAATAAAATAATAAACACAAAAAAATATAATTTTAAATTGATGAAGACCCAATGCTAAAAATGACCTATTATGGTGTGAAGATATTTAATCTGACCAAAACGATAACACAAAACCTAAAAAATAATATAATAATCTCTCAAATGCGTCAAATGAAACAATAAACCATTATATTGACGTGTTTCATCTCGTTAGATGGGTAGATAGCTAAGATATTCGCCCTAGCAGTGTAGATATCAATGATTGAATGGTTTATGCCAGGTGCACTAACTTCATAGGAGCCGAGTTAACTAAAGGCAATAACCGCTTGGGAGGGCACTAGGCCTAATCAAATTTGTGCAAAATTCTTTTTCTAATGAACATGAAAATAAATATTAAAACAATCATATTAAATATATTTTTACTCTCTCTATATATATATATATATTCAAAATTAATGTTAAATGATTTTCATTTGAAATATAAATTATATATTGTGTTTTATAAATATAAATTAATTCTATAACCTGTGATTGTCTTAGTCATAGGAGGTAATGTATGACTTTTGCAGTTATTTTGGATCATACATATTATTTATTTACCGATCATATAATTATCTTAGATCGAGACTGATTTTGTAGTAATTTTAGATCATATGATATTATTTTGGGTCATATAGTTATCTTCGACCCTGGTCCTGTGATTATCTTTAACCCTAAAATTTCGATCGTTGGATAGTACTCTTGGTTCTCTAGGAGCAAGCCTATGATTTGTTATATGAGGCAGAGAAATAATGAAATTATTAATTAGTATATAGATATGATAAAAAAAAATTGGCTAAGTGAATGAATATGGTTTTAAGCGGATTTTCTATGATTTTATGACATCTTTGGTGAAATGAACCTTTAACTTCAAATGATTATATGCTATAAACATGTAAATTGAGTTTTTAAATTTAAAATGATAGTATGATGCATCCATTTACAATCGGTTAATTCTATATTTTAACAGTAAATACTTATTTATAATTGTTTCTTGCAAGTAAATTTTATTGAAATGAATTATAGTTTCAATTTATATTTTAAATGATTGTTACCATAAGTTTTGCACCACTGAGCTAAAATTCAGCACAATAATTATTTTTCTCTCACGCAATAGTAAACACGAGAGATATACCAACGAACAAATTGAGAGTTGCAAATCCAATAATTCCACTAGAGGAGCACAAATAGTAACGGAAACAATAATAGTCATGTCATACCCGTAAAAATATTTTTCTTTTTATGCATTAGGTATGTTTTAAAATAAATACAAGTTTGTAAATAAAATCATGTACTAGTTTATAATTTTTTTAAAAACATAGTTCATATATATTTAAAAGAATTATTTATTCTCATTTTGAGTTATAAGTGAATTTACATATGTGTATGATCACAAGTCATGCACAAAAATATCAGTTAGTCAGTCGAAAACTATTTGACTAGGGTACAGAGAGTGTGATAAAAATATAATTTAAGTCTTTTTTAAGTCTTTTAAATACTTGATTATGTTAACAGAAAGGAGAAATAAAAAAATAAATTCAAGCACTTTCTTTTATGTGTAATCACTAAGATTTGATTAGAATCATTTTTCTAAGTGACAGCCATGTCTTAGTCAAGAGTGATAGGCATAATATTGATAATGGATTCATGAAATAATTATTAATAAGTGTTTTTTTAGGGATGGAAATGTAAATAATTCACTTAATTATTTTATGTACAAAATAAATATGAACTTTTTGAGGAATGCAAATATAAATTCATCTTGAAACACATCTCGGGTGATCTTTTAATTTAAAATTTTCACATATTTGAATTCATCCATGCAAAATGAAAAATGAAAAAAATAAATAATAAATAAGTATAAATACTATACTACATGTCAAATGATATACATATAAAATAAAAATAAATGCACTGTGTAATAGATTATAAGGGTTAGTATGTCTTCACAAAATCACCATTCATTAAACTAAATAAAAATAAATGATCAATTAAAAAGAAAATAAAAAATGATACTTTTTTTTTGACAAAAATAAAATATGATGCATGAGATGCGTCTGCCTTATTTCTCTCATGAAGCTGACTTTTGAATTGAATGATGCAAATCCTGTTCTCAGATGTAAATTTCTCAATATCTGGTCCGACGCAGAAAGAATGCTATAGATATTGGGTGCTAATTAATTTATGACAAAGTATAATACAAATAAAAGCGTTAACTAGCATTATTTTTTAAAAAATTATTTTTTTAAGAAAAATTGAGCCTTCATATTGATTAATTCGTTTTTAAGGTTTTTATTTTATTTTATTTTATTTTATTTAAAAAAAGAAAATTGATAATTTATTTATTAAATTGATTAACAAGTTCATCAATTTTTAGAATTTGGGATTTTCTGAATCTTTTTTGCTCAGCTTTAAAGAGAGATGTGCTAGAAATGGAATCATGAATAGGGTGCTTGTAATTAAGTTATGTCAGCAGCTTGACCAAAAAAAATAAATCCCAGAACCTATCCAGCATATGGCGGCAATTTTTGGTTTTATTTCTGAAATCTCAATTATCATACCTCAAATTTTTTTAATAAAAGTACAAATCAGTCCTGAAGATACTGAAGATAGGTCAAATAAGATTTGTTCTCATCATACATTGGCATTCATTCTCTAATTTGCAGTGAAATAAATCCAAATATGTTAAACTCTTGATATTCCCTAAATAGCTAAGCTGACATAACTCTCCAATCCATGCATGACTCATAATAATACTGTTTTTAAAAGAAAATACAATTCAGCCTATGAAGTTAAAGCTAATTAGCACTTAAACACTTATAGCAAATTTATAGTCATATAAGCCCCTAAAGTCTAATTTTATGGTCATTTTAACTAATTTCGTTAACTGGTCGTTAATAGAAATTTGACTGTGACTCATCTCATAAGACATGAGATGGCATTTTATGGGTCCCACTTTTTTTTTTGGCTCACCTTCCTATTCTTTTTCTTTCTCCTCTTCTTTTACTTTTTCTCTACGTTCATGATAAAAATAATTTTATCCATTAGAGCAAACACGATGAATCTATCTTGACCCACAGTCAATTTACTTAATTGTGACTATCAACTCATTTGTGGGTTTTTGTATGATCTCATTATATGCCATGACTGATCAAGAACGAAATTTGTTGTACTGATTTTGATATTTTCATTAAAATCGTGTTCTTGAATGAGAAATGAGAGAACAAAATGAGTGATGTATAAAATTGATAAAAGGTGTAGAAAATAATTGAAATATTTGTCACATCATCAAAATTATTTAAGGGATAATAATAGACTAATGAATTAAATATTAAAGTGATCATACATCAAAATATATAGATTTATATATCCAAAAGTTTACTAAAAATGATTAGATGCTATTTAGTTTTTACTTTAATGGCTAATTTGAACTTTTGCCCTTTCAGAAACAATATTATCACGAGTCATACAACAGTTAGGGAGTTCAGTCACGCTAGTTTAGCTGTTTGGGAGGTAACGAAAGTATAACATATTTAAGTTTATTTAGCTATAAATTATAGAATGAGGACTTTAATTGAAATTGAATGTGTTGTAGGGGTAAGATGTTATTTAGCTCTAACTTGAGGGTTGATTTGTACCTTTTTCCAATTTTTTTTAATTCTAGTACCTATAATTCAAAAAATTTGACACCTTACACGTGCTGCCTTGATAATAATAATTTTATTCCTCAGATTAGTTTATACTGCATTTGTTAGCAATAAATTTCTCATCAATGCCAGTCCACCTTAATTTATGAGGAGTTTTAATAATTACTTTTTTCTTTTTCAAAATTTCAAGTTTTATACAAAATCTTATTATATATATTTTAAATATTCTAAATCAGAATATAGCCCTAAAGTGTTTGTAAGTCCCTTGTTATCAAATAGATGCAGTCTCATATAAAGACAAAGGCAAATTCTAGCAGGATAGGGACAAATAAAACCAATATAAAGGGTTTAAACACATGTGTAAACAGTCTAATTTTAGTAATCAATATCATGTATATAACAACTCATATTCTTCAGGCAAATTAAATAGAAAAATAAACCTTTTTTTGAGACATTTGAAAAATATAAGTGTATCTTTTTAAGATGGAGTCTGCATAGGAAAAAAAAAAAAACAATAAGGCTTCTTGAATCTATGGTTTATTGTTTTTGGGGTCCTGAGATGGAGTCTGAAGAGAAAATATGCAGCAACTAATGGATTTATTTAATTGATGGAAATTTATTAGGAGACAATTTTGAAGGATTATCAAAATTTTAGTGGAAATTAAAATACTCATTCTATTCCACTCTAAGTGTCGTTTAGAAAAAATAAATTTTGTTATACTCCAAATAACATTCAATCTAAATAAATTATTCCTTTCCAATTTTATTCTTATTTTAGTTTTGGAGTAAGTCTTCTTTACTATTAGAAGAGGATAATATAAAAGTGTTCTCTCCGTTCCACTCTACGTGTCGTTTAATAAAATCAAATTTGTTCTACTCAAAATGACGTTTTTGGATTACTAATAAAAAATAAAATATTTCTTTCTAATTTTATTTATGTCTTGATTTTGGAGTAAGTATTCTCTACTATTATTAAAAGAGAATAATATAATCATTTTATATCTATAATTATTTTTATTAAATAATATTTTTAATCTTGGTGACAATACCTTAAATGACATTTAGATTGAAACTGAGAGACTAATAAATTAAGGTAATTTTTTTTTGTTTCTTTCTGTTAAATGTAATTTTTACGGCTTTACTTTACTTTATATTTTATAATAATGAGTAAGGTTGAAGACAATTATATAATATCTCTTTATTTAGAATTTTAGTTGTAATTAGAGAAATATGTTTAAGGGACTTTGTTATTATTTTTCCTAACTTTTTTTTTTATATTAATTTTGGGCGAAATAAGTTTGCCTTTCTCAAGTAGCATGTTCAACGAGGATATAAGGGTTACAGATAGAATGTGTACATCACCAGTGTCCAATCCATTAAGTTGGAATTTTTTTTTTCAAAAAAAATATCTAAGTTAATTAGTTAGAATTGGATAGTTGCTAATCTGGATTTGACTAAGCTCTAATTTGTTTTAATTATTAAAAAAAATCAAGTAATCATTTTTCATATTACCTTTTGATGTAATAAAATATTTTGTTTTTTCTATGATTTCTTACATAAAAATTACAATTAAAATTCAAAAATTAAAATTAAAAATCAATTTTTTTTCTAATAGTATTTTGCAGTTCAATAAACTGTAAATTAAGTTGAATTAATACCTAATAAATATATTAAAAAAATAAAACTCTCCCTTCTAAATTTTTAAAAGTGCTTAGTATCTAAAGTTGGAACTGGAAACCATTTCTAAAAATTTTAATTTTAGTTCCTATTCAGTTGACGACACAGGACTAAAGACAACACAAACAAAGTCAAAGACAACTAAGATGAGAAGACTTCAAGAGAGAGAAAGGAGCATCCTAGTATGCGCAGAGGAACCATCCTAGTTCGTGCAGTTGTGTGGGCTCTACCTTCCCAATCTCCAATCAACTCTCTATTATTATTATATTTTGTCTTTTGTATTGCTACCCATCCAAAACACAACAAAAAATCATAATTGAGCTGCTAATGGCTGTGATTTAATGGGTCTGCATCAGTCTTATTAGAATGTCTAATCAACGGTCTTGATTGATAGGATCAACTAATAACAATGAACTTTCCCGCATTCTATGCTTCTTGGGATTTGGATCAGAGGCTGCTGGCCAAATGCGAATTATATTTTTTTTTTGGGTACAAGCTAATATATTTTATTTCAGCTTAGACCACCTTTTCCTTTTCATCCCCTATGTCTCTCTCTATCTCTCTCCTTGTGTTCCTGCGCTGGCAACTAAGATGATACAGACTGCATTTGAGCTCAGGCTATCTTTGAATATGGTTAGAGTTTCTCCTTTTTTTTACTGCTATTTTTCTGATATGAATTTTTCTTTGTTTGGTTGTGTACATATTTTAAATCTTATGTTTTTCTTTGTGCAAGTACTAATCTTTTAGCTTTTGATTTTGGTTATTGAGGAACCATTGAAGTTCTTTTTGATATTTGGGATTAACATGATATTTGGGAATCTGGGTTAGCTATGGAATTTCAAAAAAATTAGATTTTTAGGATTATTATGGCCTTGTTGATGTTGATTCCAGTTCTTGAAAAATGACATGGAATCTTGAATAACTCAGTTTTACTGCTTGAGCTTAGTAAAATGAATTCTGGGTAAAATGAGTGAGATTTAGGATCTTAAATTTGCCTTTAGGATTTAGATATATGGAATTTCTTTTTAATTGATGGTTTGACTTTAGATGGTAAGAGGTTTCTCTGACTTTTTCTATTGAGGGATGTTGATTTCTTGATTAAATTTATGAGTGAAAATGGATGCTGGTTTTCTTATCAAAGTTGGAGGAATCATTTTTCTTTTTTGGTCGAAATAAATGCTTATTTAAGCCAAGAAATTGGTGAAAAGAGGTTAATTGCAACTTGGGTTTATAATCTGTGTTTTAGCATCTGAAATTTTCTCCTAAAGTTTAAATTTATAATTGCTGGTAAATATTGCAGCTTTAATCAGGATTGGATCTTTGATACCGAGAAAGGTCTGGAGAATGGATAGCAAACTTGCAGAAACATGGGCAAATTCTTCATCATCTGTTAATGAATTGCCAAAAAACATTTCCATCCAGAAACCATCCCTTAACAATTTCAATTCTCAGCAACATCAGCAGAAATGGCAACATACCTCTATCTACAGAAATATGACTGATTCACCTTTTTGCGAATTTAATCCACTAACCAAAACCCAACCTTTGCTTCATTCCAACCCCAATGATCAAATCAAAATGATGGATGCAGAAGACAGTCAAATTACTGAGACCCTTCAAACCAGCAAAAGTCCAGATTGGGATCCAAGGGCTATGCTCAACAATCTCTCTTTTCTTGAGCAAAAGATCCATCAGTTGCAAGATTTGGTGCATTTGATTGTTGGCTGCAGGGGTCAGGTTCCAGAGCGACCTGAACTTGCAGCTCAGCAGCAGCAGCTCCTTACTGCTGATCTCAGTTCAATTATTGTTCAACTGATCTCTACAGCCGGTAGTCTTCTTCCATCTGTGAGGCATACACTTTCTGCAGTCACTCCTCCTGCTGGACAGCTTAGGTCTGGGGCTGGCATGAATGGCGATGCACAACCTCAACAGAGTAGTGGAAGTAAAGTTGCTGATCAGTCGAATCAGATGGATGTCACTGGTAATTGTGGAAATGAGCAGAACTTGTCTATTGAAGAACATGAACTGAAAGATGAAGAAGATGTTGAAGAACATGAGAACCTTCCACTGGGTTCGTATGAGATCTTACAGCTAGAAAAAGAAGAAATCCTCGCACCGCACACTCACTTCTGCACGATATGTGGGAAAGGTTTCAAGAGAGATGCTAATTTACGTATGCATATGAGGGGTCACGGCGATGAGTACAAAACCGCTGCTGCACTTGCAAAACCCAACAAGGAATCCAACTCTGAACCAGTGCTCATCAAGAGGTACTCTTGCCCGTTTGCTGGTTGCAAGCGGAACAAGGATCACAAAAAGTTTCAGCCTTTGAAGACTATTTTGTGTGTCAAAAACCATTACAAGAGAACTCATTGTGACAAAAGCTACATTTGCAGCCGATGTAACACCAAGAAATTCTCAGTTATTGCAGACCTCAAAACTCATGAGAAGCACTGTGGCAAGAATAAATGGCTTTGTTCGTGCGGTACAACATTTTCGAGGAAAGACAAGCTTTTTGGGCACATTGCTCTCTTCCAAGGTCATACTCCTGATATACCGCCTGATGAAACGAAAGGACCTTCTGCACAATCTGATAAAGAGGATGAAAATGAAGCACCAAAAAATTTGGCAATTATGAACTTCAGCTTTGGCTCTGGTGCTGCAGCAACTGGAAATGGGGATCAGAACATTATGGATATTAGGCGTAGTGCTGATGATCCTGCTAGTTATTTCTCACCACTGGACTTTGACACGTGCAATTTTGGCGGGTTTCACGAGTTCCCTCGACCTTCATTTGATGATACAGAAAGCTCATTCTTATTCCTTCCATCTGGTTCTTGCAATTACAGTCAGAAAACTGGAGGTGATTCCAGTTCTAATAATATTCACTGATGTTTGTAGGAATTCGAGTATTTGCTTGCATAAGTTTTCCTGATTCCGACGCTTCTAATTGATGTTGCATTTGTAATTGGAGATTGAATAAAAGTTGTTATTTAGCCATTCAATGATTTAATAGATTTTGGAAATATAGCCCTTGATAGCCCATATGAGGGGCTCCTATCCCTTTTTCTAGTGCTTTCTTTCTCTATATTTCTCATTTTCTTCAAACTTGCAAGAACAAGGACTTCCTATCAAACTTAAATTTCACATTGAAGGGAGGAAGAGGGAGAGAAGCATATTGATTGGATTCTATAACTTAATAAAGCAATACAGAGAATTATAAATAAGAATAAATGGGGTGGTACGACAACTATTCATGGCAATATAACGAGGAGACCATTTATGTGCAAAATCCAAAGTGGAGAGTTCCTGTCATTAGACCATTCTACGTAGGACTCCATTTTTTTCACGAAAATTGGAAGAAGGAAAAATTATACTCCTTTGTTTCACAAAGATATATATAAGTTTACTAGACTTAATTTCACTTATTAAGAAATTTAGTTTGGAAAAGTAAAAAAAGATAAATTTATATTTATTGATAACAAGTTGCATTAAATAAGGTCAAGGAAATCCTTGAGATGGGATGATAGAAATCTATTTTTCCCTTAACAAGAGGTTTTGAATTCTAGTCCAGAGTACTAAGCATCTTTAAAATTTGAGAGAGAACACTTCAACTTCTTAATGGGTGTTGTGTATGACTCATATACATAATTAGTGGATAGATACAGGGGTTTCAGTTAAAATGAGTTTGGGGTATGGGGATAACGCTTCCACAGAACAATACAAATGTAATTTTATAAATATATACTATACGGTTTCTATGTATTGTAACCCAAGTTTTACACATCTAATAATAAAATCTACTGCTCTGCTCTCGAGGTCGTAGACACATTGTCAAACCTCATTAAATCTTTGTGTTCTTCAATTTTTTTATTCTTCGTTTTGTTGTTCTGTTATTTTTCAATAATTGATATTAGAGCAGTGCTGCTGAGATGACTTTAAGCTCTAGTGTAAAGTTCGATGAAATTGAAAATTTCGAATTGTGGCAAACACGAGTAAGAGATCAGTTGGCGCAACAAGGAATCTTGAAAGCATGCAAAAAGAAACTAGAAAGAATGAATGAGATTGATTGGGAAGAATTGCAGTAGTAGGCAACAGGAACCATACGGTTATATCTGATAGACAAGATTTTGTACCAAATCATGGATATGAAGTCTCCAAGAGAGGTTTGGAAGAAATTGGAGAATCGATATATGTCCAAATCACTCATGAATAAATTGTATCTAAAGTAGAGACTATACAAGTTGAAGATGCAAGATGGTTTAGACTTTGTACAACATGTCAATATCTTCAATCAGATAGTCACAGATTTGGTGAAGGTTGATGTGAAAATAGAGGACGAAGATAAAACAATGATACTATTATGTTTTTTACCATCTTCCTACAAATACATAGTCACAACCCTTACATATGAGAAAGAAATAATTAATTATTATTGCAACATTATAGGCACACAACCAATAGAAACAGAAACAGAAACAGAATGTGGGTAATAGCTCTCAAGGTGAAGGTCTGTATGTGAATGGAAATCAGGAATGTGGTAGAAAATAGAGTAAAGAAGTTTCTGCAAATAAGAAGTCCATATCGAAATCCAAAGGTAGAAAATCAATTCAATGTTGTAATAGACATATTAAAAAATATTGTCCAAATAGAAAGACGAAGAATGATGACAAAAAGAATGATGGCTCATCAAAGTTTGCAAATGTGGTACAAAATGAAAATTCAAACTATAGTGACAAAGATATGATTTTTGTTTCATCAAGTCAAGTCAATTCACTAATGCATAGATTCTTGATTCAGGATGCTCCTATCACATGACACCTAACAGGGAGTGGTTTACTTCATACAAGTCAAGAAATTTTGGTTGTATTTAGGTGATGAAAAATCTTGTATTGTTATTGGTATAGGAGCAATCAAAATTCAGATGTATGATGGTACTGTTAGAAACTTATATAATTTAGGCACATACCATAATTAAAAAGAATTTGATTTTCTTGGACACCTTACAATCTAATGATTTTACTTATAAAACTGATGGTAATAGTTGCATTATAGAAAAGGTGCATTAACTATGATCAAAGGGATAAAAACTGTAGAGGATGTTTATAAATTATTAAGAAATACAGTTATAGGTGGAGTTGCTTCTATGATTCAAATGATGATAGTACAAAATTGTGGCATATGCATTTAGGTCATCTTAGTGAACGTGGGATGACTGAATTACATAAAAAAAAGTTTGTTAAAGGGTGTTAAAAGCTATAAGTTAGATTTATGCAAAGTTTATGTGCTTGAAAAATAGTCTAGAGTTAGATTCACGACCGACGAGCATAAAACTGAGAGAATTCTTTATTATGTGCATTCTGATATATGGGGACCGACCAGAGAATTGTCATTAGGTGGATTTCAATATTTTGTTACTTTTACTAATGATTTTTTTAGAAAATTTTGGATGTATTTCTTAAAACAAAAGTCTGAAGTCTTTGCTAAGTTGAAGCAGTGGAAATTAGAGGTGGAAAACTAGATGGGCAGAAAAATCAAATACTTGAGATCTAACAATGGTACAAAGTATACAAATTCATGATTTCAAAATTTTTGTAAGGAGCATGGCATTTAAAGGCATTTGAGGTTGAATATTGGGCTCCCTAAGCGTTTCTAGGCATAAACTATGAGTATGACATGCTACCTCATCAATAGATCATCATGTGCATGATTAGGAGGAAACGTTGCAAAAGAAGTATGGACAGATAATCCAGTTGACTTTGAAAAAATTGAAAATCTTCGGTTGTCCTGCTTATGTGCATATATTCAATGATAAAAGATCTAAACTTAATCCAAAGTCAAAGAAATGTATCTTCCGAGACTATGTGAAAGGTATAAAAGGATGCAAATTTTGGGATCCAGTTATAAAAAAGATGGTGATCAGTAAAGATGCAGTATTTGATAAGCAATCTATATTGCAGCATAATATTGATGAGGATGTGGCAACAGTAGAGGATAACACCTCCAGTTCAAAGGTGGTATATATGCACTTAAAATAACAAGTCAAGACAATGAAATGGCTGAAAGTTCTAATTCAAGGCCTAAAAGTCCTAATTTAGATGAAAAACAATGTTACGGTGTAGTCAGAGATAGAGAGAGATGCATCATTAAAGCCTCCAAACAAGTTTGTGTTTGGATTTGAAGATTAGCTTCTTTTGTTCTCCTCACGAGTAGTGGGGACCCAGCTACCTTTCAGGATGTTATGATTAGTCAGGAAAAAGATAGATGAATGGGCGCTATGGTGGAAGAGATGTAGTCTTTGCAAAATAATAAGAATTTTTCTTGAAGGAAAGATGATTATATTATACAAATGGATGTACAAGAGGAAACCAGCAATATCAAAAAAAGAAGAAAAAAAGTTCAAGGCTCGATTAGTAGCAAAAAGGTATTCACAGAGAATTGATTATGATGAAATTTTTTTCTCCTATAATTAGACATATTTCCATCAGGGCATTATTAGCATTTGTAATTAGTTGGGATATGTACTTGGAGAAAATATATGCGAAGACTACATTTTTCATAGTGATCTTGAGGAGCATATTTATATGGAGCAACTAGAAGGGTTCACTGAACTTGGACAAGAATATCTAGTTTGTAAATTAAAAAGATCATTGTATGGGTTGAAGTAATATCCAAAATAGTGACACAAGCGTTTTGATTTTTATATGCTACAAATTGGCTATAGGCAGTGTGAGTATGATTGTTGTGTTTATGTTAATGAAATGTTGATTGCTACTAAGAGTCTGCATAATGTCAATGAGTTGAAAGCGTTGTCAGGGAAAGAATTTGATATGAAAGTTTTAGGTGCTGCAAAAAAAATTCTTGGGATGGAGATTTACAGAGGCATAAGCTCTAAAAAATTTTAGTTATCTCAATAGAGTTATGTTGAGAAGGTGTTGGACACATTTGGTATGAGCAATGCTAAGTTAGTGAGTATTTCATAACAAATCACTTCAAGCTTTCAGTAGATCAGTGCCCAAAGTCAGATAAGAAAATTGAAGATATGATTAAAGTTTTATATGCAAATGTAGCTGGCTGTTTAATGTACGCGGTGGTTTGCACTATGCCTGATTTGGCTCATACAGCTAGCCAAGTCACAAGTTTATGAAAAAGCTAGGTAAACGATATTAAGAAGCAGTCAAATGAATTTTTAGGTATCTAAAGGGCACAACAAGTTATGATATTATGTTTGGCAGTTAGCAAGATGATACTTCAATTGTGGGGAATGTGGATTCAGACTATGCTGTTGATTTGGATGATAGAAGATTTACAAAGAGATATGTGTTTACTCTTATAGGAGGGCCTATTTATTGGAAATCAATTATTTAGTCTATAGTGACATTATCTATAACTAAAGCAAAATATATGGCAGTAGCTGAAATTGCTAAAGAAACTTTATAGCTTACAGGACTAGTCAAGGAATTGAGTATTGAGCAAGATGAAATTCAATTGCATTGTGACAGTCAGAGTGTCATTTATTTGGAAAAGAACTAGGTGTACATGACAAGTATATTGATGTGAGATTTCACAAAATCAGGGATTTGATTGCATCCGATCAGATATTGTTACTCAAGATTCATACTTCTGATAATGTAGTTGATATGTTGACAAAGTCAGTTACTATTGACAAGTTCAAGCATTGCTTAGACTTATTAAATGTTGCTTGATGCTAGACAAACGTATGTAACCCCAACCCATTTGGTTTGTATCGTGTTAAAATGTGTGTAATTGTGTCTTAATAGGTTAAATAGATAAAATTCATTTATAATACGATTTTTTTCGTATTATAAATATATTGACACGGTTATAAAACCCATTTGGTTTGTATCGTGTTAAAATGTGTGTAATTGTGTCTTAATAGATTAAATAGATAAAATTCATTTATAATACGATTTTTTTCGTATTATAAATATATTGACACGGTTATAACATATATTCGTTAAAATTAAACCCATATATATTTAAGTTTATGTTGTTTCATGTCATTTAATCATATCGTATTAGAAATTGTCAGCACTATCTGAACGTCTTGAGTACAATGAAGAGAAATTGAAAATAAATTTTCTTTTATGACTATAATATAAGTTTAATGACTGCAGATGAAATTAATTTTATCCACATGACACTATTTTGTGAACATATGACATGATAATCGAATTTAGGGAGTGTGTCATGTGTCATTCAACATGGCTAGTGATGTGAAAAAATACAGTGCTACGTCAGCGTGTATCTCAGCTTTTTTAGTACAGAGTCACCTTTTGTCACTAAAAGTGATTTTTGTGGGAATTATTTTTTTATTATTATAGTGATGAAAAATTAAACATTTATTTTACGGCAAGTAAGTGAAAATTCTGTAACTATCAGTGAAATTAACCCTAAAAATTTGCAATGAGTTCTTTTCCATGAGCTGATATGAGATTTTAATAGTTGTCCCACCTCAGCAACTTGGAGCTGCCTGCCACATCCTTCAGCTAAACTGTGTCGGCAGTAAGTGCTCAAACAACAGTAAATTTTTTGAAGCTCTCCATTAGTTTTTTTTTATTATTATTATTCATTTGTTTGAAATGCCATATTAAAATACAAATTTTAACAGTTTTAGTTTGGTAAATAACTCATAAAAAAGTTATCCCTTACCTAATACAAAAACGTAAAAAAAAAAAATTATGTTCTTTGCGTAGTTTATAATCATAGAATAAGATTATAGATATTTAGTATTTTAATTGAATTCAATTTCTAATACAAAAAGATAATATTAAATTCTAAGAGGAGATAATATAGTAAGAATCAGTTTTCGAAAAAATTTATAAAAAATTGTCAAAATTTTGTAAGAAAAGATAAATAGAAAAGATGTCGCATGATCTTTATAGAAAGCGCCACATGAGTATTCCTTGCTCGGTTTTATATTACATATACAATATGATTATTTGGTTCTGATGTCGCATGATCTTTATAGAAAGCGCCACATGAGTATTCCTTGCTCGGTTTTATATTACATATACAATATGATTATTTGGTTCTACCATACCACTCACAATTTGTTTGCAATATTAGCTTGAACCATTAGATTCACAGAGCATGTAAAAATTGATGATGCTTGAAGCACCAGATCTTCATTAATCAAAATCAAAATTGAAAAAAATTAGTTGTCAAATATTGCTATAAGAAACATCCTTAAACATCCTAAACTAAAGAAAAAAGATCTACATTGTTTTCGACAAATGGAGTGGTTTGTCCATAATGAGAATTGTGGAGCAGAATGAGCTTCAAACCCTTAGCACCTTCGCCCCTTGATGATTTCTTTGAAGGGTTCCTGTAGTAATTTTCCTTCAACACTACATCATCAATGACAGACCAAGTTTGCCCTCTAGGAGAACTCTCTGCCCACAAGAACCTCTCTGAGAAGGGGTTCACCAGACTGTCTCGGAACTCCTGGGCTGTTTCGCATATCAAACCCTGAAGCAATAAAGAAATAGCTTTTATCAGAAACACAGAGAGAGAGGCAAGATATCAAAGAGCTAGGAGAAACTTGATTATGCTAAAGTTACCTCTGCCATGGCTTTGATCTTCAGGGTTACATCGTTGCTTAGAAGGACAAGCTGTCCATCATTCATTTTTCTATAGCAAAAAGCACAGTCGAGAATGTGGTCTTCTACAGTAGGTGAAACGATTTCCAATGGACTCGCAAGAGTTGAAAATGAAGCTGAAATTCTTTTCCAGTATGGAAGAACCTCACTTCCCTCGCTGAATCGAGACACAGGAGAAGCAGGTGGGGTTGGTGCTATCCGCATTACTTCCTCCACTGAGCTCTGGACATGGATCCACCATTTTGTTTTCACCAGGCATTCTTCTATCCACTGTAAGGCCATGGATGCCTCCGTTGTTCTCCTGAACAAGCTACCACACTGCTTCAAGGAGTCCAGTTCTCTTATGACTGAGAATACAATCAAGCCATTGATGCTTGTCAGAAAAGAAATTACTTTCTGATATAAAAATATAGCCCTAAAGCGATTGTAAAACAAGAAAGATATGATGAATGTTAATTACCCATTCTTGGGATGATTAAATGAGTCCTCTTGAGACCTTGTAAAAGCTGTAATACCTTCCTTGTTTCTTTGTCTAGAAGAGACATGGTATCAGCAATCATAGTCCATCTCCTCCTTCCATCTCCAACGGAATTAATCTGAAAGATTGTTGGTTATATGTCAACAAACCCAAGTAAGCAAATGCAATGATGTACAAGAAGTTATTAGTTATTTTCAACTTACAGAAGTGGAATTTGTAACCTTGTTTCGTACGGCTGCACTAGGGATGGAAGCTTCAGACATGCTCCTCAAAGGGGAATTCGAAATTAATGTTTGTAATGGAACCCTCCCTGCTCTTCTTTCCTTTGTCACAATGTCTTCTTCCAACTTGAAACGATGCCTTAAGGGCCCTACTGATTTCCTATCTCGGAGAAACCTAGGTGTCTGGTTCTCTTTGTCAGAAGAGCCAATCATGTCATCTTCTAGCCTGGTTTTGGGGCTAAAAGGAATCTTTGAAGAGGATGATCTACCTGACTTGGATAATTGAATATCCTCTAGCCTACCCTTCTTCAAGGACCTGAGTATAGAAGTATTTGGGGTGCAGTTCTCCTTGTCAGGAGTAAAGATTTCTTCATCCTTTGTATCTAAATCAAAAAGAGCCCTGCTAATTGATTTACATTTAACATCCTTGCAATTCTCCCCTTCAGCATCACTGTCATTTTTTTCTTCCCTCCTGGTTTTTCTCTGACTCTTACTTGTCTGAAGCTGAAGAGCAGTAGCAGGTTTACCTCTTCTTGACCAAATGTTGCACAAGCCTGATTTTTTCTCTGATCTGATAGGGGAACCCATTATGTTCCCTAAGTTCCCAGTTGCTGGAAATTCATATTGTGGACTCCGACTTTCCTTGCTCATGGAGAGAACTTCAGCAGGAGGCATAGATGAGTTTACAGATTCTTCTTTCTCAAAGGGAACAGCAGCAACAATTCTGAATTCATTCAGTATGCCTTCATTCCTCAAAGGACTTTGATTTTCTATTTCTTCAAGTATTTCAGCAGCAGTAAGGTCATGACTGCAAATGTTTTGCAGGTCCACCAGCTCATTCAATTGTTGGTTTTCTGTAGAGTTCTCTTGGTTTCCTTCTGCACATAGTGGATGCAACACATCTCGAATTTGTTTGTCCTTTTCTATATGTTCATTGTTGGTCTCTGAAGGCTCTCCTGCTGGCATGGACAAGTGCACGGATTGCAGAGAAAAAGTATCAGTCTGCTTGTTGTCCTTACTCAACAAGCTTTGACTTCTAGGTTCCTGTGGTAATTTAAAAGCTGAATCCAGTTCTGTAACAGATGATGGAGAAAATGGGCTGACATCAACATGGGATTCTAGCTCTACTCTTGTAATGGAAATATCTGTGTTTTCTTCTTCAGCAGAATGATATTCCGGACTCATTATGTTATCAGAGTTCCCAGTTTCAGGAAAGTCAGATTGTGGAGTCTGGATTTCCTTGCTCTCAGAGAGAACTTCACCAAGAAGCATAGATGATTTCATGGATTCTTCTATTTCCAGGGGAATAGCGCAAACAATTGTTAACTCACTCAGTATGTTTTCTTTGCTTAAAGGATTCCGATTTTCCATTTCTTCAAGTATTTCAGCAGCAGCATGGTCATCACCGCATACATTTTGCAGATTCACCAGCTCATTCAATTGTTGGTTTTCTGCTCGGTTTCCTTCTTCACATAGTGGATGCAAAGCAGCTAAATCATCTTGAGTCTGGTTTTCTTTGTTTACATATTCATTGTTAGTGTCTGAAGGCTCTCCTGCTGGCCTGGAGATGTGCACATGTTGCCGATGAAAAAAATCAATCTGCTTGTGGTCCTTCCTCAACAAGCATTGATTTTTAGTTTCTTTTGGTACTTCAAAAGCTAATTCCACTTCTGAAACAGACGATGGAGAATCTGAGCTGACATCAGCATGAGATTCTAGCTCAACTCTTGTCATGGAAATATCTGTGTTTTCTTCTTCAGCAGAATGATATTCTGGACTCTGGTTGCATTCGGAGAATATTGCACTCCAGGTCTGCAAAATAACTCCCCCAACAAATTTGAGGCTCAATTCATGATCATTTCTAGATAAATTTTCCATCTTTTCAATCCCATCATGAAAAGAATAATTCATGTCTTTAGACATTACCGGTGCTGGTGGGATCTCTTTCTTCACAATCAACCCAGAATTCTCATCAGGAAATGATGACACAACACCTTCCAAAATTGAATCCACATATTGAATTTCTCCATTCTGAGAGGCGAAAGAATCAATGTCCGGTAAAGCACGGAAAAACACATGAATACATCAACTAAATGTCATGAAACAGTTCTACTTATACTGCAACAGTCAAAAATTGAATTACCTGATTTGTATCTTCTAGTTCCCCTAGCTCTGCCAATGATTGTTTCTCTTCAATATTTTTGTTTTTGGTGGCTAACAGATCTTCATTCTGTAGAAACCCAACAGAAAGAGCACCTCAAACATCTTTAATCAAAACATTTAAATCTGCACTATTTCATCTTTAACTAATTTAGCATGAATTCACTCACCTGAGACATCGTCTCTACATTTTCCTCTTCTTTCTCCCCAACCGATGCCAAATCTGATTCTGATACAAAGGGATTTTCCATATCATATGCACGACTCAAAGGAACCCAATGCAGCCTATATACTCTGGTTGAGCCACCAACCCTTATGGTATCACCCTCTTTTAGCTCAACACGAAACCCTGGATCAATCTTCTTCTCTGAAACCCAGGTGCCATGGACTACCCGAGAACCAGAAACCCATCAAAAAAACTAATTAATAACCCCAGTTTCAATGAATTTGCAAAATTGAAAAGTTATTTGACAGAGAAGAACAAAAACATATAAAAACTTAAATTCTTAATGTGTCAACCTAATAATCATGAAAGAGAACAACAATTCCGATTCGTAAAAGATTTTAATCAACGAAAAGAATGACAGAAAAAACAAAGTTCAAGTCCGCAAGAGCACAGAAGATGAAGATAGGGAAGTGGAGCAAAAACCCATCAAAGCTCAACCTTTGAAATAACCTACCAAGAACTAGAAAATACCCATTAAAATTGAAACATAAAATCAGCAGACAGAAAATTGAAAATGAAATTACCTGATGATAAATCAGTGACAAACAGCTTCCGTAAGGAGGGTTTTGAACTGATCTGAAAGTGGAATCTGCTGATACTTGGATGCATTAACACAATGTTGCAATCTGGGTGTCGACCAGCAATCAAGATTTCCTCAGTTTCTTGATCTGAGATCTCCGCATTATCAACAAGCCTAAAGGAACTAAGATCCGATAACGGTGAAGGGGGTTTGTTGACGACGAAAATGTTCTTGAGAATCACACCGTTCTTTATTACAGTAAAGACCGGTATCATCTTCCCCCCTTCTTCTTCAGGGTTGGTGCTCATTGTTAGGGCTCAACAACCAATCTCTGTTTATTGAAATTTTTTAGCGATAGAGAAAAAGAGAGCTAAGAACCTTGATAATGGAGGAAGACAGAGAGGAAGGAGTTTTTAATATGGTTTGCCACTGTGGAGACCGTTGAAGAGGAAATTTCATAAAGACGGGATTTTTGATTTTGAATTTTGTTTGAAGAAAAGGTGACCGTTGAGGATTTGTTATTAATATAACGGCTAAATCTACTTCTCTTGTAGGTTTGATAGGGTATATTGGGACAATTGGAATTTATCATATGAGTTTTGAGAAAATATACTACTTATTTTAAAATTATAATATTTTTTCGATTTATTTTATCATATTATATTAATATATCATTTTATTAGATTTTTTTATTAAAAAAATGTTAAATTATTGTAAAATAACCAAAAAAATATTTTTATAGTAATTTTTTCTAATAATAAAAAATTAATATTTACTTTATTAAAATTTGACATATTTTATTAGTATCGCTTGAAATTTTAAAATTTATATTATTTGCTCTCTGAGATTAAGAGTAGTTCTAGAGATTTTTTTTAATTATCTAACTCTTTTATTAACTGTAAAACTATTAAAATTAACAGAATAATTATATTGTCTTATGGAAATAAAATAATATAATTTTAAAATTTCAAAGGGTATTAGTATATTATGTCAAATCTCAGAATAAATATTAATTGTCTCTTTCATATTTTGTGCATTTAAATTATTACAATCAAATAGCTTTTTACATTACAAATGAGTATTTAACGAATTTTTATTATTTTTTTAATCAAAGATATTTATGTGCATTTTTCAAATAATGCTAAAATGAAAATTAATTTTATTTAATCAAGTACATGTTGGAGGATAGAAGACTGAGATTCAAATCTGGATTACTTGAAAGACTCTTACAGTTCGCTTTGTACATAAGATGCCTATTTAAACAATATAATTAGTTATTAATCTCATATTTGATTCAAAAAATTAAATATGACTTAGTAATCACAAGAGTTTACTAAATTTATAGAATGAGTCTTAACTAATAACTAATATGCACCTCCTCCATATCTTTTACAATATCTTTCTAATAGGATTACTAAATTCTATATTTATGAATTGGAAACCTAAACTAGCCTTATTATTTTACTTTTTTTCTTTCAAAAATAGCCTTATTTTTGGATATTTAAGTAATTTATTTATTTTACTAATTTATCTTATTACTTAAATTATTGTACGAGATTATAAATTTGGATTAGTTAATACTAGAATTAAAATATTTCTTCCAAATAAGGGTTAACTAATCTTGTAACTTAATTAAACCAATATTAATACTAATCTTATGACTTAAGCAATCTGCGAACTAAACGGGTAGTTACAGTTCATTTGATACATAGAGTTGCTTATGTAATCCATAGGATTAGTTATTAATTCAATTTGGTTCAAAAATAAAGTTTGATTTAGCAATCATCAAAAGATTGCTTAACCAATAGTAGTCTTAAATAAACTCCACCCCTCCATGTATTTGCTAATCTCTTTCTAATAGGATTATTAATCTCTATATCTATAAAATTAGAAATCTGAAACTAACCTTAATTTTTTTACTTTTTTTTTTTTACAGAAATAGTCTTATTTTAGTTTTGAGTTTATTGCTTTCAAAAACAAAATCAATGATAGTTATGAAAATACATTTTTGCTTTCTATGAAGTTGAAAAAGAAAAAAGTAATAAAATTACAAAAAAAAATTACAGCAAAAATGGTGATTGAAACTCAAACCCAAAAGCAATAGAGAATGTTGAAAATGATAAATAAAAAAATAGAAACTTAACAGTTTTTAAATATAAGGTAAATGACATTTAAGTAATTTATTTATTTTACTAATTTATTTTATTATTTGCACTGTTATACAATTATGCAATTACAAATTTAGATTAATGAATATTATGATTAAAATATTTCTATCAAATAAGAATTAATTTAACTAATTATATGGCTTAACCTAGTATTAATAATAATCTTATAACTTTAGTTATTCGCAAATCAAACGGGCAGTCAACTGACTCAGCTACACAGGTGAATCCCAAGAAAATATAATTAGCAAAACAAGATAATGAAAAATGTTATTTTGATTGGTAAGTTTTTTTTTTTTTTTACTGCAAACCAGTGTTTAATTAGTGCCATTTTGATTGGCAAATTATAATTACCTAAATGACCCGTTGAATTGCCGTTTTCTTTATAGCCATCCAATTTTTTACTGTTATGTTTGCTTTTTATATTTCATTTTATTTATTTATTTATTTTATCTCTTTCTCCTTTTTTGCTTCCAATTTCTTCGAAATCTTTTTGGCCATGGATTGAAAATATAACAAGAAAAACAGATATCTCTGCTATGATTTAATTTCAAAATTATATGTTTTTTTTTTGTCATCGTTTTATAATGAGATGTATTCCTTTCCAGTCCTATTTCCACTTGATCAAAAATGAGATTTTTCATTTTTTTTCTTTCAAATTAAAAAGGAAACAACTTCAGTTCGTTAATAATTTAACATAGGCTAGCAGATATGAATTGAAATAAACATTTCATTTAAATTGTTTTTTTTAATTTCTAGCAGATTTTGCTCGTTATTTAATTGGTAACTAAAACATATTTAAAAATAAATAATCATATTTTAAATATTAAGGGAATTATGTGCAAGTGAAATTATTATTATTATTTCCTGGAAATAGCAAAGAGATAAAATATTAAAAATAAAATGTAATTGAGAGATTTTTGTATAATATGAAATTGAATTGTTGTAGTTGATTTGTAAATTATATGGAAGTATGCGTAGCATAAAGTAGTGGTATTATGAACTACAAATATAGCATATTATGAATATAATGTTGGGTATAGCGGGTAAAATAATATAAATAAATATGAAATAAAATAATCAGTAAAAATAATATCAACAATTTAATGTAGTTCACCTTTTAATTTGGGATACGTCCACGGACAACACTCTAAATATTTTTTTTTCACTAATAAAATTAATGGGTACAATAAGAAAGTCATCCCTAGATATAGACTATAAATAATATAACAATTTTAAGATAAACCCAAAAATAGTGGCACACAAGTGTTTCTAAAAACACCCAAAAATATTTTTGTCACTATTTTTGTCACTCCCTAATTTTTGGAAATATTCCAAAAATATAACTCTCTCTCAAATTTTCTCAAATGAATTGAGATTGTTGTAATTCAAATGAAATGAAATCTGTCTATTTATAGAAAAAATATTCAATGTGAACAAAAATAAAAAAAGTCAAAAATATTGGCTGGATGAATTCAATTCGAAATTGAATTGTTGACTGGAGGAATTCAATTCGAAATTGAATTGCCGCAATTTTTGAATTTTTTATTTTATTTTATATGTAGTGGGACACACACCAAATTTATTCAAAAAATTCGGCTACCAAAAAATCTCTCCCTCCCAACAATGTGGAGGCTCCACCATTCCAGCAGCTAATCAACAGTATTCAAAATACGATTTTGGTAGAATTTTCGTTAACATGTCTGATCCATTTTTTTCTGTATGGATCTTCTAAAGCTGTAGTAGCTTCTTCTCCATCACATCTCTGATCCAGTGATATCTCACATCAATATGTTTTGATCTTGAGTGAAATGAGACATTTTTTCAAGATGGATAGCACTCTCACTATCACAAAATAATTAATATCTGTCTTGCTGTAATTCAAGTTCTTTCAAGAACTTCTTCATCCACAACAACTTTGTACATGCTTCTGTTACTGCAATAAACTCTGCTTCAGTTGTAGATAGTGCAACGCACTTCTGTAACTTCGATTGACATGACACAGCTCCCCTGCAAAAGTGATCAGGTAACCTGATGTTGACTTTCTGGAGTTAACATCGCCAGCCATATATGCATTTATGTATCCAACCAACACAAGTTTGGTATCTCAAAAACATAAACATATTTTCAAAGTACTTCGAAGATATCTAAAAATCCACTTTACTGCAGTCCAATGTTCCTTTCTAGGATTTGAAAGGAATCTGCTTACTACTCCAACTGCATGAGCAATATCAGATTATGTGCACATCATGACATACATCAAACTTCCAACCGCTGAAGCATATGGAATCTTGTCCATCTCATCCTTCTCTTCATCTGTAAAAGTATTCTGTTTGGAACTCGGTTTAAAGTGATTAGCAAGAGGACAACTAACCATTTTAGCTTGATCCATTTGAAATCTCTGAAGTAATTTCTCAATGTACTTCTCCTGTGACAACCATAATTTCTTAGCATCCGTATTTCTGATAATCTTCATGCCAAAAATTTGCTTTGCTGGCTCCAAGTCTTTCATAGCAAAAGACTTACTCAACTGTTTTTTCAAGTTGTTAATTCTAGAAACATTACGGCCAACAATCAGCATGTCATCCACATAGAGCAGAAAAATGATGAAATCTTCATCAGAAAATTTTTGTACAAAAACACGATGGTCTGAAGTAGTCTTATGATATCCTTGCTCCCCCATAACAGACTCAAACTTTTTGTATCATTGTCTCGGTGTCTAGTTCAAGCCGTAGAGGCCTTTCTTCAATTTGCAAACATATTCCTCTTTTCCCTTATGTTCGAAACCCTCTGGTTTCTCCATGTATATCTTCTCTTCCAAATTACCATGTAGGAAAATAGTTTTGACATCAATTTGCTCAACCTCCAGGTTAAGACTTGCTGCTAACCCCAACACTGTACAGATGAATGTCATTTTCATAACTGGTGAGAAAATTTCATCAAAGTCAATTCCTTTTCTTTGACTGAATCATTTGACGACCAATCTGACTTTGAATCTCGGATGAGAACTGTTCTCTTCATTTTTTATTTTGAACACTCATTTATTTTTCAAACCTCTCTTGCCTTGTGACAGCTTCACCAGTTCAAAAGTATTGTTCTTATGCAAGGATTTCATTTCATCTTGCATGACTTCAATCCATTTTTGTTTGTGCTCATCATTCATTGCTTCTTCAAAGCTTTCTAGTTCTCCCCCATCAGTGAGTAACACATCCTCATTTTTTGGATATCTCGTAGACAGTTGTTTTGCTCTATTGCTCCTTCTCACAGAAACTGGGGAGTGCACAGGTGATGGTTGATGATATCATCATCTTCAGCATCATCTTCTGGATTGTAGATGGGAGCATTATTTTCTTCAGGCAGATCAACATGATTTTCATCCCCAACTTGTATTGGCACCGATATTAGAGGAATCAATTTTAAATCTGTTGAGTCACCATTGGAATCAGGAACACCTTTCTTTGTCCTGACAATATCTTCAATGGTCTCCTTCTCAACGTAAACAGCATCACGACTTCTGACAAGTTTCTTCTCCACTTGATCATAAAATCTGTGGCCAAACTGATCTTTGTCATAGCCAATAAAAACACACTGTCATGTTTTGACATCGAGTTTGGACCTCTCATCTTTTGGAATATGCACAAAGGCTTTGCAACCAAATACTTTCAGATGATCATAGGAAACATCCTTTTCTAACCACGCTTTCTCTGTAACATCTAGCTTTAAAGGGATACAAGGTGAAAGATTTAACATATACACAGTCGTGAGTAAAGCTTCAACCCAAAATGTTTTAGGTAGCTTTGCATGTGAGAGCAAACATCTAACTCTCTCCATCAAAGTTCTATTCATCCTCTCAGTTAGGTCATTCAACTGCGGTATTTTTGGAGGCATTGTCTGATACCGAATACCATGTTCTTTGTAGTAGACATCAAACGGTCCAATGTATTCTCCACTGTTATCTGTCCGGATGCATTTTAATTTCTTCCCAGTCTGTTTCTCAACTGAGGCATGAAATTCTTTAAAGACATTTAGCACTTGATCTTTTGTCTTTAAAGTATACACTCATGTCTTACTCGAATGGTCATCAATAAAAGTCACAAAGTACTGACCACCACCCAATGACTTTGGCATTGGCCCACATAAATCTGAATGAATCAGGTCTAACACATTCTTCATTTTGGAATGAGGGAAACTCTTGAAAGCAACTTTGTTTTGCTTTCCTACTAAACAGTCAGCACATTTCTCCAAATGCACTTCATCCATTATGGACAACATCTTCCTTCTGACAAGGGTAGTCATCCCTTTCTCACACATATAGCCGAGTCGTCTGTGTCATAATTCAATAGCACTGTCTTTCTTCATAGCACTCACAGTGTCATTAGAGAGCTTTGCATGCATCACATACAAGGTAGCATGCCTTGTGCCTCTAGCCACCACCATGGAACCTTTGGTAAGCTTCCATTGGTTATTTGAGAAGGTACTGCAGAAACCTGCATACCTGCATCATCGAATTTTCCTACAGAGATCAAATTCAGACGAATATCTGGAATATGTCTGACATCTCTTAGGACTAATCTGGTACCATTCACAGTCTTCAGACAAACATCTCCTCTGCCAACAACTTTTGACATATTATCATTTTTCATCTTTACAGTGCCAAAATCTCCTGCTGTATAAGATGAGAAGAATTCCTACTGAGACATGGCATGAATAGTAGCGCCATTATTAATTACCCAAATGGTCTCGTGGGATATGAAATTGATAGTATCATCATAAACGACAATGAATTCGTTCATGGTATTTGTTATGTCATCATCACTGTTGTCATTTCGTTTTACTTCCTTGCTTTTCTGGTCCTTTTTGAACTTTCGGCAGTATTTCTTGATATGACCCTTCTTTTTGCAGTTATAGCATTCAATATTGCCATATTTATTTGATTTGCATTTGCTCTTTTCTCTAGACATTTGTTGTCTAGACTGACTCCTTCCTCTGTAGTCAGTAACTAGAACATCTGATTGTGATGAAAAATATGAGTTTTGTGATCTTCTTCTCATTTCTTTATTCAGGATACTGCTTTTTACAGACTTTATTTTGACTACACCATTAGGTGCAGTGTTGGTTATTGAAATCTTCAAAATCTCCCATGACTCTGGCAGAGAACCCAATACTAGCAGAGCAAATACTTCATCATTCAGCTTTATGCTCATTCTGGATAGCTGGTCCATGATCCCTTGCATCTCATTCAGATGATCTGCTCTGAAAGTTCCTTCCTTGTATTTCGACTGCGTTAACTTTGTCAAATAAAACAATTTATTGTTACCTATCTTTGACGGGTAAAACTATTCAAGCTTGTTCCATAGCGTCCGAGCATGAGTCTCATTACAGATGTGGTTGTACACGTTGTATTTGATAAATTGTCAGATGTAACCACATACCTATTCGTGCTCAAACTCCCACTCCTCATCTGTCTTGCCTTTGGGTTTAGTTGTAGTAAACACCGGAAGATGCATTTTCATAACAAATAAGAGATCATTCATTTTGCTTCTCCATATGTGGTAATTTGTGCCATTTAAGCTAATTATCTTGGTGCTCTTTGTCTCTATTTTAAAATAAAATGAGACTCTTTCAGTTGACAGTAAACTAACAAAATCTTTTCTGATGAGCAAGATCAGTCAATACTGCAACCACAGAGTATACTAAGAATTTTATAAGACTGACAGGCTGGCTCTGATACCACTTGTTGGGCACAGTGGGTAAAATAACACAAATAAATATGAAATAAAATAATCAGCAAAAATAATACCGACAATTTAACATGATTTACCTTTTAATTTGGGCTACGTCCACGGACAACACTCCGAATATTTTTCTTCCACTAATAAAATTAATGGGTACAAGAAAAGAGTTTTCCCTAGACACAAACTAGAGGTAATACAACAATTTTGAGATAAACCCAAAAATAGTTGCACACAAGTGTTTTCCAAAAACACCCCAAAATATTTTCCTCGCTATTTTTGTCACTCCCTAATTTTTGGAAATATTCCAAAAATCTAACTCTCTCTCAAATTCTCTCAAATGAATTGAGATTGTTGTAATTCAAATAAAAGGAAATCTGTCTATTTATAAAAAAAATATTCAGTGTGAATACAAATAAAAAAAGTCAAAAATATTGGTTGGATGAATTTAATTCGAAATTGAATTGTTGGTTGGAGGAATTCAATTCGAAATTGAATTGCCGCAATTTTTAACTTTTTTTATTTTATATGTGGTGGGACCCCACCAAATTTATTCAAAAAATTCAGCTACCAACATATAAGTGTCGCGTCGGCTAGTTTAGACCCCGATCGATATGTTTATTTTGCAATTGGATGAGTTAGACCAATAGAAAATCAAGCCCGCAATCGGAACATATATGGTATGATCAGAGTCTAAATTTGGATAATTGCAAGTAAGAAAATTGATTTTGAATAAGTAATATTGATTTTTTACAAAAACCGAGTAAAACAGGATTCGACTGTAAAATATGCGATTTCGTACTGTTAGCAAATCGTGAAAGGAGGATACCGTGATATAGAAAATATTGAAGTGAATTTACCGGTATAATTTTGTGTCAAAATTCTAATATTTAGGGTACGAAATCAAAAAAAATAAAATTTAAAATGCAGTTCTACAAAAATATTGAAAAACACAATTTTTATTTTAATATCTCAATAGCAAAATTGAAAGTACCAAAATAAATTATTTAGTAAACATTGATATATTTAATTGTAAGAAATTAAATTGTTTCGGCCGAAAAAAACATACTAATAAATATAAATAATAGATAATTAAAGGATAAAAATGATATTTTAATGAAAGAATAACTAATAATGGATTAAAATTAATTAAGTTAATATCTCATCGCATGCCATACACGTGGTAACATGCAAAATCATTACACCTTTAATTATAATAAAAATAAATAAATAAATAAAATGGAAGACCATTTCTTCCTTGTCTTCTTCCTCATTCTACATATTCTTTCTTACATTCTTCTTTCAACTTTTATGGCGACCACTTTTTCCCTTAAGGAGCTGAGATACTTTCATCCCATTCTCCCCGATTTTTCCTTCATTTCTTTTAATTTCTTACCACCCAAACACCAATCCAAGCCATATAAGTAAAAATATTAAGAAAAATGATCAAATTTTCTTTTGAAAAGTGAAGAAAATAAGATGATTGATTTAGTCAAGCTTGTTGGCCAACAGGGAGGCCATGCTCGTTCACTTAGAAGTTTGTGGGTAGAGCTAAAGAGCTTGCATATTAAGTTGCGCTTGTAGATGAAAGCTAAAGGAATCAAAGGGAGATCACGGATTTGGAGGAAGTCCTTAGATGAAAATTTTATCTTTTATTTTATTTTTGTGACCACCGAGAGTATTAAACTCTCTTTGCACATCCTCCTTTGTTTCTTTTCTTAAATTTTATTTTAATTTCCTATTTCCTCTTGTAATCCATACAAATCCATAGCTGAGTGTTTACCTTGTGCTTGTATTTATGTTGTGATGGTTGAAGTGAAGAGTGAGTTGTAGCCGAGATATATGTAAAGGATTTGTGAGTTGTTTTGATGATTTCTAGAACCATTTAAGGCTTAGTTTGGGATGACTGAGAGCCATAGAAGGCTGGTTTAAGTTGTTGTCTTATGCAGATCAAAATTTCAGCAAGTGATTAATTAAAGTAAGGCTAATATTGATACAATCTTGAAATTGTATGAAAAGAAAATCAATTAAACCTTGACTTTTGGAGCTCGGTTGAATAATAATAATAATAATAATAATAATAATAATAATAATAATAATAATAATAATAAGACCTTGAGATTTAATTTCAGAATTTAGGAGTTATAAAAATTAAGGCAAAGCCAATCATATACAATTAACATATTAACCAGACTAGAAATAGAGTTGAGACAAAAAATAAGTTGTACGGAGAATAATTAAATTAAAAATTTGAATTTATTTTGAAAATCAGACATGTCATGACACACGTTGTGACAAATATTAAATATGAATATTTAAACCGCTAATTAATTTAAATCATGAGACTTCAAAATACCAGAAAAAACGTGTCTTTTAATTATTATTATTATTTTTCTGAATGTCTAATATTTAATTATGTATATTTTATTACGCATATCTTAGATACAAATAAAGAAAAAGGGTTGGTGGACATGAGAAATGAATAATCAGGTTTGTGCAAATTTTTATATTAATGGTCAAATACATATTTAATTTGATTATAATATTAAATATATCTTATATTATAAAATAAAAATTGTGTTATAAAATGAATTTCTGTTTTGAGAAATATAAATTGAAATTACTATTGAAATTTTGTTATTTTATATATGTTTGAAATAAAATAAATGAATTCTTGAAATTTTTTGATTTTAACCTATATATTAGCCTAAACGTGAACTAGGATTTTGTTGGCATGCCAATAAGTTGATTATTCTTCAACCATGTGAAGGTCTTTGGCTATATAAAATTATATTTGGTCTTGTGATGGTCATGGATCATGTGAAATAGACATTGATCATATGAGTATCTTTAACCATGTGATTGATACTTTTATTATTTGATACCCCGGTGATTTTTTAGAGACATATCTATGATGTTTAAATATATGGGTATGAATAGAATTTGCTAAGTGAATGTATATGATTTTTCTTTGGCAAATTTTTTATAATTGTGATGTCATTGATAAAATGACTTTTAAATATAAATGATTATATATTATATGTACATGTAAGAATTGGTTTATTCAATATTCTAAAAAGAAAATAGTTATTTATAATTGTTTTTTATTGGAAAATTTAAGTGAAGCAAATTATAATTTCAAGCTATATTTTGAATAACTATTGTTATAAGATTTGCACCACTGATCTTAAATTCAATGGAAGAATTTATTTTTCTTTTCTGTAAGTATCTGGACAAGGGCCAAGGGCGGTGAGTTAGCTGAGAGAGCTACTACACCAATAGATTATAGTTATGAAACAAAGCAGTAGTGACAACCACCCGGATAAGATTGGTTTTTTTTTATATCACTTATATATGTATATAAATATTATGTAAATATTTATGACATGTTTTGGTCATATAAAGTTTTGTAAAATTATTAATATGTAAATTATGAATTTTTCCTATATATATACTTACATATATAATTAATATTATTATACAAATTTGACCAAATAGGTAGATAATAACATCAACTTATCTAACTATATGTATAAGGATAAAAAGATATTACAATAACTCAATTCTCTTTTCGTTTTGGCTTTGATATTTTAAAGATAACTGTCATAATGATAGTGAATTAGGACCGTGGAAGTAATTACATATGAGCTTAGATTCACTTTCAAGTCTTAAATTTCATGCTTAGATTTTGTTTGTTTTTTTCTGGATTTCAAGCCACTTAATATTAAAATTAATGTTTTACGAATTATAAGGAATTTTTTCTCTCTCTGTAAGGTCGGATCTAAAAAAAATTTGAACAAATAAAATTTCTTCTCACCTATAGCATTTTCAAGCCTATCAGAGATGATGTCTTTGCTTGATATATACAGGGTGATATTTTAATGGTTACTACATAATGAACACTATTTTCATTTGTTAAATTAAAAATCTAATGGTTTTGGTTAATTTTATAATATTTATGATAATTTAATATTTTTAATGATATTTAATATTAAAGTTTATAATGATTAACTATAGAGCCATATCTATTGAAAACTCTTATATATATATAAAGAGAGCAATTAGGAACATACTTGGCTTTAATAACTCTGGCCACGAGGAAATCAGGGACTGCCGCTAGGCTTGTTTCTCTAATAAAGCCAAGTTAAACTTCCTTGTTTCTATAAAACTTAGCTAGATTTCAGATATCATAACGCGTATTGATATACAATAATATCATTTAACTTTAATTTAGAATATTAACATCCTCCAATTTCGTTACATCACTACTATATAAAATACACTTGGAAAAGAACATTTTTATTACACAAATTCAATTTGAGAGATATTAATGTTACAAATTAAACTCAGAAAAATATTACTCTAAACTAAAAATAAATTGAGGACAAACACCCAATAAATATTACTTCATTACATTAGCCTCTTTCCCAATAGCTTTAAAGAATAAAAACTATCATCTGCAAACAAAAGACGGACGACACTTGGGGCCCCTCTAGCCACACTACACCCGTGACTTGTCTCCTTGGTGCTCTTTATCTTTAATAGTAGACAACAAGCCAATTAGCAGTTCTATTTTAAACCTTCAGTTTTACTTTGAAGTCTCTCCTGGTGTGAACTTTAGTGCTAGGTTTTCTCAAATTGGACTATCAACTTTGGATAATTAAATGTGTTTGTGTTTCATGATTTGTCAAAAAGACATGTTTGTGGTGCACATTTAGCACAGTGAAATTCCACAAAGAGACAAGCCGAAGACGAGTAGTTTAAGAGGATCCTATGCTGGGTTACAATAAAAGATGAATCGATTGAGGGCAGAAAGAAATTGCTGAAAAATTCCTGGTTGGAAGCATGGAAAAGAGAGAGGAGGGAGAGAGGAAAAAGAAAGTGCAGAAAAGAGAGGAGATTGAGGGGAAAAGAGACAAGAGGAAAGCAATCGATTTTGGAATAAACTAAACATAGCAAAAAAAATTTGGAGCAAACTGGACATCAGTAAACTCTGATTATTATTTTTTAATATACAAAAAGAACTGATACATCCGTTAATCTCGCTGCATCTCCTTGCCTACTTCTGCAAAACTAATATCTCTGTCACTAATCTAGACGGGCAAATGCTATTTAATTCTACGTAACGAACCTGTGACTTCTAGAAAATAATTAATGCAGCAACCACGCCATGGCTCACCCCGTAAAATCCAGAAAAATATGTAGGAAAAGTTAGATGGGTAATAGAATACATCTTAGTTCCATAGCATCAAACACCAAGTTATTGTTTACAACTATCATCATTACCTTTTTTATACAGCTTACTTGGCCATTAAGTGGATATGCATGTTAGAAATATTAAACGGCATAAGGCATACTGATAGAGAAATGATAGGTATACCTATCATCTCTCTATCCCATACCCAACCCTTCCTATTTGTCTGTTTTCGCCAGTTTGCACCCTAAAATTGTTTTTTGGTCCACTTTGTTCCCTATATTCCGCTTTTAGTCCATATTGCCGCATTGTAAATAAAAAATAAATAAAATAAAAAAAATAAAAAATAAAAAATAAAAATAAATAAAAATAAAAATAAAAAGAAGCAAGCTAACATACGGCCACAACGAAGAGAAAGGCTGCAGAAGAAGTAGAAACGTGCAATAAACGCGCGATGACTTGGTTATGCCGACCAATAAAATGATAACATGTCAGCATTACACTTGGATTAAAGGGTGCAAGACACAAATGCACCTTTAACTCATCCCCAGTCTCTCTCTCACAAAGAATCAACAATGGCGACCAGTCTTCCTCTAATCTCTCTCCTGGTTGTCCTCATCTGCAAACCTCACGAATTGGAAAAAAAATTAATCACAAACTGGTTTCGAAGCGGGCTGGGGGATCTTTTTTCCTGTAAAGGCCCTAATCTTGATGATGGGTTTGGGGATTTTTTGCTTTTGCTAATTTCAATTGAAGTTGTATTAAGATGTAAAGGCCCTGATCTCTATTCATGCAGTGGGCATAGATGAAGGAAAGCAAACAAATAATAAGAGAGAGAGAGTGAAAGGCAGAGAGGAGGATGGTGAGACTGAGGGAAGAAGTAGACCGAAACAGTATGTTTAGATTAGGGAATCAATTTTTTGTTTTTTCAAATTTTAATGAAAAATCTGCTCCTGCATTAATGGTTTATTTTTAAAAAATATTAAATTAGAAAATATAAATATCTATTCACGTGCCTAAATATCTCGTTTGATCTCAATTTCCTTGACAGCATTATGTCACGCACCGAAAGGTTCATACGGGATATTCTGCAAATTTACATTTCCCCACACATATGTAATATTCTAGAAGGCCATTGTAAACCGTTAGATTAAATGGATTGTGGCCGTCCATTTCGGTAGGTAGGAATTAATCCTAGCCCTCCATTTGTTAGGTGGGAATCAATCCTAGCCATCCATTTTGGTAGGTGGGAGTTGATCTTAACCATTCATTTGGTAGGTGAGAATCAATCCTAGCCATTCATTTGGTAGGTGGGAGTTAATCCTAACCATCCATCTGGTAGGTGGGAATTGATCTCGGCCATCCATTGAGGAGGTGGAGGCCTATATATACCTTATGTAAATTCATTTGTAATCATTCAATCAATTCAAGCATTTCAAGTAATACAAAGCTTTTCTCTCAAACTCTCTTGTGTTTTTGTCTTGCTATTGAATCTTCTCGATCTCTAAGTTCCGTTCTATTCTCTTTGGAGTGCTTTTATCGGTTTGGAAGGCAGGCTTAGTACAACGGACCGTGCTAAGTGTCGCACGATTGCTAGTTAAAGTCTAGGATCGTGACAGTTGGTATCAGAGCCAAGGTTCGAAGCTTTACTACCTTTGGCATAATGAAGGCTACTGCCCCAGCTACACCTAGTGTGGAAGTTCCATCAATGGAACGTGGTCGTGAGGAAGTTCGGAAACCATCTAAAGAATCTCGAGCCAAGTCGAAAGACATGATTTCTAGCTTGGAAGCATGTGTTGTGAGTGCTCAGGACAACTTGGGAGAGTTGTTCGACCGAGTAGACAACTTGGAGGAACGTTGCAGCGGCTTGGAGGCCGAGGATGCGGAGATCCATGCAGCGGTCAAGATGTCCCTCAACGAGCTAGACGGTGGGTTAAGGCAAGAGATTGATGGGCTGAAATCCGAACTTTCTAAGGTACGTGATCTCTTCCAAAGAGAAATTTCTAATGTGTTACTTAGAGTTGAGGATATGGGTGGTGATCTAGCACTATGCAAACGGGCTATGGCTTCGGGAACCAATGCAACCACTATCATTGAGGCCAAGAAAGTGGAAGTTCCTAAGCCAAAGACTTTCAATGGTGCTCGGAATGCTAGGGAAGTTGAGAACTTCCTATGGGGGCTGGATCAATACTTTGAGGCTACTGGAGTAACGGACCATGCCAGCAAAATCCGAACTACTGCCATGTACTTAACCGACACTGCTATGCTGTGGTGGAGACGAAGGCATGGAGATGTGCAACGTGGGGTGTGCACAATTGATACCTTTGAAGACTTCAAAAGGGAGTTCAAAAGTCAATTCTTCCCCGTAAATGCTGAGGAAGAGGCGAGAGGCCGGCTTCGACGACTAAAGCAGATGGGTAGCATAAGGGAGTATGTGAAGGAGTTCACAACCTTGCTGCTAGATGTCCCTGACACATCGGACAAGGATGCCTTATTCTTGTTCATGGATGGTCTCCAATCATGGGCTAATCTTGAGCTCAAACGACGTGGTGTCCAAGACTTATCCTCGGCCATTGCCATTGCTGAAAGTCTTATTGATTACTCCTCAAACAAAGAAGGCTCGAGGCCAGCTGATAGAAAGTTTGTTGGAGCAAGGAATGGGGGAGGCCATGCCAAGAGTCAGAACCATAAAAACCACAAAGAAGGCTACTCATTCAAGTCCCGAGATAAAGGGAAGGAAAGGGAAGAACGTGGTGCCTCAAAGCCCCGTGTGACGTGCTTCATATGCGACGGACCGCATTGGGCACGAGAATGTCCCAAAAGGAAGACATTGAATGCTTTAGTTGCTTCCACTCATGATCAATAGAGAAGTGAGGCAGATGAAGGTGCGAAGATGGGATCTTTTCGGCTGCTTAGTGCATTGCAAAGTGCCCCAAAGTCCCCCAAGGGACTAATGTTTGTGGATGCATCCATCAATGGGAAAGTCGCCAAAGCCTTGGTCGACACAGGTGCATCTCACAACTTTGTTTCACTAGAGGAAGCCAAGAGACTCGGTCTCAAAGTTGCCAACGGAGGTGGCTCCCTCAAAGCAGTTAACTCGGCGGCACAACCTCTCCAAGGAATTGCCCGCGGAGTAAAGGTCAGTCTCGGTGCATGGACTGGCCAAGTGGATTTATCTGTGGCACCCATGGATGATTTCTCGGTGGTATTTGGCATGGAGTTCTTGGACCAGGTAAGAGCTTTCCTTGTTCCATGTTCAAACTCTATGTGCATTATGGATGGACCAAAGGCTTGTCTAGTACCGACGGAGAGGACCACCAAGCCTACTACCCAAGCTCTCTCAGCACTTCAATTTAAGAAAGGATTGAAGAGGGAAGAAGAGAGTTACTTGGCCATTCTAAAGGAGTATGATGATGATGAAGCATCACCACAACCAAGCTTGCCGACGGAGGTGCAAGTTGTCTTGGATGAGTTCCAGGATGTGATGCCGGAGGCATTGCCAAAACAATTACCCCCAAGGAGGGAGGTGGACCATGAAATTGAGCTGGAGCCTGGCACAAGACCACCAGCCATGAGTCCTTATCGGATGGCAAACTCAGAGTTGGTAGAATTGCGGAAGCAACTCAATGAGCTGTTGGATGCTGGTTTCATTAGACCATCCAAAGCTCCATTTGGTGCCCCGGTACTTTTTCAGAAAAAGAATGATGGTTCATTGAGAATGTGCATTGACTACCGTGCTCTAAACAAAATCACGGTAAAGAACAAGTATCCTATCCCACTCATTGCTGATTTGTTTGATCAACTGGGGAACGCAAGATACTTCTCAAAGTTAGATTTGCGGTCGGGATACTACCAGGTGTGCATTGCAAAAGGGGATGAGCCGAAAACTACATGTGTAACAAGGTACGGTGCTTATGAGTTCCTTGTTATGCCCTTTGGTCTCACTAATGCACCTGCTACCTTCTGCACTCTCATGAATAAACTCTTTCATCCCTACCTCGATCGGTTCGTGGTAGTATATCTTGATGATATTGTAATATATAGCCGGACTATGGAAGAACATCTTGAGCATTTGAAGAAGGTGTTCGAGGTCCTCAGGAAAAATGAGCTATATGTTAAAAGGGAGAAATGTTCTTTTGCCCAAAATGAGGTAATGTTCTTAGGACATGGGATAAAAGATGGGAAGCTTATGATGGATGGAGACAAGGTGAAAGCCATCCAGGAATGGGAACCTCTTACTAAGGTCCCCGAGTTACGGTCTTTCCTTGGACTTGTGAACTACTATCGGAGATTCATCAAGTCATATTCAGCAAGAGCAGCTCCACTAACTGACCTACTCAAGAAGAACAATACTTGGGAGTGGACAAACAAGTGTCAAGCCTCGTTTGATGACTTGAAAAAGGCCATTACCGAAGAACCAGTGCTTTACTTGCCAGACCCCTGTAAGAGGTACGAGTTGCATACGGATGCCTCAGACTTTGCCATTGGTGGAGTGTTGATGCAAGAAGGGCATCCTATAGCATACGAAAGCCGCAAGCTCAATGAAACTGAACGCCGCTACACGGTGCAAGAAAAAGAGATGACTGCTATCATCCACTGTCTAAGGGTGTGGCGACACTACTTGTTGGGTTCTCACTTTGTGATCATGACAGACAATGTAGCAACTAGCTACTTCCAAACTCAGAAGAAGTTGAGTCCCAAACAAGCTCGATGGCAAGACTTTTTGGCAGAATTTGACTACAAGCTTGAATACAAGCCTGGTAAGGCCAATGTGGTGGCTGATGCACTAAGTCGAAAAGCGGAATTAGCAGCTTTGAGTAGACCAAGCAATCCCTTGCTGGAAAAGATCAAAGAAGGGTTGAAGCATGATGCTCTGGCTCAAAACCTCCTAGTCATCATCAAAGAAGGAAAGACAAGGCGATTTTGGCAGAGTGACGGACTACTCTATGGCAAGAAAAATCGCATCTACGTTCCTAAGTGGGGGAACTTGAGGAAAGAACTGATCAAGGAATGTCATAATTCATTATGGGCTGGACACCCAGGCATGAAACGCACCCTTGCCTTGATCAAGTCTATTTACTATTGGCCTCAACTGCGGGATGATGTTGAAGCCTATGTAAGAACTTGTCTTGTTTGCCAACAAGACAAAATAGAGCAACGTGCACCCGGTGGCTTGCTAGAACCGTTGCCTATTTCGGAGAGACCATGGGAGAGTGTCTCGATGGAGTTCATCACTTGCTTGCCAAAATCAGAAGGCTTTGGCAGTATAATAGTGGTCATTGATCGCTTCAGTAAGTATGCAACATTCATACCTGCCTCGGCGGATTGCACTGCTGATGAGACTGTACGGTTGTTCCTCAAACATGTTGTGAAGCATTGGGGAATTCCATCAAATATCGTGAGTGATCGAGACCCACGATTTACTGGGAAGTTCTGGACAGAATTGTTCAAGCTGCTAGGATCAGACTTAAACTTTTCCACAAGTTTTCATCCGCAAAGCGATGGGCAGACGGAACGTGCCAACGCATTACTGGAGCTGTATCTGAGGCACTTTGTTAGTGCCAACCAACATGATTGGGCTAAGTTGCTGGATGTAGCTCAATTCTCATATAACTTGCAGCAAAGTGAATCCACTGGCAAGAGTCCCTTCGAGATCATTACGGGACAACAACCGATGACCCCTCATGCTTTGGCCACAAGCTATGAAGGGAAGAGTCCTGCAGCTTTCAAATTTGCTAAGGCATGGCATGAGCAAGCTGAGTTGGCCCGAGCCTATTTGAACAAGGCATCCAAAAAGATGAAGAAGTGGGCTGACAAGAAAAGGAGGATGGTTGAATTTCGGGAAGGAGATTTGGTCCTTGTCAAATTATTACCACAACAGTTCAAGTCCTTGCGGAAGGTTCAAAAGGGGTTGGTACGGAAATACGAAGGGTCATTTCCTGTCCTTAAGCAGGTTGGTAAGGTGTCTTACAAGCTACAACTCCCTCCCAAGCTTAAAATCTATCCCGTCTTTCATGTAAGCATGTTGAAACCTTATCATGGAGACGAAGAAGATGCAAGTCGAGGAGAGTCAAAAAGGGCACCCACTGCAGTAGTAACCTCCTTTGATAGAGGAGTGGATTCCATTCTGGCAGACCGCCTAATTCGGCATAGAGGTGTACCAAGTTATCGAGAATACTTGGTCAAATGGAAGAATGCCCCAGACATAGAGGCAAGCTGGGAACCTGAAGACACTTTGTGGCAATTCAAAGATGACATAGAAAGGTTCAAGCTTGAAGGCGCGACGAGGGCGTCGCGAACTTGAGTGGGGGAGAATGTCACGCACCGAAAGGTTCATACGGGATATTCTGCAAATTTACATTTCCGCACACATATGTAATATTCTAGAAGGCCATTGTAAACCGTTAGATTAAATGAATCGTGGCCGTCCATTTCGGTAGGTAGGAATTAATCCTAGCCCTCCATTTGTTAGGTGGGAATCAATCCTAGCCATCCATTTTGGTAGGTGGGAGTTGATCTTAACCATTCATTTGGTAGGTGGGAATCAATCCTAGCCATTCATTTGGTAGGTGGGAGTTAATCCTAACCATCCATCTGGTAGGTGGGAATTGATCTCGGTCATCCATTGAGGAGGTGGATGCCTATATATACCTTATGTAAATTCATTTGTAATCATTCAATCAATTCAAGCATTTCAAGTAATACAAAGCTTTTCTCTCAAACTCTCTTGTGTTCTTGTCTTGCTATTGAATCTTCTCGATCTCTAAGTTCCGTTCTATTCTCTTTGGAGTGCTTTTATCGGTTTGGAAGGCAGGCTTAGTACAACGGACCGTGCTAAGTGCCGCACGATTGCTAGTTAAAGTCTAGGATCGTGACAATTAGGTGGCTACAAGTTAATTTTTTTTTTTTAATTATTAAGGGGTGAAGTGGACAAAAAAGAAGGCTTCAAGGGGTAAAATGGCGAAGGGGCTGGATATGCCTTGAGCCAATATTAAACTAAAGGAAATCTAAATAAGTGTGCAAAACTCATAAATATTCTACATCAGAAGTTAAGACAGGCAAAACTAGTGATGAACATATATAAGGAGACAGAAGCCCCAGATAAAACAAAGGACTTGTATGAAAAACATATATTAGTATACAAGGAAACAATGCATGACCTCAGTATGCACCACCATTCAAAACTCGAGAGAAAAAGGAACGGAAAAGAACCCTGTGTGACAGAAAAGCCATATCTGCAATCCATTTAGGTAACAAAACTGCCAGCAGGCGAGAAGAAACTCTTCAAATATCAAGGAAAGGAAAGATGAGCATTATCAATCCTGTTTATTATGAGAGAGCCTTGCTCGGTGTCTGAGTTCAGCCCTTTTCCATCTGACAATTAGGTAACACAAGGAAAAGAGAGTATTTATCTGCACAGAAGAAAATAGGATCAGAATAAATAGGAAAAAGAAAAATCAATAAGAAATTGACGGGGAACAGCTTAAGGATGGCAGCAATTACAGACCAGAATAACGACAGCGATGATGAGAAGAGGCCCAGACCATAGTGCCGAAAGAAAGAGTCCATGTGGATCAAAATAATTCTGGCTTGCAAAGCTTTTCCAGTTGTCAGCCAAGACTTTATTGAGCCTCTCAGCAAAGTAAACACCACCCACTGCATGACATCATTGACTACATAAGATTAGATATTCAAATACAAGAACTTATATGAGCCTGCAACCATTTGTTTTCATTATGGAGTAAGCATTGACCTCCCAACAACACACAAGCCCAAAGATGCATGACATTTGTGAGATGGATCATGTCTTGTTTGGACATTGAGAATGACAAGGAGGGGTCAATCAACTAGGATTTGAAATCTTCAAATTGATTTAGATAACCTAGAGACATCACCCAAATATCAGCATTTTTTCTTATCAGACATCCAAATATCAGCTTTACATAGCTTTTACTGAAGATCTAGGTATGACAATTCATATGCTACTTACCTAAAATTATTAAAATCAGAAATCAAAAGGTAAGAAGGAATAAAGAGAAGAAAACACAGGATATTCTAAATTTTAACTTTTATCTTGAGTTTCTATATTATTTCTTGGTGACTTCAAAAGAAGTTTCTATTTCAAGCTCCTAACCATATTTTGGAAGTGCCACCTTAAAGCATTGGACAGAGTTGGTTGCGCAGTTTAATAATAGCAGATGAAAAGTCAGAAGCAACAATATATTGATGTATTATGTCCATAAATCTAAGTTATATAAAGCTCATGCATAGATGCTCCTAGAGAGAGACAATTTGACGCGGGCAATAATGTATTGAAGATGAGTAGTTTCTTATGCTATCCAAATAACTACATCATTGTGGACAGCTGACTCACATGAAACCTATCAAATTATCTACGTGAATACAGAATCATTCTAATAAAATTACCATTGAAGTTCATAGTACACCTAGTAGGAAATCACCTCAACATAAATTGGCAACTACTTACTTTAAATGGAATACACAAAAAGGAAAAAAATTACTTTTTCAAACCCCTTCCCTAATAGACTTCCTGCAAAAACTTGAATTTTCGGTGAGAAAGTAAAAAATTTGCAAACTTTTTCTTTTCTTGCAAACACCTAATACATTAATATTTGTTAAATCCGCTTCAATCATAATAAGAAAAAGGCATTTTTATGGAAGAGAACATTATACACTAAGAGGAAAGCAGTATTTACCTAAATTCTTAAATATGTCATATTAAATAACGATGGACAATCACATCTTGGGCTCATAACAGGCAAATCAATGAATTTGCCTATTATTCTGAAGCATGTATGCCAAAGTCAAAACAAACAAGTATACCTACATTATAATTAGCATCATTTTGTAAGCATAAAAAGCGTGGGATTTATCAAATACAACTCAAAGATCTCTCTTTCGCTCGTGCATAAACCAACCCAGATGAATGCATATACATAAAGAAAATGTGATTCTATCAGTCTCCAAAGGAAAAAGTGAATGCACAGCACAACGGAGTCTTATAAGATAAAAATAAAACCACCATATGACTGACATTTAAAATGTCTATTGAAACCCTTCTGGAGGAACACATTATTCCCAAAAATACAAATGGCTTTAGAAATGGTGGTACTAGAAGATAATCCATATATACAATTACCTTAAACTTCTAGCAAATCTAATGAATCTTAGCATACCGATAATGCAGTTCATTAGCAAAGAATTGAAATTGCCACAAGGAGACACATGTACCACTTATGTTAGATATTCGGATGAGAAAAAAACTTACGAGAAAGGAGAAAGAGGCACATCTGGAAGTTGATATGTTTCCTTGAGATGATGGCTACTATCAGCAACGAAAAATGGAACGTCAATAAACCCATTAACCATGGCTCCTGTAAAAAAGTAAAGAAAATAAAAATATGAAAAATCAATTGAAATCAGACCGAGAAGAAGAGCTAGCAACAGATGTAGAGTAAGAAATTTGAGTGTACCTTCCAGTCGATGGCATGGAAGAAACCCAAGAAATTCTCGTAGGCAGGTCGAATGCCAGAGCGGAGCTCAGAGGAGAGTTTCTGGACGAGATCCGCCATTTGCTCCATGTGTTCTTCCATTGCCGATCTGAGCTCCTCCATTATTTCTATCTCTGTAAGCTAATTAGTAGCTGCGCGATTGAATTTTGGTCTCTAAGGAATTGGGTATCTGTCTCTGTCCTGATGAAGAAGAAGAAGAGGCTTGCAGTTTGAGAATAATAGAGAGAGTGCGAGAATGTTATTTCAGACTTTTTTTTGGGTACAATATTTCAGGCTTTTTAATTTTACTCTGGTCTGTAAATTGGAAATTACTTGACTAGATCCGTTTTTCCCGCTAGACACGTCAGCGTTTCTTCTGTTTCTTAACCAGTTGATATTTGCCACGTCATCGAGGACTCGCCAGCGTATTTAATATCAACCTGTTCATGGGAGTTAGGTGTTTGCTTGTCCAATCCGTCCGCATGCATTTTCTTGCTGACCTTATAGATAAACCATTATTATTATTATTATTATTATTATTATTATTATTATTATTAGTTTCTTTAAACTCCAGAATGAATAAATTTTGTAATTATTAAAAAAATTATTTATAAGTGTGATAATTTAAAAACTAATTAACTGTGATTTGATTTGTATCAAAATCAATATCATATATAAGTTTATTTAAGATATAAATCTTTTTTCCAAAAATTATTAATTAGCTGAATTTCTTACCTAATAACTACTTGGATTATTTTACATAATATATATGCAATAGGACTCCGACTCTTTTCTAACAAAAAAATTCATGCAGTTGATTTTTTTTTTCATTTACTATAAATCTTCTTATGTAAATAGTAGTGTTTTAAGAACTTAGATTTTAATTACTCAATATATGTCAAAAAAAATTTTGTTTGATAATCTTAAAGATAGAAGGTAAAAAGATTTTTTTTTGAAATTAAAAGATATTACTACAAATAAAATAATGTAATATATATGTAACGAGGAGTGTCAATCACACTCTATTTTTTAAAAAAATTAATATTTATCTTCTGATTGGTTGGTTAGTAAGATGATAAAAAAATATTTTTTATTTTTAAATTTTTCTCTTTTCTCATTATTCAATGAAAAAATAAATATTAGAAAATTTTTAAAAATACAAGTGTTTTTAGTATTCCAGTGACACAATCCAATAAGGTTTCGACCCAAATCCAATAACTCAATCTAATAATTTGACGATTTGAAAAGTTATTTTAACCTGAAATTATATTTAAAATCACAATAATTTGACTCAAAATAGTATGAATGCGGAATAATTCTAACTCAGTAAATTGCCAAATCTACTTTATAAAGTATAAAAAATTATTCAAAAGAATAAATTATATAATTTTTTTTTTGAAATTTTAATAAATTGTAGATAGAAAACAATTCTTTAAAAAGCTAATAGTTTACATCTCTGTTATTTGAAAAAATATTTATTCATTTGATATTATATAAATTTTAAATATTATAATGCAATACATTATATGATTTTTTAATATTTAAGATATTTTTATATGATTTTTTTAGAATTTCATATACAGTCTGATAATCTTTTATAAAAATTTAGAATTTATACTTATTACTAATAAATGTAATTGCATAGGAATCAGTACATTCAATTTGTTTTATTCAGAAACTCAATTATTATATATGACTCAATTATTATATATGGTATGTTTTCCAAATTTAAAAAGAAACTCAATTATTATATACAGTGTTATTTTTCAAAGCTAAATTTTTGTGGAGGAAAGTGCATGTTAAATTGATGGTAAGACAGTACCAATAAAGTGAAATTTGAAAAGTTTGAGGACCATATGATATAATATTAAAAGATATTGTTATTCAAGTGCAAATTAAATTTAATCTAATGAAAGGAATGTTCATATTAAATATAATATTCTAGAAATCAAAACAAATGAAAAAGAAAAGATTATTGATTTCTCAATTTTTATTCCTTCATCACAATCCATTATACAATAGAGGGAATTATACATATAACTTCAATTCAAGGGCTAAAACTTAATTAATGATATGGTATTGGAATTAAATGGAGATCAAATTTTCTCTTAATTATAGCACCAAATGCCTCAGTCATGACAAGGTCTTGTGGGTTTAATCCATGTGGCTATTTCCAATCAAAATGGTATAAACCGAATGCCTCAGTCATGCCAAGGTCTAGTGGGTTTAATCCGTTTGGCAATTTCCAATCAAAATGGTACAAGAGGTATGCAAGAGGAATTTCAGCATTAGTAATGCCTAAGAACATGCCAGGGCAAATCCTTGTTCCTGTTTCGAATGGTAGAAATTCAAAATCACCTCCCTTATAATCAATTCGACTATCAAGAAATTTATGTGGATTAAATTTTTCAAGTTCTTTCCAACTAAAAAGAATTAAGTCTTGATGTACCAGAAACTTCTGTAGAATAAAAGCTCAACTAAAAAGAATTAAGTCTTGATGTACCAAAAAAAGAAAAAAAAATTAAGTCTTGGACTTTGTAGTAAAAAAATTGGAGATCTCTTCTTGATACTCATCTTTAATTTTTAGTTTCTCCCATGACCAATAAGGTAACGCCATGTGTTAGCTAAACGACCTCTTGGAGTCAGTTAAGCTGAGTCTTTCCTAAGCTGTACTGATCTCCTGACTTGGTTGCTAATGAATCATCGTCTAGCTAGATACACCCTTCTTGTCTCCCTTTGCCTATGGTGCATAGTTCAGTCTTCTTTGTCATATCTTTCTTTCTCCACCAATGCTCCAAATACTGAGATCATATTGTCCCCTTTTGGACCATACCTCCATTCCAATGGGCTTTATCTGAGCCTGTTCTTGTTTGTTGTAGTCAAGATCCAAGTGGCTTCATACTCATCCTATATCAATAAACAAGAATTCAAATATCATGAAATTTTATGATGGAAAATTATAGTGAAAGAACAATCAAAATAAAATTAATAAGATACAGAGAAATCAATTAAAAAAAATGATGTTTACAAAGGAAATTTATACGAGTTAGGGGTTAATTGACAAATTTTTAATTTACGGCTAAGTGTTGGTAGTTGGTAAATCAAAGAGAATTCTTTGGCTAATTATATAAATTCACCAACTTAATTATAACCTTCCTCATAGTTATATTTCAAATTGTTAAATAAAATTTTATTATATTATCACCCCTAACTTTTAATTAACAATCAGTGTACAAGTAATATTAATAATCTTGTCGGTAAATTATTAGTTGCTAACGGAACATCTATGTGGGTAAATTAATGAGATAAAATTATTTTATTTTTTGTGGCATTTACTTATTAGTTAGTTTATATATTCTGTGTAGACAAATATTTTATCTAAATTAATAATAAATATGAATCTTAAATGTTCTTGGCATTTTTTTTGTCCGGAAACAAAGCTAACAAACGATTAGGGAAAGAAAAAAGAAAAGTGAATCACCAATGTTGAAACTCCTTGCTTACAACCATCAATGGATAGAGAGAATCTGAGATGAAATTCTCTTCGAATTTGAAAACTCATCAAGTGAACATTACAATTCAAGTAGCCGATGAACATAGAGACAAAAATAATTGCGTGAAAGGCTACTACTGTAACCGATTACAAATCGACATCTGCAATCAATGAAACTAACGATCTAACTAAACAGTAATTTAGTATTTGCATCAGCTCCGGTTACATGCCTAAAGCTACTGCTGCTGGAACTTTGAGAGCTTGATAAGCTAACCTCTCTTGTTGCTGGTAAACAATATATAAATACTAAAAAACACCAAATATGAAGCAGAAACAACTCATTATGGGGCTGTAGCTCCACTGCTAAGGGTATTTAGCAATCCTTTCCTATGTGATTTTTCTTAATTTGCTTCATAAAACTTCTATTTTATGCATTTAGATCTCAAGCTCTTATTTTTACCGACATATATAAAATTCCTATTTTATACATTAATTCAAATTTTATAAATATCTTGAACAATATGTATAGGTAATAAAATCAAATTGTGGGTAGCTTCTGGTCCTATTGCTTTTTGGAGCAAATTGGTGAACTTTTAACTCTAACTATGAAACTTGTACGTCTCCTTATATAATCTTTAAAATCATTTTCCTTTTCATGAAATTATTTTTCATGATAGTAGTAACAAAAGTCTCTGTTTAGTAATTTCTTTTAACTAAGAGTTCAACTACATAATATCAGAATTTCAAAGACCAAAAAAAAAAATTGCAAAATACAAAGGTCGAACTAAGAGTATATATATATATATAGATATATATGGATTAGGATGAAAAAAGAAATTCATTTGAACACCTTATATGAGTTAAAAATTAAAGGATGTACCTAATTTCTAGCATCTTCTGAGTAGGTGAAATTCACTATCAAAAATTTGCGGAAAAGTGAAGCTCACTCAAAATAAAAGTGGATGGCAATTCTATTGAAGGGAAAAAGTCCATTCACACTAATATTCTTATTGAGATAAAGGGTTTTTTTTTCTACATGATTTAAATATCCATCCCTAAATATCCTCCTCATATTTATCACCAATATATTCAATACTTAAAATTTCATAATTAATACATTCAAATTGAGGTAATTGCGTGTGACCTAATTGGTTGAAAACTCTAAGTCTTTCAAGTAACTCATGTTTGAATCACACCCTCTTCCTTCCCCAACATGTACTTGATAAAAAAACTATTCAAATTGAATATTATCCAATTACTTATAGCTATATGAGCAACATTCTGAAATTTTGCTATAAGGGAAAGCAAGAAAACTGTTAAAATAACTTTATAATGTCAAACAAAAAAAAGGAAAATTAAAAAAAGAAAAAAATTGGTACCAAATTGGATTAATTATTTGATTGAAGGTACAAAAATGAGGAATTTAATGTGTTAGCTAGACTGATAGTAATGTAATGTAATGTATTAATTAATATTATGACACACAACGCCATGCAGAAGCTGTAAGTAAACACCTATCTTGCCACGCTAATGAAATAGCCTTCCCATCATCTCTTTCAAATACTCTAAACCCTCCATTAATCATATTACTCTCTCCATCAAATTGCAGAGGACTATAATGGCTTCTAATTTTCAATAGAAGCTTTGCTTGTATCAAACATTTTGAGCTCAATTTCATGCCTTCAAATCCATGGCCCTCCATTCTCCCTTTCCATGTCTCCATCTTATAATTGTTCCTACGATAATCCCATGATGATCTCTCATAGTTCAGCATGCTCTTGATCTCTTTACCAAGATGATTCTTCTCTATGCTTAATCTCTCTGTGCTCTCCAATGGAAGGCAGTCATCTAAAGAATCAAACATGGCTGCAAAATAGTGAAGTGATTCCATGAATCTTGACAAGAAATTTCTTGGACTTCTGCTTCCTTCTTGCTCCACCAGCACAACAATTCCGGGGTTAATCGAATGTACTGATATTAACGTGTCCGATATTTTAAAAAAATCGGTTGAAGAGTTCAAATGGAAAACTAAATTAACCGCAACTGTTTCATTCTTCTTCTTCTTCCTTAGATTCACCAGCTTGGATCCTCTCAACAATCCTTGAAACTCAAATACTAGATTGCGAAATCCTTTCGCGAAGCTAACTAATCTACTCTCAGTTTCCTGAAGCTGTTCTAAGCTTTTCCCGAATCCCGTGATTCGAAGCGAGATTCGATTCCCGGCGGTTGCCTTGTCGGAAAGGGATTGAATCAGACACGGCCACTGGAAACCATAGGAGACATCGAAGTCGATCACGTGCAATGCACGGTTGTTGCTGTTTTCTTCTTTCTCGAATCCTTCTAGAATGGCTTGATTAGCTGTGAAATGAGCGAATTGGTAATAAGGAGAGACTCTATAGAGATAAGTGAAAGCTAAGAACTCTTCTGCAATGGTGGGCTCCCTCATGATCATTTCATAAACTGGAGATTTTCGATTCAGCAGCTTGGCCGATAATCCGTCGGCAAAATAAGCGACGACTCTTTGAACGGAATCTCCGGCTAAAGAAACACTTTGGTATAACTCGGTTAGATTCTCTAAGGCGGCGGCAGCATTGTTCTCGTCGACGGCGGTGGCCGTGATGAGAAGCAAATGGATCAAATGAAGCCCTTTTCCATCTTCCTCAACATTAATCCCTTTTCTTTTATGGTCTGTTTTTAGCATTTGCTCTCTCATTTGATGAAGCCTTAAAATCTGCCCTTCACAGTCTTGGGACGAATTCAATGGATCATAAATAGCTCTTACCTTCCTCTTCCTTTTCCGATCGCCGCCGCCGGTATCTGTAACCACCGCCAGGCTAAGATTCAAAAGCTCTTCCTCTTCCAACATGTCTTCCATCATTATTGTGCGAGAAAATTAAATGGTTACATATGTGTTGAGATTTTATGGAAGAAATTAAGATGAGAGATATGAGAGGGAATAATTGATAGAAATTCCGTTGTGTCTGAAATTTGTCATTGTATGAGAATAGGACTAAAGGTGTCATATGAAAAGAAGCATTGTTTTTGGGGCATGAAAAGGAGAGGAATTAAAGATAAAATATTCATAATATTTTTAGGGTTAATTATTATTTATTTTAAGAGATTTGAAATAATATACTTATGCTACCTGTCTTTTTAATTTTATTTTTGTCAAATTATATAGTTAAATTTATCAATTTTATTTATTTTACTGTTAACGAGAATTAGATAATTAAAAATTTTTCTTTAATTTCAGAGGATAAATAATATAAATTTTAAAAAATTCAAAAAAAAATACTAATATAATATGTCAAATCTTAAAAATAAATAGTAATTTTTATCAATTACTATAAAATGACTTTTTTTCCATTTTACAATAATTTAAAGTTTATTCTAATAAAAAATATAATATATGAAAGGGAATAATTGATAGAAATTTCATTGTGTCTGAAAATTGTCATTATATGAAGATAGGACCAAAGATGTTATATGAAACGAAGCATATTTTTTTTTTTGGGTATGGAAAGGAGAGAAATTAAAGATAAAATAGTCATAATAGTTTTAGGGTTAATTATTATTTACTCTAAGAGATTTGAAATAATACACTTATGCTATTTGTTTTTCAATTTTATTTTTGTCAGATTATATAGTTATTTTTGTCAATTTTATTAGTTTTACTGTTAGTGAGAGAACTAGATAATTAAAAAAATTATAACATTACCTTTAATCTCAGATGATAAATAATATAAATTTTAAAAACTCAAAAAAAATACTAGTATAATATATCAAATCTCAAAAGTAAATAATAATTTTTTTTATTAGAAAAAATTACTATAAAATGACTTTTTTGTCATTTACACCAATTTAACATTTATTCTAACAGAAAATTTAATGGAATATTCTATTAGTATAATATAATAAAATAGATATGACACATAACATAATTTTAAAATCTCAAATAGTACTATGAGTAAATAGTAATTAACTTATATTTGTTATTGTGAAATCAAGAATCAACAAGAAGACATTGAATTTTTTTAATTAAGATTTTGTTTAATAAAATTAACTAATAATTTAAATTTAAACTAATAATCTAATAACTGAAAATTTGATAATTGATAATATAATTTATTTAATTAAAAATATTTGGTAAAACTAGTTGAAAAATGTAAAATGATATAAAGGAATATATTTATATTATTCAAAAAAAATATAAAATCTAACAAAATTTGCATATTAAATAATATAAAAATTATATTAAATATTTTATTCTAATATAATAAATACGTCTATCTTTATTATATAATAATAATAATATTATTATTATAAAATAATTAAAAAATAAAAATAAAAAATGAAAGAAAAATCATAATCTATTAGTTTATAAAAAAATAGTTTTTTAGAGATTATAATATACTTTTTTTTTCTAAATAAGCAACTTAGTAAATTTTGGGAGATGAAAGGGTGAAATTTGAATTTGAATTTCTTGAAAAACTCATGAGGTTTTTAACTAACCAGATCGCATATGATTTTTCGCGTACAAAAATTATTTGACGCTTAGAAAAAACAATGAGAAAGTGAATGATATATATTAATAGTAAATATTAATATTAATATATAAGATGACATATAAAGTCGACAAAGTACAGCTGGGAAAAAAAAGGGGCATCCAACCTACCGTCTTCGCCCATTTCTTGTCCTCACTTTCTAGTTCTACATATGATTATAATCTAATTCACCAATTAATCCTCTTATGTTCTATAGTTAATATCTTTATTTTTCCCTAATTTTCTATTATCCTATCTAAGTTCTGCTTTTGTATATATTACAGATTATAATTAGATTGATCCATGAATCTAATTTAAATTAAAAAAAATTAGAAAAATATTTGATTTACAGCCTATAATGTAAACCAAACAATTGTAACTGTATATATGCATAATTATTTATAATTAAATTAATTGATATAATTTATGCACAAAGTCTTGGAATTGGGTTAGCAAAGAAAATCCTATATTCTCAATCTAATTCAAATCCTTCCTAAAAGCAGGGAAAAAAATATAATTTTCTTTTTACAATAAAATGAAACTCATTCTTTAAAATAAAAGGAGAAGAAAAGTAGAGTGCTAAAATGGAATTCCCATTTCCATTCTAATTTCCTATAAGTAAGAATTCATGGAATGTTGTCTTTTTAATTTGGCAGGAAATTAACCTGATTAAGGGATTATTATAATGGGATATTATTATTGCTAATCAGGATAAGTTCATGTATGTAAACAGTGAAATACATTCTTGTGTGTGTATATATATATATTTCATAAAACTTGTACGGATACAGTTATATATGTGGTAGGATTGGCTTCTTATCATTGGGAGTATTGCAGCATACAAAAATTGAGAAAAAAAAAAAGAAGAGAGAAATAAATGGGATGGATCAAAGTTGAAAAATTAATATTAATTAGATGCCTTAAAGAATAAATTGGCAATTAAGTTGTTAGATTTGCATAGAAATATATGTTTGAATGAGTTTGAGATTAAGAATTATATGATTTCTAATACCTCATAAGTCATGGAGGCCAATTTGAAGCTAATTGATTCAAGCCTCAATCACTGTCTTGATTATGGTAAACAACTATACAATTTAATAACTAATATTCTAGTAACCTTATTTTCATAAATAATTTTTTTAAGAGATTACCAATTAATTAATTAAGGACAAATCCTATATATTGAATCTTTTAATTTTCTTGTGCTAATTATGTGATATTTTCCTGTATACACATGAAATTGAACAAACTATGCATTAAAAAACATGATTACATTAATTACATAGTATTATTATTAATTATTAGTTAATATCATAATTCAACCTTATGGAAATCTAAAAGGACATTAAATTTGTGGGCAAGATTCCTTTCCATTTCATTCACTCATCCAACATGCAGACCATTTCCGGACTTATCATTGAAGCTATCTATACATCTCCTAAGAAAGAAAACATTCTTTTTGTCCATACATTTTTTTTTTTCATATGATGCATATCAAAATTTTATTTTATGTGTTCTATTCATTTCTCATTTATTTTTATTCATATATACTTTCTCTATTTAAAATTAAAAAATTAATAAAAAAAGATTTTATTAAAGTTTTGAACAATAATTTGATAAAATATAATTATGAAGATTGTATGAAGATTAATTATATAAGAAAACAAGCTTCATAGTTAAAATTAAAAGTTTATTTGTAACACCCTCTGCACAAACAGGGCAGAATGACAAATGACTGAATTTGTCTAAATCTGTTCTAAATTAAAAAAAAAATCATATTTATGTATCAACAATGTCATCTATTTAACATGCAACTTTAAAAACACATTTAACATAATTTGATTAACATACATCCTTATACTAAACATATTTTACTTACTTTATAAAACTCTTTTGAAATATGAGTAATAATTATCAACTAAAATAATAACTGATTTGGGCAACAACTGCCTTTATTACATAATCAATATCATTTAAAGAGAATTAATTCAATTACATGTCTTTATTAAAATATAAGTAGCTATCTGTCTTTATCCTAAGTTATGATAAATAGTAAATGAATGATATGAAATAAATAAAGAAACAAATCCAACAAGGGTCAACTTTTATTGCTCTGACTGACTTGGTATTCTCTTGTTGTTAACTCGGTAATCTAATGGCTCCAAACCTGCATGCAGAAAAACCCATACACTAAGCTATTGAAAATTTAGTGATACATATAAGCATTAATATTTTAACATGTATTCACATATTAACATGACATTCATAATTTGAAATATACTTGTGTGCTTGATCATATCGTCATATACATATATCTTCACATAATAGCTTATTCATTCTAAATTGAATTGATTTTAATACATTCATATCATCTATTGCATAGGTTATTCCATATTATTATGGTTATAATACATTTCATTCATAGCATTTCTATGTCATCATAATCATAGTGAATTTCATCATGTAATGCAATTATCTAGCTTTTGGTTTCATATATCGGTTTCCTGGTTTACATATTTTTTTTTTAGGATGTGATTGTGTTTTAATTCACTGATTTCAGTATTACAATGATTTGTTATTTTTTGTATCACAAATTTACAAAGTTATGTCTTACAATTTCTGCATACTGTATCAACATAATCCATTGCATTCACTTTTACTATTTACTATTTTCTTAGCCCAATACTCTAGATCTGGACTACCTAGATGTGAGTAGTGAAATATAACGCTGTTACCCGAGTTTAAGCTACCTTATCCACTAACTATATCTATCTATATCGCTACTACCAAGCTTCTCAAATCAAAAGTGCTCTTACTTGAATTTAAGTCATCCTAATGAGTAAATATAATATCTGCATGTATATGGGTACAAAGCGTTCTTATCTAAGTTTAAGTCACATTGTCCCTAAATAGTCAAGAAGGTTCTTACTCGAGATTAAGTCACCCTAATAAAACATAATAATATTTTACGGTATCGTAATCCCCTCAATGACATGCCACATATTCTAACTAATTCTCGAATTGAGAATGATCATATTTAAATACATTTTGTGTATCAATATCATTTATGTCATAGTCCATAGTTTCATATAATCATCACATATTATTCTAAATGTAGAGCACCAAGTGTAAAATCATTGTTCCAAATCATAATATGATATTGTATGTTGTCTCATTTTAATCATGTCATGTATTTGTATATCATACTAATGTAATTTCATCATAACATTCAAATTACAAGTTCTAGAAACGGGACATTCATGGGCATGAATGGTATATTCACAGTCATGAAGCCTTTTGTCACAGGTTGTCTACTCATGACTCAGTCGTGGTCATTTATGGGTGTGAACATTAATGCACAAGCATGACTCTTGTGTTTTCATACATTCACAAGCATGAAGCTTGATTTAACGGGCATGACACTTCAGTCTGTAACATAATTCCAACACTGTTTTAAGTCAAAATCACACACAACATGCATTGGTACTAAGACTAACTAATATTAATCGCTCTTATCAACACTTTTCCATATTCCATATTTAAAATCAACCTTAAATATACAATTCATCATTCCAAACCATCCAAGCTAGATTACATCCATCATTATCAATGTCATACTTAACCAAGTTGTATATATCAATCTTTAATACCAAATTCCAGATTTCACATATCCATTATCTCAATTCTAGCAAATTACAATTAACCAAATATGTCGATTCATACAACATTCACATCATTAAATTAATGTACAAATTAGTATGCATTTGTGTGAAATATGAATGTGTCTAATTTATTTCATTCCGGTTTTTGACAAACCCAATCAATTTCTTAATTAATTAGAGCCATAAGCATTGTTCAACATAATTTGATCAGCATATATATATATATATATATATATATATATATATATAGACAATTGATGATGAACATATTTATGTTTGTCAAAGTGATGATCAAATGAATGAGATGCATTCATACCACTGCAAATGTATATACAGATTTTTAGAAATATTGGCTAGATTTTTTGTGGGCAGGCCATTTACATTGATCCAAATCATCTATAGAAATTGATTTACTTGGCAATTAAAAAAAGTCATTTTGCTGGTTAATAGTATAAATAATACCAAATTTTGTCACTTTGTTATAAATTGGTACTAAACTTTTTAATGATTACATATTGGTAACAAAAGTTTTGAAAATATTGTAATATGGTATCTAAAGTCAATTTCTAATAATAAAATATGACGTGACAGTCAGTTAACATACCACGTCTATATGTCATGTCACTAGAAATTATATTTTTTAGCAGTCACTTTATTTTTTAATCAGAAATTGGCTTTAAATATAACATTGTAATATTTTTAAAACTTTTGATATCAATGTGCAAAATTAAAAGATTTGATACTAATTTGTAATAAAGTAATAAATTTTAGAACCATTTATGCTATTAACCCATCATTGTACATTTCAATGCCATGTTGATGAGGGGCTAATAAGAGATGGGAGATACAAAAATTACAATCACATAAGGTTTTTAAAAGTAACAAATTAGCTAAATTATACCTTTATGTGATTTTTTTGAAAAATTGATTATTAACCTAACTTTTTACATATTCTTTGTATGTTTTAAGTAGATCTAGTAATTAATTGGATCGAGTTGGGTGGATTCATATCACCTCCGGTCAGATCATTTCGGATTTGATACTTTCAAGGGTTAAATTTTTCGATAATTTTCAAATCACATCGCCTCAACTCTGCTGCTAGCTATAAAAACTACTGTTGGCAACTATGGAGAAGGGAAATGATGGCAACGACTAAAAGAAGATTGAGGGCAAAGTAATTGAAGAAAGTGAAGAGGACGTGTAAAGTAAAGAAAATGAAATGGAATGGAATACAAATGGAGTTTATCTTTTGAGAAAAATCATATGTAGTCAAAACTATATAGTTTTGAAGAAAAAACTAAAACTATGTGTTTTGCTATTTTAACTTGATTAATTTACATAATTGTTTTGCTAATTGAACCTCTAATAATTTAATATAGATTAATTTCTTCCATTTTATTATTTAGCTATTTTATAATGTTATAGAGGAATAAAATATGTAAACTCATAAATATAGTCACATAAATTAATAAAATGAAAATGTAAAATATGTTTAATTTTTATGACTTTAAAATTTAATTTAAAAAAAAATCAGATTTGAGTGTTTTGGCAGGTTACTTGAAAATTAGGTTTGAACCACTCTTTTCAAATGAATTTAAATCAAAATTTTGAATCGAATAAAAAAAATAAGGCATAATTTTATCCCTTTAATTAGTAATTACTATACGAAAATGCCATTTTCTTGGAGAAATTTGTGGTAAAAGTTAGAAGTTAAATGAATGTCATTTATCAAGTTTTAATAGGACTGATGTTTTATTATTATTATTATTATTATTATTATTATTATTATTATTATTATTATTATTATTATTATTATTATTATTATTATTATTTCGTCAATGACGTACATCTTGGTTGTGGAAATTTTTGGTGTGGAAAGGGGAAAATAGTTTCCAACTTTTGGACTTAATTGGGTCTTCATTTTTTACAACAAGAAATCCTTAGCATTATCTATGCAAATAGATCATAGACTATGAATACAAGACAAAGACAAACACTCTGTACTTCATCTGTCCCGAATCTAAGTAAGAAAGGTTTCCAACTATATATTCCCAATGTGAACACACATTCATTTTTTTTAATCAAAGAGATAAAATGTTTTCTTTTAAGTTTTAAAATTATTTTATATACAATTCGAGACTTCTAATTAAGGAGAAAATACCTATAATCTCATCCCACCCCAATTTCATTTGTAATTAAGAAGTTTTCATTATATATGGTGCTTATTATTATTATTATTATTATTATTATTATTATTATTATTATTATTATTATTATTATAGTTAATTAAAAGTACATTCTAGAAAACAAAATTCTTGGGGTCATCATAAAAAATCAATGAGAAATATGAAATTATTCTTAAATTGTGTTCATGGGTTCTAATTAATTAAGCAGAGATAATATATAGTTTTAGGAACAGTTAGGACGGTCGTTTTATGTCAATGAAGACAAAGTCAAAAGTCAAAGATTATACGGACTCAACTGCTTGATTCCCTAACATCATCTCTCTTCTGAATATCTAAATAATAAGCCCAAAAATAAAAAATAAAAATCTTGAAATTTACATTTACAATTATTATTTCTCATCAAAATCTTGCCCTAAGAGTATTTCATTGTTCAAAATAATCTTTCCTTTCAAAGTAATATTATTTTTTCCTTTAAAGGATTTTTACTGTATTTCAAAGTGAATAGTTTTAGAGTCTATTTAGTCATCATTAAATCAAAACTAATAATATAAAATTAGATAAATATGGTAATATATTTAAACAGCTGCATGAAGCAGACCGAGTTGGATTTTACTTCTCAAGCTATAAGATGACGACTTAAAAAGTACAAATTTTTTTGAAGATATATGTGGTCTGACAAAAAAAATATATAAAGGGTTAAAAAAACTTTTCTTTAATGAATTTAAGAGTGAATTTATAAATTATGATTCTAAAAGAAAAACATAATAAGCTATGTAAAGAAAACTTTTTAATTAAAATTTCTCAAGATAATTAATTAAGTCCAAACCTCTTTAGAAAAAAGATAATCAATCAAAAGAATTTTGAGTTATGAATTAGTACAAATTAATATGAGATTAGGTTAAGATGACTTCATGATGCATCAAATTTGTATTTTTTTGAATTAATCGGTTGCAAATATAATGGTAGAAATCAAATTAATCGCCGGATCTTATCATAAAATGGCAAGAACTAACGACTAAACATCCTTCAAGCTATAAATATATAAAAGTAGATGGAGACGATCATAATAATATCATTTTTAAAGAGTGCTATGCAAGGCAAATGATTATCATAAATATGCAAAAATCTTTTAAAAAGAAGGCTGAGATTACAAAGAAGTACTCAATTATATTTTGGCTTTTTGCTTTGAGCTTTGAATATTCTTTAATTTTAACAGAAAAAAAAAAGAAAACAGGAGAGGAAAGTTCTATTCCTATAATCTAAAATGGGATAAAAATATAGAAAGATATCAAGTTTGTCTAAGATAACCCTTTTTTTTTAACAAAAAAGGGTCATTTTCTTACAAATAAAATAAAATAAAATAAAATTTGTCCATTGTTAATATTGCATCGGCAGATTCGTTGTTTTGGTGTGAGAAATGGGTTGAGCCAGTCTTCCATGCTAAAGTCATCATGTGTCAATCAAACAGCTTTAGAAAAAAAAAATGAATGAAAAAGAATAATCATAACAAGCTATATTTGTCAACTTGTGAAGGCCATTTTGTCCAACATATATGGGTGGGTTTGTACAACGTTTTCAAAGCACTGATTTGTGGATTGAATTATTCTTAAGCAACAAGAGAACAGAATAAATAATTTTTCAAACATTTTCAATAATTTTTTCAAAAATTATAGGCGCAATTTCTTTTACATGATAAATTATTTTATCGAACCCTTAATCCAAATTCAAATTATATTTGACTAAATTAAATTACATTTTATAATAATAATTTAGCTAACATTAGGTTTGAGTGAGTTTGAACACATATTTCCTATATCAATGGTTCTTGTAGGGTCCGTTTGACATTAAATTTACGAAAAACGCTTTAAAAAAAAAATTATTTTTAATTTTTTTGAATTTTGAAAACTACTTTTGGAGAAAAACAGGTAAATAGATGTTTTTTTTTAAAAGCAGTTTATAAAAAATTAAAAAAATCAGTCGATTAAATTAAAAAATTCTAAATATATTTTTTGTACATACAACAGTAATTTCAAACAATCTCATAGTATATATCCCAATTTGATTTCGGTATTTTCCAGCTGCCTTCAAGAATTTGTCGATATGCAATCATTACAATAAATTTTTAGCAGTGAATGCAAAATTATTGTCTAAAATTACATAACAACATATTTATAATGGTTTCAAATTCTAATTATTGTAACAAGATGAGATTTTTTTAAAAAAAACTATTGTAATAAGATGTTCGTATTGTTGCAATAATCTATGACCAATTAATCAGCTGCCAAAAACTAATTGCAATACACCTGGCAATCAGGTCGAGTTGAGCGAGTTCGGATTCAATCTTTTTGAGTTGGCCATTTAGGATTGGAACCACTTATAGGTTGTTTCTTTCGAGTCACTTTAAATCGGATCATTTTCAGTTTTGGACGTATTCAGATCGGATCACAAGTTAGGGTGCCTCAAGATTGACTGTTGTGCTACCAACGATGAATATTGGTTTTTGCTGGGTGTTGCAAATCATTGTGTGTGAGAATGTTATCCGTAGTGATATAGAGGAGAAAAGTGAATATGGTGACTATGAAAGAGAGCGATAGTGGGTAGAGATCAAAGAGAGCGAGGAGCAACTGATGGAAGAAAAAAATGAAATGAAATAGAGTTGAAATTTATATTTTAATTTAATCCACGTATAGTCAAAACGATGTAGTTTATAGGCTAAGATTTAATGAATAAAAATAAAATTTTACAAATCAAATATAAAATATATTTCATTTTAATAACTTTAAATTTTATTTTATTTTTTTTAAAAAAAAGGTTAGATCTGTTCGAATTTCAAATTCAATTCAACCTTAAAATCGAATTCGGATTCGATAATGTTCCAAAATTTTAGATTGGGTCTGGGTCTGAAATTACCATATCTATGTAGCACCAATTACAATTTTAATATATATATATCAAATACATGTTGGGAAGATAATAATGAAATTGGAATCTGAATTGCTTATTCCCAAATATTATATATTATCACCACATTATTGTCAATTATGGAAATGTAAATGTCACTGCTTAGTAGCAATTTATTCCTTAGAACTGAAATAAATAACCACTTAGATATATGCAGCAAAGTCGAACATTTTCGTTTTTACTATCAATATAGAATTATCTTCTAAGCAAAGCTGCCGGTAATATATTTTTTAGCTTTTTTCTACCGATGATAAAGGCGGATCCTAACAACGGCCAACCTGTTACAACAGCAATGAGAGCTAGCCACCATATCGAACTTCTTTTATGTCGAGAAATCTGATTTAAATGTCGTCTAAGAGGAGGGGCAGTTGCTTCTGTAGACTTCACATCTGGGATTTTCGTATACTGTTCAGATTTTTTATCTGTTTCTGATACAATATCAGACTTTTCTTCATCGAGGTGTTCCTCTTGTCCTGCATCAGCAATAATTTTGTTAGTTATTTGATAATAAAGCTTCTGCGAATTTCTCAAGTCGAAGGACACATGATCTGGTGTTTGCTCACCACCCACTGCAGTCACCATTCCGTCTTCTGCAACGTTTAAATATGGCCCCTGATCAATTGAAGTTTCCTCAAGCACATGCGAGCTAGAAGTCTGTTCCTGGAGAAGAGAAAAGATCCAAAAATATTCTTAAATAAATTGCATCAATGTCAGTGAACAGAAACTTATGGAATAGAGAGTACTACTAATAATTCAACAACGTTCCAAGACAACATACACAACCATAAGTATCTGATTATTCTATTCTATTGGTTTAACAAGCAAAATTACTGTAACGAAAATTTTTTACCTTCTGTATGTGCATATGAGGACCGGAGTATAGAACACCAAGAAATTCATCAACAGCCCTCACCCACCTGTAAACCAGAGATAAATGAGAGATGATTTAAGTTTTAACAGGGCAGAAAATAGAGGAAAGAAGAACCACTAGTCCACCAGTCAAGTTCAAAAAAAAAAAATGAAAGTCCATCCATCGTTCTTCCTGGAGAATCACAATTTAGTGATCGGTCATACACCTCCAATACCATTTTAAGCATTTATAGCCGTAATGACAGTTCAATGCAATGTTGCTGAGACTGACCCCATTACTATCCTACTACAATTGAAGTTATAAGTACCACAAGCCGGTTGCAGTTAATCCTTCAAAGAATGCTAAATGTCCTCCATGCTTTGATGTCACCAGCACAATATTTTGATTTGCTCTGCCAAAAGGAAAACGAATTTAAATATATATATTCCAATGCATATCATATCAGGTCCTCAATATAACACCATGATGGGTTATTTAAGAGGAGAATATCTTGACAAAAATGGGCACCACCTGCATTCATCCCAAGGAATGGCTTCCTTAGTACACACTGGATCATCCAAGGCACTGATACAGAGTAGAGGTACTGACACATCGCACACATACTGGGAACTGCTACAGCGCCTGTAGTATGTATCCACAGTCTGAGAACACAGGATGACATTTTTGGTTACTCAATAAAGAGAAGAAAATCTGAAGAACTAGATGAAAATTTCAGATACTAATACCTCAAATTTCCCGACAAGGCAAGTTGCATAGTTGTCAAAATCTCGAATTGAACGCGACTATCAAAGCACATGAGGATAATCATGTAAAAGCATTTGTTATCGATAATCACATTAATGTCAATGTCAAATAACATAACTTTGAGATTATTACCATTGACATTATATAATTCAAGTCCAAACTCACAAGAAATAAGAGATGCAACAAAATGATAAGAACATGCAAGATCCTGGACCTTCTACTGACTGATATGAGGCCAGAATTATATCACACGTATACAAACATGTGTGCCACCTGCATGCTAACACTACATATCCAGGAAAGAGGAAATTGGCTTCAGTGTAGTTTGTAGTACAAGTCAGAAATACTTTTGACTTATAATTACTGGTAGGATGTAATTAGAAGGGAGAACCCATATTTCAAATTAACTCATTCCTCATGATCACGGGGAAGCTCACGTGGAACTCTCAATTCCTTCAGAAAACAGGCAAAGGAAGCAATTATAATTCAAAAAGGAATAGGAAGCATAAGAAGAAAAGTTTGAAAGTCTCTATATATTCATTTACTGCCCCAATATAGAAGTGCTGTCATACATTGGATAATCAAATATTAATAGCTTCCAGCAGCCATCAAATATGCCATAATCTACTACATAAACATGTCTCAGAAAAGTTACAGATTCATGTAAGTATCAACCTAAAAGAGCTAAAGGTATTAAAAAAAGGAATAAAACTAGGATCCAGAATGTCTTCTTGGTCAACTACATCAATGGAAAGTTTGGAGTCTAACTTTTAAATTACTTAGAGCTTCAGTGACTCTAGTTATCAAAAAGACATCATTCATGGCCAGGTACATATTACATTAACTGTTAACTTTTAATTACCAACAGACAGTTGAATCATTTTCCAATATCCAACACACTTTGGACAGATGTTGCCAGAAGAATTGGTGCTTCTTCCTCTTGAATCTAGTTTCAACAGAAAATTATAAAGCAAGATTGTAACTCAAATTTTATGAAGGCAATTTCAAAAGGCCAGAGTGCAATTTGTATATAAATTTCTGACCATCTGAGAAGAATGACAGATGAAAGGAGAAATTTCAACAGTGATAGCATGACATCTAGTATTTCTTTTCTACCCAGAGCAATATTTCTTCATTATTATCAGTTCTTATTGAGCAATGTAGAAATTTCTTCCAAGCTGTGAAGCATGATAATGAAAGGAAAAATTCTCAAAGTGATAGCATGAGATGCATTTTTTTTCTTTTATATTCAAACCAATATTTCTTTCATTATCATTTACTGGTCTTATTTGTCACCATGCACATTACTTTCAGTTGGATATTGTCCTAGATTTCAAAGAATTGTGGCATGAGCCAGATATGAACCAGTAGTCAAACTATTATGGAATCTCAACTGCTAATGTTATTTTCCTAGGCAATATTATTGACTACAACAAATGAATGTGTCCAAAAGGAGGTGAAAAAAAAAACAAGAGAGTATTATCGAGCTAAAGCCAATGATTAAATAATGTTTTTTGAAACTACATGGCTTTGATTTTCTTTTTTGAACATATATGGCTTTCCCTAACGAGAATTTAAATTGAAACTAGAACTTTAAAAAACAAAATCTTTTATGTTTTCTTGCCATATAGAGAACAATTTGAGATGGAACATATAGCAAGTAATAAAAAGCTGAAATTAAAATCAGAATAGAGCAATCCAAGCAATCCGAACAAGTACAAACTATATTACCTTCAATGAGCAAGGTTATCAAGAACTTGAGAAGAAAAGGCTTACCTTTTTTATGCCCTCCCAATTAGCAAGCCGTGAATATCGAGGCTCATGCCTGTAACCACCATTTTGAATCTTATCATATCAAGTCAAGTAAAAAATTGAAATAGAAGCCTCAGTGCCGCTATTTAAATTCATCTTATGATCACAAAAAAGAAAAGCCAAAGGTGGAAATGGTTGATAGAAGTGTTACAGAGTGAGTGCCATCATTTAGATTTCAAGCCCAAGAACTCAATTGAAAAGGTCAAATATGCACGTACAATTTTGCATAACCTTGAAGGCCAATTGTTAGAGCCCTGTCATACAACTTTTGCACAAGCTTGCGGCATATAAACCTATCACCAATCTGAAAAAGGACTTATGTGATAATCATTTGATGAAATAAACCAGTTCTTCAGTTTTAAATGATTTGCTACACTTGATGTAGCTACAGATTATTTGAAATGAAAACTATAACTTGTTATGTTGTGATGGTCCCTGTGAGAATAGATAACTAAAATATGTATTCCTATAATCTTATTGGCTAGATCTAAGCATCATACAAATGAAACTGAAAATTTCCCAAGTACTGATCATTCTGAGAAACAAATATGATGTAAATATATTCATGGTCTTTCAGGAAGGATAATGCCCACACAATGATGGGAATATTTAAAAAGAACAAAAAAAAAAAGTAGCCAAGTTCAAATATATAGGACATATTTAAGAATCTTGTAAGAAATTCTCTTTAAGTATTATGTGCAAACAAAGATTATATCTCTGATATTCAATTTTTGCTTTATTTAATGTGAAGTTAAGGTTATCAGTGGCTATATTCAAGAATTGCAGAAAATTCTGCCCTAAAGGTGTTAAATCCACTTGAAACATAAAACTCCCTAAAAATTTATCTGTGCTAAGCTGAAACTAACCAAAAGATCCCATGGATTACAAATGGCTACAGCCCCTGCAACATGAGTCCTCTCTCCTTCCTCCCCAAGATATTTTACCTGGCAGCAAATAATTCAGAATAAAGCATAAGCATTAATATCAAGCTGTGGTTAGTATAGATGATTAGAAGACCTTAACCAACAACAACAAAGTATTCAACAGAAAATCATCTACTTCAGTCTAATACAATTACAGAAGTGCTTTGCAATCAATGAAACTGCTCTTCACTTCCATATGAAAACCGTTTCAAATAGTTATAACCTCATTTTCCCTACAAAAACGAGAAAAATGGACAGCCAAGAATTTCCACTTAAATAATTAATGAAAGGTGGAGGCTTATACTTCTTTTAACGACTTGGCTCCCCAGCCTCCAAAATAAATTTGATATACCAAAGACAGAGCTTCTGCTAGAGAATATTTTCAACCACGAACAGAAAGGTCATTATATTGAAAACTTAACTCCCCATGTCGAAAACCATAAATATGCATATGCTATGAAAGAAAAGAGTACTAGGCCAGGATACAAAAGGCCTTGATGGAAAAAATTTATGCTCCCTAGGGATTGAACATCTAGGTAAAGGACATCCCTTTAATAATGAGAATGCCACGAGCAAGACTGAGCTCCTAAAAGAACCAAGTTTAGAGCTATGGCAGATAAATCATTTTTCTTCTCTTAAAGCAGAAAAATATTCTAAATTTGAAGATAATTCTTACTTTATTTTCTTCTCTAGTAGAAAACAGCTAAAAATTTGTAGCTATTCTCTGTTAAATACTTTTTTGAGTATTAATTGAACCCATAAAGATATATATTTATGTTGTGTATGGCTTATATATATACAGTTAGTGAACAGATACTGGAGCAGAGCGTAGTGACAAAGTGTAGAAAGAAGTGGAGTGGAGTGGAGTGACAACATCTGTCCTTGGGGGGCTTCTCAGTTTAATTATGGGGTTACGGTTTAAGTGGGTTGGGGTGTGGGGGCAACGCTCCCGCAATACAGTACATGGGCAATTCTATAAAATTATACCGCATGAATTATATATATATATATTGTAACCTAAGTTTTGCATATCTAATAAGAAAATTTAGCCACTATGCTCCCGAGGACATAGATCCATTGCCGAATCTTGTTAAATTTGTATTCTTTTGTTTTTTTCTTTTTTTCTTGCTGTTTTTCCATTATTTCTCAACAACTTCAGTTTCCTCATGGGGAAATAAAACCATTCCTTAGGAGAACACCATTCTTAAACTAGTCTGTATCAATAAGAAAAGCCTAGGAGACCCCATGTATCAACTTTCAGCTATCCAGACATAGAAAGAGGAATTTGGCCAGCATATAAATATGGAAACAATCTTGTGAAATCAAGAAGCTGAAGTCTCAAAAATATAAAATTCACCCAAAACAACATACCAGAATGTTGGCACCAATGCTTGTTCCAACAGCAAAAATGGGAGCCTTGGGGTATTCGCGATGGAGATAATTAATGACAACCCTTACATCTTCTGTCCATCCAGCATTGTAGAAGCAATCAGACTGCAAAGTTTATACCGAAATGGGGAAAAAAACTCAAATTCAGTAAGAAAATAGTTAAACCATTAAAGTTATAGACAGTATGCTAATAATGATAAGCTCCAGAGATGACAATGTTGAACTATTAGCTTCAGAAGAACTATATCACTTTCAAATTTTAATACAAGGAGACAGCTCACTAAGGCAAAGTAGATGGTTCTTAACCCTACATAAAAATTGCTGCCCAAGGGCAAGAAGCTGTTTCTTACCACTAGTTCATTATTAATCTTTTGAGCACTTACGGATTTTAGATAAAGCTGTTAATTCTTTTCATCCTTGAGAACTCTCTTGTTTGGAAAAAAAAAAAAAGCAACTATCTTTTAGTGAGTGATCAAGGAATAAAGATAATAGGATTAATACAAATTTAAGAAAACAAAAGGTGTATAACTTATATATGCATTCATCAAAACACATGAATGGAAACTGTGGAGGATAAATTTGGAAAGAGGCAATAGAGAATGTTCAGCCAATTCCAACATAGTTTGAGGATAAAATAATTATGAAAGGCTCAAGGGCATCTTAGATACAAGACATAAGATGACATAGACTAAACCAACGATGACATACAGAGAAGACAGTAAAAAAAGTGTTTAGTATCACCAAATTTTAAAAAAAATATAACCCCTAAACCAATAAGATGGAGAAAAATGATGCAATTTATATAACTAATCTCAACTACATATTGAGGCTAAGCTGAACTTATATGAGTTGTAGTTTAAAGTGAGAATCTCCTCTAAGTTCCTCCCAAGTTTACAAAAAAATAAGGGTTCAGTATTTAGAGATGACAATGTCCTATCTTTTCCCCTTTGAGGATTATCACTATCCTATCCGTTGATCTCCTAGTCCTTAACTGTACAAAATGCATTATTAGTAAATACTTCTTCAAGTGTGGGAACACAAAAATGCATACAGAATGACTGCCTCAGTTCTTTTTCCATATCATTCAGGTTCCATGGAACAAAGATTACTAAAATAAAATGTGGAGACTGAAAATACTGACATAAAATTACTAGATAAATTTAAATCACTTCTGTTACAAGGGAATAGCAAAAATTCATCAGTATACAAATTTCCCTATATGTGAAGCATCAAATAAAGAGAATTTAAATCATATCATGACATTTTTCATAAGAATTGAGGACCTACAACATCAGAAATTTAGGAATGACCACACTGAAAAAAGTTCACCTCATCCACAAATAAAGGCAAAAATTAAATCAAATATAGGATGATGTGAAATATTCTTGAAGTAAATTCATTAGAACAAAAGCAAACTAGCTTGTTTTAATTTAGGAAGAATCATGCTTTCCTCCAGCATTATATGCTGTCACCATAATCATCCAGTAGCTTGTTTTATTTTCATTTGTATATTCATTGTATCCAAATCCTAGTGAATCTTGTAAATAATACATCAAATCCGAAGCTTAAAAATCCAATTTCTACTAATATATTTAACATATTAAATAAATTTTGAAAATCCCACTGTTCACAAATTCATAATTTAATTAAGGCTGCTAAAAAGTCAAGGATATGACCCAATAATTAGTGTTTTGCCTTAATAAAAGTGTTTCTAGAGGCTTGCAATGATATCATTATACAAAAGAAGATATATGACAGACAAATGAAATAAACAAATTGAAATGCCCATAAAGTCCCCACCTTACAGAGAGAAATTATAATCACTTTAAGGCATAAATTCAAATATAAATACTAGATGCCAATTACTAGAAAATTAAATATGATACCTAAGCTAGACAAGGTTGGCATGCAATAATAACAAAAGCTGTGTTACTTCTGCAGCAAAATATCAAGAATAAAATAACTGACATATGTTAGATTTCATGACCTTGAATTCATTAAACAAAATGAAGAAACTTACAGTAACTGAAACACCACCCAATCCTCGATGATTGTTAACAACAACATTCCACCCACGTTTTGTCATATTGAAGGCAAGATGCTTTACATACTGCAATTCATATTGTATAGTTATTTTACTGCATGAACACAGATACACAAGCAAATCTACATCATATACAAGATATTTAAGTACTATACTTCATATCAAATAAAATAATCAATTTACAATACTATATTAATGCACAAAATTACATGCATGCACATATTCAACCTTTCATCCGAACTGGCAATCGATTAAGCTGCTTTAAAAATACAGAATCTTAAAAAAAGCAGTATTAGTATTAGCAATTGTCTTAGAGCATTTAAGTCCTAATTCCATATCTATTTCTGTCATTTCATTGTTCTCCATAGTGGAATTTGGAACAAGTTTATAAAGAAATTAACAAAGTTTCTAACTTACAGCAGAAGCAGAGTCACTTGTTAAGCCAGGAACAACAACCACAATAGGGGTTGTGTCGTCTTTAGAAATGACATTATTCATACGAAAATCACTACCAGAAACTGCAGAGAAATATCGTTTTAATGATCAGACAAAATAAATTGTTATTTATAATCATGACGTTTGGAATGAAAGGTAATCAAGTTAGAAAATCAAAAGCACCAATTGTCATATGTATGTAGCATATATGCACATTGAACACAGTGATTATCTAAATTTATCAGCAAACAAACGCTTCTGCACACACACATAGTCAGATGTATATACTTATATCTGTAAATGAACACATGTTTGTGTGTGCATGAGAGAAGTAATTAAGGCAGAGAGAGACAGAGAGCAATTTAATAGTGCCTGAATCTTTGCATTTACAATCAGAAGGGTTCAGCCAGTCCAAAGCAATGGTTCCACCGTCAGAAGTATGAAAGATTTGTCTGAAAGACCATGTACATAAATATCTGTTAGCATAAACCCTGAAATGCAAAAATTATAAGAGATAACCAGAGTTGCCACTGCCAAAAAAGGCATGGAAATTTCCAATTTCCAGAATATTAAATTTGTGTTAAATACACCAAGCATGGAAGTAAGCATGTCTATGCTAATCAAATCAAGTAAGATGGTGATCCTCCAAACACTGTACCAATCATACAGGATAACAAAATTTTGAAATTAAGTAATGGCAGAGCATTTGAACGACATAACCATACTAATTAACTTACTCAACTGATTATTTAGGGCTTAGAATATTCAAATTGAATATCAGTCTCCATTGTAGACTTCCACGAAAGTATTTAAAATTAAAAACAAAAAGAAAAAAAAAATAAAAAATCACCTTCTGTAGCTGAAAGCGGGTGGCCTCCCAAAGAAATTTAAGAAACAAGTCTGAATATGAGGACTCGCAAGCCAAGGCGTAGCGAAATACCTTAACAATTAAATGCCAAAAAGATTGAAAATTTTGGACAAAAAGGCTACAATCCAAAAGAAAAAAGGTAGAATCTTTTCACCTGCCGTGAAGGATTTTACATTTGGAAACCACAGAGTTGTAAATTGGAGAAGTGGGACTATAAGTGAGGCCAACAGAGCTGCCTCTGGAAAAGAAATCACGTAAGAAATGGAACTCCAAGAAGTGGTACAGAAACACAAAGGAGCAAATAGCAAACGCTAATAAATAGTGGAAAAAAGGAATCAAAGAAAAGGTATTGAAGAGAAGAGTGTAGGGATATAGAGAAGAAGAAGAAGAAGAAGAAGAAGAAGAAGAAGAAGAAGAAGAAGAAGAAGGTTGATGAATAGAGTTGGAGAAATCCATGGCCGAGACAAGAGACAGAATATGCCAGTGCAAGAGGTACAGAAAGAAAGGAGCAAAATTTAGGCTTCAATAATTGTGGGTTTCGACACAACTGCCAAGAAAATTTGTTGGTTGATAGCGAGGGAGAAGGACAACTGGACAACTACGTTTCAGAATGGCAGTTAGCGCCTTAGAGGGAGATGTGGGCCTAGGCCTGGGCCTGGTCCAGGCTATGTTCTTCAACCTTCTTTGTTTTGGATCTTATTAATTGGACCACGAACCCAATCAATATAGGCTTGACCATTTGAGTGAACCATTATAGGTCAATTTAGGATTGCGTTTGAAAAAAACGTTTTTGGAAAAAAAAATTTATTTTTAATTTTTTTAAATTTTGAAAATTATTTTTGGACAGAAGCAGATAAATAGATATTTTTCTCAGAAATAAGTTTGAGAAAAAACAGTTTATAAAAAAATTTAAAAAATCAGTTAATTAAATAAAAAAAAAATTAAATTTATTTTTTTGGACAATCAATAGCAATTTCAAATACCCCTGTATAATTAATTTTGAGACAATGACAAAAATATAACAAATGCCAATAACTTTTAATTTTTTACATCAAAATTAAAATAGTGCCAAATATACCTTTTCCACAATTTTTTTTCCAATTTTATACTTTCACAGTTACTATGGTAGCCAAAAATAAAAACTAGAAATCGCACTTAACTCATTGAACTCCTACCGAAAAAGAACTCAGAGTGAAAATTCAACAGCAAAAATAAAAACATAAGTAGGAAATGCAATAATTGTGGAGACCCTAATCTTAGAAATGGCAAAAAGCGGAGCAAATACACAATAAAAACATAGACATGCTTTTTGTCAATAAATTCCTCTAGAAACAAAAAAATCACGAAACTGGGTGGACTCACTCGAGCTAACCAAATCACCACCAAGTTGAACATTGTCCCAACCACCGTAATTAATTGAATCACAGCAGGAGGAGGCTCTAACGAGTGAGAATCTGGTGGACTTAAGAATGTATAGAGACCTTGGAGGGGAAATGTAAATGAATTTTTCATTTCCTTGTGAAAGTGATGGAAATTGAAAGAGGAAAATTGAACGAGAGAATTGAGAGTTTGCGTAAGTAATTGAATTGACAAAGTTATGGTTTTCATTGGAAATGTAATGGAAGATGGATTTTTTTTAATAGGCAACAACACCACTTGCCTGTCAAGGGAGGTGATTAATAGAAAGCATTGATTTTATATCTGGTAATTTAGGCTTCGAATTATGTATATCGTTAAATTCATTCGTTGATCCGATCGAAGTCTAAATTTAGATTTTTACCGAATAAAAATTAGAATAGTGATAAATAATTTTGAAGAATATTCAATAAAATATTTTATGAGTGTAAATATGTTAAATTACAGTAAATGACCTAAATGTAAAATTTAGAAAATTTTAAAATAAATTTATAATTTACCAAAAATTAGAAGGCTGATTGAAATATTTACAAATTAAATATATAAATGAGACATAAAATGATAATGTTGGATTAGGATATGAATTAGTCAAAAATATCAAAATTATGGGAAAAATGGGCTTAGTTTTCCTTCCTTTATTTTCTTCTTTTTCTCCCTTATTCTCACATTTATCCTCATTTTTCTACATTCTTAACCAGCCCCAATATTTCTCCATTAAAGCTCCATAGTCAAGCTTGAGTAGAGAGAAAAAGTGTGAAAAAGAAAGAGGAAAGTTACGAAAAAAATATTTTTCATGCATAGAAAAGCTTGAAGAAGCTATTGGAATGCTTAAAAATGGAAAATAAGCATGAAAGGAAGAGAGAGCTTTGGGACAGCCATGAAAGAAAAATGGTGAAGATATGATATTTTTCTTTATCTCTATAATTTTCTCTAAACGAAAATGGTGTTTTAAACTCATTTAGAGCGTGTATTTGAAAAGGGAGATTTTAGGAATTATAGAGAGAGAAAATAGGAGTTAGAAATATTATAATGAGAAATGGTGTTTAATGGAATTTTGTATGTTTTAGTTACTCAAGTAGAAGGATAACAAACAATAGAGAACAAAGAAAAAAAAAAGAAAAAGAAGCTTAAAAAGCCTTTAAAAATAATAATAAGGTATGTGCATACTTTTAAGCAATAGCCCTATAAATTAATTGTGCACTTACATTAATAAATTGTTTAGCATGCTAAATATGTTATTTAAATGCATTTAATTGCTTACTTTTCACGAATTTTGAGTTAAAAAAAGGTGAATTTAATGTTAAATATGTTTTAAAAGTTGATATTAGAAATTATGGAACATGGTAATTAGAGTTATATGTACTTGAAAAGAAAAATAGGAATATGATTTGTAATTTTGAGATTTATGTTTATTAGTTTTTTTTAAATAGTAATAAGAACATTGAAGTTGTACCAAAATTAATTATGATAATTTGAAAATAACTTAAATTATTGTTATTTTGAGCATATAGTGATAGAGCAAAAAAAAACGGATATAGCATGGAATAATTAAATATATATATATATATATATATATATATATATATATATATTGATTTTATAATGAAAGATAAAAGATAATGGTTTTACCAAATAAAATTATAAGAAATTGAAAAAGATATTGAGTTAATATTATATGTCTAACAATATTATATGTCTAACCTAGACTATAATAGATAAACACGTTGACATGCCAATTAGAGATGATAAACTGTAAAGTCCATAAGTTATAGTGTCCGATGACGTTTAACTTCTGTAGGCAGTTTACTACCCCGTTACATTTGGACATATGTTGTCTCATGGTGCCTATATATTTATTTCTCTTTACTATCTTCTAGTGTTTGGTTTGGGTATTTAGGGATTTTGATTTAAATAAGTGAAAAAAAAAGTTATTCATGTATACCAAAATCAAACATATTTACCAATTTATGCGTTTTTTTCCAAGTGAATGTGGAGGGATGTGACAGACACATGGTCATCAGTCATACTGGAGATTTAGGTTGTGTATAATCGTCACTTATAGTAGCGATCATACTGTTCACCCACTATTTACTCAAAATAAAATTTGATACCGTAATTTAAAAAAATTATTTGGGTCCTATACGACATTAAAAATAAAAAAAACAGTTCTAGTATCAAAAAAATAAAAACTGATAGTTCATAAAAAAAATAACAAAAAAATAAAAATATCACTATTCACGCAGTGCATGTCACTATTCATGAGCACATGAACTGTGTGTTCATCCACTATTCACTCAAAATAAAATTTGATACTGCAATTAAAAAAATTGTATGGGTTCTCTACAACAGTAAAAATAAAAAAACAGTTCCGATTTCAAAAAAATAAAAATTGATAGTTCATAAAAAAATAACAAACAAAATAAAAAAAATATCACTGTTCATGCAAGAACTGTTTTTTATTTTTACTGTCATAGAGAATCCAAATAATTTTTTTTAACTACGGTATCGAATTTTATTTTGAGTGAACAGTATGTGAATAGTATCATGGGCACATGAACTATGCATTGATCGCTAGTTACACACTAACGATTTGTAACAGTATGATCGCCACTTATAGTGGGGATCATACACAGACAATAGATCGCCAGTGTGACTGGCGACTATGTGTATGGCACAGTCCCTCCACCTTCATCTGAAAAAAATATATATAAATCAGTAAATATGTTTGATTTTAGTATAAATAGGTCAATTTTTTTCACTTATTTTAGTCAAAACCTAGGTATTTAGCACAAAAATAATATGAAAGTAAAAAGAATAATATTAAATATATTGATTGTATATCATATGTATACCTGACATATACTATATATTATAGTATATATAGTAATATATTGATTGTATATCATTTATATACCTGACATATACCCTATATATAGTATATATAGTGATATACTTATTGTATATTATATGTATACTTGACATATATTGAATATGTAGTATGTAATATGTTAAGTTAATACATTATTATAGTATGCATTTATTATACTTAAGCTATAAATTATTACATGTACATTATATGAATGAGAATAATGTTAGTTATTAAATAAAATGGGTTATATGGTGCCTAAGTATATATGTTGCATAATATACTATATTGTCTTTTTCTATGCACCACTAAATCTAGAGTTTAGAATAAAAATATTTTTACCACACAGATACAACAAAGTGAAATTGTATATAGTAGATAAGTAGTAAACAAAGCTCGTGGAATCTTAATCCAATAAAGCACTAATAGAATCATAAAATGGGTTTTACATTTAGATTTTTCAATATTTTTGTATACTATCATATTTTGTATGTGTAATGTAATATAACTTTTATAATGTGTTTTAACAAGGTTTTTGTTAAATATTTCCTTTGTAATAATAAATGTTTATGTATTTTCTTTATCATACTGTTATAAAACCATATTGCAATTACTATGTTTGGAAATGTATTTTTTTTTTAAATGTTTTAGTTTTTCAATATTAAATAATTGTTTTCTGAAAGGAGGTCTCATGACATTCACTTATTTGACTGTTTGCTAAATTGAGTGAAAGGGTGTTACAATTGACTAGTGAATGAAAAAGGGTATTTTTGTCAATAATATATGAAGTCTTACATGCCCTTGTTTGTTGAGTTGATTTCTTCTCCACCCGCCAAAGATTTAATCCTAACAACAGGCGTACAAAAGTCAACTTTATTAACAAAAGGTATTAAAAAGTTCATTAAATGTAATAAGCATAAAAAAGTCATTTTAAAAAAAATGACATACCGCGTGTCATTTCCACATTAATATTCATTTTTTATTTTAAATTTATGGTATTATGATGGCTAATTATTTTGTCATTATCAATGGGTTAGTGTGTGATATAAATCAATAATGTTATAGGTTATGTGGAATGACATGATAAGAGAGAGGTTAGTAGAAGGTGATTCCTTTAGAATATATGACCAATAAGAGGCTTACAACTTAGTCAGGGGCATCATCGAACTTGTGATTAATTATGAAGATTCTATGAGATGAGTTAATAAATCTAAAACCTATATACACCTACTCTCGCACCAATATTAAGATAGTTGGATATACTTATATGGATTTTTGCGGATCAGTGAATTAGATATAATATTAAATTAAATTTATAATATATATATTGAAAATTTATCAATCAAATCCAATCCATCAATATAAAAAAAATTAATTTCAAACTACAATAATGGATCAGATTAGATTAACTGGTGGTTTAATTATATATATATATATATATATATAATAAAAATAATAATAATAATAAAAGTCAAACCACACATTGCTGTTAAAATTTTAAAATAAAGCAATAACACTAAAAATCAATAATAATAATAATAATAATAATAATAATAATAATAATATTATTATTATTATTATTATTATTATTATTATATATTTGTTTTCATTTAAAATTAAATTACTCCATATATATTTTTAATTGATAATTATATATACGTGGGTTGTGAGAACTGCAAGTTAATTTGCGGATTGAAATATATATAAAAAATTCAATTCAATCCACAAAATGCAATTTGAAAAAAATACAAACTGATTCAATTCATCACATTTATTAAATCATTATTTGATTATGGGTTGGTGCCAATTGAATTGGTTCAGACATGTTGAACAATTTATGAACATCTTTAATACTCGATACTTCCAATCAATTATATCATCTGATTAATTTTTAAAGGAATTGAATGGTAACTTTGCTCATAAATCAGTGATTATGGAATTCTTGTATAGCTTTCATCAACAAATGGTTTTTTTTTTATTCAATACGATAGGCAATTGCTCGACAATGCATCAAGTTCAAACTTCGCATGGCTCTAGCTCAACATTTCAGCCTATTGCATATGCTAGTAATTACTTGTTTCCCTAATATACTAGCTAGCATACAACAGGTAAAACAACACAAATAAATACTTAATAAAATAATAAAAAAAATAACACTAGTAATTTAACGTGATTTACTTTTTGATTTGGGTTACGTCCACATGATAAATTTTGAATATTTTTTATTTCACTAATAAAAATCATTTGATACAAAAAGAGAGCATTCTCTATACACAAACTAGAGATAATACAAAAAATGAGATAAATTAAAAAATAGTAGTATATAAGTATTTTCCAAAAGACCCCAAAATTATTTTCTTCACTATTTTTGTTACTCATCGTTTAGGAAAATTTTTTAAAAGTCTAATCTCTCACGTAAGAAAATTTTGTCTTTGGATTTTTTCTCATATTGTTTTTCTCAAATATACAATTTTGAAGTGTATGTATTTTTAAAAGCAGAAACATGTGCCTTTTATAGGCACAAAAGATGAAGAAAAGTCAGAAAAATTTGTCACAATCGATGAAATTTTTCTTCACAAATTGGGTGGCATGAGATTTTTGACTTTTGATTTTTTTTTCTTTTTTTTTTAATTAATTAGTGATGGGCCCTATGTTGAAGGGATACACTCACTAAAAACTTTTAACAATTGCAGCTAACACAACAAATCTCTCACTCCTGACAATATAGGAGCTCCACCATTCCAGCAGCTAAACGACAAAACTCAAAAAATGATCTTAGTAGAATATTCATCAACATGTTTGATCTATTTTGCTCTGTATGAATATTCTCAAGTTGTAATAGCTTCTTCTCCATCACATCTTTAATATATTAATACCTCACATTAATATAATTGATCTCGAGTGAAATGAGACATTTTTTCTAAGATAAATAGCACTCTAGTTATAACAAAAAAAATAGATATTTATCTTGCTGCAATCCAAATTATTTAAGAACTTTTTCATCCACAACTACTTTTTACATATTTTGTTGTTGTAATAAACTTTTTTTCAGTAGTGGACAATGCAATATACTTTTGTAGCTTTGATTGTCATGACACAACTCCCTCTGCAAAAGTAATTATGTATCCTGAAGTAGACTTTCTTGAGTCTACATCACCAACTATATATATATATATATCTGTGTACCCAATTAACACAAGTTCAATACCTCCAAAATACAGATATATTTGAAAGTACTCCAAAAATATCTAAAAATTCACTTTACTTCAACTCAATGTTCATTTCCAGGATTTGAAAGATATCTACTTACTACTCCAATGTATGAGCTACATCCAGTTATGTGCACACCATGACATATATTAGACTTTCAACTGCTGAAACATATGAATCCTTATCCATCTCATCATTTTCTTACTCTGTAGAATGGCTTTATTTGGAATTCAGTTTAAAGTAATTAACAATAGGACAATTAACTGTTTTAGTTTGGTTCATTTTAAACCTTTAAAATACTTTCTCAATATACTTCTTTTGAGATGTCCATAATTTCTTGGTGCTCCTGTTTATAATAATCTTCATGCCAAGAATCTGTTTTGTTAACCTCAAGTTTTTCATGAAAAAATTTTGCTCAACTGCTTTTTTAAGTTATTAATTCTGAAAAATATTTCAACCAACAATCAGCATATCATTCATATAGAATAAAAAAATAATTAATTTTTTATTAGATAATTTTTGCACAAAAATACAATGGTTTTAAATAGTCTTCTTGTAGCCTTACTCATGCATAACTAACTCAAACTTCTTGTACCATTATCTTGGTGTTTATTTTAAGTTGTAGAGGCTTTTTTTTTTAATATGTAAGTATAATCCTTTTTTCCTTTATGCTTGAAACCCTCTGGTCGTTCAATGTATATTTTTCTCTTCCAAATCACCATATAGGAAGACAATTTTGATATACATTTACTCAACTTCTAGGTTAAGACTTGTTGTCAATCCTAACACTATATGAATGAATGTCATTTTTACAATTAGTGAGAAAATCTCATCAAAGTCAATCTATTTCCTGTGACCGAACCATTTGACAACCAATTTGGCTTTGAATCTCGGATGGAAACTGTGTAATATCCCCTCATTCCAGCCTCAAGTGCTTGGATAAGGGAGTGTTACACCGACTTCTTCAAATCATTATTTTAATAAATGTTAGAAAGTCATACATATATTACTATTTTTTTACTCAAAACTCAAAGATATAAAAGATTTAATGTATATTTTATTTACATAAGATAATATTTACAAACTTTAGGCTAATTATAAAACCATATAAGATAATTTATGTTGAACCTTGAGGGGTATTTTTGTCATTTTGATGCTAACAAATAAAATAGCAATAATATATTTAACATAGTTGTGTTCTAAGTTTATTGAACAGGGTATGGAATATGATGCAAAAATGAAAGACTAACTTTGAAAGTAAAATAATGAAGAAATAACATGTTCACGCCCATGACTGTTTATGTCACATCTGTGATGTAGATTAGCGTCAACTATCCAACATTTAAAGTTCACGACCATGAAGAATCATAACAACCATGAATGATCATATCAGTCACGCCCGTGAAAGATAATTACGTCCGTGAGACAACATGTCATATTCCTCCAGAGAGCTTCACGACCAAAGTCACCACTTGGACCACGACTTAGAAGGATATTCATGCCCATGAAAGAATAAAATCACGTACATGATTAAACACTTCAATTCCTTCCAAAATGCTTCATATTCAGAGTCACCACTTGGACCATAGCTTGGAAGAACATTCACGACCGTCAATGAGGAAAAAGAAACATGACAAATGCAAAATTAAGAGTTGGTGCAACGACTATTTTCACATTAAATGCAATCAAACGACTATAATTCGCCAATGAAGTATAAATGCAAGTCATTTATGAATCTAGAACAAGAGAATAGCAATTACTTCGAATCAAAATCTTGTTGTAGCCATTTGTGCATTAATTACTTTCAACAAAATTTTAATTCTCTGTAAAAATCATTTTGCTCATAATTTTTGCGCATTATAGATTTGTGAGTGGTTCTCTTTGTAATCTACTACTCAAGTGACTTTGGGTACGTTGGGTTAAGAGTATAACACTTGTAAGGGTTATTTGTGTGAGCCATTAAAATATAAGGAATTGGTTTATTGTGTGAGTCATTAAAACACAAGAAATTTCTAGGTTAGGTGTGATCCATTGATAGAAACACCATAGTTGGGAGTGAGCTTGTAAAACTCCATTGTAACACTTAGTGTGTTAGTGAAACTCCTAATTGATATTGGGGAAATGAGTAGGGTTTGTTAACACCTGAACCTCTATAAATTTTTTGTGTGATATCTTTCTATCCCTACTCTACTTAACTTTTTATTCCGCACTTCAAAGTTAAGAATTTTAATAATATCTAATTCAACCCCTTTCTTGGTTCATTAACTGGACAACAATTGGTATCAGAGTTTAGTCTATCATTGAAGCCTAAACAGCGCTAGCAAAGATTAAGAAATGACCAATGAAGGATTCCAAAGTCTCAAACCGTACTTTGATAGAGAAAATTATGCTCATTGGAAGTTCCGGATGGAGACATATCTCGATAGTGAGGGAATTGAAGTCTGGGATAGTGTTAAGAAAAAATAGACACCACCAACTGGAAGAGGAGTTGATGGTGAAGAAAAATCCTGTTAAGAGATGATTGGACAGAGTTTTAAAGAAGAGCAAATTTCAAAAACTAGAAGGCAATGACAATTCTCTCAAGCTCATTATCCATTGAAGAATGTGGCAGAATACAACATTGCCTAACTGCATATAGCATGTGGAAAACATTAGAAAATTATCATGAAGTAACAAAGCAAGTTAAATCCAAAAAGATTTAACTTCTCACTTAAAAGTACGAACTCTTTAAGATGAAATCCAATGAGTCAATCACCGACATGACAAACCTTATTCTAGCCATCATAAATGGCATGAGAAAGCTTGGGAAACACTTGAGCTTGGAAGATGTAAACAAAAAAATTCTGATAAGTCTTCATCTTAAAGATTACGGTTCAAGAGTTGCTAGTATAAAAGAAGCCAACAAAGTCATGAGTGTCTTAAATACCGATGTGCTGATTGGCAAACTTTTAACACATGAAATGGCAGTAAAAAGAGATAGAGAGCTTGAAGCCGAGCCAGAAAAAAGAAAGTCTCTAGCACTAAAAGCCTCTACTTCAAAATCTCAAGAAGAAGTTGAAGATGATGAAGAAAAGAGTGATGATGCAAATGAGGACATTGCAATGCTCTTAAGAAGGCTGAAGAGAATAATTGAGAAGAGAATGGACAACTCTAGAAAATTCAAGCAAAGAAATCTCAAACACTTCTCAAATGACTCTCAAATGAGTAGAGAGAAGGTAAGGTGCTATAAATGTGGGAAGAAGAGACATATTAAACCAGAATGTCTAAGGCCCAAAAAGCACAAGAGCAAATACCAAAAAGACAATGGGGAAAAATGTCACAAATCCACATGGGATGACGAAAGCTTTTCAAGCGAAAAAGATGACAATGAAAGTGAAGAGGTCAACTTATGCTTCATGGCTATAGAGGATCACGTCTTGGATAAGGTAGGATCAATTTACTCATAATCATTCAATAATGATAGTAGTGATAATGATAGTAATAGTGAAGATGATGATGAGCAAAGTTTGATAGAGGTTTTGAATCTAGAACTAGAAAAATATAGGTGTAAATTCAATACTTACAAGAACAACATTTCTAGTTTGAAAAGTAAAATGGAAGTTTTAGAAAAAGAAAACCTTGAGCTTAAATCCTCTAATGAATCTCTTCAAAAATCATTAGATGAGTACTCCTCAATACCCTCAACAAAATCCTTGCTTAAAGAAAACAATGTTTTGAAAAATGAAGTTGAGGAACTTAGAAATTCCATTTCAAAATTTCACAAGGGCAATGAGAGTTTAGATACTCTCATTGTGTCTCAAAGACCACCTTTAATAAGACATGGTCTTGTATTTAAAGGAACGTCATCTTCATCTCACAAGACTACCTTTGTTATGTCAAGTGAACCCCATATCTCCACATTAGCAGTAACAGCCCCAAGGGCTAAGTGCACAACATACACTAAATCTTCTATACATAAGAGGAATGATCAAAGGTTGATAAGCCTAAGAAGGAAATCTCAAAAGGCTAACCATGCTTTTATGTATAAGAAACATGCACCTAGGAAAGCACCAAGTCATCATGCATGTGCATGTCATTGCTCACAAACTCTACCTAATAGGAAAATGGCTGTCAAAAGCATAGTAAGACCAAAAAGCATATTTAGAGCTAAACAATGTAATTATTGTATGAAATTTGATCATATAAATAAACATTGCTGGATAAGGAAGGCTCATTGAAAACCTTCATGTGCTAACCCCCTAGGACCCAAGCTCATTTGGGTACCTAAAAACAATACTTGAATTGTGATTTTATAAGTATGCCTCAAGTTCACAATAAACAAAATGTTTGGCTAGTAGATAGTAGATGCTCAAGGCATATGACCGGAGACAAAGAACTATTCAATGAAATCAAAAGTATTGATGGAGGTAAAGTAACCTTTGGAAACAATGCTAAGGGTAAGGTAATTGGCATTGACTCTATTGGTATTAATGGTATTGCTTTCATTGAAGATGTCTTACTTGTTAATGGTTTGAAACATAACTTGTTAAGTGTAAGTTAATTATGTGATAAGAGAAACCAAGTAATCTTTACTTCTAACGAATGTCTTGTAACCTCTATTAATGGCCAAGAGATATTTAAAGGAAGTAGAGATGTCAATACCTACATAATAGACTTACACAAAATATCTAACATTTCCTGTAAGTGTCTTGTGACTACTAGTAATGAATCTTGGTTGTGGCATAAAAGGCTTGGTCATGCAAGCATGAATTTAATTTAAAGCCTCAGCAAATGAGAGCTGGCAAAGGGACTACCAAAAGTCAAATTTGAAAAAAAAAAAGACATGTGAACCTTACCAAAGAGGAAAACAACACAAGTCATCATTCAAATCCAAAAACATTGTAAGTACCTCAAAACCTCTACAACTCTTACATCTAGATCTTTTTGGACCTACTAGAGTTGTAAGCTTAGGAGGTAAATACTATGCCTTTGTCATCGTCGATGATTACTCTAGATTCACTTGGGTAATTTTTTTAGCTCAAAAGAGTGATGCTTTTGAAAATTTCAAAAACTTTGCTAAGAGAGTTCAAAATGAAAAAGGATATTGTATTTCAAAAATAAGAAGTGATCATGGCAAAGAATTTGAAAATGAAAACTTTAAAAATTTTTTGTCTAGAACATGGCATTTCACATAATTTTTTTCATTTCCTAGGACGCCTCAAAAAAATGGGGTGGTCGAAAGAAAAAATCGAACTTTAATGGCTCGAACAATGCTCAATGAGTATGGTTTACCAACTTACTTTTGGGCCGAAGCCATAAATACTGCATGTTATATTTCAAATCAAGTTTTCAAAAGACCTCTCTTAAACAAAACTTCTTTTGAGTTATGGAATGGAAGAAAGCCCATGATATCATATTTTAGAGTATTTGGATGCAAGTGTTTCATATTGAATACCAAGGATAACCTTGAAAAATTTGCCTCTAAATCTGATGAGGGTATATTTTTAGGATACTCCACCACAAGCAAAGCTTATTGAGTCTTTAATAAAAAGTCATTAGCTATTGAAGAATCTATACATGTTTTTTTTGATGAATCTAGTAAGCTTGATCTTGTGAAAGATAGTGTTCTTGATGATATTGTAGGTACAATGGAAAAGCTTGATCTTGAAAATGAAAAAGGAGAAAATGATCAAAAAAATTCACATCAAGATGACTCTCTACCTCAAGCTCAAGAGGAAAACAAGCAAGAGCTCCCAAAGGAATGGAGATTGACAAAAGATCACCCAAATGAGCAAATCATTGGTGATCCTACAAAGGGAGTAAGTACTAGATCTCATTTCAAACCTTTAGATTCTAATTTTGCCTTTGTCTATCAAATTGAGCCTAAAAATATTGATGAGGCTCTTAATGATGAAAATTGGATGATTGTTATGCAAGAGGAACTCAACCAATTTGAGAGAAGTAAGGTATGAACTTTAGTTCCTAAACCCAATGAGCATCAAATCATTAGAGGTAAATGGGTATTTAGAAATAAACTAGATGAATAAGGTTCTATAACTAGGAATAAGGCTATGTTAGTTGCAAAGGGATATAATCAAGAAGAAGGAATAGATTATGATGAGACCTATGCTCCAGTAGCTAGATTAAAAGCCATAGAAATACTTTTAGCATATGCATGCCATATGAATTTCAAACTCTTTCAAATGGATGTCAAAAGTGCTTTCTTAAATGGTTTTATAGAAGAAGAAGTTTATGTTGAACAACCATCAGGTTTTGAAAGTCATAATTTGCCTAACCATGTATTTAAACTTTCAAAAGCTTTATATGGTTTGAAACAAACCTCAAGAACTTGGTATGAAAGACTAAGTTCTTTTATTTTAGAAAATAATTTTTCGAAGGGAAATGTTGACACGACTTTATTTATTAAAAAGCATAAGCATGATATTCTAATTGTTCAAATTTATGTTGATGACATCATATTTGGGTCTATTAATGAACTGTTTTGCCAAGAATTTGCTAAGTGTATGACTAGGGAATTCAAAATGAGCATGATGTGTGAGCTCAAGTTCTTCCTCAGTCTACAAATAAAACAAAGCAATGAGGGCATATTCATCAACCAATCCAAATATGCCAAAGACTTAATCAAGAAATTTGGAATGGAATGATACAAAAATGTCAAGACTCCAATGAGCACATCAACAAAATTGGACAAAGATGAAAAGGGTAAGAACATTAATGAAAAGCTCTATAGAGGTATGATCGGATCACTTTTATATCTTACAGCCTCTAGACCCGATATAATGTATAGTGTATGCTTATGTGCTCGCTTTCAATTATGTCCTAAAGAATCACATTTGAATGCTGTGAAAAGAATTTTAAAATATTTACATGGCTCATTGCATCTAGGTTTATGGTATCCTAGAAATTCATCCTTTCATATTATAGGATATTCAGATGCTGATTATGTCGGAAGTCTCTTGGATAGAAAGAGTACTTCAAGTACTTGTCACTTTATTGGTGAATGCTTAGTTTCTTGATTTAGCAAGAAACAAGTTTCAGTTGCTCTTTCTACAGCTGAAGCGGAGTATGTGGCAGTAGGATGTTGTTGTACTCAAATCCTTTGGATGAAACAACAAATTAAGAATTATGGTCATAGTTTGGACCATATAGCTATCAGATGTGACAATACAAGTGCTATAAACCTATCTAAGAATCCCATTCAACACTCTAGAAGTAAGCATATTGACATAAGACATCATTTTCTAAGAGATCATATTCAATATGGAGATGTTATATTGGAATTTATAAACACAGACAATCAATTGACAGATATTTTCACTAAGTCTCTAAATGAAGAAAGATTTAACTTCATAAGAAGAGAACTTGGTATGATTGATGGATTAACTTTATGATTGCCAAATTTGTCGAACCATGAATGTTAATCTTGTGTTATTATCTCATCTTTTAAGGTATGAAGTGGCAAAACTTGATGAAAAATATGATATAAGGGATAGAAGCACTTTCAAAATCCTTTAGTCTTGTTTTAGACTTAGTTTTATTTAATGAGAATTTTAGGCAATTCACGCCCGTGACATATATTCACGGTCGTTATCATAATCGCCAAAAGCTCCAGAAGCTTTCACGCCTTGCTTCACGACATGTTTCACGGTTGAAGGTAGTGAAGACTATGTTTCACTCCCATAACCTTTTCTGTCACTCCCGTGAAACCCTGTCTTCATGACCATGACACTTTTTTACGACCGTGAACATTTCTACCAAATAATTACAGAAGCGTTCACACTTTGTCTCACGTTTTGTCTCACAGTTATAAGTAGTGAAGATTTTACTTCACGAATGTGACTCATTTGTCACCACCGTGAAATTTTATCATTCACCCCCGTGACTATTAAATATCACGACCATGAATCGTTTCATATTCTTCATCACGGGTATAGCGCCTCTTCAGCAAACCGTGAACACGACATTTTCACGCCCGTGACTTAGCATTCACGACAGTGAAGATGTCGACTATAAAACGTTTTCTATCATTTTTTTCTCTCATTTCTAACTCTTCAACTTCTCTCATTTATCACCACATTCAATACCTTTCATAGATTCGGGCCCCCTAATAGCCTTTTCCATCTATAAATACCTTCAAAAACTCTTTCCTTCATCAGAAATCACAAAATCACAAGGTATTCTTTAAAAATCCTATCAGATATTTTTTTTTCGTTTCAAAAATCAATTTCAAACTCAAAAATGGAACCCGGCTCCTCTAAAGGCACCAGAAATAAGTCTCATGCTCCAAAAAGGTACACGAACTACTTTCTCAATATCATTCCAGAGCATTGTCATCCGAGATATTCGGCTCTCAAGAAAAGATCACTCCTTTCTTCTCAATCCTTTGAATGGCACGCTATTAGGACCCTTGGTCTCAAGACAAGCATGAAGGAACAACTCCAGGCTTGTCATCTAAAAGATTTTATTGATATCCATCAACCGACACTAAGGGAACCTACCCTCGAGTTCCTTAGCACCCTGCAAGTATCTCCCACTGGCACGGTGAAACTTCAACTCTGCAAGCATCCGAACACCCTCACTACAACGGAGTTCGGTGACATGTTCAACCTTCCCTCTGACGGTATCATCAATGAGAGTGAGGTGGAGTTCTATGCCAATCCGACATGTATTCATTTCGGACAAGATTACAGCTGGGATGTCAAAAAGATGAAAAGCACTCACTTTCGATCACCAGTGCACAAATACATGCATAGGTTTCTGACCTATAGCATCTTTGTAAGAGGAGATAACAAAGGTGCGATTCAAAAATCCGAGTTTTTTCTCCTGAAGATGGCCCGAAAAGGTCTAACAGTGGCCTAATCTCGATGGTTTGCAAACCATCTACTATCAATTGCAACGAAGCCCTGCGGAGACATCTTGATTGGTGGGTACGTGACTCACCTTGCTATCAAGCTTGGATATCTGAAGCTAGAAGAGCATAACTTCAACCTCGTACCAGCACATCCTAGAGACCGACTAGACATCGAATCTTTTATCAAGATAGGAGCAGTGGTTCGCATAGTTCATAAAAATAACATATATTACTGCTTCACCAATCCGGCTGGTGAGATTATTTGGGAAGACAATGATTCCGACGAATTCAAAGCTGGCCTCTAAGGAATCCAGCAAAGAAAAAGAGTTTGAATCGAGATGACGACCCTAGAGGTTGAGCAGAAAGTTGGACAATCCTCGACCTCCACACCGAACTTGGCTCAGTAGGTGGCTGACCTTTTAGCACCTCGTTTTGACCAACTGCAGGCTTCGATAAATGAGAGGTTGGAAAACTTCAAAGATTTTATGGAGTCTCGCATGGATAGTCTTGAGGCGGAAGTAGCATGCCTTCGGGATGGGTTATCCGGCTCCAAATCTAGCTAGAGATTTAGTGTTTATTATTTCTTTTTGCGTATTAGTTTCTAATATTGCAAATGTAGGATTTTAATTTACTTTTCAAATCTTTGTACTCTTGCATTTGGTACTAATATAATTGGTTTTTTATTGCATTAGTTTTTCCCTTATGATTTATCTTTTATGTTCTTTTTGTTGATGACAAAAGAGGGAGAACCTAGCAATATAAATGAATTAAATGAATATGCAAGTTACATGAATGCAAATGTGTTGATACTTTCAATATCCCTTCAATATACTTTGCATATACTTAACTAGTTAAAAGCAAACAACTTGTTATACTTTGAATATACCTTCAATATACTTTGTATATACTTAACTAGTTAAAAACAAACAACTTGATATACTTTGAATATACCTTCAATATACTTTGCATATACTTAACTAGTTAAAAGTAAACAACTTCATATACTTTGAATATACATACTTTGCATATACTTAACTAGTTAAAAGAAAACAACTTGATATATTTTGAATATACCTTCAATATACTTTGCATATACTTAACTAGTTAAAAAAAAAATTGGTATACATTGGATATACTTTGCATATACCTTGCATATACCTAAATTAGGAAGCAAACATCCATGCTACATTTCATCATTCTTAAAAATTCTTGCACTTTATTATTTTTTATCTTAAACATCTTTTGAGGGGGAGACTTCTCAAAAACACATATTGCTAGATTATTTGTCACCATCCAAAAGGGGGAGATTGTTGAACCTTGAAGGGTATTTCCGTTATTTTGATGCTAACAAATAAAATAGCTATAATATATTTAACATACTTGTGTTCTAAGTTTATTGAACATGATATGAAATATGATGCAATAATGGAAGACTAACTTTGAAAGTCAAATAATGAATAAATAACATGTTCACGTCCGTGACTGTTTATGTCACGCCCGTGATGTAGCTTAGCGCTAACTATCCAACATTTAAATTTCACGGCCATGAAGAATCATAGCAACTGTGAATGATCATATCAGTTACGTCTGTGAAAGATAGTCATGCTCATGAGACAACATGTCAAATTTTTCCAGAGAGTTTCACGACCAAAGTCACCACTTGGACAACGGCTTGAAAGGATATTCACGCCCATGAAAGAATAAAGTTACGCCCGTGATCAAACACTTCAATTCCTTCCAGAATGCTTCACGGTCAGAGTCACCACTTAGACCACGGCTTGGAAGAAAATTCACGACCGTGACATACATATTCACGACCGTGAATGAGAAAAAAGAAACATGATAGGCATGAAATTAAGAGTTGGTGCAAGGCAATTTTTGCATTAAATGCAATCAAACGACTATAATTCACCAAGGAAGTATAAAATGCAAGTCATTTATGAATCCATAATAAGAGAATAGCGATTACTTCGAATCAAAATCTTGCTGTAGCCATTTGTGCATTAATTACTTTCAACAAAACTTTAATTCTCTGTAAAAATATTTTTGCTCATAATTTCTGAGCATTATAGATTTGTGAATGATTCTTTTTGTAATCTACTACTCAAGTGAGTTTGGGTATATTGGGTTAAAACTAGAACACTTGTAAGGGTTATTTGTGTGAGCCATTAAAACACAAGGAATTGGTTTATTTTGTGAGCCATTAAAACACAAGGGATTTTCTGGGTTAGGTGTGATCCATTGATAGAAACACCATCGTTGGGAGTAAGCTTGTAAAACTCGATTGTAACACTTAGTGTGTTATTGAAACTTCCAATTGAGATTGGGAAGAGGAGTAGAGTTTGTTAACACCCGAACCTCTATAAATTTCTTGTGTGATATCTTCCTATCCCTACTCTACTTAACTTTTTATTCCGCACTTCAAAGTTAAGAATTTTTTTAATATCCAATTCAACCCCCCATTCTTGGTTCATTAATTGGGATTATAAATCTAAAATAAATAAATATAAATATGAAATACAAAAGAGTTGTGACCCACAATTTTCACTGTCGACTGCTTTACTGAATTAGGCAACAGTTAGCTTTATCTACAAGTTTCAACTACCTTTCTAAATTTGCGTAAAAAAAAACTCTCACGTTAAATTCTAAGTTTAGTGGTGCATAAAAATAAAATAATATACTATATCATGTTGTTCATAACATATAAAAATTTATGCAATATGTTTTATCATGCTTTTATGGTGCACATTTTTCATACAATTTATTATCTCATTGTTCAATAGCATATATATATATATATATATATATATATATATATATATATATATATATATATATATATATACCAATTCAAATATTTTTATCATATTCATTTTATTTTATAATGAACTCTTTTAATTTCATTAACTTATTTATACTCATAACACCTAGGAATCACTAACAAGAATAACAGGAGTTGTCATCTAGGCATTTATGAGTGTCACCCAGACATTTATGGTATGCACATACAAGTGTCATCATCGGCATTTATATATATATATATATATAATCACCGATATTAATAATAATACAATTACTGGCTTTAATTATAGTTTCATTACCGACTTCATTAATCGTATCATCATAGGTATTAATAATTCCACTGATTGATATACCAAACTATTCAAAATTCTAGTTATAAGCTAGGTGTTGTAGGACTTAATTAATATCATTAAATTTCATAACTCTTAAATTCATACATTTTGTACATATAATAACTCAATGAAAGTATTCTTTGCATAATATAATAAGATTCACATTATAACAATTAACCTAATATAACTTAAATATTTAAATTTTATTATTTTCAGTTTGCCCTATTTCAGGTAGAATTCGTGTTCTGTATTTTACCTTAATTTTGGTCATATTAAAGTCTGAATTAAATATAATGTCTTCTTATCATTTTTAGATTTGAATTTCAACTTTAATATGCAACTTGTATCACTAAATTTGGAGTTCTATATAAAAAGATATGATTAATTGAACATTGTTTGGTCACTAACAATTTTGCCCAGAATTTTCTGGACAGATTCTATATCCGAAATATATGTATTTTTCGGGTAAATATAGGTATATTTGTATTTTATAGTTTGAATAAAAGTTAAAATTATATGTCTTATCTTTCAAACCCAACCAAGAATACATTAATCCCAATTCTAGAACTTAAGTTATATTAATATATATGCTTACTGCTTCATAGATTCCAGCATTGCACACACATAATCACCTAATTTACTTTTTACCAAATATACTCCTAAGTCTAGCAAATATGTATACCTAGAATTTTATCACAAAATAATATTAATTTACAATCATTTACATATCAAATGCTCAAATCATGCAATTTTAAAATAAAACATAGACTATTGCCTTAAGTTATGTACAAACCTCTTCTTTTTCTCCTTCATTTTCTCTAGGTAGCTTTTTCTTTGCCTTTATTTCTTTGAGCTCATTCTTTGTCACTTTGAACTTCTATACTTATTTCTCTTCTTGATCAACACTTGAAGATTTTCTCTCTCCTCTTCTCTTGCTCTTTTTCCTCCATTTTTCCCTTACTTAGCTTCTCCAAGTCTTGTTGTGCATGAAAATGACTTTCACTTGTTCTTTTCCCTTTCTTCTTTTTCTTTCTCTCTAGATTAAGCTCTAGCTATGGTGCAAAAGGATGGGTTGGTGTGGACTACTTCATGAAGGCAGAAAAATAACTTAAGAAGAAGAGAAAAGGAAGAAGAAAGAAGAATCTAAGAAAATGGCCAAAAGTCTCACATGGGTCCTACCATTTTTTAACCAAAATCTTGACATTTAGGCTTAATTATCATTTTTAATCTTATTTTTCATGGAGTGAGCGGCCAACATGTATATTAGATGATAAATTTAATATTTTAAATAGCAAATATCTCATTAAATCCTCAAAAAATTTGGTAAATTACAAATTGACCCCAAAACTTATCAAATTTTGCAATGTAGTCATTTACCGTAAATCAACTTCTTTAAACTTTCTAAATACTTTATTAGGCATATATCATAATTATTAATCATTATCTTGATTAACTTTGGTCAAAATCCAAATTTAGACTCTGGTTGGTTCAACGCATCAATTTGGTGATATACGTGACTCGGGGCCTAAATTAGCATATGTGACAAATTGTTCTCTTTATGCTTAATTCTGAATACTCATTTATTCTCTAAAACTCTCTTGCCTTTTGGCAGTTTCATCAATTCAAAAGTCTTATTCTTATGCAAGGATTTCATTTCATCTTGCATGACTTCAACCCATTTATGTTTATGCTCATCTGTCATAGCTTCTTCAAAGTTCTTTTGTTGTCTTCCATCAATGAGTAATACATACTCATTTTCTAGATACTTTTTGCTCATTCTCAAAGGAAATGGAGAGGACACAAGTGTTGGTTGATGATGAACATTACTATCTTCAACATCATCTTTTAGGTCATTAATAGTAGCTTTATTTTCTTCAGGCATATCAACATGATCGTCATCCTCAACTTGTCTTGGCACTGGTGTTTGAGGAGTCAATTCCAAATCTTTTGAGTTGCCATCAGAATCAGGATCATTCTTCTTTATTCTAACAATATCTTCAATGGTCTTTTTCTTAACGAAAATAATATCGTAGCTTCTTATAAGTTTCTTCTCAACTAAATCATAAAAGTTGTAACCAAACTAATCTTTGTTATAGCCAATAAAAGTATACCTTCATGTTTTGACATCTAGCTTAGGTCTCTTATCTTTTGTAATATGCACAAAAACCTTGAAAGCAAACACTCGTAGAGGATTATAGAAAACATAATTTTTCGACCACATTTTATTTGAAATTTCTAATTTTAGAGGGATATAAGGTGAAATATTCAATACATACACAATCGTGAGTAAAACTTCTCCCAAAATATTTTAGGCAATTCTGAATGTGAGAGCGAACATCTGACTCTCTCCATCAAAGTCATGTTCATCCTCTTGGCTAGGTATTCAACTGCGGTATTTTTGGCGGCGTTGTTTGATACTGAATACCATGTTCTTTGCAGTATACATTAAACAGTCTAGTTTATTCTTCACTGTTGTCTATTTGAATGCATATTAGCTTCTTTCTAGTCTCTCTTTCAACTGAGCCATGAAATTCTTTAAGAAACACATGATTTTTTGTCTTTAAAGCATACATTCATGTCTTCCTCGAATGTTCATCAATGAAATTCACAATGTATTAAGCACCACCCAGTGACTTTAGTATTGGCCTACATAAATCTGAATGGACTAGATCTAACACATTCTTTATTATAGAAGGAAGGGAACTCTTAAAAGCAACTTTATTTTGTTTTCCTACTAAATAGTCAATACATTTTCTCTAAATGTAATTCATCCATTCCAGACAATATAGTCTTTCTGACTAGGGTGTTCATTCCTTTCTCATTCATGTGGCTGAATCTTTTGTGTCATAATTCAGCAATACTATTTTTCTCCACTGCACTTATAATATCGTTAGAGAGCTTTGCATGCATCACATACAAGGTAGCATGTCTTGTACCTCTGGTCACCACCAAGGAACCTTTAGCAAACTTCCACTTGTTACTAAAAAAGGTACTGAAAAATGATCATCCAGTCTTCTTGCAGAAATCAAGTTCAGACGAATATTTGGAATATGTCTGACATCTCTTAAAACTAACCTGTTACCATTTTCAGTCTCCAGAAAAACATCTCCTTTACCAATAACGTTTGACAAATTCTCATTTTTCATGTTCATAGTGTCAAAATCTCCTACTATGTAGGATAAGAAGATTTTTTTTTCAAACATGACATGAATAGTAGTACCACTATCAATTAGCCAGTTGGTTATGTGGGATGTAAAATTGATAGTATCATCACAAATGATATTGAATTCATTCATGATATTTGTCACTTCATCATTATTGTTGTTATCTCTCTTCACTTCATTGCCCTTTTGTTCCTTCTTAAACTTTTGACAGTATTTCTTGATATGACTCTTTTTTTTATAGTAATGACATTCAATATTGGTATATCTGTTTGACTTGCCTGTATTCTTTCCTCTAGACATCTTTTGCCTAGACTAACTCATTCCTTTGGAATATGTCTGACATCTCTTAGAACTAATTTGTTACAATTTTTTTGTCTCCGGACAAACATCTCCTCTACTAACAACATTTGACAAATTATTATTTTTCATGTTCATAGTGTCAAAATCTACTACTATGTAGGATAAAAATATTTTTTTTTTCAAACATGACATGAATAGTAGTATCACTATCAATTAGTCAGCTGGTTTTTTGGGATGTAAAATTGATAGCATCATCATAAATGATATTGAATTCATTCATGATATTTGTTGCTTCATCATTACTATTGTCATCTCTCTTCACTTTCTTGCCTTTTTGTTCATTCTTGAACTTTCGACAATATTTCTTGATGTGACCATTCTTTTTATAGTAATGACATTTAATATTGGTATATCTATTTGACTTGCTTCTATTTTTTTCCTCTAGACATCTGTTGCCTAGACTAACTCATTCCTTTAGAATTTGTAACTAGACCATTTTGTTGTGATGAAGAATATAAGTTTTGAGATCTTCTTCTTATTTCTTTATTCAGGATACTGCTTTTTACAGACTCTATATTACCTATACCATTAAGTGTAGCATTGTTAATTGAATTCTACAAAGTCTCCCATGACTTTGGTATAAAGCTCAATACTAGCAGAGCAAAAACTTCGTTATCTAGCCTTATGCTTATTTTGGACAGCTAATCCATGATTCATTGCATCTAATTTACATGATCTATTATAGAAATGTTTTCCTTGTATTTCAATTACATCAACTTTGTTAGATAAAATAATTTATTATTATCTATTTTTCATGCATACAAATGTTCGAGTTTATTCCACAACGTTCGGGTATGAGTCTTATTGCAGATGTAGTTATATACATTATCTTCGACGAACAATCAAATGTAGCCACACATCTACTCGTGCTTAAACTCTCAATCATCATTTGTCTTGCGTTCAAGTTTAGTTATAATAAATATCGACATACGCATTTTCATCACAAATAGAAAATTCTTCATTTTGCTTCTCCATATGTGATCATTTGTCATTTAAGTTGGTCATCTTGGTATCATTTGTCTCCATTGTAAGACTCGTTTATATGACAATAATCAAATAAAATCTTTTCTAATATGAAAGATTAATTAATATTACAACTACAAAGTATACTAAAAAATTTATAGGATTAATAAGTTGACGTTGATACCACTTGTCGGACACAATAGATAAAACAACACAAATAATTATATAATAAAATAATATACAAAAAATAACACTAACAATTTAACTTCGTTCGCCCTTTGATTTAGGCTATATTCACAGAAAAAATTCGGAATATATATTTTTTAACTAGTAAAAGTTAATGAGTATAAAAAGAGAGTATTATCTAGACACAAGTTATAGTAATATAAACAAAATGAGATACATTCAAAAATAGTAGCGCACAAGTGTTTCTATAAAAAATTCAAAATTATTTTTTCACCATTTTGTCACTCATATTTTTTGGAAAAATTTTAAAAACCATACTCTTTTACACAAAAAAAATTTTTCTATGGATTTTTTTTTCCAATTATTGCCTTTCTCAAAATATACTATTGCAGTGTGTATTTTTTAAAGCAGAAACCAGTGTTTTTTATAAGAATAAAAAATGAAGAAAATTCAGAAAAATTCGGCATAGTTGGTGGAGTTTTTCTTCACGTGCTAAGTGGTATGAGATTTCTGATTTTTTATCTTTTTTATAATTAATTAGTGGTGACTCTATATTGGAGGATCCACTCCCTAAAATCATTCGACAATTACGGCTGATACAACATTAAATAACTTCAACCCATCCAATTTCTTATCAAAAAAATAAAAATAAAAATCCCACTTATAATTATTGGAGCGTTACAAAATAATACTCTGCATATCCGCAACCTCTCTATCATCAGAATGAATCTGTGCATGCGGTTTCAGCGCATCACGAGGGAGTGCAAATTGCAGATTCTGGTGGGACTGGGGCACCGATGCTACTCCATTAGTAGAGTGCCTATCAAATCCCAAGAAATGTGTCGGTGCCGTACGGGATTAATCCAGCAACCGCTGCCGTGATCGCTTGGCTTGAGCGGCTGACGCAATTTACAGGAATGATGGGCGCTGCTAAGAAATAAATGGCCGATGGATGACCACGGAGGCACAACTATGGTAGAAGAGAATGATTTCATTTAATATAAATATATTAAAATTTAATCATGGAATATTATAAATATATTTTACATATATTATAAATATATTTTAGATATACACATAATAGTATATTAATACATTTATAATAAAAATATGTATTTTTAAAATAATAAAATTTAAAAAATGTATGTTCGAAAGAGAGCAAATAAGGAAATATATTTATATATATTCCTTTTTTGTGTGTGTGTTTATATACAATTCTGTTTTTGTTGTTTAATAAATACAAATTTGCCGTGCATGTGCATTGCACGTTTTCATTATTTTTATAATATATAAGATTTATAATTTAGAAAATTATAAAGTAATCAAAAATTTGGATGTAACAAATTCTTACAATTAACTTTGGCATGAATTTAAAATTTTATAATTAAATTAAATTTATTTTATTTATATTAATATTATGAATCTTTATTTTAATTTGACCAATTTTATAGGAATTATCTTTGTTTTTTCAACTTTATTAATCTTAATCCACTTAAGCTTCTCTAGTTTAATTTAATTTCATTCCTAAATTATAAAAATATATTAATATACAAAAAATAATCTTATTTGAAAAACCTAAAAAAGTCATATAAAAAAACTAAAAAAAATTAATTTATAATATGAAAAATTTTACAGGCTTTAGAATTCTTTCTTCCTATTTTATTTTTTTCATTTTTTATTACATTAATGAATTTAGAATAATCTTTTTTTTTCTATTTATTCCCCAAAAATGACAATTTTATGGTCCTATTAATTTAGAAATTTGAATTATCTTTCCTTTTTAGTATTATAACTTATTTCTTTTATTTTATAATTTCTTTTCTTATTTAGACATTAAGAATGATTTTCTTTCCAATTTTTTCGTTCCTATTAAATTGCCTAGTATTTCGTTTTTTTTTTCTTATTTAGACATTAAGAATGATTTTCTTTCCAATTTTTTTTCTATTAAATTGCCTAATATCAATTAACTAGATTTCTTTTGATCTTATATTTGTACTTTATAATCCTTGAATTTCATAATATAATTCTTATATTTGTAAGTTTCACATACAAAACGAATCAGACATATTCAGAGTTGGATTAGATGAGCTGCTCATCATCTGCATTTATATTTTATAGTGACTCTATTTTTGTTTTTTTTTTTTTTTCATCTTATCATTAATTGGATAGGCAAACTTTCCACCGTCCACTTAGAACCTACTTTTAGCATCTCGAAATTATTGTCATGAATTTAATAATTGGTAGACACAACAACAAAAAATCTATAAATAAAAGAATTGGTCCTATTGGAAGATAAGAAAAATAATAAACATTTTTTCATATTTTATTCTTTATTGTCTTCTATATATTTTAAATAACACATAACTCTATTTTATTTTTATTACAGACAAATGAAACATCCAAAAATAATAAAAACAAAATTACATAGGCACTAAACGAAGCCAAGAGATACTAATCAAATCCTCTTGAAGAAGAGAAACAATACCCGACAAAGGATCCTTGAACTTAGTGACACCCTGATTATAACTGAAAGACTCATTAGCGAGTTAATCAACAATGTTTTTCTCCCAATAAATATGTTGAATAATGATTGAGGGATTAATTGTCATCATAATGCCTTTGAAGGCTTGAATCTACGTTTGCAATTTTTCCATCAAAATAGACAAAAAATAAATTAGGGGGTAAAATGGGACAAATAAAAGCATCCCATATATTAATTTTCTCATTGTTTTAGATTCTTCATTGCTCATATTATTTTGTTTTATTTTTCTTCATGATTTTCTCATCGTTCTAGATTTTTCTTTGCTAAAATTATTATTATTATATATATATATATATATATATATATATATATATTGTTTCTCTTTATGATTTTAGCTTTCTTTTATTTTCTTTTTTTATTGGATTTGGAATTGCTTTTCATCCACACTATTTTTTCTAAAAACTTGTGTTTGTATAACCTTCAGTATAAAAGTTACAAAAAAAATATTTTGCACTTGGATATATAGGCTCTAAATTAATCTAGACTTAATTTTAAAATCATTATTTGTAATATCAAATAGACAGTGGATATGAAACTACTGCATAGAGATGATTTGCATTTTCAAAAACCAGTCAAAAATATTTTTTGAAGAAAGTGCAAAAAATCACCCTGTAGTTTCATGATTTTACAACTTTAAGTATGTGGTTTTTTTTTTAATACAAAGAAGGTCTCATAGTTGAACATGTTAGTAAAAATAAGTATCAACCTATTAAGGCATTAAAAAACTGTGACATGGTGATTATGTCTCTCCTACATGTCATAATATCTCTATTTTATTTAATTCACAATTCATAAAACCCTAAAATTTGATCTAACCTAGAACTTTGAATCATCCTCCCAAGCTAGCCCCTCACACTCGTCCCTTTTCTTCAATCGTGTTAGGTAGCTTTCTCATTCGTTTCTTTCAACATCATGCACTTTCACCAATTTCAAGCTATTCTTCTACCCTTTATGCCCATTGGTGACATAAACTGTAGAGGGTTTGATGGAAACACATGCAAAGAAAGATCATGTTATAGACATTGAAGCTCCACATCTCCATCAATACCTATCTACTCTAACGAGATCAAAGATGTAAACATCCGACACTGGTTCAAGAGTGGTAGGATCCCAATTGCCTATGAGAAGAATTTTCTCAAAAAATGGAAGTGTCAACATTAACATAACATTGGAATTCCACCTTGAGGCCTTGTTCTTCGCAAAATATTATAGGTTGCGTTGTATATCTAAGCCCAAAGTGCAGCGGGTTGCAAATCTACTACAATTATTAGTGTTGTTCTTGTGAGTTGACTTTCTTCATATGCATTTCTACATGTATCTTACTTGGACATATACATATTGCATATACTTCACTTGATCATATACATTCCACATGTATTTTTATAGGGATAAATTTATGATATGCACTAGCTACATGTCCAAACATTTTACAAATGTGTCAAGTTATACATGTCTATTTTATAATTTAGTTGAGGATAATATGAAATTAAAATTTAAGTCAGTATAATGGCTATTGAAATAATAGAAATATGACGTAGTTAATTTAATTAAATTGAACCAAATGACAATATTGTATTTTTGTATTAACTAGTAGAATTAGATATAATAATAATAATAATAATAATAATAATAATAATAATAATAATAATAATAATAATAATAATAATAATAATAATAATAATAATACAAAAAAGGAAAAAGACAAAAAAAAAAGGAATGGATAAGAAGAAACAAAATAGGAGAATTAGTGGTCTTATCCATTCTTATCCTCTACCACATTTCTTATCCTCTACCACATTATTGATTCCCATGATTTGATCTTGATATGAGATTGTGATAAATAAATTATATACATGATTGTTATACATGTATTTGATTTTTTTTATGAAAAATAATGGAAGAATGATTAGTTACAAATGCATATGGATATAGATTTAAAAGGTGTTGTGATTAGTTAAACGGTATTGTATATCAAAAGAAATGGCCTAAGATCAAAACAAATGATCAAATGCAAATAAATAGTAAAAGTAGAGACCTATGACCAAATAAATATGCAAATAAAATAAAAAATTAAGCTAGCTAACAAATACAAATGTTCACATGAAAATTCAGGACAATATCAGTTTAATTTAGTCACAACAAAAAAATAAATGAACAAACATAAGTATAAGTAAGGAGCGATGATTGTATACTTTAATTTTATTTGAATCTAAATGATATTGGTGAATAAAATAAAATACATATTATGTAATGTGTACAATTATGATCAATTATTAAAAAATATTATTAGGTAATTTAGAGCTTATTTAATGATTATTTTCACTAAGACATAACTCATTAATTGTAACATCATTGACTTTTTCCATATGCATTTCTGCAGCATCTCATTTGCGCATATACATTTTGCATATATATCACTTGAATACATGCATAATATGAATTTTTATTTAAATATATTCATGACATACAATTACTTTATTTTCAAATATTTTACAATTGTATAGAAATGCACATGTCTGTTTTATAATATAGATGAAAATGATATGAAATTAATATTTAAGTGAATAAAGAGACTAGACTGAATTAATAAAAAGTTGACATAATTAATTTAAAAAAAGTGATTAAATTATATATATATATATATATATATATATATATATATTTATTTATTGGTTAGTACAATTGGGTAAATGTTTATATGTAGACATGAATGTATGTATATGTATGTATGTATGATGATAATAAAAAAAATAATAATAATAAAATTAAAAAAAAAAAGAGAAACATACAGTAAAAGAAGAGAAAAAGAAAAGTAAAAAAAAAAGGAGTCAAAAAAAAGAGAAGAAAAAGTGATGGGTGAAGAAAAAAGAAAAGGAAGACAAAATTTTTAACTTAGGCTGAGTCTTTTTCTTCCTCCTCCTCTTCTTCTTCTTTTTTGCTTCATTCCTTCAGCCTATTTCTTTGAAGTTCTAAAAATATTTTCTTCTCTTTTCACTTCAGAAATTACAGCAACAAGGTTAGTCAAGGGTGATTATAGGTGAGTAAACAATTATTTTGTGTTAATCTTGATTACGGTGTTTAGGATTCATAAATAAGCGGTGTTTTGTACTAAGATTTTGATGATCTTAGAGATCGAATCCGGAGAAGTGTAAAACATAAAAAGTGTTCCTTTATATCTTATAGTTATGGATATATAAATATTTTTGCAAGATTTTGTATATAGGAAGAGATATTATCTCTCTACTGAAACTGGTACTGATGCGAACCCTAACTGAATTAGCCACTATTTTTATTAGTTTTGAATATGATAAATCCATTATTTGAAGTATCCCAAAATATAAAAATTTTAGATATATGTATTATGTATCTTTATACCAAATTTTATCTTCATATATCATTGAGTTATGATGAAGAAAACTATGATTGTTCCATAGTTGCTAAGTGCCCTATACAGGTCTAGAAACTTGTTTAATAATTTTGAGCTCCTTAAAAATAGATTCTGTACATTATCAAAATATAAAAGTTATAGATATATGGCTTATCTAAATTTTAGTACTAATTTCATCTTAATATGTTATGTATAGAGTAAGTTATGGCCATTACAATTCATACTGTCTTGAAAACCAACTATGTTCTATAGCAGTAAAATGATGCCCATAATTTGAGGGTCTTAGATATATAATTGATGAAAGTTGTAAACATGAACAATATTTCATTTGAACCCATATAAGTGTCTGTAAATTTTCATTGCAATATGAGTTATATATCATAAGTTATGATGAGATTAAGTTGGTACCCTGAAACTACCTAAAGGCAGAAAATAGGGCAGAAAACAAAATACATTTAGAAATTCCACCAAAAATTTGTACAGTGATCCAATTGGTTTGAAATTTTAATATGTTATATAAGTATATGTTAATTTTAATTAGAAATAATAATCAGATTAATTGATCAAGTACATAAAAAGTTATAGGAAAAACAGTCATATAAGGTCACACTGCCTCATAGGAAAAATTTTAATTATTGATATGAATAATACATATTAATTTGTTTAAGCCACATTAAGTTTCTCTAGTCATAAATTAACCAATTATATTTCAATATTAGGCTCAAGACAAATTAGAGATACACAAGAAGGGGGTAGACAATAAGTTGAGGGTTGGAATCAAAGAAAAAAAGGTGAGTCTAATTATCAATTGAATTTTTTAGTGCATATGAATGTTGCTTGCTATGTGATTCATATATTTGTGATAATTTTTCCTTGATAATATGATGATGAATAATTTGTGACATTTGTGGTACATATAAGTTTGTATACTTGTAGTATATTTGAGGTATATGTTTGACATATGATATATATATACCTCATATATATATATACATGATATATGTATAGTATATGCAAGGTATATGTGTTAACATATGAGGTATATATGTGATAAGATACAATGGTTGATGAATATGTAAGTACAAGTGCATATGCATAATGACTTAAATGACGTTATGACTAGTTAATCGACATTGCAAAGCAAAAGAAGAGGCCTATGGCCCAACAAATGTGCAAATGAAACAATTGATCAAGCTAGCTAGCAAATGCAAATGCAAATGTTCACATGGAAACCTAGGGCAATGTCTGTTTAACCTTGTCACAAGAAAATAAAATGAATAATCATAAGCATAAGTAAATAGCAATTAATGAATACTTGATTTTATCTATATTTATATGTTATTGACTGATGAAATGGAGTATAAAGCGTGTATTAAGTATATTTGATATTTGCTATTATGAAATATCTGGTGCTTTAGAACTCATTTGATGATTATTCTCACTGAGTCGCATCTCACCAAATTGCATCATTTTTCAGGTAGAGAAGAGTAGTAGTTCATATTGAGGTGCATATAAAAGTCATGGATCAAAGGTCATCGGCCGAGCCTCCCCACTTTCTCTCATTGCATTCCACATAAGCATAAGAACTTATCATTTATATTTGAGGGTTGAACACTTGCATATGTATAATTTCAATGAATATGTACTAAGATATATATATATATATATATATATATATATATATATATATATATAAATGGATTCAACTTGTAAATTTACTAACTTTTAAACATAATGTTTAAGTTATTAATATATGTGATGTTATAGGCTATGATTAAAGCATTCGTATTGATTGTGAAATTATTGTTGATAATATGAGATGAGTTAAAAAAAAATTACTCTCGCTGTAAACATGATTTTATTCTATTCTTGTTTCATACGTGATAATTTAATATAAAAACAACATATGCAGTATATAGATGTATAAGGTGTTAGGTGTTACATTTTTGGTATTAGAATAGGGATAGGTTCCATGGGAACATGCATATGCATAAGAGCATGATAACATATGCATAATATGTGTTGAACATTATGTAGTGACATAATTTCATTTATTTTAGGGTCATCATAAGACATGATTCACCAAGGAGAGAGAGGGCGGCCGAAATGCACCCTCATGAGGCATCACCTCATTTGCATAGAGATCAACCAACACCAGGAGCTAGAGCTCCCGTGCATGCATCCCAATCATCACATGCAGAAATGCCATATGAAAACCCAGAACAAGAAGTACACTTGCCTGAAATGCATAGACAAAGGCATTACGATAAGCTAAGAAAACATGGTGCAGTTGATTTCTATGGCTCGACTGATCCAGTTGAAGTAGAGACATGGCTTAAAAGGACACGAAGTGTATTGAATATGATGAGATGCACTCCAAAGGAGAAATTTGATTATGTGGTATCTTTGCTTCAGGGTAATGCCTATGAATGGTGGGAGACAGTTCCAAAAGTGATGCACAACCTCCAGTTCTAACATGGAATTGATTTTCACAGAGAATTTCAAAATAACTATATGCAGAGTATGAGGTGCAGTTCAACAAACTTTCCCATTATGTCACTTTTATGGTCTCTACTGAAAGAGACAAATGCAAAAAGTTTGAAGAGGGCCTCAAGTATGAGATCAGAAATAGAATCACAATTACTGATTTGGATAGTTATACCAGACTCGAAGCTGCTGTAATTAGAGCTGAAAAGTTAATGAAAAAAGCTGGAGAACAACAAGTAAAAAGGGTGACACGAGAGTTTGTTGTATAGTCTAGTAGAGGATATGGAAAGAAAGCTAGATATATGCCAAGCTAGTCTGGCAACAGAAGTGGGTACTCTAGTTCTAGAGGTCAAGGCATGACTCTCTCTTACCCAGGCAGAGGACAAAGCCAGTATACAGAACAGAGACCTACTTGTATTCATTGTGTAGACAACACCTAGGTGAATGCAGAAGGCTCACAAGAGCTTGTTATTTTTGTGGGTCCTTAGATCACATGTATAGAGATTGCCCAAAAAGAGCTAAATTAGCAGAGACCAGCAGAGGCAGAGGAGTATCTGAGACTACAATTGATACACTAAAGGTTAACACTACCAGTGGGACACATGTCAGAGGCAGAGGTAGAGGCAGAACTAGTGTAGTAAGCAGAGGAATGACCAGATCTGAGGGTCAGAGTTCCACAGGCCAGGGTATTTGCTATGACTAGGCATGAGGCAGTTGATGCTCCTGAAGTGGTTACTAGTAATATTTATATTTATGATATACTAGCATTTGCATTGATTGACTTAGGATCCACGCATTAATTTATATCATTACATATGACATCCAAACTGTATCAAAAGCATGAGTCATTGGGATTTGATATAAATGTGAGTACTCCACTCGGAGCAATAGTAGTTGTGAATGATATATGTCGTGACTGTTCGATATTCATTGATAAAGTTGAATTGAAAACTGATTTGATCTTATTATCATTACATGAATTTGATGTAATATTGGGAATATACTGGTTAACTAAACATCATGCCATAATGATTTTTTTCTAAGGAGGTAATTTTAAAGTCCTCTGATAAACAAAGGATTGTGTTTAAAGGAGAAAGGAAGTTGGTACTTGCATGTTTGATTTCAGCAGTTAAAGCTTTTAAGATGGTGAAAGGAGAGTGTGAGGCTTTCTTAGCCTATGTGACAGACACAAGAACTTAGGATATTATGTTAGAGAATATTCCAGTAGTGTGTGAGTTCCCAGATATATTTCCAAAGGATTTGCCTGGATTGCCACCAGATAGGGAAATAGAATTTACTATAGATTTGGTGTCTAGGGCCTCACCTATTTCTATATCTCCTTACAGGATGGCACCGATTGAGTTAAAGGAACTTAAAACTCAATTGTAAGAGTTACTTGATAAGGGATACATTCGACCTAGCATATCACCTTAGGGAGCCCCAGTGTTGTTTGTAAAAAAGAAAGAAGGAATGATGAGATTGTGTATAGACTATAGACAACTTAATAGAGTGACAATGAAGAATAAGTATCCTTTACCTAGAATTGATGACTTGTTTGATCAGTTACATGGAGCTCAAGTATTTTCTTATATTGATCTAAAATCGGGCTATGATCAGCTTAAGATAGCTGAGGTAGATATTCCTAAAACTGCATTTCGTACTAGATATGGCCACTATGAATTTCTAGTCATGCCATTTGGATTAACCAATGCACCGGCTGCTTTCATGGCTTTGATGAATAAGGTATTTTAGCCTTATCTGGATAATTTTGTTATTGTCTTCATAGATGACATTTTGGTGTACTCTAAAAGTAAAGAGGAACATGAGATGCATTTAAGAACAGTGCTTCAGACTCTGCAGGAGAAACAATTGTATGCAAAGTTTAACAAGTGTGAATTCTAGCTTGATCATGTTGTGTTTCTTGGACATATAGTATCGAAAAAAGGCATAGAGGTTGACCCAAATAAAGTTAAAGTCATAGTGAGTTGGGAAACACCAAAGAATGTGTCAGAATTTTGTAGTTTTTTGGGTTTAGTCGGATACTACTGTAGATTTGTTGATGGGTTCTCATTGATTGCTAGCCCTTTGACCAAATTGTTAAGAAAGAATGTGCCTTTCAAGTGGACTCTTGAATTACAAAGGAGTTTTGATGAACTAAAACACAGGCTAACCTCAGCACCAATGTTAACCATCCCTACAGGTACAAGTGGGTTTACAGTATATAGTGATGCTTCTCTCTAAGGCTTGGGATGTGTGTTGATGCAACATGGTAAGGTGATAGCTTATGCATCCAGACAACTGAGACCACATGAGATCTCATATCCAGTGCATGATTTAGAGTTGGCTGCAATTGTATTTGCATTAAAAATTTGGAGGCATTATTTGTATGGTGAGACATTCCAAATCTTCACAGACCATAAAAGCTTGGGTTACTTGCTGACACAGAAAGAATTAAACATGAGGTAGAGATGATGGTTAGAACTATTGAAAGATTATGATTGTACAATTGAATACCATCCAGGAAAAGCCAATGTGGTAGCAGATGCATTGAGTAGGAAGGCCAGTAGCAGTGTAGCTCACTTGCAAACATTCTCTTTTCCATATTTGATTCGATTACAGTCTATGAATGTTCAATTGAATATGCATGATGGTGGATCATTGATTGTTACTCTTCAGGTCAAACCTATATCAAAGGATAGGATCAAAGTTGCACAGAGTAAAGATCCTAAATTGTGTGAGAAAATTAAATGAGTAAGGCAGGGAAACAGTAAAGATTTTCAATTGCAAGACGATGTACTGATGTTAAAGTCACGCATATGTGTTCCAAACATTGATAACTTACGTTAGGAAATAATGGATGAAACACACAATGCACCTTATGCAATGTATCCAGGGATGACTAAGATGTATCACAGTTTAAGACCTCATTACTAGTGGCTAGGAATGAAGAAAGACATAGCTGAATACATTTCTAAATGCTTAACATGTCAGCAGATTAAGATAGAACACCAAGCACCAATTGGTAAACTACATCCTTTACCAGTACCAGAATGGAAATGAGAAAAGATAACGATGAATTTTTTTTATGGATTGCCCAAAACTCCATGGAAAAATAATACAATATGGGTAATTATTGATAGGTTAACCAAGTCAGCACATTTTCTACCTATCATATGGGGGTGTACACTTGAGAGTTTGGCCAAATTATATGTGAATGAGATAGTCAGATTGCATGGAATTCCAGTATCCATTGTGTCTGATAGAGATCCACGGTTTACTTCACATTTTTGGGTGAGTTTACATAATGCATTGGGAACAAAATTGAATTTTAGTACCGCATTTCACCACAGACTGACGGACAATCAGAAAAAACTATACAGACATTGAAATATATGCTTAGAGCATGTGCTATAAAATTCAGAGGTGCTTGGGATGAATATATAGCGTTGGTGGGTTTGCATACAACAACCAATATCATAGCAGTATTCAGATGGCACCATATGAGGCATTGTATGGTAGAAAGTGCATAAGCCCTATCATCTGGGATGAAAAAGGTGCACGTGCATTAGAAGGGTCAGAGATAGTACAAGATACAGTGGATAAAATCAAGGTTGTCAAGATTAAGATAAAGGCAGCACATAACAAATAGAAAAGTTATGCTGATCAACATAGAAGGGAGATGGAATATGAGTTGGGTGAGAAGACATTTCTACGAGTATCTCCATGGAAGGGAGTAATCCGATTTGGCAAGAAAGGTAAATTGAGTCCAAGATACATAAGACCTTACGAAATTCTTGAGAAGGTTGGTCCACTGACATACAGATTGGCTTTACCACCAGAGATGGCTCAGATTCATAATGTGTTTCATGTGAGCATGCTTAAAAGATACAGGTCAGATCCTACACATGTACTTAAAGATCAAGTCATTGAGATTGCAAATGACATGAGTTATGTTGAAGAACCAGTGGAAATCATTGAATACAAGACTAAAAGTTGAGAAACCGAGAAATACCTTTAGTTAAGGTATTATGGAGAAACCATTCACAATAAGAGGCAACATGGAAAACAGAAGAAAATATGAAAAAGCAATATCCACACCTATTTTCAAGTATTAAATTTTGAGGACGAAATTTTTAAAAGGAGAGGAGAATTGTAACATCCTTGACTTTTTCCATATGCATTTCTGCAGCATCTCATTTGCGCATATGCATTTTGCATATATATCACTTGAATACATGCATAATATACATTTTTATTTAAATATATTCATGACATACAATTAGATTATTTTCAAATATTTTACAATTGTATAGAAATGCACATGTCTGTTTTATAATATAGATGAAAATAATATGAAATTAATATTTAAGTGAATAAAGATACTAGATTGAATTAATAAAAATTCAACATAATTAATTTAATTAAATTAAAATAAGTGATTAAATTATATATATATATATATTTATTATTATTGGTTAGTAAAATTGGGTAAATGTTTATATGTATACATGAATGTATGTATATGTATGTATGTATGATGATAATAAAAATAATAATAATAATAATAATAATAATAAAATTAAAAAAAAAGAGAGAAACATACAGTAAAAGAAGAGAAAAAGAAAAGTAAAAAAAAAAGGAGTCCAAAAAAAAAGAGAAGAAAAAGGGACGGGTGAAGAAAAAAGAAAAGGAATACAAAATTTTTAACTTAGGCTAAGTCTTCTTCTTCCTCCTCCTCTTTTTCTTCTTCTTTGTTTTATTCCTTCAGCCTATTTCTTTGAAGTTCCAACAATATTTTCTTCTTTTTTCACTTCAGAAATTACAGCAACAAGGTTAGCCAAGGGTGATTATAGGTGAGTAAACAATTATTTTTGTTAATCTTGATTACGGTGTTTAGCATTCATAAATAGGCAGTGTTTTGTACTAAGGTTTTGATGATCTTAGAGATCGAATATGGAGAAGTGTAAAACATAAAATATGTTTCTTTATGTCTTAGATTTATGGATATATAAATATTTTTACAATATTTTGTATATAGGAAGATATATTATCTCTCTACTGAAACTGGTCCGGATGCAAACCCTAACTGAATTAGCCACTGTTTTTATTGGTTTTGCATATGATAAATCCATTATTTGAAGTATCCCAAAACATAAAATTTTTAGATATATATGTTATGTATCTGTATACCAAATTTTATCTTCATATATCATGTGTATTTTGAGTTATAATGAAGAGAACCATGATTATTCCATAGTTGCTAAGTGCCCTATACAGGTCCAGAAAATTGTTTAATTATTTTGAGCTCCTTAAAGATAGATTTTGTACATTATTAAAACATAAAGGTTATATATATATATATGTCTTATCTAAATTTTGGTACTAATTTCATCTTAATATATTATGTATAGAGTAAGTTATGACCATTACAAGTCATACTGTCTTGAAAACCAACTTTGTTCAATAGCAATAAAATATTGCCTATAATTTGAGGGCCTTAGATATATAATTGATGAAAGTTGTAAACATGAACAATGTTCCATTTGAACCCATATAAGTTTCTATAAATTTTCATTGCAATATGAGTTATTTATCATAAGTTATGAGGAGATTAAGTTGGTACCCTGAAACTACCTAAAGGCAGAAAACAGGGCAGAAAGCAGAATACGTTTAGAAATTCCACCAAACATTTTACAGTGATCCAATTGGTCTGAAATTTTAATATGTTATATAAGTATATTTTAATTTTAATTAGAAATAATAATCAGATTAATTGATCAAGTACATAAAAATTTATAGGAAATACAGTCCCATAAGGTCATACTGCCTCATAGAAAAAATTTTAATTATTGATATGAATAATGCATATTAATTTGTTTAAGCCACATTAAGTTTCTCTAGTCATAAATTAACCAATTATATTTCAATATTAGGCTCAAGACAAATTAGAGATACACAAGAAGGTGGTAGACAATAAGTTAAGGGTTGGAATCAAAGAAAAAAAGGTGAGTCTAATTATCAATTGAATTTTTTAGTGCATATGAATGTTGTTTGCTTTGTGATTCATATGTTTGTGATGATTTTTCCTTGATAATATGATGATGAATAATTTGTGATATTTGTGGTACATATAAGTTTGTTTACTTGTGGTATATTTGAGGTATATATTTGACATATGATATATATATATATATATATGATATATGTATAGTATATGCAAGGTATATGTGTTGACATATGAGGTATATATGTGATAAGATACAATGGTTGATGAATATGTAAGTACAAGTGCATATGCATAATGACTTAAATGACATTGTGACTAGTTAATCGACATTGCAAAGCAAAAGAAGAGGCCTATGGCCCAACAAATGTGCAAATGAAACAAATGATCAAGCTAGCTAGCAAATGCAAATGTTCACATGACAAATGTTCACATGGAAACTTAGGGCAATATCTGTTTAACCTTGTCACAACAAAATAAAATAAATAAGCATAAGCATAAGTAAAGAACAATTAATGAATACTTGATTTTATCTATATTTATATGTTTTGACTGATGAAATGGAGTATAAAGCGTGTATTAAGTATATTTGATATTTGCTATTATGAAATGTTTGGTGCTTTAGAACTCATTTGATGATTATTCTCACTGAGTCGTAACTCACCAAATTGCATCATTTTTCAAGTAGAGAATAGTAGTAGTTCATATTGAGGTGCATATAAAAGTCATGGATCAAAGGTCACTGGCTGAGCTTCTCCACTTTCTCTCCTTGCATTCCACATAAGCATAAAAACTTATCTTCTATATTTGAGGGTTGAATACTTGCATATGTATAATTTCAATGAATATGTACTAAGATATATATATATATATATATATATAAATGGATTCAACTTGTAAATTTACTAACTTTTAAATATAATGTTTAAATTATTAATATATGTGATGTTATAGGCTATGATTAAAGCATCTGTATTGATTGTGAAATTATTGTTGATAATATGAGATGAGTTAAAAAAAATTACTCTCGTTGTAAACATGATTTTATTTTATTCTTGTTTCATACGTGATAATTTAATATAAAAACAACATATGCAGTATATAAAAACAACATAGCAATTAATGAATACTTGATTTTATCTATATTTATATGTTATTGACTGATGAAATGGAATATAAAGCGTGTATTAAGTATACTTGATATTTGCTATTATGAAATGCTTGGTGATTTAGAACTCATTTGATGGTTATTATCACTGAGTCGCAACTCACCAAATTGCATCATTTTTCAGGTAGAGAAGAGTAGTAGTTCATATTGAGGTTCATATAAAAGTCATGGATCAAAGCTCACCGGCCGAGTCTCCCCACTTTCTCTCATTGCATTCCACATAAGCATAAGAACATATCATTTATATTTGGAGGTTGAATACTTGTATATGTATAATTTCAATGAATATGTACTAAGATATATATATATATATATATATATATATATATATATATATATATATATATATATATATATATAAATGGATTCAACTTGTAAATTTACTAACTTTTAAACATAATATTTAAGTTATTAATATATGTGATGTTATAGGCTACGATTAAAGCATCTGTATTGATTGTGAAATTATTGTTGATAATATGAGATGAGTTAAAAAAAATTACTTTCGCTGTAAACATGATTTTATTTTATTCTTGTTTCATACGTGATAATTTAATATAAAAATAACATATTCGGTATATAGATGTATAAGGTGTTAGGTGTTATATTAATTTGCATCATTTTTCAAGTAAAGAATAATAATATTTCATTTTGTTTGATATATAGAAAATATGGAACAAAAGTCACTGGTCAAATTTTCTCACTCCCTCTCCTTGCATCCCACTAAAGCATGATTTATTATCATTTATATATTGGATTTTAATGTTCTCATATGCATAATTGCAATGAGTTTGTATTAGTATGTGTAATTATTTTTAAACTCATAAATTTAAAAAAAATACTTAGAAATAATGTCTTAGATATTGACATATATGATATAAAAAGTTTATGGGTTAGGCCCTCAAATTGAGTTGCTGAATTTGTTGAATGATGATGTAATATATTAAAAAAAATTACTCACTTATGTTAATATAATATTTTATCTTATTTGTATGTCATGTATGATTACTTAATACAAGTATATATAGTATTGTGGTATTAAAATGTATAAAGTATAAGATGTTACATCTTACTTCTTTTCTTTCTTGCTTACAACATAATTAGTGGGGATGATTTGCTCAGTGAAATCTAATTGAGGCAGAGGTTGAGCAAGGCAAACAAGATCATCTGCTAAGATAGAATTACTCCTTTGTTGATAGAAAGAAAAATTTGAAGTCAAAGATTGTCAATTATAGCCGATGCTTAGGGTTATCTGAAGTGGGAATTAGATAAAATAAAGATACTATGTCATGTAGGATAAATATTCGCCACGTCAGAATTTTTTTAACTATGTAACGAGATGATACTTATTTTTACTAACAGTTTTAACTATGAGACCCTCTTTGTATAAAAAAATTACATACTTAAAGTTGCAAAACTGTAAAACTACAGGTTGATATTTTATACTTTTCCTATTTTTAAATTTTTTTAGTTTTTAAATTTTAATAAAAAAGTATAAAAAAAGAATCAAAAGTGACGTGACATATAAGAAAAAAGAGATGGGAGAAAATAGTAAATGAGAAAAAGAGATTTTAATGTTTTAATCATTATTATGAAAGAAGAAATTTAAAAAAAGAAGTTACATATTTTTTTTAAATAGTGAATATAGTGGACCAATTCAAATCCAAATGCAAGGGAGCTAAAAACTATGTTACAAAATAAATTAAAATCTTAATCTATATATTATTAGTTTTGAATAAAATTATAAAATATAGGACAAAAAATAAATTGAATACTAATATATTCACAAATAAATAAGAGCAATATATAATAAAATTAGAAAAACCAAAAGAAGTGTAAAGTCGTTAGTAGAATTACAATGATGAAGCATATTAAATCTAATCACTTTTGAATTTTAATTTTTCTTGCTTAATAATATTTTATGTTGCTTTCCGGTCCCTTTGAGTTGAATTATAAGAAACCTATTTATAATATTTTCAATCCTATTAATTTACGATTTTTTTATATTTTGTAATTGGGCACCAAGAATAATATTTTTTTTGTATTAATTTTGTATTTGGGTACCATGAATTTTTTTTATTTTACTTATTGATTTATATATTACTCTCTTGTTCCAATGTTATTTTTTTATTGCCTTTTACAAAGCTTTCCACTTTAATTGGCCAAAATAGTATCTTTTCACCAATTTGGTGATCGGCTATGAATCCAACTTTTTGTCATGATAATTACTTAAAAATAAAATCAAAATATTAGAAATTTAGGAAGGATATTTCAGTTCTAAAAATAAATATTCAAGGGGTATTATAGCCTAAAAAATTTCCTCATATCCATACTTTTATATATAGAGTTCGTTTGACATTGCGTTTACCAAAAACGATTTTGGAGAAAAAAATAATTTTTAAATTTTTTGATTTTTGAAAACTACTTTTGGAAAAAGACAGATAAATATATATTTTTTCCTGAAGCAGATTTGAGAAAAACAGTTTATAAAAAATTAAAAAAATCAGTCAACTAAAATAAAAAAATTCTAAATTTATTTTTTAGACATTTAACAGTAATTCAAAACACTCATAGTATATATAGATTAATTAATTATTTTTATTTGCTATACGCATTCAATTTACATATCTTACACAGACTTAAATTTCTATTTATTTTTTATTTAAAAGGTCAAAAAGAAAAACTTTAGAGATTTTTAAACGTTGGAAATTCAATAGAATAAAAACGAATAATTTGGAAATTGACATATATATTCTTACATTAGTTAAAAATATATTTGAAAACCATAAAATGATAGTTAATATTTCTTAATAATAAGACATTTTTAAGAGGATATTAATAAAAATCAATTATGACTGGAAAAAAATAAATAAATTAGTTTCTATGAGACAGAATTCGGATATATATATATATATATATATATATATATATATATATATACATCGGAAATTTTATTAGAATTCTTGATTGAAGTTTGGTGATAAAATCTGGGCAGTGCCAAAACTGACCGACATCAGTCTGGTGGGCATTAACGACCGAAAGGGACTTACCAGCCCATTTTACATAGAAAAATACAACTTTCTACCCATAGCCACTTTTTAATTTTATAAAATTTATATGAAAAAATAAGAATATGTAAAAATAGTTTATAAAAAAATAGAAACACGTAAAAGCAATAAAATGTAATATTAAAAAAAGCAATAAACACACTTATATATATATATATATATATATATATATATATATATATATATATATATATATATTAAAAAGAGTGTTTCTATTTTTTTCATAAAATACTTTTACTTATTCTTATTTTTTTCATATAAATTTCATAAAATTAAAAATGCTGAGTATGCAATTGCATATATATATATATATATATATATATGCAATTGCATGTTATTTCTTTTCAGCATTGAAAATATTTGGGATTTAATTTAAATTGTATCTGAAATTTTAAGAACTTTTTTTTATTTTTTTTATTTTCTAGAGAAATAATGTACCAAAATCCAACCTAATTATTGACAATGTTCAAAAGTGAAACCTCAGATTGTTAGATCAGAATTTGATTATATTTAGAATTTAGAACCCCACACCTCCAATCATTATAATAATATCACTAACTTAAAATTTATTGATATAATGCTATTAATCAAGCTAGTCTTAAATTCGCCTGAAATTCCCACCATTGTCATATATAGAAGGAAATAGACCAAAATATAGAGAGAGAAAAAGTCTAACAGTTAGAAGAAACACTTAGAAGAAAGAAAGAAAATCAATTGCACAATGGAGAATTACGGATGGAAAATGTATAAAGGCTGGATTATCACGACTGTATTTTACATGATACAGACTGTGTACAGCCATATCCACAGCCATCAAATGAGCCATTTGTGGCCATTGATGACACTATCTGTTACATATCTCATTAAAAAAAGTGAGAGAGAGATAGAGAAAAAGAAAAAACATGGGGAGTGTTTAAAGGGTCAAAAGGCCAAAAAAAAAAAAAAAGGAAAGAGAGAGAGAAAAGGAATGGAGTGGTGGAGAAGTTGATCAATGGAAAGCCGGGGCAGCGACAGGTTTTGAAGCCTTGGCGGAGGGGATATCAGGCGGCGGAGATGGAAGCATGGTAAGAGCAAATATACCACTAGCGGCGGCTGCGACCGCCCCCACCACAAATGCTGGCAGATTTCCTCCTCCAAATAATGCATCCCAAGGTCCACTTGCTACGGACACTACCATCTGTAAAATTTCATTTTCCATTAGCCATTCAATTATTTTACCAATTAGGAAAATATCAAAAATCTACACATGTTAGAGATCAGACAATTGTGGATAAGTGAAGTGAGAAGAAATTTCATCTTGCGAAATGAATTGAGATGTCCAAATCCAACGATGACATAATCTTATAATTAATGTACTAATTAGGATTTTTTTTAAAAAATTCTAGTGAGTCTCAAAACCGAGACTTTGAAAAGGGAATGGACTAAACCCCTTAATGCCGGTGGATCACGCGCCGGGCAAAATTAATTATTTTTCTTTCTTTTGTTTGAGTAAATCCAACAGAAATTACAAAATATGAGTCAGCAGGAACAGTAAAGATTGTGACATTGTACTTGTTTTGAGAAGTGGGATATAGACGCGTAACTCTTCTTCAACAATTTTTCAAAGCTAGCTTTCTACATGCGCAATGCTTACACGTGTGTGGGGCCTATCTAAAATACAATTTTGTTCCAACAATTTTGCACATCCTACACCGGTAACTTAGATCAATATGACATTACTTTCTTTTTCTGTGGGAGAAATACTAAACATAATATAATATTTTGGAAATTTTAGTTAAATAATGGGATAAAATAGTTATAACAGTGAATTCAATACCCAAAACCGTATTCATTGCTCTAGTCTTAAATCGAACCGCCCAATGTGTGGGTGCAAAAGTGTTGACTTTCTATAATAATTTCAAAGGCAAGAAGACATGGCAGCCCATACTTAAAAATGTCAATATGTATAGAAATATTCCAATGGGTCCAAAATTGTAGAGTAGCAGAGCAGTAGCCCTATTTCATCTAATTTGTTTCTTTGTTCCTAATCCTCAGGCAGACAAACAGCTCTTAAATGATTGTTTCTCACTGGCTAATTGTTACTATCTGCTTGCCTGCCTCGTGATGTAAGAGTTTGAAAATTTAACTTTTTGATAATATATATATATATATATTAATAACAATATATGAATTAATTATTACTGATTAGCAATATATAATTTAAGTATTAATAATTAAGAAACCATACCTGTGGTATAACTATTGAAAGATTGAGAACTCCCAAAGAAAGACCTAAAGAAAATAGAGCATTGAAATGAGTAAGCAATCTATAGCTTAATTAATATATTTTGACTGCTTTATTAATATTATTATTATTATAGCAAAGAACAGAAAATTTACCTTGACCAGCACCAGAGGTGCTAGAAAATATTGATGCCAAAGCAAAAGGAACGCTGTAAGTTATCTGCACAAATTAATAAAGAAAATTTTCATTAATTAGAATATGAAATAATTTTGTATGGTATGCTCATCAATCTTTGCAAGCTATACTGCTATGTAATAATAATAATAATAATAATAATAATAATAATAATAAATACTAATTATTTGATAACACAAACAATTTCCATATTCCAAATGAAGCAAATTTAGACAAACAATTTCCATATTCCAAATGAAGAAAACTAATAGTAACCTCTAATTAGGGTTCAAGGTTTGAAATTAATTATAACTCTCAATTTCAGTTAAGAGAATACCTATAACTATAATTATTTTGAAAAATAAATACATTAAAGTTACCTGACAAATTCCAATAAATGCAATTCTGACCTATATATGTTCAATTATTCATAATGGCTTCATCTATTTTTACTATTTTACTTTCTTATATATAATGTTCGTTGATATGAACTGCAGTAAAATTTTAGCAATCATATAGAAACAGGAAAATCCAAAATAAAGTTTTTCTTTTATTTTTTATTTATCAAACAAATCCAAAATGAAGTTAATAGAATCATGACTGTGTGATATAACTAAACAACAGATTTAATCGATGTGCCTACCCCACCCAAAAGCTTGGTGGCCACCCCTTTGTGGCCGTCGGAGAAAGCACGTCCCAAACACGCGCCTCCACTGCAAGTGTTTCTATAAGAAATTTTTGTTTTCTAATAAAAATAAATTTTTTTCTACCCAATAATCTCCAGAGAGAACCCGGTAAATTACACATCTGTTGAGATTACAAGAGATAATTACATTTATGCATACTATGAAAAACACAAGACAGAATCACAACAATAATGCAATAATAACATGACAAAAACCAATAAAATTTTATTTTAATCGTACGCATATGTAACTAACATACTGAGTTCTCGAGTTAAAATCGAAGTTGAATTCATTAAAAAATAAATAAAAGAAATGTAATAACAAAACATAGGATCACATATCTAACATTAAAATATAAAAGACAGAAATCACGTGTGAATGATGTAAGAAAATGCAGCTAGAAATAAATTTGATGTGTGCTAATTTAGGACAACAAACCCAAAAAATTTGAGAAAGGGAAAAGAAAAGAAAAAATACTTACGGCTTGAGGAATGCCCATCACGGCAAAAAGGGTCAATGCACCGGCCTTAACACCACCAGTTGGTGGCAAGGTTACTTTGGTGGCGCCGCCACTCACAGTGGTGAATCGTCTGTTGGATTCAGCCAATTTGGTGATCAAAATGGTCATTGATAAACACAATGCTAAAACGAAATTCACAATACCCCACAATCTCTTAACTCCGCCAAGCTTCCGCCCCATCACCTCCACCCCAAGGGAAGTGAAACCCAGAACCACAGAGTTAAGCATAAGACCGAGTGCACCGGCGCGGACACCACGGTCATAAAGCTTCAGCTCCTCGGCAGAGCCGTTGGAATCTCCACCGTACACCTCTCTCCCCATCCAATCAGTATCGAACAACAAGAATGGGAACCATGCAATCCAGTTCAAGCAAGTCACCAAAAGCAAAATCCACATGGGTCTTTGCAGGTTCTTCAAAGCACCAAAAATCTCACTGAAAAACGGCATCAGACTGGACGCCGACGCCGACGCTTCCTCCTCATCATCATCAACCTCATCACAGGCGGTCTTCTCTTGGTCAGGAGACCACCTCCTTTCTTTAACGTAAGTGAGAGCTAGTATAGTAAGAGTCAACAGCAAGACAATGGATATAAAGAAGCAAGATTTAAGATTTGCACAGTAAATATCACAAGCTTTGGTCTTGGTGAACGGAAAAATCTTATATAAATGAGTATAAGAACCGGCGGCGTAGCCGAGTACGTTGCCGACGGCCATGAAGAAAGAGAAGAGTGAATTAGCCAGACGTGTCTTTTTATGATTGGACCCAGAAAGATCGGCTAGGAGAGCGCGGCAAGGACCTTGAAGCATATTATTAGCAACATCAAGAATCCAAAATCCGACGACGAACACAGCAATTGCACGCGTTTTCGGGCTTTTACCGATAGGATCGCCGGAGAGGTGACCGATGTCAGCAGCGTACCCAATAAGGAAAACAGCAACAGCAACACAGGCTGAGCCGGCGGCTATAAAAGGGCGGCGGCGGCCGAAACGGGAAGTGCAACGGTCACTATGATAGCCAACAATCGGCTGGACAAGCATGCCGGAGATTGGACCGCAGAGCCAGATGAATGCGGCCCAAGTGTGAGGAATGCCGAGAAGTTGAACGTATGGGGTTAAAAGAGAAAGCTGTAAAGCCCAACCGAATTGGACCCCAGCTGCTATAGAAGCAACCACAGCAATCTTTTTAAAAGGGCTGGGTTTTGGTGGCGCCGCCGCAACCACTTGCAGCGGTGGGAACGGCGGAGGAGGCTGAGAATAGGGTTGTTTGGTTTGTTTGCTGGACTCACTCTCCATGGCTGAGCTACTTAATTTTTGTTGATTTTTGTTGAGTAGGGGAGAAGAGAAATGGAAGTTGGGTTTAATGGGTGTGGTTTGCATGGGAATTTATAATGGTGAGTATTAGGCTAGAAGGGGGTGAAAGAGTGGGTATGGCCTTATCCACAAATAATAATAATAATAATAATAATAATAATAATAATATATAAATTTAAATAATTAAATATATATAAAATTGCAATTGGTGTTTTTTTTTTTGCTTTTTTCCCTTTGAAAAAGAAAAATATATAAGTAATAGTACTGTGAGGTGCAGATTCCTTCTTGACACGTGTAAATCTGCTAATAAATTCTCTTTTCCAGATTTGGATAGTAATTAATTGCTTAGGATTTTGTTATGATGGAATTTATAAATTTCCTATTTTTTCTTTGTTTATTATAAGCTTTTTTTGGCCCATTTTTGGTTGAGAGAGATTTTATTTTTTCCTCCTTTTGCTTTTCTTGCATTTACTCTTTTTTAGTTTTTTTTTCTTGGCTGCTTTTATATTCAAAAATTAAAAGGGAAAAGATAAGATATAGGCCATGATCTTATGCTTATTTTACTTTTTATACAATTCCATAACTCAAATCTCCATTTTCATATTATTAAACTTTTTGGGATTTCACTAAAAATTAAAAAAGGAAAAAATTTGTACTTATTTCGCTTTACTCGTAGGCTCCGTTTGACATTAAGTTTACCAAAAGCGCTTTTAGGAAAAAAAAATTTATTTTTAAGTTTTTTGAGTTTGGAAAACTGCTTTTGGAGAGAAGCAGGTAAATAGATGTTTTTATCAGAAACAGGTTTGAAAAAATCAGTTTATAAAAAATTAAAAAAATCAGTCAATTAAATTAAAAAAATTTTAAAACTGCTTTTTGAACATTTAACAGCAATCTCAAACACCCCCCTTAATATTGGATATTTGGTCTTGAAATTTCTAGTGTGTTTAGAATCATTGTAGATTTCATTTTTTATTTTTTAAAAAATATAAATTATTTTATAACTTTCTGTTTATATATATATATATATATATATATATATATATATATATATATATATATATAACAAAAATTTATAAATAATTTATAATTTTTAAAATATATATGTGTTGTTCCCATTCACTCTCTTGTTTTTGAGTATTTTTCTCACATTTAATGACATTGTAATAAATTTATGATTTATTAAATAAAAAAATATTTAAGAAATTGAAATTCTTGTGCTAAATTAATAAATATCATATTTTTTGAGATCAAATGGATAAATTAGTCTCCAAACTATGCCCAAAACAACAATGATTCAGTACAATTAAATCGCTTAAGTTTCGAACTGATACAATTAAGCTCCTGAGCTATATCGTCATATGTTATTTTAACAGAAATCATTGAGTTAACTCGATTATCCTTTTAACTAATAAGAAATTGAAACGTATCATCATTTTTTTTCCCAAATGGTCAAATTATTTCCTGAACTATATCCAAAAATACAAATCAAACCCTAAATTTGGACTCAATATAATTAAATCATTTATATTTTAATATGATACAACTAAATCCTAAAATTATCCTAATTTTTACATCATTTGACAAATTTTATTGAGTTACACTATAAAAAAGAACTAAATAGCTACCACAAATAGCAGCCACATATTGTGGCAGCTAAATAGCAACCATTTTATAACCACATTTTGACCACGAAAGACCAAATATCAAAATTTTAAAATAGATACCATATAGACACCAAATTATGACCACATTGCGACTAGATATTAGCTGTGGTCACAAACTTTGGCTCCATTATTTGGCGCAAAACTTTGCAATCTCGTTAAGTCCACAAGATGGTCGTAGACTAGTGATCGCTTAATATTTGATCACTAATTAGCAACCACAACAAGAGTGATCTCTATTTAGCAACCACAACAAGAGTGATCTCTATTTAGCAACCACAATTAAAGTAGTTGCATGATGGTGAAAAGAAAGATCTGTCATTTTAATCAATTAATTCAATGACCACAATGACTGTGGTAGCTAAAAAACGACCAAAGTCCTCATTATCGTTAAAAAGTGACCACATTTATGGTCACTAATTGTTTACTGTTTCAAGTCAGAAAAATAGTGACCACAATATTTGTGGATGCTAATCAAAGACCATTTTTTCTATGGTCACTAAGGTTCAGATATGTGTATATATATATATATATATATATATATAATATTAATATTAATATAATAATTGTAACACCCCTTATCTCAGTAACATATATTTGGATGAGAGAATGTTATGTTATCTTTAGTCAAACACGTCACTTGAGAATTAATGAAAAGCGGCACTTTTTTTTCATTAACTTTACATGTTATAAAATAAATAATATTCATTTTATATACAAAAATAGTATTTACAAAACATTTATGCTTATACAAAATATAAAGTTACTTTACGATATTATAAAGGATAATTCATAAATAAAAATACAAAAGTTGTGTAATCCATGATATTCAAAATAAGTTACTTTACTAAACTAGGTCACCGCTAGCTTTTTCTACAATTCTCTACTTACTCTTCATTATATCTACACAAAATAAATTCTTACGCTAAGCTCTAGGCTTAGTGACGCATATATACAATGCAATATACTATATTCATGCAACATGCAATTATAAGCACTTCCTACATGTGTCTTGTTTTTATACATTTTTCAGTGTCTACATGCTTCAAGTGATTGTTCCAGATATACATGTTATCACATCATGGTTATATGCATATATCAATAATTAACAAGTGTAACTCATATAATATTAATTATTGCATTCTTTGTACCAATCTTAGAATAATTTAGCCCATAATACCTATGATATAAGCATCAATCAAGATAACAAAGTTGGTCATCCAAGTATAATAAAATTACTACTTGGGCATAGTGATATGAATATATAAATGTTATTACTGGCATAATATATAAGTGTCATCACTGGCATAATATGAGTGACATTACCGACATAATATGAGTATCATTACCAGCATAATATATGAGTGACATTATTGGTATAATATTTATCCCTTGATTAGCATGTCAAATTATCCAAGACTTTAGTTTTATACTAGGTGTTCTAGGACTTAATCATGCCATTATCAAGTTCATAACTTTTTTCTCTTTGTCAATCTCATAATTCTTTTTATTCTTTTCATTGTACACTCTCTTAGTATAACATAATTCATGTTTATCATATTTTCACTTATATACACATGTTAATCTTTACAATTCCATTGAGTAAAACATTCCATCTTGATCACCTTACTTGAAAATTTTCATTTATTAACAAATAAATAAATTTCAGAAAAATAGGCATTCATGGTCATGATTCATTGTTCACGCCTGTGAATAACTCAAAACGCACTGCCTCATAACCGTGGTCAAAAGGTTCATGCTTGTGAACAAGCTTACACTAGTGATCCAAACTGTATTTCAAGTCGTGAATGAATATATAATGAATAGTGCCAGTTCTAAACGAAAGTCATGCCCGTGAATTTTGGCAATTCATGCCCATGACTTGCTACTGGAAACTGCATTTCAATTTCCATATTTACTACAAAACTTATCAAACTATCTAAGTCTAGCAAATATACATTTTATAAGTTTTCAACCTAATATACAATGTTCTTACCATAATGTACATGTTCAAATTCCTAACAAATGCTAACCAAATCAATAGTTCACTTATTATCACATTCATTATATCAACTTAAAATTTCACACAATAACTCACAAGCCAAATCATTTTAAACACTAACTAACATGCCAGATGTTCATATTATGAAATTTTATAATAAAATATAGGTTATTATCTTAAGTTATGCACAAACCTCTTTGTCTTCCTTCCCTTTCACTCTCTATGTTTCTTTTTTCTTTCTTTTACTTAATTGAGTTTGATTATTATCACCTTGAGTTCTTATAACAGATAAAACAACCATAAAAAATCTTTCTTTCATCATAGGTCTTTAAACTCTATTTTCTCTTTTTTAAAACTCTAGACTCTCATTTTCTTCAAAAACAAGCTCTAGATGAGCTTTATACCTCATCTTTCTTTAGAGAAAATTATAGAAGAAAAGAACATCTTACCTTCACTTTTTTCTTTTTATGGCCAAACCACTAAGGCTTTCTCTCTCCTATTTTCTTCTTGTTTCTCTTCCTTTTAGCTGTTTAAGCTTTCTCAAGCTTAATTATGTATGAAAATGGTCTTATCTTGTCTTTCTCTCTCTACTTCCTCTCTTTCTCTCACTAAAAGTAAGGATGGAGGTTTGAAGGAGAATGGGTAGGAATATAACTAATTTTTTATGCAGAAAATGAATTAGAGAAAAGGTGAGAAGAAAAAAGAAGAAAACCAAAAATTGAACATTGGATCCCATCATAGGACTTAATATATTGATATATATGTAATCAACATGTTAATCCCTTGTTCCCTATGGTGGTCGGCCAAACTATATCTTGTTGTCCAAAATTATTCATTTAATTGGCAAATATCCCAATTAGTTCCCAAATTTTGGTAAATTATAAATTTACCCAAAATTTTGCAAATTTTGTATTTTAATTTTTTATCATAATTTAATATTTTTACACCCTTAATATGGTTTATTTAACATTTTTCATAATTATTCATCCTTATTTTAAAATTTCTACAATCAAAATTCAAATTTTGACTCCAGTTGGTTCAATGCGATAGTTTAATGGCGCGTGACTCATGACTTAAATTAGCGGATATAACAATAATAATTAATATTAATAAATATAATATATATATATATATATACACTTTAATATTTATAATGAAATGAAGTTCATGATCTAATCATCAATTAAACCAATTGAATAAATTAAATTAATTAACTAATCAATATTTAAATTAATTAATTAAAAATAATGATAAATAATTTGTTTATATTATTATAATATTATAAGAGAAATTAAAAATTAAAAAATATTTAGAGGTCCATTTTTAGTGACCACACATAAGTGGTCGTTGTTTAAGTCTCATTTAAAAGGAAAATAACAACCACATATAATGTGGCTGCTAATTTTGATAATTTAAATGATTGTTTGAGGTGTCGTTTCTCAACTAGAGACCACTGTGGCTACCATATCTGTGGTTGTTAGATTCTTAAAATTTAAATCCCTAATCCGAATTTTTTTTGATCTCATATGTTCTCATTCTCTCCCTCTTTCACTCTACTCGCGCTCCATCCCTTTCTCTCAACCCCTCTATACTCTCATTCTCTCCCTCACTCGCAACTCATATCTCTCCTTCTCATAAGGTTCCTCATTCACGGTCGTCACCACCTCACCGCAATCGCTTCTTTTCCGAAAGTCTAGCTTGCATTTGTATTGTCTCTGGTTCTCTCAAAACTGAAAGGTAGGTCTTTTTGTCTCTCAAAACTAAAAGTTCCTCTAATTTTTTTATTGGAGTGAACCAAAAGTGCATTGTTGATTAGTTCAAATAACTGAGAATTTGTGTACATTGTGATAATTTGTTTGTTTGCATATAGATATGGTCATAGCTCATATGGAATGGATTGTAAGAATCTTTTTTTTTCAATTTAATAAAATATCACAACTTTTGCATATCAAATATCTAATTTATTAATTTCAAGAGATGAAGGAGGGTGCCCCATCTAGTAAGGTACGACTGTTCAACGAGACCCATATGAGGAGAACTATAGATTAGTCGATGGAGTATGATGATCAGCAGGCAAGAAAAATGGAGGTAAGTGCTCAAAAAGCCTAACTTAGATCCTAATTAAGACATAACTGCTTATTTGACATGATGTTTTGTCTCAGGAGCGGATTTAGAGGTTTATTTCTGCAGCATCTCAAGATGAATCTGAAAACCGGGTTGATCTACACAAGATAATAAGGATAAGATATTCCTGCAAACTATTAATACTTCATCACAGAGTAAATACATGTATGGAATTGGTCAAAATAAGTCATCAAACTTTACATTTGAAGCCTCTATATCCTCAACACCCCTCATTGAGCTAACTCATTAGCGGATTATAAAGCTTGAGGTGTAACACTCTCAATTATAAGAGGAGGTACATGAGCTACAAAGTACTGTTCAAAACTTTGATGAGTGGAAATGCTGGACTAGGGAGATGATGCGCTGCATGATGGAGCAGATGCTATAGGAGAGGGAGAGGTTTCACACTAGTTAGTCTCCACTAGATGCTCCAAGTGGGGATTGCACTCAACCACCACTAGATGTTCTGTCTTGAGTATCTCATATTTTTTATTTCATATTTATTATTTGTATGATAAAAAGACAAATCATTTTTTTAATATTTCATTGTATTTGGACATTTAATATTTAATACATTATTTTTTAAATTTAAATAATAATAATAATAATTAGTTAAAATTATTAACAGTTATATATTTATTAATTTAAATAATAACTATAAATTTATTAAATATTAATATTCAATAAAAAAATTAGTGACCACAAAATGTGGTCATTACAATAATAGTCATTGGCTTTAAATAAAATACATGACAATTAGTGACCACAAACTAAATAATGTCTATAGAAAATTTGGCTATATTGCAACCACATACAATGATAACTAAGTTGTAACCATAACTGTGGTCATAAACTGCAACGACTGTAACATCATCGACTTCTCACATATGCATTATTACATGTATTTTATTTTGACATATGCATTTGCATATATTTCACTTGAATATGTGAATTTTATATGTATTTTGATAGGAACAAGTTTATGACACGCATTAACTACGTGTCCTAGTACATTGCAATTGTATCGAGTCGCACGTGTGTTCTTATAACCTAAATGAGGGTAACAAGATATTAAGAATAAATTGAATAAAGTGACTAAATAAAAGTAAGTAAAATGACTAGATTAAGATTAGTAAATATTTTACATTTTTAATTTAATTAAATTGAATCAAAAGATTAAATTGTAGCCACCTTTTCAATTAAAAAATAAAATAAAAATTAAAAAATTAAAAAAAATGTCAGAAAAATAATAATAAGAATAATTAAAAAATAAAAAGAAAAAGACAAATAAAAAGAAAAAAGAAAAAGAAAAGTCAGAAAAAAAAATTAAAAAAAAAAAAGAAAAGAAAGAGGAACGAATGAAAAGGAGCTTGTGGCCTTTAACTTATTAGACTGTTATTATCTTCATTCATTTTCTTCTTCTTCTTCTTTGCTTCATTCCTTCAATCCATTTTCTTTGAAGTTCTAGCCACCTTTTATTTCTCTTTCACTCCAAAAATTGCAGCAAAAAGATTAGCCAAAAGTGATTATAGGTGAGTAAATATTTATTTTTGTGTTAATCTTGATTATGATGTTTAGGGTTCATAAATAGACAGTGTATTGTGCTATGGTTTTGATGATCTTCGAGATCAAATTTGGAGCAGTATAAAACATAAAAAGTGTCCATATATGTCTTAGCTTTATGAATAAATAAATATGTTTTCAAACTGTTGTGTGTATGAAAAGATATTGACATATTATTTGAACTAGCCTGGATATGAACCCTAGCTAAGTTAGCTACTGTGTTATTCAATTTTGAATATGATAAAACCATTATTTGAAGTATCTCAAAACATAAAATTTATATATATATATATATATATATATATATATATATATATATATATATATATATATATATATATATATATGTGTGTGTTATGTATTTTTATACCAAATTTCATATTCATATGTATTGTGTATTTTGAGTTATGGTGAATGGAACCATGACTGTTCCATGGTTTGAACTGCCTACTTAGTGCCCTGGGCAGATCTAGAAATATATTTGGCTATTTTGACCTCCTTAGAGATAGATTATATAAATTATAAAAACATTAAAGTTATAGATATATGTCTTATCTAAATTTGGGTACTAATTTTAGCTTAATATGTTATGTATAGACTAAGTTATGGCCTTTAGAAGTCATACTGGCCCGAAAGCCAACTCTGTTTTGGACCAGCAAAATATTTCTTATAATTTGAAAACCTTAGAGACATAATTGATAAAATTTATAAACATGGAAAATGTTCCATTGTAACCCATATAAGTGTTTGTAAAGTTTCATTGAAATATGACTTATATATTATAAGTTATGATGAACAAAAATTGGTACTCTGAAACTGCCTAAGGGCAGAAAACAGAATACATTTATAAATTCCACTAAAAAATAGAACAATTATCCAATTGGTCTGAAATTTTAATATGTTACATAATTATATGTTAATTGAATTAGGAACAAGAATCAAATTAATTGGTCAAGTATAGAGAAATTTATAAGCTAAAGAGTCTCATAAGGTCGCACTGCCTTATAGAAAAAATCTTGACTATTGATATGAACAATGCATATTAATTTGTTTAAGCCACATTAAGTCTCCCTAATCATGAATTAATTGATTATATTTTCATATTAGGCTCACAACATATTTCAAACCCACAAGGAGTGGATAGACAATAAGTTAGGGGTCGAAATCAAAGGAGAATGATGAGTCTAATTATTAATTGAATTCTTTAGTGTATATGAATGTTGCTTGCTATGTGATCCATATGATTCTTATGATTTTTCGTTGATAATATGATAATGGATAATTTGTGACGTTTGTGGTATATATAAGTGGTATACTTGTAATATGTTTGAGGTATATGTTTGACATATGTGATATATATACATGGTATATGTATAGTATATGCAAGGTATATGCGTGACATATGAGGTATATATGAGATATATGTATGTTATATATGATAAGATGCAATGGTTGATGAATGCTTAGTTACAAATGCATATGCATATGGACTTGAAAGGCGTTGTGACTTGTTAATCGATATTGTAAAGTAAAAGAAGAGGTCAATGGCCCAACAAATGTGCAAATGAAACAAATGATCAAGATAGCTAGCAAATGTAAATGTTCACATGACAAATGTTCACATGGAAACCTGAGACAATGTCTGTTTAACTTGGTCACAACAAAATAAAATAAGCAAAGCATTTGCATATATAAAGAGTAATGATTATATGTTTCAACTTTATTGATACTTATATGATACTGATAAATGGAATGAAATACATAGTATGTATTGGATTTGTGATTTATTAATATGAGTTGTTTGTACTTTAGAGCTCATTTGATGATTATTTTCACTGAGTCGCAACTCATCAATTTGCATCATTTTTCAGGTAAAGAAAAGTCATAGCTCATTTTGAGTAGCGTATAGAAAACATGAAGCACAGGTCATTGGTCGAGCCTCATCACTTTCTCTCATTGCATTCCACACAAGCATGAAAATATGTCATCTATATTTTGTATTTACGTGTTTGAATATGTATAGTTATTTTGGAATGAGTTTTAAAAATGTATAAATGAAAGCAACTCGTAAATATTTATGTGCAAAGTTTATGTTTTAATATATGTGATATATCATATTGTGGCAAAAGCCTCAAAGTTTACTTGCAAAGTCATTGAATGATATTATAGGATATGATGAAAAAAAATTTTACTACTATTGTTAACATGGTATTTTGTCTTTCTAGTATGCTATTTGTGATTATTTGATACAGGGATAAGTTGAACTCAAATGTATAAGATGTGGTGTTACAACCACAACATGTTGATCTCTAAAATGTGACAAAAAATAGTTATCACTTTAGCGATTATAATTTACCGACCACAATATATGGTCACGAAAGGGGTGTTTGTGATTGTTTTTATCTGTCCAAAAAGCAGATTTAGAAATTTTTTGATTTAATTGACTGATTTTTTTAAATTTTTTATAAACTGTTTTTCTCAAACCTGCTTTTGGAAAAAATATCTATTTACCTGCTTATCTTCAAAAGCAATTTTCAAAACTCAAAAAATTTAAAATAATTTTTTTTTTCTAAAAGCGTTTTTACCAAACGCAATGTCAAACGAGTCCTAAGTTGTAGATACATGATCAAACTAATCTTCTATTATATACAAATACCAACCATATAAAGATATATTTACAACCTCAAATATGATCATTAAATAGCGACTACAATATTGTGGTCACTATATTTAATGACCACATATGTGGTCACAATTTGTGACTACATGTAAAATGTGGTCATAATATTTGTTTTGTGATGAAGTTTTTTTAGAATACCATATGTAATTGTTATGTGGTCACTATTTTTATTTAGCGACCCATTTGAAGGTTGTTATTTTTGTTTAGCGACCGCATTTGATAGTCGCTATTTGTTCATTTTTTTATAGTGTTAAATTAGTCACAAATTACAAACTGATATGTAACACTTTTTTAGCTCAATTTAAAATTTATTTTTTTAAAGAATAAATTATATTAAAAGTTATTTTTATAATAAAAAATTAATTAATTATAATAAAATTTAGTTTTCAATAATGATTTTTTCAATATGATTAGTATTAATAATTAATTTTAGCTAAAAAATATTCTTTATTTTTATTTATTTCATTCATTCATTCTTCTTCCTCTTTCCCAAATCTCTCTTCTTTCTAGCTACACAAAAACCCTAATCCCAACGCCAACACAACATGGTGTCCCTCTTACTTCTCATGCATGTTGCCATGCTTAGCAATATTAATTTATCTGAAATTATTTTGGTCATATAATCACTCATCCTTTTACCCCGATATCATATCAAATGATTGTGATTTTCTATTACTTTTTTTTTAATTTCAACAACAATTTCTTGATATCTTTAATCTCATTGTCTTTATTAAATATCCTGAATGATCTTCTTATTTATTTATAAAGTTTCAAAACACATTTTTTTTGTCAAACCACGAATGAATATGCAAAAAGCCTTTGGATTCACTTATATACAAGACCATGCTAACCGATTTTAGAGTTTGGCTAAGTGAATATCATTTTGCAATTATGAGTTCACCTATCTCACCTGGATTTAAATTCGCTCCAATTCGGAACATTCGTTCCATTTGAAAAAATAAATTGTGATCCTTAATATACAAATAGTTGTTCACTAATGTCTTGAATGCCGAGAAATCGCACAAGAAAAAATGAATATGGACATCTGTTTGACCCAGTCTAAGTATAGCCAGATTTATATGATGTTTTACTAGTCTTTGTGAAAACCATATTTCTCTCCATTGCACATTAAAAGTTCAAAATTTCATTCATGAAGTTTAAAATTTTCAATAAGCTTACATTTGTTGATGATTTATCTATCATAAATTGTTCAAGATCTTTACCTACAATCACTGACTTATTTGAAGTCAGCAATAGGAGCAATTTGATATCAGAATCATCTAAAACTTTCAAAAAATTGATGATGTTGGATTTAAAATATTTGAATAATTATATATATATATATATATTTAATTTTATTATTATGAAAATATTAATTAATTTTTTTTAATAAAAAACTAATTTTAAAAATAATTTTGCTTAATAATAATAAAAAGAAAAATAAATTTTAAGTTGAACTAAAAAAGTGATATGTGTTAATATGTGATTGACAACTGAGTTAACTCAACGAGTTTTATCAAAAGGGATAGAAATTAGAGTAGTTTAGGGGCTTATTTGTACTTGATTAAAATATAAAGGGGTTTAATTATACTAAGTTAAAGTTCAGGGTCTGACTCGTATTTTTTGGTATAATTTAGGGGCTAATTTGATCATTTGGAAAAAAAGTGACACATGTCAACTTCTTATTAGTTAAAAGGAAACCGAGTAAAATCAATAGTTTCCATTAAAAGGACAGATAACGGTATAATTTAGGGGCTTAGCTGTACCACTATAAAAATTAAGAGATTTAATTGTACTGAGTCAAATTTTAGGGTGTGATTCATTTTTTTTTTTGTATAATTCAGGGCTAATTTGATTATTTGAATTTTTTTAAATGGAATATAAGCTTGATTGACAAAAATCTCGTAAAAAATTGATGATGATGGTGATAAGCTGATAACAAAGGAGAAAGGGGTTAATAATTTTTCAAATATTATAATATTCAAAGGAGGAGAAGGAAAAAAAATTAAGAAGGAATACTATAAGAAAAAAGATGAAGAGAAAAATAGAAAAATAAATATTGTAAGAAAAGGTATCATACATTTTATTATAGACAATATGGTTCAAGGAATAATCAAATTGTGAGTCATGGGTGGAGAGATTTAATTAGTAATAAAAAAATCTAATTAAATAATTAATATCTAGTAAATAATTGAATTATATATGATCCAATTAAAATTTTGAATTTTATGGTTGAGGAAGTCTAATCAATATCTCTATATCAAGTAAGTAGTGTACATATATTTCATATACAATAGACATGGGAGTTCAATCTTCAAAATTTTAAAATAGATAACTTAATTAGCTTAAACCCACTACACAATAATTGCTCAACAATCTTAAATGGAAGATATTCCTTTTGCCAGACTTTGGTGAGAAAAGATTCAAGCTTTTGCATGTGATAATATGCGAAGAAAAACCAAATAATTTTTTAAGTTCTCTATAGCTTTTAATCAAATATGCTAATATTTCAATCTCTAAATAACGCCATGACAAAGCCAAAAAAAAAAATTCAGCATCATGCTACCTTATCCAAAGGACTACTTTAATTATTCCTATCCTCTTAGTTTTATACATTAAAAAAATACAAAAAATAAATAGTAAGATTTTTTGTGCCCAATAGTCATATGTCCAAAAAATAAAACGTCAATTGAGTTTTTTTTATTTATTTTATTTATATATTTTGTTATTTGGTAAGTTAATTTTTCAAAAATTTTAATGGCAGAGTATTTAGTCCTTAAAACAAAACAATCAAGGTTAAATATTCAATTACTATCCTTTAAAATTTATACTAAAAAAATTATTTTTTATAAAAAATTAACTTTTAGATATTTAGGTAATTTTTTTATTATTTTTGTTTATATAAATTTATAATAATTTAAAAATTATATGAGTATGGAGATTGAGAATATTCGTCATCTCAATATAATTCCCGTCGTCATATTTTATTGTGAGGTAAAATATTTTCAAATTGTTATAGCACATTAATTATGATAGAAATTGTATTTATTCTTCTATATCTTATTAGCAATTAGTATATCAAATAGTATGTATATTTTAAAGGTTAAATGATCAAATTAGTCCATAAACTATACCTAAAAATACGAATTATACCATAAATTTTGACTTATTATAATTAAATCTTCAATGTTTTAATTCGGGATAAATAAACCCTTAACATTTACACTCAGGATAAATAAGCTCCTAAATAATACTATCGTTTGTCCCTATTAATAGTATATGTTGAGTTAACTCAATTATTATTTGACACATTGTCATTTATTTGAATATTTTTCTAAAAATTAATAAATACAAATTATTTTTTATTTTTTCAGGCAAAATAATTTAAAATAAATAAAAAGCCCTGTTCAATAGAATACTTTCTGATAAAACTACGGTCTTGATTTCCTCAGTGAGCCAAATTCTTGTGAAGAATATTAAAATTACTCAAGCAAAAGAAATCAACCTTGTGAAGAACAAAGAATTAAGTATGCATGTTTCAACTTGAGATTAAGAAAGTAAAAAGAAACTTATTGAAAATTCCTTGTGGAAAAGAAAACATAGGACACTAAAAAACTCAAAATTACACCCAAAAAAAATAATAAAACAAACCTAAAGGAACAACTTGGATATCAATTAGAAACCTCGCCAAATGACGAATAAATCAAATAAAAAAACATAAAATCACACAACCAAAAAGAAAGGAAAAGGAAGAATAGAGCTACACGAAAGTTGACATATAAATCCTCTCCTTCAAAGTCTAAATAGAGCTACCTTTCTCTTGGTTCAAAGTCTAAAGTTCTCCACCAAAGAAGCTTCAACACCAAATCCTCCACTTCACACTTAGAAGTCAACACTTCCCCTTTATTGCTGAAACATTTCTCTTCACAATCACTACTAACCTTCAGGGAACTCTTACTCATTTACTCATTTTTTAACTGGCTTTAGAGTTCCATTTTTGTTAGAATTAGTATCAGAGTTCCCTTTAGTTTTCTCTAGTAGTTGTGGTTTTCTAATTTATTTAAAAAATAGAAGCTTTTCAAGGCATCTGCTTATAAGTGGCAATGGGTGAATGAGAGTGGAGGCACTGAAAGGGCAAGGGTTTTAGATCTAGTATGAACTCCCAATATGGTGGATTGAGAGAGTTCCATGATGGAGATATCACCTGCATTTTAGTAGCAACAACACCCAAATCTCTTTTTCCCAACCCGTTACAATTTAAAGAGAGACGATACTGTATATATTATTATTATTATTATTATTATTATTATTATTATTATTATTATTATTATTATTATTATTATTATTATTATTATTATTATTATTATTAATTTATAAATTTTATTAATTTATAGGTGATACTGCACCGTTTTTGGCCATTCTTAAGTTACAGTTGATAGAAATGTGCCCTAAAAGTAATTACGTTAGACACTTGATGTACTCATTTATTATTAATAAAAGACATTTTCATTATATTGTATTCATTGCATATGAATTTCTATAGATCTTGGATTGTCTAATGAAGTCTTTGATATGTAACACAACATGAAGAAAATCATGATGAGATCATGATGATGAGATTCCTATCATGTGCAATTATATTTATACCTAAATAATTCATAGTCATAGGATTAATAAGATAGGACATTGTTAATTTAGATAGACTAACACTTGTTATACTGTTTGACTAGATCAAACAGTTGATCTTATAAACTGATAATAAGAGATGTTTAGACTTAACATGTGGATGTTTGCTAAAATAGCTAAGTACACTATATGATCTGCTATGAGGCAATCACATGGGTATCTATTCAATGTCAGTGATAGTCTTATCATAACAATGGTGCAAGTATCATTAGACTTGAGATACTTAAGGTTATCTTGGATACTGAATCCTATACTTTGGCTCCATTCCTTGTTGTCTTTTAGAGGTTGCTTATAGGATGGTGATTGGGTATAACATGAGGTATTTTAAGGTAGTTGAATAGTCAATAAAAGATTCACCACTCCTGTTAGAAAAAAAGTATACCTATGTTCTCTTGTAGAGATCATTACTCAGAAATCTTTGGCCGAGGTAGACATGTCTTGAAGAAAGTCTTCAAGGATATATCTAATAAGGGTAATGAGTCTCATAAATAAAAACTAATATCATTCGGATGAGATGTAACATAGTCAGCGTAGTAGGAGCTGACACACAAACTATACTCTGAATTAAATGAGGTATAGTTTAATGAAAAGATGGATTGCATAGTAATTGTCTATAGAAGGATTTACAATCATACCACTAACTTTTTGGTCAATTAAGGTCATAATATGTGTCTAGATACCACTTATGATCAGCTCAACATGTAATAATTTGAGCTGTCAACATAATTAGGAACCTAATAGGTCACACGCATAGAAAGAATGAATGAAATATGAAATGGGCATTAGATTGGGTCCAAGACATGAAAGAGAAACGATTTGGCCATGTACCAGGTGCCATGGATGTTACAAAGGTTGTCACGCCCATGACAAAGGGAGTCACGGCTGTGATACTACTATTCATGATCGTGAAAATCTTGATATCAGCTTTTGTGATTTTAGGTTTGCTATTTCAAATGGAATTCCTATACATGGAAAACTTATGTCCAACCCTAATATGATTATATGATATATAAAGAACCCTTTTAAAGGCCAAAACTGTAGCTTCCACTTTGAAGAGTAAAAGTTATTCTCTATTCTTCTTTCATTTCAAGTTGAAACATCACAGCTAGCACCTTAGTGCTTTAATAACCTATCACCCTTGTTGTTGTTTTGTTCATTCCTTCGTATGGATTACTGTTAGAGACAATTAAGTCTTGGATTGTTATGGTTTACAATAACCCAACTTGAAAGAAAGACTCACAAACTTGGAAGATTAAAAGAAACAAATAAGGTAATCAAATTTTTCATATGAATGGTTTAATCCGATTTTAATGTACATAGGGCATTACTTAGTTTTTGGGTTCAATTAATTTTAAATTTTCCATAGTTTCATATATGAGATGCATGTTAAGAATCCAAAAGTGGTATTAGAGCCACCCTATGTAAATTATTTTTGGATTTAATTGAAGTGTCAATGAGATTGATTGAAAATGAACAACTTGGATTCCCTCCTTCCGTTAAAAATGAATTTGATTATGTTTGACCTTAAATTTTCATTTTGATTCAATGATATGTTAATATGATGATATTATATGTTGTTGATGATAATTAAAAGGTTTAAATTTGATTTAAACATGAAATTCAAAGTTATGCATAATTGCTGAATTTCTAGGGTTTATGAAATCTAGTTGTGCCAATTGAGTTGTTTGAGGGGTTGTTCGAATTTGGTTCATTAATTTGATTAATAAAATATTTTTATGATATATTTAGAATATATTTTAACTTATGGACAACAACTATAATGATGAAAAAATCATTTTTATTATGGAACAAACAAAATAAATAACTAGGTCAAAAACCTTACATGTGATAGGGCTGTTTTATGCTGTTTGATTTAATGGAATGTAACTTGATGACCAGAACCTTAATTCATATTTATGATATATTCATGATGTTATTTTGATGTCAATTGAATGCAAAAGTCAAATTAAATTCATGGTTAAGTTTCTAAAAAATTATAATTCATGTATAATTCAATTTAGGCAATTTTGAGTAATTAGTTTGCTAGTTGAATGAATAATAATTTAAATTGTCTAATGAACGAATTTAATTGGTATAAACTAATTAAAAGTTTTCTATAATGATGAGAATGAATTCTAGAAATTTTGGAAATTTTTAAATGAAATTTGATTTGAATTAGAAAATGGTTTTCTAAAGTCCTAGTTTGACTAGGATTCTAGTATGCAATTTTAACTAGGATTGTTTAATCCTATTTGGCATCAAACTAATAACTAATTAAAGTAATTTAATTATGAATTAATTATTGGTCATGTTTAATTTAATATTTAATATAATTTAATTATTAAATTCGGATTTAATATTGCATACATTAAATTGGAAGTAATCTAGTTGGCAAAGTAGACAAATTTAGGAAACTTTTTGATATGATCAAATGTATGCCTAAAAAGCATGATTTTTCTTTTAGAAAGTGTTTCTAAATATTTATATGATTATTTAATGAGATTAAATAATGATTTTAGGATGAATTTTATTATGGCCAAACAATCAAAAAAAATTTCAAGTGTTGAAATAAAGGGAACCCAAATTGTTACTTTAATAGATTATCTTTGTTTACGCATTAGAGAATGCATACTAGAGGTGTATGGAATGACATGATGATATAATTATAGACTTGACCAATGAGATTGATCATGCATGGAAATTTTGTTTTGGTAAATAGGGTTTGCGAGTTACTACCTTTTATATTCTCTCTATTGTATTTCTTTTCTCATCTTACTCCCCTCAAATGAAACTTGAGGTTTTCTTATAAAAAAATTATGTAATTAAATTTCATAGGATTAGAATTGAATTGAATTACAAAGGAGCAAGAAGCCAAGGAGATTGTGCCAAAAGAAAAAAGACATTAAAATAGGAAATTATTTTCTATTTTGGTATTGTAATTTCATGCATCTACCTAGGTGAGACATAGTCAATCCTTTTATGGCTCGAATGATTGATGTTAGATTATGTCCATAATCATAACCATATAATTAGTGTAATTATCTTATATATGTGTGTGTGTGATGAATGGATATATTGTGCATGCCAAATTGCCAAGATGGGAAATATATGTGAGGGTATGAGTATTAGAAACCATAAATAAAGAAAATAAGAAAAAGTGAAGTTTATATCATTCACGCCCATGATAGTTTTAATCACGACTGTGAATATTATGAATTTCAGTTTCAGAAGCTAAAGATCTTCACAACCGCGACTCAAATGTTCACGCCCGTGAAGACCTACAGGTTTAAATATGACAATGTCGTATTTTTTACATAACTCATGTAAAATCATTCACAATCCTAGCCGTCAATCCTCTAAAACCCTAAAAAATGACCTCATAGTCATTTTTGTAAATTTTGAGTGATTAAACCAGAAATAATCACCATAAAAAGAGAGTAAGAACGAATGTAAATAGGGTCTTCATCATAAATATCAATATTGATGTTTAAGAGTATAGAACACATTCTGAAACCTTTGGATCAATCTATTTTCATGAAACCAAGGTAAGAAATCATGTTCCCTTATGTTCTTTGATTCGTTTCAATCTGTTGTTAATGGGGGAGTAAGGTTTAAAGGTTCAAGATAGGTTTACATGATGTTCACAGATAGAATGCCAATATAGAACGTAATATGGTCCTTGTTTTCATGTTAGGGACTGAGAATGACGATGGAGAACATTAAGGTTTGTACATATAACCTTTTTTATTTAAAAATATTATGCTTGTGGTATGAATAATGATTATGAAATAATTATTGATATGAAATAATTGTTATGGTACTGCTGGTGTCATGATAACTGACCATTAGATGCTGAGATAGATGTTGAAATTGATTTAATATTAATTAAGCATGAAAGGATGTCACTTTGGTTGATATACAAGGCATTGAGACTAACTTGATTGATGAAGTATGATTAAATGCATATCTATAGTTAAAATTGGTTACTGGAATATGTAAAGTGTTGATAGGTGTGACTAACATCGGTTAGCTTTAGATCATATGCATGTTGTGTGTGAAATTGAGTGTAATCAATGTTGTAATATTATTTATGTGTAATGAGCCACGCCCATAAAGCCAATCTTCGCGTCTATGAAAGGAATTCATGCCCGTGAAGCCAAGCTTCCCTCCCGTGAAAGTATGAATTTTACGCCCGTAAATAAAGGTTCATGCTTGTAAAGGTTCAAGAGCCAATCACGGGTAGATAAATTGTGCAAAAGGTTTCATGCCTGTAAATGCCCTATTTCCAGAAAAGAATATGACGAGATTACTTGGGTCTGACATGCATACGCCTTTGACATGATTAAATGAGCTTGTATTCAATATGATAACATGATTGAGGAGCTTGATTATGCACACGGTGCTTTACATCACAACATGATAGGTGATGATCTTGTTAAATTATGAAATGTGGCGTAAGTGATACTGATAACCTGAATATGAATAAGAATGTTCATTCTCTATCTAGAGACTAGTTAGGATATGTGTCATGCCATTGAGGGGGTTACGGTACAACAAAAATAATTATGCATGCAATTATTTTGTTTGCTTATCTGGGTCAGAGCGCTCTTGATTTGAGAAGCTCGGTAGTAGCATATCCGGATTAGGGACAAGATGGCATAAGCTCATGTTAGAGTGTCCTTGTACCCATATGCATGCAGTCTTTGCTCATAAGGACGACTTAAACTTGTGTCAGAGTGCTCCTGATTTGAGAAGCTCAATGGTAGTAATACATACAGATACTGTAGTGAGCAGGTTGGCTTAAGTTCATGTTAGAGTGCTCATATTTCACAACCCATATCCAGGTAGTCCATGTTTAAAGTATTGGACTATGAAACTAGAATCCATAAATGCAGAAACTTGATAATAGTTTATAGAGATCAGTAAATTTGAATACATGATAATATATGGATATATTAGATGACGTGTAATGTTATTCTAATAGTAAACTCAATTATGTATGTTGATGCAAATTAATATGTTTAAGCTATCTTATGGATATTGCATGTTGATAATATAGCCAAGCACACAGGTATGTTTTAAACATGAATGATATAGTAATATATGAATACATGCTAGAATTTAAATATTTATATATACCACTAAACTTTTAGTAACTTAGCGTGTGGATTTTTCCTGCATGTAGGTTTAGAGCCGTAAATCGTGGTTGATGAGAAGAGAAGACAGAGTCAGTCAGAGTTTACCCAAGTTGGGTTTGTTATTTTGTTCATGCATTTTATTTATTTTTCCGCATATCATGGGATTGAGATAATAAATTCATGTTTTAATAAAGACATGTATTTGGGATTATAAGTTGATTTAGCATAGATTTTGTAATAAAGGATTTTTATGCCCAAGTTATTATTGTTATGATTATAGTTGTGATCTAGATACATGAGAAATAGTTGTGTATATATATAAGAATGATGAAAAAATGAAACTGTTAGTATAGAAATGTGTTGAAAGTTTTAATTTAGACAGGTAAATTCAGTTCCGTTTTTGTGGCATCTGTTTATACAACAAGTTTTACCCTAGTTGTGCATATGGTGCTACATTTGGTGGTATCAGAGTTTGGTTTAGGCAGTTCTCGACCTAAGTAAATTATGGGGTTATCATGCATTCATACATGTGTCTTGTCTGACTTTGACTTTGGCTACTTCTCTGTCAATTTGTAAGATTATAGAAAAATGACATCTGAATCAAATGACGTGACAGAGAGCTAGAGCTATCCATATAATGGGGCACTAAAGCAGCCCATTGCAGCTAGTATTTAGGGTTTAGGTGTAGAACAAATCCCTAACCCATGATCTCCTAACAAGCTAATCCTGACCTAATTCTATTAATGCAGTAGATGACAAGTCTACTGCAATAGATAGTTAGAGTAATGCCATCTGCAGCAGCACCAGTTCCTCCACCTCCACCATCGAGGCCGAAGGTACAGCTGTAATACTAGCAGGTTAAGGCAGAACACTATGTACCATCAGGGTTGCTGCAACCTATTACTATGCCAGAATGGAAATGAGAGTGGATTACTATGAATTTCGTGATTTGGTTGCCTATAACTTCTCAAAAATTTGATGTCGTATGGGTTATTGTGGATAGGCTTACGAAGTCAGCTCACTTATTACCTATGATGAGGGATTTTTCTTTGAACAGACTAACAGAGCTTTATGTCAATGAGATAGTACGACTTTATGGAATGTCAATCTCTATTATTTTAGATAAGGACCTTAGGTTTACTTTTCAATTTTGGGGTAGTCGACAGTGAGCTCTGGGTACCAAGCTCAATTTAAGTACAACTTTTCATAGAGGGTCATACAGATCATAGAGGATATGATGAGGAGCTATGTAATTGAATATAAGGGTAGCTAAGATAAATATATTCCATTGATGAAATTTTTTTGTAACAACAGCTATCAGTCTAGTATCAAGTTGGCTCCGTATGAGGCACTATATGGTAGGAAGTGTGAACACCTTTGTGTTAGATAGAACTCAATGAGGGAAGACTAGTGCGACCAAACTTGGTATAGGAGATCGACGAAAAAGTACGGGTTATTCAGGAAAGATTGAAGGCAACTTTTGATAGACAAAAGTCTTATACAGATCTCAAGAGAAATGATGTCAAGTATGTAATGGAAGATAAGGTTTTCCTTAAAGTCTCTCTATGGAAGAAGGTTCTGAGATTCAAGATGAAAGGAAAATTGAGCCCGAGATTTATTAGGTATTACAAGGTACTTGCAAAAGTGGGACTAATTGCTTACAGGCTTGCTCTACCATCAGAGTTGAGCAAGATCCATGATGTGTTCCATGTCTCCATGTTGAGGAGATATTGGTATGATCTTTCTCATATTATTTCAGTAGAGGATGTTGAGGTGAGACCGGATTTGACCTATGATAAATAACCAATTCAGATTCTAGCTAGAGAGATCAAGGAACTCCAGAACAAACGAGTACCATTTTTCAATGTATTATGGAGAAATCATACTACGAAAGAGGCTACATAAAAAAGTGAAAAAGTAATAAAATTCCAATATCCACAACTGTTCGGAGAAAACATATCATGTAATTTCGAGGATGAAATTTCTTTAAGGGGGAGAGAAATATAACATTGCAAAATAGGGTTTGAAATTTGTATGTTAAATAAGGTACATTAAAGGTATATGAGAAATATATGTAAGGCTATGAGTATTAGAAACCATAATAAAGAACAAGATAAGAAAAAGTGAAGTTTATATCGTTCATGCCTGTGTCAGTGCTAATCACGGTTGTGAATGTCATGAATTTCAGTTTCAGAAGTTGAGGATCTTCACGACCGTGACGCAAATGCTCACACTCGTGACACTAGTGTTTAAGCCCGTGAAGACCTACAAGTTTAAATATGCCAGTGTCGTATTTTTGACAGAACTCATAAAAATTATTCCTAACCCTAACTGTCAATCCTTTAAAACCTCAGAAAATGAACTCATTGTCATTCTTGTAAATTTTGAATGATTAAACTAGAAATAATCACCATAAAAAGAGAGTAAGAATGGATTTAAATAGGTCATTCACCATAATTATCAATATTGAGGTTGAGGAGTACCAACACTTTCTGAAACCCTTGGATCAATTTGTTTTCACTAAACAAAGGTACAAAATCATGTTCCCTTACGTTTTTTGATTCGTTTCAATCTGTTGTTAATGGAGGAATAAGGTTTAAGGGTTCAAGATAGGTTTACATGATGTTTATGGATGGAATGTCAGTATAGAATGCAATGTGGTCCTTGTTTTCATGTTAGAGACCGAGATTGACAATGGAGAACCATATCAAAGATAGTAGACGAGAGAGAATCGATTTTTAGGGCTCCAACATTAAAGCTTGCACATATAACAATTTTTATTCAAAAATATTGTGCTTGTGGTATGAATGATGATTCTAAAATGATTGTTGATATGAAATAATTGTTTTTCTACTGTTGCTATTATGATAACTGACCATTAGATGTTGAGATAGATTGCCCTTCTCCAACCCTTACTGCCCAACCTGAGAGTTGTTAAAATTGATTTAATATTATTTAAGCATGAAAGGATATCACTTTGGTTGATATGCAAAGCGTTGAGCCTAATTTGATTGATGAAGTATGATTAAATGCATGTCTATAGTCAAAATAGGTTACTGGAATATGTAAAGTGTTGATAGGTATGGCTAACATTGGTTAGGTTTAGATCTATGCATGTTGTGTATGAAACTGAGTGAAATCAGTGTTGTAATATTATTTCTGTATAATGAGTTATGCCCGTGAAGCCAAGTTTCACGCCCGTGAAAGGAATTCACACTCGTGAAGCCAAGTTTCACTCCTGTGAAAGTATGAATTTCACGCCCGTGAATAAAGGTTCACACTTGTGAAGGTTCAGGAGTCAGTCACGACTGAGTCAAGGGTAGACAAATCATGACAAGAGGTTTTATGCCCGTGAATATACCATTGGTACCCATGAATGCCCTATTTCCAAAAAAGAATAAATTGATTCATATGATGAGATTACTTAGGTGTGACATGCATACACATTTGACATTATTAAATCAGCTTGTATTCAATATGATAACATGACTGAGGAGCTTGATTATGCAAACGGTCCTCTACATCACAACATGATAGGTGATGATCTTGTGAAATTATGAAATATGGCATAATTGATACTGATAACCTGAATATGAATAAGAATGTTCATTCTCTATCTAGGGACTAGTTAAGATAGGTGTTATGCCATTGAGGGGGCTACAATATGGTAGAAATAATTATGCATGCAGTTATTATATTTGCTCATTAGGGTGACTTAAGCTCGAATCAGAGCGCTCCTAATTTGAGAAGCTCAGCGGTAACATATCAAGATTAGGGACAAGGTGGATTAAGCTCATTTAGAGTCCCCTTGTACCTATATTCATGCAATCTTTACTCATCAAGGTGGCTTAAGCTCGTGTCAGAGCACTCATGATTTAAGAAGCTTAGTGGTAGCAATACAGATAGATATAGTAGTGAGTAGGGTGACTTAATCTCGTATTATAGCGCTCCTATTTCACAAACTGCATTCGGGTAGTCTACGTTTAGAGTATTGGGTTATGAAACTAGAATTCATAAATGCAGAAAGTTGATAACAATTTATAGAGATCAATAAATTTTAATACATGAATTAGTAAATTTGAATACAAGATAATATATGGATATGTTAGATGACATGTAATATTATTATAATAGTGAACTCAATTACGTATGTTGATGCAAATTAATATGTTTATGCTATCTTGTGGATATTGCATGTTGATAATAGGGCCAAGTGCACATGTATGTTTTAAAAATGAATGATATAGTAATATGTGAATGCATGATAGAATTTAAATATTTATATGTACCACTAAGGTTTCAATAGCTTAGCGTGTGAGTTTTTCCTATACGCAGGTTTGTATTCGTAGACTGTGGTTGACAAAACCAATTAGAACAGCCAGAGTTGACCCGAGTTGGGTATGTTATTTTGTTCATGCATTTTATTTATTTATTTATTTCCATATCATAGGATTGAGATAATAGATTCATGTTTTAAAAAAGACATGTATTTGGGATTATAAGTTTATTTGGCATAGATTTTGTAATAAGGAATTTTTATGCCCAAGTTATTATTGTTATGATTATGGTTGTAATCCAGATATATGAAGAATAGTTGTGTATATATATATAAGAATAATTCAGAAGTGAAACTGTTAGTATGACAATACGTTAAAAGTTTTAATTCAGATAGGTAGATTCAGTTATGATCGTGTGACATCTGTCTATACAACAGGTTTTGCCTTAGCTGTGTAGAAGGTGCTACACTATATCTTGAAAGAGCCGTTTCCCTTCCCTTTTGCTAGTGATGCATTTGTTGATGAATTGTAACATCCTTGACCTTCCCCACATGCATATCCACATGCATTTCATTTGAACATGTGCATCTTCTATATAATCCAATTGAACACGTGCATTTCATACGTATTTTCGTAGGAACAAGTTCATGACATGCACTAGCTACGTGTCCTATTATTTGGCAATTGTATCGAGTCACACATGTGTACTTATAACCTAAAGGAGGATAAAAAAGCATTAGAAATAAATTGAATAAGGTGTCTAAATTAAAGTAAGCAAAATAATTAGATTAAGATTAGTAAACATTTACATTGTTAATTTAGTTAAATTGGACCAAATGATTAAGTTGTATTATTGTGTGAATTAGTGGAATTATAAATATATGTAAATAATAATAATAATAATAATAATAATAATAATAATAATAATAATAATAATAATAATAATAATAATAATAATAAATTGAAAATGAAATAAAAGGAAAATAAAATAAAGGAGAAGAGAAAAGAAAAGAGAAAAGAGAAGAGAAAAGAGAAGAGATGAAGAGAAAAAAAATAAAAAGACAAAAAAACAAAAAGGTTGGCTTTATCTTCCTCCCCCATTTTTGCCACCTCACTCCATCCCGTTTTCTTCTTCATCTTCCTCAATTCCAGAACTCAATTCTTCCTTGTTTCACTTGGTTTTTGAGGCAAATTGATCCCTTGCAAGTTTGTTCTTGGTAAGTAATCAATTCTTATTGCTAAAAGGTTGAGTTAAGTTGCTAAAGTTCATTAATAGGCACTGAATTGCACCCCTATTTTGATATTAATATAAATTGATTCTGGAAAATTTTAAAACACAAAGGTTGTTCCTTTATGTCTTAGATTTGTTGATATGTAAATATTTTTACAAGATGTTGTGTATAGGAAAAGATATACTCTCTTTACTGAAACTGGTCAAGGTGTGAACCCTAGTCAAGTTAGCTACTGTGTTTGTTAGTTTTGAATATGATAAAGCCCTTATTTGAAGTATCTCAAAACATAAAAGATGTATATATATGTTTTATGTATTTTTATACCAAATTTCATATTCATATGTCTTGTTTATTTTGAGTTATGGTGAATGGAACCGTGACTGTTCCATGGTTTGAACTGTCTGCTTAGTGCCCTGGGCAGATCCAGCAACTTGTTTGGCTAATTTAAGCTCCTTATAGATTTATTATGTAAATTGTCATAACATAAAAGTTATATTTATATGTCTTAGATAAATTTTGGTACTAATTTCATCTTGATATGTTATGTATAGACTAAGTTATGGCCTGTTGAAGTCATATTGGTCCGGAAGCCAATTCTATTATGGACCAGTGAAATGTTTGTTATAATTTTAAGACCTTATAGACATAATTGATAAAAGTTGTAAATATAAAAAAATATTCTTTTTGAACTCATATAAGTTTTTATAAATTTTTATTAAAATATGACGTATATATTATAATTTATGATGAACCAAAGTGGGTACCCTGAAACTGCCTAAAGGCAGAAAATAGAATACACTTAGAAATTCCACCAAATATTGTACAATGATCCAATTGGTCTGAAATTTTAATATGTTATATAAGTATATGTTATTTTTAATTAGGAATAAGAATCAGATTAATTGGTCAAGTATAGGAAAACTTATAGGCTAAACAGTCTCATAAGATCACACTGTCTTATAGGAAATATCTTAACTATTAATATGAACAATGCATATTAATTTGTTTAAGCCACATTAAATCTCTCTAATCATAAGTTAATTGATTATATTTTTAGATTAGGCTCGTAACATATGGGAGACCCACAAGAAGCGGATAGACAATAAGTTAGGGGTCGGAATCAAATGAGAAATGTGAGTCTAATTATCAATTGAATTCTTTAGTGCAAATGAATGTTGCTTGTTATGTGATTCATATGATTGTCATGATTGGTCCTTGATAATATGATGATGGATAATTTGTGACATGGTGGTACATACAAATGGTATACTTGTGGTATATTTGAGGTATAAGTTTGACATATGTGATATATATACATGGTATATGTATAGTATATACAAGGTATATGCATGGAGTACGAGGCATAAATGCAGTATGTGTATGTTATATGTGATAAAATACAATGGTTGATGAATGCTTAAGTACAAGTGCATATGCATATGGACTTAAAAGGTGTTGTGACTAGTTTTGTGCAAATGAAACAATGATCAAGCTAGCTAGAAAATGCAAATTTTCACATGGAAAATGTTCACATGGAAACCCGGGGCAATGTCTGTTTAACTTGGTCACAACAAAATGAAATAAACAAAACATTTGCATACATAAAGAGTAATGATTATATGTTTCAACTTTATTGATATTTATATGATTCGGATGAATGGAATGGAATACATGATATGTGTTGGATTTGTGATTTATTACTATGAGTTATTTGGTACTTTAGAGCTCATTGGATGATTATTCTCACTGAGCCACAACTCATCAATTTGCATCATTTTTCAGGTAAAGAAAAGTGATAGCTCATTTTGAGTAACGTATAGAAGACATGGAGCACAAGTCACTGGCCGAGCCTCATCACTCTCTCTCCTTGCATTCCACATGAGCATGAAAATATGTCATCTGCATTTTGTATTTACGTGTTTGAATATGTATAGTCTTTTTGGAATGAGTTTTAAAAATGTATAAATGAAAGCAACTCGTAAATACTGATGTACAAAGTTTATGTGTTAATATATGTGATATATAATATTGTGGTGAAAACCTCAGTGATGACTTGCAAGTAATTGAATGATATTACAGGATATGAGACTTTCAAAGTTATTGAATGATATTATAGAATATGAAAAAAAATTTACTACCATTGTTAACAGGGTATTTTACCTTTCAAGTATGCTATGTATGATTACTTGATACATGGATAGGTTATACTCAAATGTATAAGGTGTGATGTTACATGAATAGTTGGCATACAAGAAGCATATTGATGATAGTGAGTTGGCAGGTTGCATTATGCTCACCTCTATATCATTCGAGCTTCAAAAGCAGCATAAGACTATAGATGCAAATATCATTATGTATCATCTAAGGAAGTTTTTCGATGAGCAAACTCGAATCGAGCAATATGAGATATCTAAATTGCTTTTTAGCTCCAAGATGGCAGAGGGGACATTTCCAATGCAATGTACATTGAAGATTAGGAAGAAAGGCATAGAGACGATATCAAAGGGGACTTGCTTCCATTGTGGTAAGAGTTGCCAAAATAAGATGAATTGCAAGGCCTATCTAGAGTTTTTAAAAGAGAAGAAGGATAAGACATTGGATGCACCTCTACTTCAAGTATTTATGTTATTGAGATTAATACTATTTCTATTAATAATGCATAGGTATTGGATACCAAATGTGGGTCTCACATATGCACAAATATGCAAGGCCTAAGAAATAGTAGACAACTTAAGAAAGGAGAGTCAAATTTAAGTATTGTCATTGGAGCAAGAGTTATTGCATTAGCTATAGGAGCTTACGTATTGACACTCCCTAGTGGTTTGTTTTAGAATTAAACAATTGTTATTATGTTCTAGTTTTAACAAAGATTATTATTTATGTTTATTGTTTAAATAGAAAAGGTTTTCATTTGACTATTAATGACAATAATTGCTTTATATGGTTGAATGATATTCCCTATATGATTGGCATATTATGTAATGGGATTTACATTCTTGACATGTCTAAATCAATCCTCAATATCAATAATAAAAGACAAAATTAGATAACTTAAAACCATCATATTTATGGTATTGTCATCTTGGCCATATAAATGAGAGATGCGTGACAAAGTTACATAAGCATGATGACTTAAGGTCATTTGATTATGAATCATATGACACATGTGAATCTTGTTTATTAAGAAATATGAAAAAATCATCCTTTAATGAAAAGGGTTAACGTGCTAATGAGCTATTGGACCTTATCATAGAGATGTATGTGGACCAATGTCAGTGCACGCTAGAGGTGATTTTATCTACTTCATTACCTTTATTGATGATTATTCACAATTTTGGTACTTATATCTGATCTGAAGCTTTTGAAAAATTCAAAGAATTTAGAAATGAAGTAGAGAAATAACTTGGAAAAAGTATTAAAATACTTAGGTCGGATCGAGGTGGTGAATACTTAAGTCAATAGTTTCAAGGTTATCTAAGAGAATGGAATTTTATCTCAGTGGACTCCACTTTACATGCTACAATATAATTGTGTGGTTAAAAGGAGAAACCAAACCTTGTTAGATATGGTGAGGTCAATGATGAGCTTTGCAGAACTACCCAAGTCATTTTAGGGTTATGCACTAAAGACTCTTGTTTATATATTAAATATAGCCCCTTCTAAATCAGTTGATATTACTCTATATGAGATATGGACTAACAAGAGACCTATTCTTTCTCATATGAATGTTTGGATTTGTTCTGCTTATGTGAAGCGAACAATGTCAAATAAGCTAGAAGCTAAGTCTGATAAGTGTCTGTTTGTGGGATATCCAAAAGAGTCATTTGGATATCAATTCTACCATACTTTAAAAATAAAAGGTATTTGTTTCAAAGTTGTTATCTTCTTAGAGAAAGAATTTCTTCTAAAAGAAGATAGTGGGAGCAATATTGAACTTGATGAAGTTCAAGATGCTCAAACAATACAAATCAACTGAATAAACTCGAATATATTACTCATACAGATAAAATAACAGTTACACATTATGAAATATATGAACTTCGTAAATCAAGTAGGATACATATTGTTTTTTAGAGATATGAATTTCTCATAAGTGAACATAATGATGTATTGCTCATAAAGGGTGATGAGTCTATTTCCTATGAAAAGTTTTGAATTGTTCAAAATCTGATAGATGGCTAAAAGCCTTGCAGTTAGAGATGAATTACATGTATGAAAACCAAGTGTGGACTTTGGTTGACCCACCTGAAGGGATTAAACCCATTGGGTGCAAATGGGTCTTTAAGAAGAAGACTGATATGGAAGGTAATATAGTTACCTATAAAGATAGGCTAGTAGCTAAAAGATATTGTCAAAGACAAATTGTTGACTATGATAAAACTTTTTCTCTAGATGTTATGCTTAAATCCATCAGAATACTCCTAGTCATTACTGCTTATTATGATTATGAGATTTGACAAATGGATGTGAAAATAATTTTTCTTAATGGAAATTTGATTGAGGATGTGTACATGATACAACCTAAGGGTTTCACTTCAAGTGATGGCAAAAAGGTATGCAAATTGCAAAGATCCATTTATAGATTAAAGCAAGCATCCAAGAGCTGGAACATTCGATTTGATAAGACAATAAAAAAGTTTAGTTTCTCACAAAATGTGGATGAACCTTGTGTTTACAAGAAGGTTAGTGGGAGTGCAATCATATTCCTAGTATTATATGTAGATGATATACTTCTTATAGGAAACGATGTCTCAGTTTTTCAATTAGTCAAAATTTGGCTTCCTAAGAATTTCTCCATGAAAGACCTTGGAGAAGTGACTTACATACTGGGGATAAAGATCTATAGTGATAGATCTAAAAAGTTGTTTTGTCTTTCTCAGTCTATATACATAGATAAGATGCCAAAGAGGTTTAGTATGAAACAATCTAAGAGAGGATTAATTCCAATGACTCATAGGATTACCTTTCTAAGTCAATACTTCCAAAGACATAAGATGAACAAAGACACATGAGTAGGATTCCATATCCTTCGACTGTTGGATCCATCATGTATGCTATATATTATGTATTAGCCCTAATGTATCATATGCTCTGAGTATCACGGGCATATATCAGTCAGATCCCATTGAAGGGCTTTTGATGGTTGTCAAGAATATCCTTAAGTACTTGAGATAAACTAAGGATATATTCTTGGTTTATAGAGATAGTGAACTTAAGGTTAACAAGTATATGGATGTCTGATTCCAAACTGACAAAGATGACTTCAAATTCTAGTCAGGCTATATATTCATGTTAAATGATGAAGCATTCAGTTGGAAGAGTTCTAACAGAAGATGGCTGCAGATTCCACAATTGAAACATAGTACATTGTAGCTTATAAGGCAACTAAGAAAATGGTTTGGATAAGAAAATTTTATCACAGAATTGGAAGTGGTTCCTAGCATTATTAATCTAATACCTTTGTATTGAGATAATAATAGAGTCATTGCACAAGCAAAGGAACCACAGTCTCATCAAAGATCCAAACATGTACTCACACATTACCATTTGATTTTGGAAATCATAGGTAGACATGATGTAAAGATAGAGAGAGTTCCCATTAATCAGAATATATTCGATCCTTTTAGTAAGCCACTTCCCCAAAAGAAACATGATAGTCATATACTCACCCATGATATAATGTATAAAGGCGATTGTTAGAGAGGTGCCCTAAAGGCAATCATCTTAGACACTTGATGTACTCATTTATTATTAATAAAAGACATTTTCATTATATGGTATTCATTGCATATGAAATGATATAGACATTAAACCATTTAATGAACTTCTCAATATGTAACACAACATAATGATGGGATTCCTATCATGTGCAATTATGTTTATACCTAAATAATCTCTAGTTATAGTCAAATACATTATATGCTTAGAGTTAACATGTGGTGGCTTGCTAGAGTAGCCAAGTACATTAGATGACCTACTATGAGGTAATCATATGAGTATCTATTCAATGTTAGTGATAGTCTCATCATAGCAATGACGCAAGTATCCTTAGATTTGAGATACTCAAGGTTATCTTAGATATTGAATTCGATATTTTAACTCCATTCTTTATTGCCTCTCAAAGGTTGTTCATAGGTTAGTGATTGGGTATAGTATGAGGTATTCGAAGATAATTGAGTAGTCAATAAATGAATCACCACTCCTGATAGAAGGAGAGTATACCTATGACTTATTGTAAATATAATTACTCAGAAATCCTTTGTTGAGTTAGATATGTCTTGAAAAAGGTTTTCAAAGATGTATCTGATAAGGGTAATGAGTCTCATAGATAAGAACTAATATCATTTGGACTAGATGTGACGTAGTCAATCTAGTGGAAGCTAACACATAGACCATTCTCTGAACCAAATGAGTTATAGTTTGGTGAAAGGATGAATTGCACAACAATTGTCTATAGAAGGGTTTACAGTCATACCACTGACTTTTTGGTCAATTGGGGGTCATGATCTGTTTATTGATACTACCCATAATTTGCTCAAAATTATATTATGCTTTGAGCTGTCAATATAACTGGGAACTTAATGAGTCACATGCATAGAAAGAATGAAGGAAATATGAAATAGGCATTGGATTGAATCCAAGACATGAGAAAGAAATGATTTGGCCATGCACCAGGTCTCATGGCTGTGACAAAGGTTGTCACGACCATGACTCACGACCGTGACTCCCTTTTGTCACGGTTGTGAAAGTCCCTATATCAACTTTTATGATTTTAGGTTTTCTATTTCGAATATAATTTCTATGCATGAGAAACTTATGTTCAATCCTAATATGATTAGAGGACATATAAATAACCCTTTTAAGGGCTAAATTCATAGCTGACACCTTGAGAAATGAAAGTTATTCTCTCTTCTTCTTCTCTTTCAAGTTGAAATACCATATCTAGCACCTTGGTGCTTTGACATCCCATCACCCTTGTGGTTGTTTTGTTCGTTTCTTCGCGTGTATTACTGTTAGAGATAATTTAGCCTTGGATTATTGTGATTTGCAACAACTCAACTTGAAAAAAAGACTCACAAACTTGGAAGATCAAAAGAAATAAAAAAGATAATCAACTTCTTTTATATGAATGGTTCAATCTAATTTTAATATACATAGGGCATTCCATAGTTTTTAGGTTTAATTAATTTTAAATTTTCTATTGTGCCATGTATGAAATGCATTTTAAGAACCTAACAACGATAACTGGAATGCAATATGAATGACATGTGTTAGTATATTATTGGTTAAGAAAGAGAACTAAGTTAACTCTAGGAACTATTAATTAGGACAAACGGTAAGGTTGTTTAGGGGCTTATTTGTCCCAAGTTAAAACGTTAAAGACTTATTTATTTCAAGTCAAAATATTAAGAGTTTAATTGTAATGGGTCAAAATTATGGTATGACTCGTACTTTTAGGTATAATTTAAGAAGTAATTTGAGCATTTGACTTATTTTATAAAGTCGAATTTAATAATTGTGAATTTACTATTATTTTAAAATGATTTACAATGTTCTAATGTTAATTTCAATATAATTATAAATTCTTATTATATTACTTAAATTTTTTATGTAGAATTATTTCTTGACACAATTTAATTTTGAAATTTAATTTAATATTGATGCATGTATTATTTGTAGTGTAATGGAGATTTATTATAAAAAAGGAAAAAAGAGAAAAAGTTGTAAGACGTTAGTCATTACATTTGAATACTTCATTAATAATTGCACAAACTTAAGTATAAACAAAATTGATTTTTTCTTTAGTTTTATTTATTTTTTATTTTTTTTCTTCAAAATAATGTAACAACTGTCTATAGTTAGAATGAAACACATGCTAAGGTACAGTACAATTGATTAATTGGGACATAAAATAATTTTAATAAAGATATAAGATTATGAGTTTAATACCAAAACTTTACAAAATGTATATATATATATATAAGAGAGAGAGAGAGAGAGAGAGAGAGAGAAATAAAGAAGAAGATGTTAAATACTTTTCGAATGAGTCATAAAGAATAGACAACAATGGTTGACAATGATGTAGTAACTAAATGTGTGAAAAAAGCAAAGCAAAGAAATAGAAATCAAAGAAAGAAAGGTGGGTGGGAGCATGAAGGATCATCAAACACAATGCTGATGATAGATAATGTGAGGAAACTATTTGACATTATCCATTTGGGGTTTGGGGTTGGGTTGCATGGATTTCGCACCCCAAAGACTGTAAATTTTGCAGACACACCAAATTGGAAAAACCACAAGCTAAGGAACACAACACACAAATGATTCAGAAATCCCCGTTTGACTTATTTAACGTAGGGGATGACACCAGTGAATGAGGTATACCTCCACTTGCTTCCTATTGGCTCTCTTCACATTACTCCCTCTTTTTCTTCTTTGGAAAACGTGCTTTTTTTTAAACAAAAAAAAAAGAAAAGAAAAAGAAATTTATCACTTAATTATAGGCCACAGGCAATATCACCGACTTGATATCGACAAGCAAGCAGCCTCGCCGGCCACCTCATCCAGCCCCATTTTCTAACCCTCATCTTTTCCTTTCGAGCTTTTTCTAGGCAAAGGAACTATTATGATTTTTTATTTCGCTATTAATTCTGGTAGAAATTAAAAACTAAGACTTCGCACCTACTTTATCCCTAAAATTTAATACAAAAAAATTATTTAATTTCTTATAGGGAATATTTCAATCATATAGCATTATAGCTAATTGAGTGAGATCTTAATACGCGCTTCTCATACTCAATATTAGACATTTAGGATACATTTGACATACATAATTTTGGAATATGAATAAAATTTTTATTTTAAATTTGAATTTAATAGTTATAATATTTAAGAATATGATCTTAATATACCTTCTTCATATCATTTGATGTAAAGTTTTTAGGATATGACATTTGTAAACATTGCAAGATTGGTAGTTCTAGTATTATGTAGAAAATAAATATTACACCCAACTCAATTTAAAAGTTAGATAAAAGAAAAAAAATTATCTAAAATAACTTTTTTAAAGAAAAAGACAATTTTATTCTAGAATATATTGATAATTATTTTCCTATGAAAAATAGATATAGAGACACGAAATATTGAATACATTATTACTTTCTCATCTATAATTACTTATAAATATATCGATTGATTGAATTCAATTGTTGCAGAACAGATAATTAAAAGGAGTAGCAACTGTGGACCTTCATTGCCAAATATTTATGGATCATATTTTCTCACCTTTGCAACGTAATCTTGATGAGGCAGACTAGCTAGATTGCAAATTTTAGATTTGGATTCATCAAGAATTAATGTTCTTATTGTGAAAAACAATAATTATTCGATCAAGTTTTCTTTCATCTACCAACCAACCAAGGATTTAATTGTTGAAATTGGATGGAATTGAAGGATCAAATCTATTAAATTGAAAATTAGTCCATGATCTGTTATAGCTTGAATATTTGAAACAGGATCGGGGGCTTCTATTTCAGTTTTATTGTGAAACCCAAAAAAAATATATTTAAAACCATAAACGCCCGCAAAATATAGTGACTGATAGTAATAGTTAAATTAAAAGCGTTATTGCGCACTTATTTTCTTGTAGAGTACATAATGACACGGAATGGCTTGCTCTTCAATATTGAATAGGGATTTAATGTATTTTTTAAAGATATAAATTATAAATATAAATATATAATAAGATATTAGTAATATTAATATAACAATAAATGAGATTTAAACCAATATTTTTGCAAATTTTAAAAAAAATACGTTTGTGGGCTAACAAATTAAATAATATTAAATTTGAGCTCGAGCTCGAATTTGGAATTGAGTTCGAGCTCAGTTCGTTAAGGTTGACAAACAATTTTAAATGAGTTTTTTTTCAAATTGAGACTGAAATAACTTTTGAATAATTTATTTTATTTACAGTTCTAAACTCAATATTATAAGATTGATAATTTCAATGTAATGCAGTTAAAAATAAATTTCTTTTGAAAGGAAAAAATAAATTTTAAATTAAAAAAATATATAATATCATTCAATTATAAAGGACATTCAAATCTTCTTAATAAGGGATGTTCATAAATTGTCCAACTAATCTAAACCAAACCAATCTATACCAACTTATAATTAAACCATGATTTAATAAATATGGTGGATTAGATATATTTGTATTTTTTTCAAACAACATTTTGTGAATTGGATTAAATTTTTTATTTCAATAATCCACACAATCCCCGTATATACATACATACTAATTTCTAATTTCAATATATAGAGTAACATAATTTTAAATGAATATAAACATATATAATAAAATGAATGGAAAAAAATCCAATTTAAAGGAACTAAAATCTGAAAATGTACAACTTAACGCCACAATTTTAATTTTGTACTTTCTTTCTTTTAATTTATTATATTTTTTGTGTGTTGATATGTTATTATTTTATTTTAGTTTAACAACAAAGTGTGATTTCTTCCATCATTAGTATTATTATTATTAAATAAAAGTAAAAAATATATAAAATTTAACTGTAAATTGATACAATCTGATCTGCAATTGTGATTTGTATTAAATTAATTTTTTTATATTTATGAGCTAGATTGAGTTCTTATATTTTCAATCCATAAATTGTTGATCGGATTAAATAATATATTTAATCCGTATCAAACTGTTTTTAATTCATAAATTATTTATTGGATTAAATAATATATCTAATCCTCACAAAATTGATCCGGAAATTAACAAGCTAAAAGATTTCCTAGAAATCTTTAACAAAATAATTTGACTAGCCCACGTGACTCTTGAAATTTTTCCTCGGGTTGTATAGCGATTTTGATGTGGATATATATTATTTACTCAGTAAATTTACAAATTGAAATTTAAAGGTTTAATAAAATGCACATGAAATACAAGTATTGCACAAAATAAATACATAAAAATTCAGACATTTAAAAATTAAAATTTTCATATTATTAAAAATAAATTACTCTAACCTCTTGAAATTTGGTTGAATAAAATAATTTATCCATCTATTTTTAGAAATATATTATGACATTTCTGAGATTTGGTTAAGTACATTATATAGTCCTTCAATTTATTTTTGTCATTACACATAAAAAAAATATTAAATTTATCATTTTTTTGTCTTAAAAAATACCAATTTTTTTTTAATATCATCAACTTTATATTAAAATATCAAATTTGCTCTTTTTAATGTATTTTTTAAGTTAACAAAATGTTAAAATTATCAAAGGGTATTTTTGATATTTTTAATTTAATTTTGACTATCTTTAATAAAGTTTTAGTTGACTAAAAAAATATTTTATTTAAAATATCGGATGATCTTTTAAGTTAACAAACTAAATATGAGATATTTTATAATGTATTTCCAAAAATAAGTTAACAAACTAATGTTATTGAACTCAAGGGCTCAGAGTAACTTAACCTAGTATTAATTGCTCAAAAATGAATCTAATATATCATCATTGTATAATTTGTTTCAAAATGAAAAAAATAAAAAATAAACGGCAAATAACAATATTCATTTCATATGTAATCGATATATTATTTTTTTATTTTTTAAAATACCGACTTACTTGGTATAAATTCAATTAAATTTAAATGCACTTATTATTAAAATTGGATGGTTTTAGAGAGAAAAGTTTGAAAATTATTTCAAAATAATTTATATCATTATAAAGTTAGTTTCACTACAATTATAAACTTTTATTTTATCTTTTAAACTCCCGATATAAGATTATTTTTAATATTTCTCTTCAAATACAACTGATATTGACCCATATGTCATTTTTTATTCCATCATGTTTATATGTCTAAACTTTTTCTCATTTTTGATCCACAAGCTTGCTAAATATTTGATTTGCATCTTTTATTTTCTAGGTGTCAGATTTTACCTTTAGAATTTACAATTTACAACATTTAGTCTTTTTATAACAATTTAGATAATTGAATTTGATAATTATGAATTTATTATTTTTTAAAATGATTTAAATCGATATAAACAATTAGTTCTACTATAATTATAAAATATTTTTCTATTTCTCAAACTTCCAATATAAAATTTCTTTTAACATTTATTATATAATTGGATTTAAATTGGAATGAGTCGATCCAAACTAGGCCGGTAGATAGTCTGCTTCCATTGAACAAAAATAAAAAACAAAAAAGACAATTATTAACAAATCTTGCTAATTTGGATCCTCTCTCTTTAATCTTATTAAAAGATACTTGACTAGTCAAAACAAAAAAAATCATCAAGAAAAAACACACTATGACGTGGAAAAATACACAACTAGATCATTTCTCTTTAATTTTTATACAAGTTAAAAACAAGTAGGCAAGAGAGAACTTATTGAAGAGATAGCAGCGCATCAATATCATTTATTCTAATCCCAATTATAATTAAATGTTTTTTTTTCCATTTATATTTTTTTGGAACAAAAACTTGGCTTAGAGAATAAAAATGATTAGGATAAATTTCCCTTTTTATGCATCACTGAGTAGGATATTTTTACTTCGAAGCTAAGCAATTAATAATCAGCTTTCAAAGTTTATCAAAGTTTATCTAGTTATCTTCTTCTTCTTCATTTTGTAACCATATTAAAACATATTCTTTTATAAATTATGAGACATTATCATTAGAGCTAGTGGAGAACATTTCAATTCGTTATTCCTTCGAGTTATAGCTATTATTTATTATTTCAGACAAAATAGGGATTTGATATTCGATAAACACACATTTAAAAAAAAATTGAGAACCATATCTAAATAATTTCATATTGATGGATATATATATATATAAGAAAGAAATTCACTGCCCAAATAATTAATATATATTTTTTCCTGAAATGTCTTAATTAGACAAATTAACTGGTCATAGCATGAAATTCATTAAGAATATATATACATCAAATCTGACCTAATTAATAGGCCATCACTTGTCCTTCGTATGAATTATTTGTAAAGTTATGCTACCATGAAATTTAATTGGACAACCATAAAAATTATTTACAATATATATTAAAATTTTTGTCATTGATTTATAACAATTAATTGATAATCGTTAAATTCGTTTGTGCTACCATAAATTATTATAATAATTTAAGCATATCATTGCAAAAATTAAAATTTTAAAAATTGTTGCTAATATGTTATTATATGATAATAGTTTTACATCCATTGTTATTAATTTATTGCAGAACCTTATTTATATCATAGTGTTATTTGATTTCATTTCAATAATAAAAAAAATTACATCTATTCCCACTACTTAAAACTATAAAAAGAAAAAAAAATACATTAAGAAATCTAATTCCCACTTTCATTTCATAAAAAGAAAAACAAAAAAGAGAAAAAAAAATACATGAAGAAATCTAATTCCCACTGATAACTTTTCTCCTTAATATTCTAAGATCATATTTGCTGCTACTTTGGCACTTCCTCTATAATAATGATATTTTGGCACTGTCCTTCTTCTGCCATTCTTTTCCACCAAATTCTGTATATGATTGAGAGAGAGAAATTTCAAGAATCCTTTCACTATCGATTCCACTCCTCCTTTCAAAAACACTTTTTTTTGGAATTTAATTGATCTACTTCACTTACGCATGCATCACTGCCGAGAATTCCTTTCTATCCCTTGAAAAAAGACAATTCCACTTTCTTTTTCTCTAATTTTTTTTCTTGATGGAAGGAAATTTTATGAATAAGGAGAACCCACTTTTGAGCTTTCACTACATATAAAAATAAATCAAAAAAATAAAATAAAAAATAAATCCACTTTGACAATGTTGTAGCTCAAGGTTGACATAGAGTTTAAAGATTCTTGCTAAGCATTTCTATGATTTAGACAAGTACATCAATAATAACTCTTTATTTTAGTATATGATTCAGTCCTTTTTTGGCTCCTTTCTCAGACAGTCTTCCCACTTGGGTTAGCAAGACAAGGTGTTAGATCAATTAGTTGTCTAATTAACTATCTAACCAATTTGTACAAAAATCTAAAAAGGCAAAAGAATTATTAATATGGGAAACGAATAAGGAATAATCTTATCTAATCTAAATTAAAGAGAAGTGAAAATTCTCTTGACAACAACTATAATACGATTTTTATTTTCACACTATAAACTAATCTGAATTTACATGAGATATTATTTTTAAATTTTAACAGTCCTTCATTGTCAAAGATCCAACGCCAGCCCTTCCCTCGAACGAGAGGTGAGGATGGGCGGTAAGCTGTCAAGTGGTCCATGTTATAGGCAACGTATCAAGAGAAATCCACGCACCGGTCAAAGAGAGTGGACACGGAGAGCCCATATCCAGCGGGATTCTATTGACTTGGCGTCCAATTGTTGGGTAATGACGTTACCGCAGACTACAGTGTCGACTTTAAGTTGCATCTGCCGCCAGACGATGACTTGGTTGAATTAATACAAAACTTAAAATTCTATCAAATTTAACTAAAAATTTTGATTTTAAATTCTGAATAAACAATTAATTACAAATTTTTGAGAATGTATTTTATCATTTATCTTGATTTTATCCGATACGAATTAATTCTCATACCACATTAAAAAAAAAAAAACTCACTTTCAAGAGAGATATAATATGCTACAATTTTTATGTTAGTTACCTAAACAAAACAAATTTATTTCTTTTGTAAAATTTACTTATTTATTTAGAACAATTTAATTTTGATTTTCATTGCATAACACAAAAGCAAATCGCATCGTGGCAGGAGCATGCGATCATTCATCAATCCCACGTTACTTTTCTTTTTAATTTACAACTTTGAGGGAAACAATTTTTCATTGCCTTCAACATCTCTACTATTATTTTACTCTCACCTTCCAAATAGATAGCCTTATTGAATTTTGGCCAATCCCACGTAGGAAGTGAAAGAAAAAAAAATATTAGCCTATAAAAAATGTTTCATCACCTCTTAATAAATTATCCCAAACATCAATTCATTATTTCTAAAATTAGTTGTATTTTCTCTCTCTTATGATATTTCACTTTATAATATTTTTTTAAAATAGTGGAATATTATTTTAATAGTGTCCAAGAACGTAGGTATAATTAGCCGAATCTCATTAAATTTTGATATTCTATTTATTGTCTATTTAATAGCTATTGTCATGTAATTTATTTTGGTAATATATTGTGTTTTAAATTATTTGAAAAAAATTTATCACTAAAACTCTAAAAGTATAAGAAAGTTAGTTTTTAAGAAAAATCATTTGTGACTCCATCAACTACCTAAGAATTTTTTTGTTTTAATTTTTGTTATAATTATTCATTTTTATGGAAACTAACTCGATTTTCACAACAATTGGTATTAGAACCAAAGTTATTGAGTTATATGTTATGTGGTTGCAGCGTAAGCTGATCTTCCACATCATAAAGCACTAGTACAAAAATACCTTTAAGCGAAGATTATATGTGTATGTTGTAAAAATATCAGACACAAAATAGAGGCGGTGACATTTTTGTAAATATATAATAAAATGACAAAATATATGTGTCTGTTAATATAAACGACAGACATATAAACTTCAACTTGTATTTTAAGCGTCTGTCTTAACAAACAACAGACACATATGATGTATTTTTAGTGTCAGTCTTAACAAACAACAGACACCTATTGTTTATTAATAAACAATAATTTTTTTTGAATTAATTATTGAAAAATATTTTTATTGGTATATGCGTCTGTTAATATAAATGACAGACATGTAAAATTCAACTTATACTTTAGGTGTCTGTCTTAATAAAAAAACAGACACATATACCTTTTACTTTAGGTGTTTGTCGTTAAAAAGGACAGAAGCGTAATATCTCTGCACTCATATGCGTATGACTTTAATAAAAGCAGACACATATTAGTGTACAATAGGTGTCTGTCATGAGTAAAGACAGACACCTATAGTTCATTTTTTAAAACCAAAATACACGGTTTCTCTCTGTGCTCTTTTATTTGAAACCCAACTGCATATATCTATTTCTTTTACTTTAGATGTTGAAACCTAGTTGTATGCGCCAACCATCTCCATCTTCAGCTCTCAACATAAAGTTGGCTTGTAATACCTTCATCACATCGATTTTGGACTTGTTTTAGTGGCGACGATAATGACAAGAGCTACATTGTTCGTTGATGGCCAAAGATACACATGGAAAAGGTATTCTTTTTTTTTTTTCTCTTTAGCTTTTTTTCTACATTTTTTGGGTATCATGTTCAAATTTGAGCCTCCATGTTGTAGCCACGACGATGACAAGAAAATATTTTTTGTTGATTTATAAAATGAAAGTGGGTTTCATGTATTGGGAGGTTGTCTAAGGTATTTGGTAAGGAGAAAACAAGTTGGTTCTGCATATGTTAAAGCTAATTTTCACCATCAATTAGCTAAGGAGTTGTATACTCTCCACTTTATTACTATTGGTACTTGATCTTCTACTTTTTTTATGCAAAGAATTTTATTTATCTTTTTTATTTTTTGTGTATTTTATTTTTGTTAATTTTATGTTGTAGTTTTTTTCACTTAGTAGTTTTTTTTATACAATTAGTTTTTTTATGGGTTTAAGTAATTTTTACGATTTGCTGTATATTTGTCAATTTATAATATTTTTTAAAAAAATAACTATAGGTGTTTGCTATTTTGTAATAACAGACACCTATAGTGAATTTTTTTTTAAAAAATGATTATAGGTGTTTGTTGTTTTATAACAACAGACGCCTATTTTTTTTTAAAAAATTGACTTTATGTGTCTAATGTTTTGTAACAACAGACGCCTATAGTCATTTTTTTTAAAATATACTTTATGCGTCTATCATTATATTTTAACATACGCATAAAATAATTATATGCATCTGTCATTTTGACAGACGCCTAAAATTCAACTCATATACGTCTCATTCATAGGCATCTGTCATTTAACAGACACATAAAGTTCAAAATAACAGACACGTATAAGTCATTTTTGTACTAGTGAAGGTTTCCTTGGATTCTTGGTTATTCCGTATTTGAAAGCTATTAAATATTCTTGAAGAAGAAATAGCAAGAGATGGACAAAAATTCACGGTGGACACAACAACTTCTACTTCATCAATTTTGACGAGAACTGATATGGCAAATACGAGAATTGTCGTGGATATTTTTTATGGTATAGGCCATTTCGGTATGTGGCAAGGTGAAGTTCTAGACATCTTATTTTAGCAAGGTTTAGACATTGCTATTGAAAGAAAAAAGCCAGAAGGTACAAATGAGAAGGAATGAAGGACAATCAATCATTTAACATGTGATACAATTCGATCGTGCCTGTCCAGAGAGCAGAAGTATGTTTTTTATAAAAAAAACTTCTGCAAGTAAATTATAGAAGACACTGTAGGAAAAATTCTTGAAAAATAGCAGTTAAAATAAGCTTTATATGAAGAAAAAGTTGTTCATATACACATATGTTCCTGGTACCACGATGAATGATCATATCACCAATTTCAATCAACTTGTAGCAAATCTGATGAGTTTGGATGTAACTTTTAAAGATGAAGATCTGACCCTAATGCTGTTGGGATCCCTTCCTAGGAGTTTGAGTTTTTAGAAACTACTCTACTCCATGGAAAAATTGAGGTGCTTCTTAGTAAGTATGTGTTGCACTATATAGCTATGAATTGAGGAGAAAAGACAAGAATGATAGCACAAGTGGAGCAGCAGAAGCTTTGATAATAAGAGGTCATTCGAAAAATAAGAACAAGGGAAAGAAAGACAAGTTAAAGTTCAAAGTGAGCAAAGATGAATGTGTCCTTTGTTGAGAAAATGGGCACTGAAAGAAAAATTGTCCTAAGTTGAGAAGTAAATCTAGCAAATGCAAAAATGTTGTAGATTCAAATGTAGCTGAATATGGTGATTCAAACTTTTGATTAGCATTGATGTCATCAATAAGCAGTTCGACTGGTTGGATCCTGGATTCAGGCTGTAGCCACCATATATGTCCCAATCGGGAATGATTTTTCGATTTTAAAAAAATTGAAGGTGGAGTTATCTAGATAGCAATTGACAATCCTTGCAAAACAACTGGAATTGGTTCAGTCTAGTTGAGAAATCATGATGGATTAAACAAAACTCTGACATACATACGATATATGCCTAGTCTGACGAAAAATTAATTTTTATAGGAGTCCTTGGGAGAAAGGGTTTCACTATAGTCATTAAAAATGAAGTAATTAAGTTTAAATTTGTAGCACTTGTAGTGATGAAAGGAATTTAAAGGAGTAACAACTTGTATTATTATGAAGGTAATGCAGTCATTGGAACAACAACAATAGTTTCTAGTGATGACCAGGAGGTAGAAACAACCAAATTGTGGCATATGAGCTTGGGGCATGCATGTAAAAAAATTGTTGAAACTTCTGGCGAATCAAGGATTCTTACAAGGAGTATGAACCTGCAAATTAGACTTCTTTGAGCATTGCATCAAAGAGAAGCAGACGAGAGTGAAATTTGGTATTGCAATCCATGATACTAAAGGTATTCTAGATTATGTTCACTCATATGTATGAGACCCTTCCAAAACTGCTTCAATGGGAGGTAAACACTACTATGTTACCTTTGTTTATGATTGTTCAAGAAGAGTATGGGTGGATACAATGAAGATAAAGGATGAAGTGTTGAGAGTTTTTCTCATATGGAAGAAAATGGTGGAAACTCAAATGGGCAGAAAGATCAAGTGTCTTCGAATAGACAATGGTGGAGAGTACAAAAGTGATCCTTTCATAAAAGTTTGCAAAAATGAAATAATTGTTACACACACTGTCAGAAATACACCACAATAGAATATAGTGGCTAAAAGCATGAACCGAACTCTATTGGAGAAAGTTCGGTGTATGTTGTCTAATGATGAGTTGGGCAAACAGTTTTGGGCTGAGGCTATAATATATGTGTATCATCTCATTAATCGTTTGTAATCAACTGCTATTAATGGAAAAATATCTTTGGAGGTATGGTATGGAAAACCTGCTACAGATTATAATTTCTTACATGTGTTTGATTGTACTGCATACTATCATATTAAGGAATCGAAATTAGATCGAAGGGAAAATAAAGTTATCTTTATAGGGATATAATATGCTATCAAAGGATATCATTTATAGTGCCTAGAGATGAAAAAATAATATTTAGTAGAGTTGTTACCTTTGATGAGTTTACCATGTTAAAAAACTAACTAAGGAGCAGATAGATGGTTCTCCACAGCAAGTGGAGGGAACTCCCAAACATGTGGAGTTTGATAGAAGAAGAATTATTGATCCAACAATTGTAAAATCTGATAAAATTACTCCTACTGCAGAAAAGGAGTTAATCGAAAAAATGGATTAAATGAGGAAGCAAAGGTTTCAGCACAAGAACCTGCTCAGAAACTTGAGCCAATTGCAATACGAAAACTGAAAAGAAATATTAAAAAACCTGATCGACTTGAAAATATGACTAATTATACATCTTTAGTAGATGATGAGATTCCTTCCACTTATTGTGAAGTTATTCAAAGCTTAGAAGAAGAAAAGTGGAGAAAGACTATGGAAGAAGAGATGCAGTCTCTTGAAAAGAATCAGACATTGAAGTTAGCAAGTCTGCCTAAGGGGGAAAAAACCATTGGCTGTAAATGGATTTATACAAAGAAAGAAGGGTTTCCTGACAAGAATGATATCTGCTACAAGATAAGATTTATAGCAAAGGTTATGCTTAAAAGGAGGGAATTGATTATAATGAAGTATTTTTCCCAATTATAAAACATTCCTCCATTAGAATACTATTGGTCTTGGTAGAACAATTGGATCTAAAACTAATTCAGCTGGATATAAAAACTGCATTTTTATATGGAGATTTAGAAGAAGAAAGCTACATGACTCAACCAGAATGATTTAAATTTGCTAAAAAAGAAAATTTGGTATGCAAGTTGAGCAAATTGTTGTATGGATTGAAGCAATTTCCAAGACAGTGGTACAAAAGATTTGATAAGTTTATGAGAAGACAAAAATACACAATAAGTAAATATGATCATTGTCTATATTTGCACAAGTTACGGGATAGATCCTTTATATATTTTCTCCTTTATGTTGATGATATGCTAATAGCTTCGAATGATGAAAGAGATATTCAGAAGTTAAAAGTTTAACTAAATCAAGAATTTGAAATTAATGATTTAGGAGAAGCTAAGAAGATTCTCAATATGGAGATATGCAAAAATAGAAAATTGAGGAGACTTTGTTTGTCTCAGAAACAATATATGAGAAAGGTACTGAAGCATTTTCGTATCAATGAGAAGATAAAACCAATTAGTACTCCACTCGTTCCTTATTTTAAGCTCAGTGCATCTTTATTTCCAAAAAGTGATGAAGAACGAGAATATATGTCAAAGGTTCCATATGCAAATATTATTGGTAGCTTGATATATGCAATGGTGTATACGAAACCTGAAATTTCACAAGCAGTTGGAGTTATGAGCAGGTACATACATGATTTTAGTAAAGGACATTAACAAGTTGTGAAATGGATTCTGCAGTATATTCAGAATACTGCAAATGTTGGTATAATGTTTGAATGAGATGAGAAAATTGGTCAGTATATAGTTAGACATTGTGATTCTGATTATGCAGGTGATTTAGACAAACATTAATCTACTACTGGTTATGTGTTCATACTTGCAAAAGCACCAGTTAGTTGGATGTCCACCTTACAATCAACATTTATTTTGTCTACAACATAGGCAGAGTACATGGTAGTTTTAGAAACTTTTAAAAAGACAATTTGGCTTCAGGGGTTACTGAATGATTTAGAAATTGGTCAGAAGCATGTCAAAGTGCATTGTGACAGTCAAAGTGCTATTTGTTTAGCAAATAATCAAGTTTATCATACAAGAACGAAGCACATCAATGTTCGATATCATTTTGTACAAAAAATTCTTGAACATGGTAAGATACTATTTCAGAAGATTTTGATTGTTGAAAATCTCACAAATATGACAATAAAAGTTGTGACAGGTGTCAAGTTCCAATATTATTTGGACTTTGATAAATATTATTAGAATTTAAAATTGGGCATTTCAAATCGCATTTGGAGACATTACTGAAATTTGTAAAATAATAGTTTAGAGAATATTTGTTTAAGATTGTGAGATCGCCAAGGAGAAAATTTGTTGAATTTTGGCAATATCTCAATCTCACATCGAATGTGAGAGAAGGAGGAAGAAAAATATTAGCTTATGAAAAATGTTTCATTCCTTCTTAACAAATCATCCCAAACATCAAGCCATTACTTATAAGATTTGTTGTATTTTCTCTCAAATAGTGGAATATTATTTTAGTAGTATCCGATGACGTAGTCATAATTGGTCGAACCTCGTTAAATTTTGTATTCTCTTTATTCTCTATTTAATAACTATTGTCTGGTAATTTATTTTGGTGATATATGGTATTTTAAATTATCTGAGAAAAATTATGTCACAAAAACTCTAAAAATCTAAGAAAGTTGATTTTTAAGGAAAATCATTTATGACTCCACCAACTACCTATGAATTTTTTTCTGGGTTTTAATTTTTGATACAATTATTCATTTTAATGAAAACTAACCCGATTTCCACAATAAGCCTTACATTTTATTTAATACGTAATAAAAAAAATATAATTAATTAATATTTTTAAAATTATATATTGATTAAACTTCTTATAGTTTAAACTTCTTTTAATTCTTTTTCTTATTATTTTAGTTGACATTTGGACTTGCAATGTTCTGTCCAAAATTTATCAATTATATATATATGTCCTAATATAAAATATGATATATAATAAAATTATTTATCACATGCTCATTGCATTATAATATTATTCCTATAATCCTATTTGATTGGAAAAAAGAAAACAACTATTTATTAAAACGTCTAGACAAGTTAGTTAATTAATTATATTATATTACTAAAATATTCTTTTACTCTTTTTTTGATGTGTAGAATAACGAGAAAACAAACAGTAAACCATTCACCAAAAAACTATAGTGATCATTAATTTGTTATATATTAACAAATTAGTAATTATCAAACCTATAATACAATCAAACCTACCCATTGTGTTGCCCATATTGATATTATTAAGATTAAAGTTGAAGTTTTATATCTATGATCTATCTATCTTATCCTCTCTCAGTCAACTTGTAGGCACCATTTATACACATCAATGCATCCATTTTGTTTGTTGCCATTCTGTTAGTTTCAACTTGAATCTATCTTATCTTCTATAAATTGAAAACATATGCATTATTCATACCATCTATTTCTTAAAACTATCAATTTTATTTTTTTTTTCAAAAATGAAAAATTGGGCAAGAAAGTCAAAACTATGAGTAATCAATAATCATGATGTCTTTGTTCAATTTGAATGGTCCAATAATTTTGAAGGGAAACGAATATATATACTGAGAAATTGCTGCTATAAATGAAAAAAGATGACCAAGAAAGGGGATATATATGTTGTTTTCATTATATGGCATATATAAAATTACTCAGAGGGTTGCATAATAAATATGGAAGAGTAAGATTTTATATTTTTCCCCTTTTCCTATAATATTAAACTACCCATAGTTTCATACTTTCATTTCATATATTCCTGTCCCTTAATGTGTTATACAATTACCTAAATAGTCAAAACGCTCAAAACTTTTGGTATTTAAATTTATAATTTTTGGTAGGATTTTATAGATATTTTTGTTAGAATTGGATGAGTATATACAGTTTAGTTTGATAATTGTAGATTTACTGTTACTTTAAAATAATTTAAGTTAATATGAAATTAGTTACACAATAATTATAAGTTTTTTAAACTTCCGATTTAACTAATTTAATTTTCAGCTTAAAATGAATTTAATTTGACATAGAAAAAAAGTTAAAGTGTATATGGTAAAATCTCAAGCTGAATAGCATTATCTTGAATAAGTTCATGTTTGCTAGCTATAATAGGAAGAAATTTAAAAGAGAGTACCATCAATTTATATAATTATATATTTGTTTATTTATCTGAAATTAAGGTACAAAACATGTTAATTTCCAGAGGGTTTTCAACGTGAAGGAAACTAATATTAGAGAAAAGAAAGTGGCACTTTGTTAACTAAGTGCTGCAGATGTGGACAAAAGGGAGTAGCCTTGTGATGTCCAAATTAAAAGGTCTTGCTTGAGAAAGCTATATATGTAATGTGTGCAATCACAGGCAAAACCAAGTATATGATGTTGGTAGTAAGGATGTACACAGATTATATATCTTTCCGAATTGGACCGAAAAACTAAAAAAAAATTCAGAACCGAATTGTATTGTTGACTTTTAGACTAGAACCGAACTGTATTGTACTGTTGACTATAATTTTGACGGATCTGAATCTTTTAGTGATATCTAGACCGAGAACTATACTGAATTGTACCGAATTGTTTTATAACCGAACTGTACTGAAAGAACTGATATTTAAATATTTATAATTTTACTATATATAATAATTTATAAAAATAAAATAATTTATATCATTATACAAATATAATATAACTTAAACTTTTAATTAAATATACTTTAATCCACAAAATTAAATTATAATAAAATTTATAGGACATTTATAATAGTAAGGAATTCAAATAATTGAAAATTTTAAATGCTAAAATTTTTGTGATGATTGTGTAGAAAATTGAATTCATAACCTTAATGTAAGTTTAAGATAAGTTTATCATCAATATAATCAACTATCTTTGTTATTAATATATAAATAAAAAAATTATTTATAATATATTGATAATTTCATTTTTTACTATAAATTTTTTTATCACTAATTATATTTTTTAGCATTTATAATTTATTTTAATTATATTATATAATAAATCTACATTATATTAATTATTTGGTAAATTAATTTAAGTGAATCAATTATAAAGTAACTTAATTTATAATAAATGTACTATAATTATATGATAAATCAATATAAATTATGATTTGTTCTAATTATATTATAAGATTTTTTGTCAAAATAATTATATTTTTTTAAATTTAAATACTAATATATATTATATTATTAAATAAAAAAATATATAATTGATATATTTAATAAATTTATATGTTTATATACTTTATAATTAGTGAAAATATTATACTTATATATATATATATATATATATATATATATATATATATATAGTCATAAACTTACATATTTTATAATTATATACTTATAGTTATATATTTATCTTTATATTTATGAGTTTATATATCTAATAATTTAAAATTTTAAATAATATTATATGCATACTAAACTGTTTACAATAATCAATTAATTTTTTTCCCTATTGTTCCAGATGAGGAAATTCTAAGAGAGCTGTTAACTTTAATTATTGTTCATGTACGATCTATACTAAATCTAACCAACTGTCTATTTTACCTTATTTACATTATTGACAGCTCATCTTTGTTCCAATAGAGTCTTTTAATATTATATTTTGATTCTTTTTTCCATTATTTAGAAAAAGTAAATTACTTGTTATATGATATTTTTATCAAAATATTTGTATTATATTTAGTTTTTGTACTAATCTAAATTATATTAATAAATAGAACATATATATAATTGATTATATATTTAATAAACTTATATATTTATATACTTTTATAATTAATGTGCACTATATATATATATATATATATATATATTAAAATTAAATAATCACAAACATATATACTTATACTTATATGTTTATACTTCTGAGTTTATATACCTAATAATTTAAATTTTAAATATTACTATATATATATATATATATATATATATATATATATATATTATATTATATATTTTTTTATCAAAACAATTATATTATATTAAACTTACACACTAAATAATATATATAATTGATATACTTATAAGTTTATATCCTTTATAATTAGTAAATATATTATAATTATATATATAGTTTAAAATTAAATAGTCATATATATTTTATATATTTTTATAATTAATATGCACACTATAATATATATATATATATATATATATATATATATATATATATATATATATTAACTAATCACAAACATACATACTTTTACTTTATAATTATATACTTATACTTTTGAGTTTATATATCTATCAAAACAATTATATTATATTAAACTTATATAGTAATCTAAATTATATTAATAATTAATATATATAATTGATATCATAACACCCCTTATCTACCGTATATACTACCGTATACGGTCAAATAAAAAATGTTACGAGATATATTTATTTAAAATAATATATTATTAAAAATTATATATATATATATATATATACACACATCAAGTGAAATATATAAAATACATATATAGTAAAAACTGATTCTTACGAGGTGACTGCTACTGCTACTTGGCTCTATAGGTGAGATCCACTGATACTAGCGACGAATTTTATGTACACATCTCTCACTATTTAACTCTATTAAAAGCTACACAAGAAAAAATAAACTCTTGTGCTGAGTATAAAACTAAGTGGTGCAAAAACTTATAATAAAAGTCACTTTAAATGAAAATATACATTAAATTAACAAAATTCTAAACAAAAAATTCATGTATCAAAACTATTAATAAATTATTTACTTATATATATATATATATAAATTATTAAATAAAATTTACCAAAATCAAAATCATTGGTATTAATACCATAAGTATGTAATAAATGCAATAAAAATTTTAATCATTCATTAAAATAAAATCTTTATCCAACTCATATAATAATAGATCATAAACCTATATCTAGAAAAACAAAAGGTACCGTCAAATGACGGAAATCTCAAGATCTAAGATAACTACAAGATTAAGGTTAAAAATAATCACATAACCCTATATAATATCATATAATTCAAGATAATCATATGACCAATTTCGATCCAAAATAACTATATGATTAGTAATTAAATAATATGTATGATCCAAGATAACCACATGAGTCATATAATATCTCTCATGACGAATATATTCACAGGCCATGAAGTTTATACTCTATTAGTATGCCAATAATTCTCTAACTTATTGTTTAGACTAATATATGAGTTTATCAACATACATAAAATATTAAAACATTTATATTACCAAAAATTTTATAGATATAATCGTTATCAATTTCTCATACAATTATTTAATAGTATAAAAATTCACCACATGAAAAAAATAAATTTATTTCATTAAAATCTCATATCAACGTATTTATTTTATACCAATACACTTTATTTAGCAAAACATTTTATTTTTATCATAAAATATATTTTCACGAACTTTTTAAATATTTAATATTCTCATAAATGTTATATATAAATATTTTTTTAAAATATAAATCAATTTCATATCAAAAAGCATATAAAAATCAATTTAAATTGTAATACACTTATATTATAAGTTAATACACATATTTCTATGGTAACATACTGAAAACTGCCGACTCGTTTCCTTTTCCAACTTCTGGTACCTGCTTTGACGGTGCACCTAAATAACTATTAAATTTCTAATTGGTTACCGAACCAATATAAATTACTAAATTTAAATAAAAATTAAATTTCTTATTGAATTTTTCTGACTCTCACATTCATGAATATTTTTCTACAGGTCTTATTTCATGTTATACACTACTAAAGCGAAGTTTCCAAATTAATTAATTTTTTCTCTTCTCTTCTAATTTTTTTTCAATTTATTTAATTTTTCCTTTATATTTTTATTTTCTATTTTTTCCTCCAAAAATCTATTTCCAACTCCAAAAATTTCTATTAATTCAATAAATAATCTAAAAATTTCAACTAAATTTCTATAATTACTATAACCCATTATCTTCCATTTTCCATCACCAATTTCACCAGAATTATATTCAATAATTCCCAATAAAATTTTCAATAATTATACCAAAAATCCAAAAATTCACCAAAATTTATATTAAAATTTTCTCCCATTCCAAAAGTTAATTTCCATATATCTCCATTATCATCATTTTAAGACACAAATCATTCAAAATATTTTTTTTCAAAAATTTGGCTATAATTATGGAAAATTCCCAATAATTCCATAAAAATTTCTAAAAATTATTCTCATTAATTTTCCATCATATCCATCATCCTCAAATCTCATTCTATTTATTTTATATTTTTATCTAATTCATCGTTTATTATGAGTATTTTTATGTGATGATTGCAGATTTTTTATAATACTATTAAATACCAAATTTATATTTTATGCACTTTTTATTTAGTTCAAAATATCTGAGTACTGGATTGTTTTGTATTGTATTATTTAGTACCGAAAGAACCGAAAAACCGTACCGAATTATCCCGAATTTTCAAAATAATACAATATAAAGATTTTTTATTTTCAATACAATACAAAACTTAGATTTATAAATATCCGAATTTTCAAGACAATACCGAAGATTTTTTAATCACCGAATTGGACTGGATCGTGTACACCTCTAGTTGATAGTTGATTCATATTAGTATTTGTTAAAATTAATTAAATAGTTGCTATTGTTAGAATACAAAATTACTAATATGGAAATAATTTGTATAATTCAAAATATATATTATTTTATGACATATAAATAAAAAAAATACAATAACTGTTTGCCATAATTATTTATTTTAATAATTAAAATAATAATATATTATCAATTATGAATAAAAATTTTCACTGATTTATATTTTATAATTTATAAATGTAATTAATTAATTTAATATAATTTTTCTCCTTTATAATGATATTGAAGATAGTGCAATTGAATGATGGAAATAATGAAATATAAATGGTGGCGGTGATGACAAATATCAAAATAAAAAAACAATGTTTTGTATATTGAAGAGATTAATTTTATTATTTTAAAAACTTTAGATAAAAAAAAGGTCTAAAATTAGGTTTTTTAATCAACTGATTCATATTAGAATCAACTACCAATTATTGATTTGAATATTTTATCAAATACTTTTAATGCAGCTGTTGGATGCGAAATAATTATCAGCTATATCAAAAAACACAACTAAAAATCTTATAATCTGCAAAAATTTACTATTTCTTTCATAAAAAATTACTTTTAATATACGTAAAAAAAAAATTCAACAAGATTAAGGGGGTAAATTTGCATTTTGTAAAAACTTTTGGCAGAATTCTTCTTTGGAAAAAAATTGATAACGGGTGTACAATGGAAATTGTTGCTTGCTAACTAATACGATTATAAGTGTTTCTTGAGTTTCATTGACCCAATACCTCAATCAACAATTTGTTTTTGGATTAAGAACTCCTAATTTTTTGCTAATTAATGAGAATATGACAAGGGAAAGGAATAATGATAGTGATGAGAAATCTAAGAATAAAAAGTTGCAAAGTTCGAGAGATTACGATGCCTTTTGCTAATAGTCAAATCTCAAATGCATGGTTCCAAATGAAAGAATTAAAAAAAAATATATGTTTTGAAATTCATCTGTTTTAATTAAAATTTAATTTTTAAATATGCATCTAATAAATTTATCAATAAATATAAATTTTTATTTTTTTCAATTCTTTGAAATTACACAGATATATTAAATAAAATATAAATTAGGAAAAGTTATAAAATATTATTCTGCTATTAACAATAAAATAGGATACTAATACACTATCACACTACTAATAACAAAATAGGAGACTGATATTTAATTTTGCATATAAAAAAACCTCACAATAACAGAAAAATAACCAAATTAAAACAACTAAAAGACGAGCAAAAAATCCTTAGATAGAATGATAACACAACCAAAAACAGACAAATACATAATATTAAGAGTGAGAAGAGAAAAAAATGAAGAAAAAAAAAGAACAATTTTAATTATAATAATTAATATTTTTTAATATATATATATATATATATATATATATATATATATATATATATATATAAGAGTAATATTTTATGGAGAAGTTAACAACCGCAAATCTTTCATGATTACCAAGCATGAGTATGAGCTCCACAATCAATTTATCGTCAAATCATTACCATCACTACCTCCAATTCTTCCACCACATCTCTTGTCTTGCCGTCTTTCCTTTCTCCCAAATCACAGCCACTGACACTCAATCAAATCTTTTTTTTTTTTTTTGTCTTCTTCTTTCTTTGGAGAATCGATTGGTGTCCGAGAAGATTTTTCTTCACCATAACTCGTTCAATTTTCCTGTGCACTTTACAATTTTAGTTTCTACACCTTCAAAAATGATATTCTGTAATTAATTATGAATATATATATATATATACTTAATCACCAAAACCGACCACCCAACTGTGATCTAACAAAACTGTAAGTATATATAAGTGCAGTGATTGAATAATTGTTATGTATATTGCATTCAAGGGATTAAGCCACCAATTATATATACAGAGGGATTACACGTAGTGGATAAGTATAATGTTAACAAATAGTCCAAACGAGAATAAATCTGAGGCCAAATTACCCAAAAAAAAAAATCACCAACTTTTATACTTTTTAACAATTATACCTTCATCTAACTATAATTATAAAAGAGAACACATGTTTTATGATTTTTTTTTTTTCAAAATTACCTTCCGGCAAAGAAAATGATGAATCTTGCTTACATGGACACCGGAATTTTTTAGAAGAAAAAAAAAAGAAGCCAAACCGAAATGATAAGTATAATGCAACAAATAGTAAGTAAATAATACTGAGAGAATGTACAGATAAATTTTTATGGTAGGATTCAAAATCAAATAAATTTTTATGGTGAAATTCGAGTCAATCAATATGTATGATTTCATGGCCAATTGATCCCCTATCGCCAACTCCCATTTTTCATTAGGGGGCTTAATCTCGGCCAGCATGTCATGTGTCTAAGTGTAATTCTTAGTCAACTTTTTAATAGAAGGGCTTAATTGAGAGCTAATGAACTCAATTAGCCCTCAATTATAAGCTAAGAACGTGATTAGTCCGGCCGAATTTCATAATAGAAGCCTATTTAGTTTTTATGCCACCACTGTAGAGACTTATTTGTATATACAGGAGTGTGCAATTAATCGGTTTTCAACTACCAAAAAAATCTAAATAATAACAAACCAGACATCACTAACCTTTGTGGGAATTTGTGAATTGGAACGTGAAATGTTGCTAAAATTCTTGGCAAGGGAGAGAGATATTGTGTCACCTATTAATTCATGCCAAAAAGGGGAGCCACACCCAATACATATGATGGGACTCAGCTTTTTTTAAGTTAGTTACCTATTAATTCATGCCAAAAAAAAAACATTCTGGTTTATGTCCTTTTGTCTGCCTTTCCTTCTCATATGCCACAACTAGATAGCAATAAGCATATGCATGTGGGTTGCCCATCAGTCATAGCAACTATCATTGCATGTTTTTCATCTTATTATCATTAGTATTGGGTGTGGCTCCCCTTTCTTCTCCTTTTCCGGCCATTAGATTCTCTACCTTCGTTCGAATTCATCGCATGCCAAAAAGTAAGGATAGGAGACAGGGAGAGTATTAGTGATAAAGTTCATTACATTTATAGATAAAGAGATTTGAAATTAAGAATTTTTGTATTTCCCTCGCTCTAAAAAAGTTATGAGGAAAAGTGTATTTAAATTTGGAATAGTAATTATAAATAATTTAAATTTCTGAAATTTAACAAATTATAATAAAAAATAAACTTTTAATTTTTGATATTATATAAATTTCTAATATTACAGTATAATATACCGCATGATTTTTTATATTTGAAATATTTTTATATAATTTTTTTTGGGATTTTAAGTACTGTATGATGACTTTTTATAAAGATTTAAAGTTTCTACTAGTTATTAATGACTGTAACTATAGAACAATCAGTATATTTAACTCACAATTTTTCTAATTATTATGTCAAATAACATTTTTATCAAATAAAAAGGAATAAACTATTAAATTTTTAAAATTTTATTTTAAACTATAAATTATTAAAATTTTATGTAATTTTTGTGTAATTTTTTCTAAATAATTTAATTAAGGTGTTATTAACTATCATTGGAAAACTTCACATGCAAGCTGTTAGAAAAAGAAAAAAATGGACTTGGATGTATGCATTTTTAGTTTTTTAGTTTTCTTTCTATTTCGTTTTTAAAATATTGAATTAAAATGATACAGTGGCCACTTGTGCTCTACTATAAACATATTGTCAATCATTTACGACATTATCATGACTCCTATGACTTTATAGATAGTCCAATTATTATTTTGACAAATAAAAAAATTAATTTTTTAACACTCTCCAACACTTATCTCTCTGTTAGTTAAAGAAAGAAAATTCTAAAAAAAAAAAGTAAAAGAAAAAAAATTATTTTTGAAAATTTTCTCTTTCTCACTAACCAATAAAAAATAAAATGAAGAAGAGTATTCAAAAATGAATTAGCATTTCTCATAAGAAATTAATAAGAATGATACTAACTACCATCACATTAAAAATAATTCTCATTAATTGGTTAGGAGATAATAAATTTAAAAAATAATTTTTTAAAATTTTTTTACTAGTCCATTAGATAGTCACTATTAATGAAAAAAATAACTATTTTTAACATTACATTCAACAATTAAAGTTAGTTCAATTAATACATTTATTATGAAATAGTCATAATAAAGTCGGAAATATATAACTTTAATACTCAATCTTAAATGATAAAAAGAAAAAAGATCACAATGAATATCTTAAAATATTTTTCTCAAAAAAAAGTTTTATATTTCAGGATTAATTTTACTAACCTCCTTGAACTTATATGCATATAATCTCAATTTTTTGAATTTCAATTTGTATCCAGAAAAATTCCACAACTTCACTTGCATCTCACCTTTGATCCTTTGGCCAAATAATTTGGCTTTAGGGTTGCTATACTCATGCTCGCGGTCGCGCGACCGTCACTAGTTCGCATAATCGCACTCACACTATGCATTCGCAGTCGCCATGCATATTTGCTGTCCTGCGCTCTCGTCACTAATTTGCACTCGCACTATACTTTCGCAGTTGCTATGCTTGATCGCGATCGCTCTCTCGTCTCTATATCTCAAGCGCGATCGCGTACGCGCTTTTTCTGCAACTGAATAATCTTCACATCCTTCAAAAAAAGTGTCTGCCTCATTAAAAATTTAGGGAAAAAATTGCATATGTTCTATTCTTCTATCTCTCATCTTCATTTCTCATTTCATCATTTCTCACCTTTTTCTACCCCTTAGTTGTACATTTTTGTTTTCTTATAAAATAATAAATGGAAAAATGACAATATAATATTGCAATTTTTAGAGAAAGATGATACAGTAAACTCATGAAAAATGAAAATACAAAAGAAATTTAATGGTGGGAATTTAAGGTAGGATGAACTAAAATTACTTAACTTGATATAACTCAACTTGAGCCAAAAATAGTATGACTCGATATTACTAAGCATCCAAAAATATATTGAAAAATAAAAATTATCATGACAATTTAATATAAATATAAGCATAATTTAGATTTAAGTACTCTTTATAGTAGTTTCTACATTCCTGCTTTCTTATGCTAGATTATGGGGGTAAGTTAGGTCTATAGTAAATTTTTACGCGTATAGTAGTTTCAATTTGAATATGAATTTCAATCTTTTATTAAGTTGTCATAATTCCTGTAATTACTAATCATTAATCTATTGATTTAAGTTTGATCTCTAATTTAAAATCCTTAATTTTGTAATTAGATTGTGTAATTGATTCAATTTAATATAATTTTCAATTCAATTCAATTACCCTAATTCTTATACTTAATTTTACAATTCAATTTAATATAATTTACAATCTTGATCACTAAATGAGAATCCTTAATTTTATAATTAAATAATGTCATTGAGACATTGACTCAATTTAATATGATTTCCATTAGTGAATCATGAGTAAATTTTGTTTAATTGTATCAATTACATGTTTTTATTATGAGGATAGAGAATTTAAATTATACGTAGAGTTTAATTCAACAAATCAATTCTCACTAAGCCAGTAATTAAATTAGAGTAATTGAAATGGAGATTTAAATTCATATTTAATAGGATAGTTTACATGATTCAATTAATAAAATAAATGATTTTAAATTGAAATTAATCTTAATTTAATCAATCACATGTTAGTAATTACATAACTTAGATCAAATGACTTGACTAATTAAAAATCATTTACAATTGTAGACTGATTATGTAATTTAACTATGATGTCTTTATTTATTTATTTTAATTTCTTTTTTATAGATATTTAAATTTCAAAAAAATACCAACTCCTAACATTATTTATTTATCTCAAATTACTGATATAGATTTTACTTGTCTACTTATCTAACTCCTAACTAATTTTTATCTCTAGAAATTTTAATAAAAACCCTACAAAGGAAACATGCTTTTACTTATATACGTATCTAGATGTCTTCATTCTGATATCTGCAACATCAATTATAAATTTTTCATAATAAAAAAAGATTTTTGCAATTATAAATAAATAAAAAAATACTTCTAAAAAATACTAGTTATTTAACAAGATAATTTATTTATTAGGAAAAAATGGTTTTTATTTTTTCATTGGTGGGTTTTTTCTCATTTTGCTTATCTTCTGATTTTGTGGCAGATGTGATGATTTTTGAACTCCCATAGCAGAGTCCTTGGTGAAAAGGAGTAAATAGATGTGGGTCTGTCTCTTCCCCATCTCTTTCATGTACAACACATTTGGTTTTGGTTTCAAATATTCAAGGGAAGCAAACTAATTAAGATTTGTTAAGTGATTTACATAAAAAGACAAATCAATTTCAGTTTCCAACAGTGACCAATGGGTGAATTTAGCTGCTTTGTGAGGCTGTAATTTCTTTCTTTTCTTTTATTTTCTTTTTTTTGAAATTTCTTTTATGAGCAATTTTCCTTATTGTAGGAGATTTCATGTAATGAGCTGTTTAACTTCTACAGTTTTGATTGCCTATAAAATGGCTTACTGACTCTTTAATGGAAGGATTTACTTGCATTTCATTAGGTTTGCACTGTAAGAACACCTAAAGGAGGAAGCTACTCTCTCTGTTTTAGTACCAGATTGCGAGATTAGTACAACGTTAACCATAAAACCCACCTCGGGCAAGAAAATTTCTTCTTGAAACTAAACAATTTCACTTAATTTGCCAAACTAATTTGGCCAACTAAAAAAACAAGAAACTAATAGAAGCATAGACAAGAATTGGGAAAATTTTGAAATTTAAATTATTATGAAATCATTCAAGTATTCTGTACACATAAGACTAATACGAAATCTATAGCCTGGATATTTTGTAGAACAATTAAATTAAATTGCCCTTAAGCAATGTTTATCCCCTTAAAATTTTCACTTGCAAAAAAAACTGACTTTCATCACCCATCATAAGACTGGTAATACCCACCCAAAATGGGAAAAATTGCATCAGATGGAACACTCTTTAGTCTTTACAAGCACAGGCTTCTTTGGCTCTGTAGTAATGGATGTCATCATCATAAACTCCGAATCGTGTCCACTCGATCGATAACATCCAAAGCTTTGATTCGGTCTATATCAAAGTTGATGACAGGAACAGAAGATGGCCTCCTGATAGGGAAAGGATCTTTTTTAGTTTCGCTCACTGGGGAATGGCTACTACTCTTACTCAGCCTATGGTGTTTGCTTAACCGGGTTTTTGCAGTATCAAATTCCTGGCTCTTACTTATCCCAGGTGTCTTTTTCCTCTTGCTCACATCTCGAAGCATTTCTTGGTCTTCAATTGTTAGCGTGGGGGATGGAGAGCTTGGCCTGTGTATAGTATTAGTAGACAATTGGATCGTTTTTTGGTTGGGTGAGCAAATTGGAGATTTAACTGGAGATCGGATTCCACCATTGCCAGCCCTTGCTTGGGTGACAAGATGGTGCAGCCAAACCACCAAATCCAGAATGATAGTTTCGGTCTTCTCCTTATCTGCATGATGTAGAGTCTCGATTCTTAACAAGTCTGTTTGTCCAGTGGGCTTCCGATTCACCTCAGACCTGAAGAATTTTAATCACAAGTGCTTAACAAACATATTTTCAGAGAAATAGAAAGAAAAAAGCAGATTGATGTTCATAACTCACCCCGTATTTGCCCATTCTCCAACCCAACCAAATCCATGATGAGCTCTGGTTGCCAATTAATTTGAAACAAGACAAGCATAAAATTATCAGAGTGCCAAGACAATAAATATATAGTGAAAAACAACTAGTCATAAAAGAATGGGAGAAAACTGCATCTGGTCCGTGTTCAAAGTTCAATGTTCACAGCTACCAAACACTACAAAGATGCATGCCGCAAGATCATTTAACTCGCACACCTAGTAGTATCAAACCTATCAGGACTCTATGGATGAAATAACATAGCAAGCCTTCTTAAGGAATTGAGCAAGTCATAGAATTAGCTAAGCACAACCTACAGAAAGAAATATAGCATACAGGGCTGGCTACTTTACTTGGTTGTATTAGTAGCAATAGGAACAAGCCACTGCAAAGTTTTCTCCATTTCTGCTTTGATTTGAGTGACAGTAAACTGCAGGAATAACAATTTAAGAGATAATTATCAAAATCAGTTATTGGAAAGTAATTAGGGCCTTTTTCTTTGACTTCCAGTCCAGTAAAGGACATTACTAAAACAAGTCTACTCTTAGAAAAATAAAATAAAAAACTGAAGCTACCTCTTCCTTGACATGGAATGACTGTAATTTGGAGCGCAAAGCAGATTTGATACTAGGCGGCAGCCCTTGGTATAATGCATCCCTTGTATTTGGCGGGACAGAACTTGACCGGGACACCTGATCACTTTCAGATATTAGCTCAGGAAAAAAGCAATCATCTGATATAGCATAACCATGTGCCAATCATGACAGAGTGATTTGACCTCAGATGCTGTGGCTTAAGAGAAGATATGACACCCAAAAGAAATCTAACAGGAAAAGTAAGAAATATTACTAACCAGATTGTCAATCTGAGTGATAATATTTGCATAATGCAATGCAAGACCAGCAGAGCCCAACTTTCTCTGACTTGAAGTACTTTTTACAGGTCTATCACTGTCTGCATGTTTAATAAATTTCCATGATTAAGAAATCCAATAATAGTCTGAATATAACTGAAATGATTTGATTGCCTGAACCAAATAAGCAAATAAGGAACATAAAGCATGACATGCACATAGCAACAGATGTCCTCTACAGAAGTTGGCCACTTCTCCAAACATAACAAATTTTACACACTTTTCAAGATAAAAATTTGTTGCCAGCAAGCACCGAGATTGTGAATAAATACCATTGGTTTCACAAACATGCACAAAGAAGAATTCATTATTTGTCATTAAATTTAATTCACCTGAGCTTTAATCCCAGTTCTCTTGATTATCAACAAAAAAATTCCTTTTCCATCTTTTCTAAAACATATCAAATTGCACAAAGCATCTGCAGAATCAATTTACTTATAATAATTTATTAAGAGATATAATTTCAACCCAATGGCATCAGACAACAATTGAAAGAAATCTAAAACGTACACTAAGGATCCATGTGCAAATCAAGCTAACAAAAGAAAAGAGCACAGGTGTCACAAGGTCACAAATGGAATGCTTACCAGCACTATCAAAAGCTTCATGGATCTCCAGATGCAAGAAATGGACAATATCTACCAGCTCCTCCATCACCTATGGATTAATCACATTACCTTCTGATAGCAGATTGGAGTAACATGAAAACCATAAAGAACAAAAGATCCTACAATTATAACTTGACAAAGATGTGAGGTAGTTTATGTTCCACTAAATAAACATAGGACATCTTAATTATTATTACTATTATTCATTTAGTGGAAGGAAACTTAGATTAAAACGTAATTGTTAAGGATATTTATACCTGGTACGAGTCTTCAATAATTTTAAGGTTTTCTTTCTCCATATAAGGTTGTAGCTTCCAATGCCTATTTAGGGTTTTTGGAAATGTAAAAGCATTTTGGATGAAAACCTGGGTTTTATATCAGTTTGAACAAGCCAACTTATACCATCAGAGCCACCTTTACTTGCTTTCAATAATTAAGGGTTTGAAATGAAAAAATGCCACCAAAGCAAGAGAGAGTCTGCTGAAACAGAGAGAGAGAGAGAGAGAGAGAGAGAGAGGAGTCTGCTGCTGTTGGAAAAGAACATTACTGCCAAAATTAATTAAAAAAGGTCTACTGCTGCTGAAAGAAAGAAATATCAGGAAGAGAAAGAGGGTTTTCCCATAGTGGTAAATATTCTCTTTCATTATTGTTGTATATGACTCATATACACAATTAGTGGACAGATGCTGAAGCGAAGTGGAGCATAACGATGAAGCGTAGCGAGAAGTGGAGGGGCAATTCTGCAAAATTGTACCATATGACTTTATATATATATATATATATATATATATATTGTAACCTAAGTTTTACACATCTAATAAAAAAATCTAGCCGTTCTGCTCCCAATGACATAGACACATTGTCGAACCTCATTAAATCTGTGTTCTTTTGTTTTCTTCTATTTTTTCTTGTTATTTTCATTATTTCCCAAAAATTATGGAAGGGGATTGTACTTCAAAATTTTGGATTTGAAGTTATTAGAATGTTATATACTTAAAATGGCTAAATTGCAACATTGGCATTGAACCTATCATTTAGTTCATTCAGTTAGTGATTTCGTAGTCAAAAACTTTAATTTTGTAGCAATGCCAAGTCATCACTGAAATCCGTTGCCTACCTTGCTAAGTAGTGATCTTAAATTGTACTATTGATAGTTAAACTTAATTTAATTACAAAATGGTAAAAAGAAATAATTCATAATTTTTTAACGAACACGCTTTAATGCAAAGTCACTCACTAGAATCAGCAATTGACTAGCTAACAAGACAATAATAACAGAAATTGATTTTTCACTCGTAAAATAAAAATTGCAATGGGTTTACTCTTAGAGCATCTCTATCGGCATGCAATTGGAATTGCCAAACCAATTGCATGAATAAAGTGAAAGCTTGCAAGATATGAAATAGGTGAGAGAATTTCAAATGAATAAAAAATTTGTAGTGGGTCCCATTTATATTATTTTATAATAAAATTGAATAAAATAAATAAATAATATATATTTTAATAATTAATATTAATTAATGTGTAAATAATTAATGTTAATGAAATTAAAATAATATAAAAATAATTATTAAAAAATTAAGATAAATATAAATATTATTATAATTATTAATATATAATTAATATTATTTAATTTTAAAATATTTTAAAATATACTCTACAACCCAGTATCAGAGTTTATATCTTACATATTCAAGCATTAATCCTAAAACCGAGGTTCATTTTAGTCAGACTTTTTATTAAAATAGTATTTTTATAAATTGGCAATAAAGAGTGGTAGCTACAAAGGAACTTGATTCTGGATTAAAGGAACTTTAAAATAAAGTTTCACAATTAATTTTTTTATGCAATTTATTAATTTTAATATTAATTAATTATAACAATAAAATTAAATTTATTTGACAATTAAAAAATATAACATTCTAAATATTAATAATGAATATAATATATTAAAATATTCGTCAGGTCTCACAAATTGAAATTGATACCAATTGTAGGGATAAAATATATTTGAAAGTGTAGTTGAAATTTTATTGATATGACAGTGGGGACCACCGTTAGAAATTACAAACCAATTTCATTGATGTAGATGCTTTTACCACTGGGAATTCTATATCTAAGGAAATTCAACTCCTATACTGTTGCTTATAGAAAATGATAGTCATTGATTATGTTCTTCTATAATTTACTTTTGTGACTAAAAAAACACTAGTGAAGTTTTAGTAATTTTTTGCAATTAAGTAATAAATTTAGTGATCAAAACTGCAATTTGTCCAAATATATACCCAGGAGTGTCATAAAATGGTTGCTCTTGAAAGGCAGCTCCAATGCCTCACAAGGTATATTAATCTGTCTAATTATGGCATCCAAATTCATTGATGGGAATTCACTTCCATTGACTATGTTGCCGCTCATGCAAAGGGAACTAAGAAGATGAATGTATATTTGAAAAATTCAATGAGAAAGATGACATTTCAATCCACCATTGACCCAATTTAACCTTCACAACCAAGGTGTCAAGGGACATACAAGGATTTTCCTACTAAACAATTGTAGTTGTGGCTCAACAAAAAGCAACATATATGATAAAAAAAAAAAAAAAATGCTAGAAGTGATGAGAAAATCATTGGACCTGTTGATTATTCAACTTTCCATGAAGAGGATGGGACAGAAAATGTGAGCTCTACTATGGGAGTGTTTGGGATTGCTGTTGGGTATCCAAAAAGCAGGTTTATAATTTTTTTTGATTTAATTGATTGATTTTTTTAATTTTTTATAAACTGTTTTTCTTAAAACTGCTTTTGGAATTGGAAAAATCATCTATTTACCTGTTTATCTCCAAAAGCAGTTTTAAAAACTCAAAAAAAAATAAAAATAAAAATAAAAATTCCATTAAGTGTTTTTCCCAAACTTAATGCCAAAAGGACCCTATGTTGGCTTATAGCCATTTGAGGTCCATTGTCAAAGGTGGGAGAGAATGACACAATTTATGTTCCACTAAATAATCCTAATCCTAATCCCAATCCTAATCCCAATATGTCTTGGGCAGAAGTACCTTTTAATTAGTATTATTCTTCTTTCGCAAGAAGGAAACTTAAAAAGTAATTTTTTTTGTTTAAGATATTTTATATGACTATTTAGGGCACTAACTTAGAAAGACTAGCAATTTTAGGGTTTTATTTCTCTATATGCAGTGGACTCTGTTATGAACCCTGGATCGTGTCACCGGACGTCAGATTTTATGCAACTAGTTAAAGGAAGTTGCGAACTTGAAACTCATTAGAGAGAGCAGCCTATCTCTTGGATTTTGCTGGAAATTGTGACTTAATATTATTGAAGTAAATTCTACCTCTTTAAACAAAGGTTATATGCATAGGAATATTCATATAGTAGGAATTCTCTTCTAACTAGGAAACTCGGAATTCCTTTTATTGCTCTAACTAGGAAATGTAAGAATCATACTATAGGAAATCAGGAAATAATCATAAGAATATTTATTTTGTATATTTTGATTTTATTTCCTTTTCCATTTTGATATTTTTCCTTTTCGTATTCCTTGATTTTAGGAACTTAAGTCCTTTATAAACCTGTGTAACATTTTGTGGTTGAATAAGAAAAAGAGAACACAGCTCTTCTCCCTTTTCCAACATGGTATCAGAGTTGGTTCAACTAGCCTTAGTTCCCTGTGTTTCATAGTCAATTCTCATATAGGGTTTTAATACCCATTAGCACTGGAAGAGATTTAAATCTCACCTCCCACACCAGGAGAAGGGTCTGACGCTGACCAAACGTCCGATGGAATCTCGTCTCCAGAATCGGCCGCGCATAACCACACAAGGCGATTGACGTTTCTGACCGAATCCCAAACACCGGCACATTAGAAGTTTTTTGGCCACCATTTTTTGAGGTTCTGGTTTCCAACCCTATTTCTAGTTATTTCAACCTTGTCTGAGTTGTTTTTGGGACTGTTCTTGGCTGTTTTGTTTTTTTTGTTGTTTTGTCTACTTGGGCATTGTACTACTAATTTCATTTGGTCCTAATGGCAAGCTGAAAACAGCCTTGGTTGGCTCAACTAGTAGAGATTCAACAATATTAGGAGAAAATTACTCTGGTATGAATTTCATCCCCTTCAGTAATCCTACAAAATGGTCCACTAATTCACTCCAATTGAATATCCACCGGCTCAATGGATGTCTCAAATTGTTCGTCTGATCCAAGGCAGCAAGGGGAAGTTTATTTGACAGGAGAAGTAACAAAACATGCAAACGAAGATCCAAGTTTCAAGACATGGAAATCAGAAAATTCATTAATTATAGCATGGTTGGTAAATTTAATGGAACCTACTATTGACAAACTATTTATGTTTCTACTCACAGCCAAATATGTTTGGGAAGCAGTTAGGGATACATATTTAGATATGGAAAAATCCTTTCAGATATTTGAATTAAAGTCTAAAGTTTGGCATGTAAAGCAAGGTGATCGAAATGTAACCTACTACTATAATGAGTTGACGGCTTTATGGCAGGAATTAGACTTATGTTATGATGATATCTGGGAGTGTGCAAACAATAGCATCAGATTCATAAAGCGACAAAAGAATGATTGTGTTTTCATGTTCTTGGCCGGACTAAATAAGGAGTTACATGAGGTGCGGGGAAAAATTTTGAGGAAGATTCCTTTGCCAATAATTCGTGAGGCTTTTTCAAAAATTAGAAGAGAAAAAACATGTTAGAGTGTGATGCTTACGAACAAATCTGCTTCCATCACCACCATGTCAGAAATGGATAGTTTTGCCCTAATAACATAAAGGTTTCAGGAGGAAGGGAAAAAAAATAAAAGAAAGGCAAACGACCATGGTGTGATCATTGTAAAAAACCATGACATATACGAGAAACATGTTGGAAAATTCATGGCAAGCCCAAAAACATAGAAAAGAAATCTAGCGGATAAGGGCATGCACTTCAGACTAGTATCTCGGATCAGGGGCAGCAGTTTTTTTTAAGTGTGTTTCTTTTTACCAATGAACAGATAGACTAACTGTACAAGCTTCTTGAGTCTAAAAGAACTCATTGTTCCTTAGCTCAAAAAGGTAACTATTTACAAGCTGCTTTTATCAGCTGAATTATTGATTCAGGAGCAACTAACCATATGACTGGGTTGTCAAATCTTTTCTCCATATAGTCCTTGTGCAGGCAATCAAAAAATTAAGATTGCAGATAGCTCTCTTTCAGCCATTGCAGGAAAAGGTTCCACTATAATGTCTTCATCCCTTACTCGTTATGATGTTCTTCATGTTTCCAAACTTTCTTGTAATTTGTTATCTGTTAGTAAGCTGGTCCATAATCAAAATTGACAAGCTAATTTTTTTTTCTAACTCAGTGTTTTTCAGGATTTGACCTTGTGGAGGATGATTAACAATGCTAGATATAGTGAAAGACTCTACTTTGATAATGGTTCTGAGTTGGGACAACAAGCCCACCAAATAAGTATCTTCTTTGAGTCTATTTTTGTTTCTAATAATACTATTATGTTATGGCATTTTAGATTAGGTCAATACTAGAAGCATTTGCTTCATAAGTTATTTGGTAATAAATATCATTCTTTGTTTTATTGTGAAATATGTGAATTTGTTAAACATCATCGTATTATTTTTCCTTCACAACCATACAAACCATCAAAATCATTCACAGTGAAGTCTAGGCTTCTAATAAGATAAGTACATCATCTAGTAAAAAATTGTTCATCACTTTTACTGAAGAGGTTGAACGAATTTTTAAAAATTCTTATAATATGAAGCAGACTCAGTTTCAGACTAACATATAAGTTTTCAAAAGTGATAATGGAAAAAAATACTTAAACATGATCTTAGAAAAAAAAATTTCTGGAAAAATGAATCATTCATAAGAGTTCTTGCATTAATTCACCTCAATAGAATGAAATTGCTGAGAGAAAAATAAACATCTGTTAGAGGCGGCTTGTGCATTACTTTTTATAACTAAATTTCCTAAGTACCTGTGGGAAGAGGCTTTTTAACTGCAACATACTTAATAAACAGACTACCCTCCAAAATTTTATAATATCAAACTCCATTTCAAGTTTTCACAAAATATTTTCCTCATGCTAGACTTTCTACAAATCTTCCTCTAAAAGTTTTTAGATGTACAACTTTTATTCATGAATATAGAAAAATTGGAAAACTTGAACTCAGGGCTATAAAATGTGTGTTTGTTGGCTATTCCTCATCAAAATGCTACAAATGTTTTGATCAAATGTCAAAAAAAATTGTCACAATGGATACCACTTTTTTTAGCAGCCTTTTTTTCAGGAAACTCATCTTTAAAGCAAAGTGTTGTTGCCCGGAATAGTGCATAGGTTGAATTTAGAGCAATTGCTCAAGGAATTTGTGAGATATTGTGGATACATAGAATTCTCAAAGAACTTAAAAAGAAGGTGGAATTTCCCTTGAAGCTATACTGTGATAATAAGGTTGCAATAAGTATAACTCATAATCTTGTCCAACATGATAGTACGAAACATATTGAGATTGATCGGCACTTTATAAAGGAAAAACTTAAAGCGGACACTATTTGTTTACCATTTATTCCTAGTCAACAAACAGCAGACATCTTAACCAAGAGACTTGCAAGGCATAACTTTAAGCATCTAATAAGAAAGATGGGTCATGATTGACATCCATGCACCAACTTGAGGGGAATTTAGGAAATAATCATAAGCATATTTCCTTTGTATACTTTGATTTTATTTCCTTTTCCATTTTGATATTTTTCTTTTTGTATTCCTTGATTTTAGGAACTTAAGTCCCATATAAACCTATGTAACACTTTGTGGTTGAATAAGAAAAAGAGAACACAACTCCTCTCTTTTCCAACACATATAATAAATAAAATATTGCCTACCAAAAACCCTCAACCTTATGGCCCAAGTGAGATTTGGCTCTTTTGGTTCCAATCCATAAAACTCTAGCTCTAATTTCATTCCATAATACTCTATCCCCTCCCAATATGTGAAAGGCCACTAGGATATTCGGTGAATTTGTGGGGACTTCAATAACTAACATTTGGAACATTTTCAAACAATGATCGATATGTGATTTGTGCCACAACTCAATTAGCCTAAATCTTAAGACCTGTAGCCACTGTAGCCTGGTGAATTCCCTCATATCATCTTCTTTTCTCTTCAACTCTCCTTGTCTATCTCATCAATTTGATGGTCTGAAAGGAACTTTTCGCTCTTAAATAGCCATACCATCATATTAGTAGAACCAGCAAAGGTTGGATGATAAGCATCATATACGTTATGTTCTATACATTATGTTTGGAAGAAGAAAGGACAAATTCTAGAGTGTGGTCTATTGTTGGGTAATTGGTGTGGACTGATTCTAGATGTTTCTAGCTTGAGTTTATTGCAAGGCAGTATAGAGAATTTGGTGGATAGTTTGTTACAAAGGGAAGTGAAATGTTAATATAAATAGAAAAGGTTGTTAAAGGAGGGATATTTTAAGTATTTTTTAAAAGTCCTTGTGACTGTGGAGAGAGCAAGTACTCTCCATGAACAGTGGGTGGAGCTATGACAAGAAAGATCGGAGCAAGGATTATGACAATGAATTAAAATAAAAAATAAGCCACTGGACAATTTTCCTGAGACGGTGTTTGCCAACAAAACCATCAACGGATTGAAGCAAGAAATCAAAACTAAGGTTTTGCTTATGGATGATGTGATTGATGAACACGATGTTGAGTGAAGAGATTAAAGTAGCGGTCACCTAAAAGCAAATGCAATTGGTCGAGTAGAGGAAAATGGAAGCCAAAGCTGTGAAAAGCCGACCGAACACCTCCGTGAAGAATTATGTCATGAACTATGTTTTTTATAGGAATGGCCTCGCATGGCACTCTGACAATATCTACATTATGAAGACCAAGACAAGTGGAACACACAAATCCACTACCATAGGGCCGACAATGGGCTTGATATTGAGCTACTTAAGCCCTTCAAGCAACAGTGTCATCGAGCTATGACTCTATTTCATTCCCCTCTTTCTTCCAAATTATATCTCCTGTCACTTTCCACCTTCAAATCTCCACTCCCACGGATTCCCTATTTGAGACCCTCGTTCCTTTCACTCCTCATAACTGCAAGGCTTCCTCCTATATGAACAATACCAAATATGAGAAGTGTGATAAGTTTAAGAAGGGGAAGGAATAAATGGGAAAGTGCATAAGGCCAAGATCAAAACCACAGGCCAAATATTAGCCCTTAAGCAGACAAACCAAAAGATGGACGAAAGAGGCATTCTCACGGCACTGCATGAGGTTTCATTCTTTCAAATGGTTCCTCAACCTATCTACAACACCCATAACCTCTGCATCAAGCTCATTGACGTTTTTGAGCATCTCGCCACAAATCTCAAGAAATTTATTGACCCAGATCACAAGAAATGTAGTGCTCTCTATTTCAATTCTGCAAGGATGTTGCTCCTAGTCACAGCCATAGAGTTCTTCACTGTGATCGACAACCACAGTCTTATCCGGGATCAGGACAAGAGCATTCTTAAGTTCATCAACCGTGGACTAGGTTATGTTTTATTAACCCTCTTAAGAGTTGCACTCATGAGCTCGTTAAATTTGGGTATAGGGATCTTGAAGTCTTGCTTGGCTTCAATCGTTACTCCGCTAATGTCAATTTGCAGTATGTTGGATGTATCTTCGCTGAATGGGTGAGAGGCATGTTGGCAGTGTTAGATTGTGAATTAGCTTTTGACAGAAGGTGTTTGATGAAATGATAAAGATGAATTTGGGTTGCTAGAGTGAAATGGTAAGAGGTATGCCAGGGTGGGAATGGTCAAAAGGACTTTGAGTTTGTTTCGAGAAATGCAAGAGATAACTAAAGTGGTATCTGCTAAGTCAAAAGAAGACAAAAGCTTTGATTACTACTGACTTTAGTGTTGTTGGGCAACGTTGCATGGCACTTAACATGGTGTTTTTTGTTAGTCTCGCAATCTTGGAAGAATAAATGGGTGAAGCGTGCAAAAGCTTTGGGAGAAGACATCTTTGTGGCAAGAGCACCTGGAAAGCTAGATTTAATGGGAGGAATTGTTGTCTATTCAGGAAGTCTTGTATTACCATTGACAATAAGAGAACTTTGCCATGCTATTGTTCAAAGGAATCATCCAAGTAAACATAGACTCGACAAAATGCAAAAGGACAAAGGTCCTTTCCTGTGCTCCAAATTGTATCTTATGGCTCACAGTTAAGCAATCGTGGCCTGAATTTTGACATGGATTTATTTGATTTTGGGGAAGGGGATCAACCAACTTCATATGACAAAGTAAGGAAATATTTTGCCCAGGACCCATCTCAAAAGTGGGCAGCTTATGTTGCAGGGGCAATACTTGTTTTGATGATAGAACTAGGTGTACACTTTGAGGATAGCAACATCATGTTGGTTTTTTCTACAATTCCAAAAGGCAAAGGTGCATCTTCTACTACGTTTGTGGAGGTTGTCAGCATGTTTGCTATAGTTGTTGCTCATGGAATAAACATCAGTCCAAGAGATATGGTTTTGCTTTGCTCATGGAATAAACATCAGTCAAAGGGAAGAGAAATGTTAATATAAATAAAGAAGGTTGTCAAAGGAGGGATATTCTAAGTATTTTGTAAAAGTCATTATGACTATGGAGAGAGCAAGAACTCTCGAATTGCTTGTACTTTTCTATTTTCAATTTCAATTTCAATTTCAAAATACCTTTTTGTCTTTTTGCTGTGAACTTCTTGGTGCATATCATTGGGAAATCCAATTTAATGGTACCATAACACCCCATCCGCCTCCACTGCTAGAACCAAAGTTTTTGTCACCATCTCAATTGACAGAGCCAGAGCTTTTGTCGCCATCACCATAGTTCGTACAATTGACAAATTGAGTGTCACTAGCTTCAACTCCTTTCGCATGGGCAGCGAGGAGCAATATTTCCATTTGTTGTTCAAGTTGATCCAATCGGGAACTCAGTTGGGATTCAGTTTCCACTACAATTTCATTCACAATTCTTCTTACTGTAAGTAGGTCCATGGTGTTTGGCTCTAATACCAAATTGTTATGAATCCCAGATCGTGTCATCGGACATCAGATTTTATGCAACTAGTTAAAGGAAGTTGCAAACCTGGAAGTTGGAACTCTCTAGCTGCCTATCTCTTGAATTTTGCTGGAAATTCTGACTTGATATTATTGAAGTAAATTCTACCACTTTAAATAGAGGTTACATGCACAGGAATATTAATAAAGTGGGAATTCTCTTCTAACTAGGAAACTTGGAATTCCTTTTGTTGGTCTAACTTGGAAATATAAGAATCCTACCATAAATAAAATACTGCTTAAACCAAAACCCTTAACCTTCAAAACGGTAACAGACTCCAATACATATTTGGGTTTTTGGTTGAGTAGAAATATTTTGGTGTAAGAACCTGGGGTTCTACACCAAGATGGAATAGCGTTAGTCCATAAAACATCACAAGTGACATGCATACTGGTGGCGGATCAGGAAACATAAAACAGACAAGGTTAAATTTCAAAGATAAAAACCAGAAAAGCCCCTTCCTGAAATACATCACATGAAGTAATACGGACTCATACCTCCTCCAAAATTTTGGACCAAAGTGATTTCTTTTTCAAACTTTTCACATGCTTCCTTTGACTCTTCAACTCTGCCCTCAAAATTGCAAGGCTGTCACCTACATAACAATCAGATATACATACAAACAACCAAATGAAGTTACTTGCAAATTTTAATATATATAAACTTCTAAATTTATGATAACAGAATATAGAAAAAATACATTCCACATAACCTACCAGCATTGATACAGGATCTCATACTTAAATACTCAGAAACTACTATCTTATGTGCTAGAGTCTATGAGGCAAGGCCACACATTGAAATTGAGTTTGCATTCTAGTCAGAACAAACCAGAAAGATCTTAAGCCTCAAGGCCCAACGTTCAGAATCCAGGAAATTCACTCATTATTTCTGTATCATGAAGCATGACTAAAGGGATTTGGTGATTGTAAGATTCAAATATGATTCACTTTCCTATTTTAGTTGTATAATCCCTTGATTATTGGGATTTATTTACTTTCCTACTTTAGTTGTTGTATAATCCCTTGATCACCAGGATTTGAGTCACTGTCATTTTTGTTATATATGAGACCCAATCCCATTATTCAGTTAAGAAATAGAATCACATTTTTCATACTATCAGAGCCTAAAAATTTTAGGACATTTTTCTTTATCAACCTTAATCACTGATTTTCTTTGTCTTCTCTTGATACCCAGTTATCTTTCTTCCCTTGCGCCTCTTACCAAACACATGTCTTAGTTGCAGATTTTTCATTGTCCTCTCTTGACATCTAGTTGTCTGCCTTCTCTTATACCTTTTGCCAAACATTTCATTGTTATCAAAACTAATTTTACATGTTCAGTGCTTCTAAAGCCATTACTAGCAACTCCTTAGAACAAGCAATTGGTCTGTCTCAGAACAGGCAGAATATTGAATGCCAAAACATACACTCTGCTTATAATCTTGATGGAGACCAAAAATAAAAAAAGTCAGTTTGTGAAGGTTTCGAAGCTAATACCCACGGAATTCAAGTGAAAATATCACCAATGGTCAAAGGGTTTAGTAGTTACTTCTTTCAAATATCCATGTCATCTCCAGTCTATGAACTTCAGAACAATCTAAAAGCCATCAAGAGAATGTCCCCAGTCAATAAGCTCAATTGCACCAGCCAAACATGCTTCAATGAGAACTAAGATAAGAAACCATCCTTCACTCATCAAACACTCAAAAATCTTGAGCCATGAAAGCTTAAAAAGCTATAATAGAACCAAAGAGTTCTATAGTAAAACCCCAATTGGTTACCGTCCATAATTAAAATAAAGACAAGCAGGAGTACAACAAAATCATCACCATTCTCCAACTATTTTTTCTTCAATCGATGATGAAACCTACGGGAAGAGAAACCAATGTAAATTGATTTGATTCAAAACTTACCTCTTTGAGGACCATTGGAGTTATCGTCTTCTTGGAGCTTACGCCGGTAATCTTGTTCAAATCTGTCCAAGGCATGCATTTCATGATATAATTCCTGCAACAAGAAAGAGAAAAGCAACAAAATTGTTTGTCATTGTTAATGTTAATGGGTGTTGGTGCAATTAGTACATTTTGTCAATATCAAAGGCCTTGTGATGCAATGCTATAAGAATAAATCGGCCGCCAGAAATGTCATATCAAAATACTAAAAAAATATCGAGAAAACCTTGCCCTAACAAGAACCACATGGTTAGAGCAGTCCATTTATAGAATGTGGAGTATATCACCACTTTCGTGATAAATCACTGCAGACAAAGGTCTCCACAATCCACCACGTATTAAATGTTTGAGATTGAAAGGAAGAAGTGAAAATCCTACACCACAATTTTGACCTGTCAAAAATAATTTATTTATTCCAAAACTGTAGTTTACTCCCACCAGCTATCTTCATCCTCTCAAAGCCCTCAACGTCTGTGTTGGTCAGCCAAGCTATAAGCACACATTCCAAAATTTAACCTACATCTTTTTTTTCTCAACCCCCTTAGAAACCTCAGCTCACACCAATCTATTTCTGTTTGGTGGATCAGAAAAAGGTTCATACCGAGAAACCATAAAGCCAATTAGATTGAAAATGGGCTTGTAGCAGTATGTACATAACTTTTCACTCTCAGGCTTCAATACCAAATACCAATGAAAAGAAACGAAACAAAATCAAAGGAGTTACCACAATTCTGGCCATTCGAAGCTCTTAGACATTGTGACCTTCAAGGTTTTAAAAGCACTAGACAGTTCAGACAAGGTTCAACCAAAACTAATAAAGGCCTCTATTTGCAAATTTTGTAGCTGAATGAGCTGTATTTAGCTTCTTGTCACTTCTTCAGAAAGCCTTTCAAACTTCAATCAAATTTGTGCTACCAATGGCTGTGGATGTAGGCTGAGGGTATGCAGCCCTTCAACTACAAAGATAGGATCATGAACTCAAAACCACATTATGGAAGTTGGGACCTATTTATGCAGCATTCTAAAAGGGATGTATTATTCTAAAGAAAAATCACATGCATTTTGAGAAAAGCTCAATGAAGATTCCTCACCCCACAGCACTAAAGGTTTAAAACATATTAATGTCCACTCTCAATTATTCTGTTCTTAACTGAATAAATAAAACAAAACACTAACAACACAACTCTGAGACTTTAGAGGGCAGCAAATGATTAAAGGTTGGACTACCAATATAAATTTAGTCCATGTTTTACTCCATTGCATTTGAAATGCAACAACCCTTTGTTCTGTCCAATGTTTGTCATTGTTAAGCCAGGGCAAGAATTTTTATAATTAAATTTACTGAAACCAATTCAGCTTCCACAAGAAATTTGGATGCTGATAACTCTATCAGCAATCTTTTTTTTCAAGTATGAATTATAGTAAAAAAAAAAAAAAGGAATTGATAAAAAAAAAAAAAGGAATCATGAAAAATGTGGTTGAAGTGAGAATGCATTAGTGAATCAACTCCTTCAGAATCATTTCTAGCATCCAAAAGCTGAGTATTCTTTTGAATTTTGTGATTGTGAGTGAGCAGAGGCATGCATGTGTACAGAAATTGAACTCTCTCTTCCTGCCCCCCAGTAAATACACGATATTGCCAAAGACTCTGCAATTAAGGGAAATGGGAAAGGGAACAAAAGGGATTCCACTGCAAGAGGCTTCCCACATTGCCACTTCATGAAGGGTTAAACTTGCATTCTTTTTCCCTTGCATTGCAAGGAGGCTGTTTCTGTGATTTGAACCAATAGTCTAAATGGAGCAACCCTACAGTCACACCATCGCTCAACCTTAAAGAAAATAGAAATGTAAAAACTCACAGCCAAAGAACCCCTCAAATTAGTATGCATACGGTTCATCTAAGCCTTTTCTGCATTCCTCAGCATCACTTTACCTAACTTTCACAACAATAAACACCAATGCATGATGCAACTCAGGAGCAGCTTATCTTTACAAATAGCAACTTTTTGAATACTCACAGCAGTATATTGAACCAAAGTCATTAGTTGTAGCATCACTGTCTTCGCTTCATCCTTCAATTGTTTTTCAGGAGCAAGTTCTGAACCCAACCTAACAAATACAAAATTCCAAATAATAACAAAGGAGAGAATATGATTTTTTTTAATATTTTGAAGAATAAAATACAGCACACATATGCCATGAGAACTACTTTTCGAAGTAACGATCCAAATTGTGCCATTGAGGGTCCTTGCAACGATTTCCAAAACGCACCACTTCACCAGAAAAAACTTTGAGTTCTTCTCTGCCAGAATTAGTCCAAAATTGATTAACATTTATTCTACATGTTCTCTATGCATAATTAATGAAGCTGCAGCAAGTAAAACATATGGAAATTATATTTTCAAATTAATATAATCTTTTCTGCATAATCTACCTCTTATCAGCTGCCGCAATAGTTAAGAGATCATCCATATCTCTTGATATTAAGTTTTGCACGCCTTCTGAGGGAAGAACTACCTCTTTTAAATGCTTAATGTTTTCTTCTGACAGGGATTGCATCAGATTAGCACCCTTAACTATTGTATTGGCAACTTCAAAAGCCAAAATTGAAATTTGATTTCCTTTTGTTGTCACTCCTGAGGTAAAACCACTGCTTAGATTTAGATTTGTCATGCTACTACCAAGAGTGTCCAAAACTTCCACTGCCTTCCCAAGCCCAGCAGTCCCCGCTTTGCCCAAAAGTGAGCTAACTTCTGAAACCTGCAACACCAACATAGCTTATTGATTCAAATAAATAATATGACAACAAGTATCTATCTATTACCTCAGTTGCTGCATTTGATAAACTTACTGTCACAAACCAAACCAACTACTGCAAATATTGGCAAATTATGTTAGCAATGTTGCTTACAAGGTAACACAGTGATTTAGAGCACATGATTGAAACTATAAGGGCAAAGGTTCAAACTGCAGCACTATGATCCCGAGAAGAGAACAACAAATTGATGAGACCTTCTATTCTAGTTTATGGAGAGAATAGTAGATTTTTTAAGAAAGGGATTTTCATGAATTTCCGCAAGAATCATCAGTTCATATCTGAAAATCTCCAAAGAAGTGCTTCCACAAGGACAAACCCAGGAGATATACAGACAGCCAGGTTTCACAGAAACTTATATCCCATTATCACTAAATTAGAGTCATTGTATCAATTATTATAACCTTTTTGGGACATTTTGCTAATCAGTTGAGCAACATTTTCAAATGGAATTGAAAAACTAATTTAGTTTGGGTTTCAAGGCACTAAGCATAATCAAAGTTGTTAAATAGGCCACCCTCATGCTTTTTGTATGTTTTGGTGGACAATAAACAATAAAGAAAAGCAGCACAATCCTTGTACATGTGAATGCACACAGAACACCAAACAAAAGCAAAATAAAATGATAACTAAGTCCAACACCTTCAGAAACTCCACAAAGAATCCAAGCATAGAATGTTGGCATAACTATACATTAATAGAACGGATGAAAGACTGCACAAACTTGATGCCCCCTCTTCCACCCTCCCACACCAAATAAGGAAGAATTTTGGCCTAATGACCAAAAAAAAAAAAAAACTTGAACTCTTTGTTTTTCAATTACAAATTCTTTCAATTTTGTTAATTTTAGACTAGTCTTTAACATAGATACTGGCTTGAGAATTTTAGCTGATTTAATAAAGAAAAGTTAAAAAGTACATCCAAACCCTGAAATTACATCAATTGTCAAAAGTATATCACAATTTTACTTATTTGTAATTGTTGTAAATACAGGAGGACTGCTAATACGGTAGGTCAATGTATTTATGTAATTGGGGGAAGTCAAAAGAAAGAACTAGACTAGTGGTCTTAGTAGGGCGACTGCCATTGCATATATATGTGTCATTTTCTAACAATAGAATATGCAGAGAACAATATTTTCTCTTCAAAAAAAAATAGTAAAATTAATATTTTTCTTTCAATAAAAACATTTAAATTAATTTTTGATTAATAAATTAAAAAATTTAGGAAGGAATAAGCTCAACAAAATAGCATTATAAATTATTAGTGTTAGAAAGAAATAAGAAAAAAAAAATCATGCTTTTTCTTTTCTTCTGAAAGTAGTTCTATTATTTTTACGCATACTTTTCGGTTATGACATAATAAATTTGCTAAAATTGTTATCAGCATTAGAGCTTAGGCTAAAATTGACAAAATTAAAAGAATTTAACATAATTGAGAAAACACATAAAGTTTCATAAACATAAGTTTTACGCTTTCTATGATCATTAGGCTAAGAACTTTAAATCCATCAAGCAACAAAATTTGGATGCTTACCTTCTATTGACTCCAACTTCTGAACAAATCTAGTACAATAATTAGGCCCCTAAGCCGTTGAACACTAAGAAAGGGAACATATTTGAGCAAGTTATTATAGCAACCCAGTGACAACATCAAACAAGTTGCAACCCCACCCTTAACCTTTTTCCCCCATGCACCATTAAGAACATTCTAGTCTTTTATTTTATGAAAAGAATCACATAAAATATAATCCATTATTTATCCATCACTACTTCACTATCCATATAGCAGAGCTGTCTGAGTCGTGTGGCTTCGCAGGACAGGGTTTCTCCCTCAGGATTCCAGAAATAATAACAAGAAAATGGCTACTATAAAACCAAAAATAGGAGTAGAAGGCTAAAAGCTATGCTCAACTTGCTGGTCTTTCTTCCTTCTTTCACCCCTCAATCTCATAAAATTCAAATTTTCTGAAATTACTTCTTGTTTTCTTCTTCTTTTCCATTCCTCATACATCACAGTAGTTGCACAAAAGAAAACTACCCAGTACAAAAAGTAACAACTGCTGCCATAAAAAATAATAAACACAGCAGACTCACACTTGAAACTACCCAAGTCCTAAACAAAATAAACAAAAAAGAAACATCACAAACATCAAAATTTGACAAATTATAGGACAACTAAAATGATGCTAATTAATATCACTAGCATGTGCACGCATGCACACAAAACAACCACCCAACCCCCATAGAGCAAATGTAACCAAAAGTTCTCCACCAATTGTTAATGTTTCTGAAAAGACCCCATTTTTTATTTCTGAAACATAGTTCACCTTTAATCTTACACTCTCCTTGCTCCATATTTGATAGCCACACTCTCTTTGGAAATTTACTGACTACATAGGGGGCATACATGGTTTTGTTTGGCCTAGCTTGGAGAGAGATTTTTCAAACTAAAATATTTAGAACATGAAATCAAATCAAAAGGAAGCTTAAATAGTATGGTTTTGGTTCAATTTTAATTTACCCATTTGATTGGGATGAAAATAAAAACCACTAAGAGAGCTCAAACTAGATGTTATAAAATTATGTATTTTATAACACATCTAAAAGTACACCCAAAAAAAATGAATGCCATAGACATATAATATAATTGCACATTAACCAAAATACACTCGGCAATTAGATATAAATTCTTATAGAATGAAAAACCAAACTAAACTGAATTTTATATAATATGCCTTTGTTTGTTTTGAAGCTTAGATCCAGTACTGTGCAGCCTAGTTCATAAATGACAAACCTCTGATAGTCATAAACATACTTCTTATGTTGGCACATTCAACCAACCAACAATTGGAGAATGCACTCTATATCATTATTGATTCCACTCCGTGGAGTTTTCTTGAAAACTGAATTTGCTTGACCACCTTGGGATAGTCATTACTCATGAAACTAAGAATTTTCTAAAAGAAAAGAGAATGCTTCCTAGATACAGCAACGCAGTAAGTTTGCTAGAATTCAGGCTATTTGGCTAAAGAGGAATCCTCACATATATAATATGGTCAATTTCTACAAATCCAAGTTTACAAGACAAGATATTAGCAATCACCTCAAAGGATTTTATAGGATTGACAAAAGAAAGACATTAGAGGTGCCCCAAACAAGATATCCAAAAGTTTCAATTGACATCACCAACCTTCAATTTGAACCCCACCCTCCACAATCAATCATGCTTACACTACCTCAAGGCAAAGTAAAATGCTCTCTAGATCATACATAACCAATTCTATATTTTTCAATGCGAACTCTAAAATTCTATAATCAATTTCATCAAGTCTATTAAACAAAAAGAACAAATTCTATAAAATACTAGGATAGATTATAAAAATGTAAAATGATAAGTTTTTGTTGGCAAAAACTGAAGACCGCATGTCATTCTATGTTTGAATTATATAGTACTGTAAAATAATATATTAATTAGTCAGAAATTCTAGCTAAATCTAAATGAAACATCCCTGTACATCATTTAGAAACATTCGACTTAAGGCTTCCATCAGCAACCAAAATGCAAAACTAGTAATGCATACAGAATTACCTCATCAAACATGAGACTACCCAACATTTTTTTTCTTTTTTTTTTATTTTTTGTTAATATTGAGAATGAGCACTTTTTTTAGCGATTTACAAACTTAACAGAGTTGAACCTTTTAACATCTTACTCTAATGGACACAATATATCGGAACACAAGGCACAATGCTTGCAGGGAACAAAGGATAACTAAAAGAAACGCACATCAAGTAGTGGTTTTGTAGTATATTTTACATACTAGAACAGCATATTCTTGACAAAAATGTAACAAAGAAAAGATACAAGTTAAAAAACAGAAAAATAAACCCTCTGCAGATGTACAAGTATAAACCATATCAAGTTCAAGCATACCTTTGCAACAGCTGCCTGCTTAGACTTGGTTGATCTGGATTTGTTTGATTGAGCCCGTGACAACCGAGGAATACCATCGTCCATATCTTCTGGGTTCATCCCATATGGAACCACATCTATGTCAGGAAAAGGAAAAGGCTCTCTTACTTGCTTATTTTCCACATTCTCCACAATTGGAGAGGGAGTCGTGTTACTATTCATTTTAAGTTCACCAGACTGATAAACCAGACCAGACCCTTGAAAATGACCATTAAGATGTGGAAAGCCTCCACCGGGAGCATTATCTACAGTCGAACTCCTCGAGCAAAGCCCTCCCATTGCAATGTTCACCTTGAAGTATATATTTCAAATAATTTTCCAACTTTCCATGCAAAACCAAGAAGCTTTTGTATTTATAAGAATTAAGGAAATCCTTGCATCCAAATACTTCAGGAGCTCAAGAAAGTGATTGAAAATGGCCAGCTAAATAACCCTTCACAGCTATACAACTGGATTGATCTATATCACTTCAAAACCAAAAATGTAGTCTCTTGACACATCAAAATTACCGCAATACCAATTTTGATCACCACTAGAGCTCCAATCCATTAACATCAGGTAACCAATACTGCAAACGACAGAATAGTCAACACATAGATAGCCAGATATTAAATCAGAGTAAGAATATCAAAATCAAATATATAAAATAAAAGTAAGTGCAACAAAATTAGGAGCATACAAATAAAACCCCATTCAAAAGTTTAGCAGAATGAACAGAGAAACAAGAAATCGCATCAAACAATGTAGACAAGGAGCTGATTAAAAATAAAAATAAAAAGAGAACCCACAAGCCACAGCCAAGAGGAAGGATCAATCAGCAATAAAGAAACACAGTTAAGGACAAAATATAACAAATTAGGATATGCATCAACAAAAAAGAAAAAGTAGAAAGCAGACAGATAAGCTTACGAGCTAGAAAGAGATCTGAAAGGAGATGCCCATTGGTGTTTGCTTCTAATAAGGACAGAGGCAGACACAGACACAGATAGAAAGAAAGAGATCAGAAAATGCACAAACATAAACAAAGATTAAAGCTTTAGAGAGGGAGGGAAGCAACAGAGAAGAGAAGAGTAGGAGGAGAAGAAGAGAGAGAGAGTCTAAGCATGGCGTCAGCCCCTCTGGCAGCAGGCTAAGAGAGAGAGAGGCCCAAACCCACCCTACTATTCACAATTCTACTTCTTCTTAACCATGGTTTACCATTTTGGATTTTTCCTCCTTGCCCACTCTCGTTCTTGGCGCGTTGTATATACTCTTCCCATTTTGAAAAAAATAAAATAATATTTTTGACCTTTTTCTTTAAACATTTGTGAGAGGATTCCTATTTATGTTTAGATATTTGTAAGTAAAGTAATGTTAAATTACTGTTTATTTTTCAAGGTTATTTAATATTTATCTCCTGAATTCTAATGAGTATTGAAAAATAAATAGTATTTTTAGCAATTATCTCGTAAGTACTACTTTGAATAAAAATTATAAATAGGAGGATTATTGTCTCCAAATAGAGATGATCAGTAGATAAAACTTAATCGTTTTATCAAAAAGTGATACTATACAACACTGAATTTTGAAGTATTATTTGAATATGATAATTACAATAATAATAAAGTATTTTTTTATGTGGGCTCTTAGAACTATTTTTGTATCATATTGTAAAAACTCAAATGTGTTAAATAGCATTCCTCCTCTTCAAGGATTATAAAAAAAATCATAACTTATTATAAAAAGTAACAATTTATAATTATAATGAAGAGATTCAAAATTTAAACATCTCCAACTTAAAACAAATTACCATCAAGTCAAATTCTAATTAACATCAAGTTCTTAACTCAAGCTCAACGAAAAATTTTAATATTATTCAAGTTTTAAACAAATATCATCATATAATTTCATTTAGGGGAAAGTGCAAAGTGTGGTTTTGTAATTTTAAATATGAGGTTTTTTCTTGATAAAGGGATCTTATAGCAAATTTCAGTTTTTGATCTTAACAACAGTATTAAAAAAACGTTGAGCTGACAGTTACTAATCCTACGTTGTTGTTGTTGACCGAAATAAAAAAAAAAATTCAAAATGGATTCATTTCTCTCCTCTACATTTCTTCTCTCTCTACGTCATTCTTTCTCTTTCCTCCCTCTCTCTGCATTTTTTCTTTATTCTTTCGGCCAAGAGCATTGATGAAAGTCATCAAGGAGTCAACATCAGCTTCCTTCCTCGAAGAGCAAGTTAAAGAAGAACTCAACCTTATCAGAATCTAATACCTTATTTGTTGCTTTCGGTTGCAAGGGTACCTTTAAAATCATATTTCAATCATGGCAATCCTTTCCCTCTTTAGGAAGACAAAGGGAGGCGGAGGAGTACATTTCGATCACGTTAATCCTTTCCCTCTTGGATCCGACTATTCATTCCATTGTCAACCTCGATTACAATCCTCCCATTGAAATCCCTCGCTCCGGCAGCGGTTTCGGCATCGGAGGCTTTGGTGGAGGATATCGGTGGACCGTCAGTGCACCGCAGTCTAGAATAGCTGTAGTTGTCACAACCTTGGGCGGAATCGCTGTGGTCGCTGCCATTTTCTACATTGCCAGTAGGAAATAATAAATAAGAATGAAAACAGTTCGCTGGGATTTATTTCCGTAAAGGAAAGAAAGAATTGCAAATTAATTTTTTCCCTTTTTCTTCTTACGTCCGTTTAGCACCGTATTTGTCAAAGCGTTTTTTAAAAAAAATAAATTTTAAAAATTTTAAAAACTCTCAAATAAATATTTTTAATAGAAATAAATTTATAAAAAATTAAAAAATCAATTAGATTAAAAAAAATTTAAATTTATTTATTGTACACCTAACAATAATTTTAGCTAAAATTCAATTGGATTTGTAAGTCGCAGTGAAAATGAAGTGGGAATTTAGCCAAAATTCAAGTAAATTTAAGACAAAGTCACTCTTCATCATCGCCATCAAATTCGTCTTCCCCATCGTTGTCTTCACCAGGGTCGTCTTCCCTGAGTCATTTGCGTTCGGTTCTTTTAATTGCTAATTCCTCCTCAACAGCTTTTTTTTCTTCTCCTGATCGGGATGTTGATTCCTTGATGACTTTCATCAATACATAGGAATGCAGAGAGAGAGAGAGGAGGAGGAAAGAGGAAATCCATTTTGATTTTTTTTTTTTTATTTCAGTCAACAAGCCACATAGGATTAAAAATTATTAATTCAACGTACACCGTTAAAGCCAAAAGCTGAAATTTGCTAACGGTGTAAACTACAGCACCTCTTCTGACAAGAAAAAAATTTTATACTTAAAACAACAAAAGCGTGAAAGCATAGGGTAATTTATGCTACAATAATTTGATAGTTTATGAAAAGTTAATGTTTTAATACAGTGGTAAAGCGAAACCCCTTTAAAAGCAAAAGTTTTAACTCATAGTAATGGAAAAAAAAACTTACACTACCTCAAAAAAATTTGATAGTTCATAAATTTTGAATTAATTTAAGAATAGCTTATCATGGATAAATTCTAACGTAAAATGGGTTATTGTTCGGGTAAAAAACACTTTTATTCAATCAAGGTTAGAGATTAACGAAAATTGACTTAAATGATTATGGAGTGTTTTACATCAACAATGTTCATTTGGATAGAAAGTAATTATGTTAAACAATGTATGATTTTAGTTTGAAGTCTGAATTAATTGCTTGGTAGACATTATGATTAAATTGTTAGTAATTTATATTTACAATTAACTATTTGAAGATCACAATAACCATAAACATCAAAGAGTATCTAAAGAAATATCACAATGCAAAATTTTAATTTTGTTTGCCAGACAATAGTGGATCATGAATTAACTCAAGTCATACTGTATTACTAAAATTAGAATATTGAAACCATACAACAAGTAAGAAAAAGAACATTTTATTTTTCCTCCTGTTTTTTTTTAATCAAATTATATACCCTTTTATTTTAATAACAACATGTGGCTCCATCTTACTACAATTTATTAAAAGAAACAAGGAAATGAGTTTAACTTGACTTTTAGGTCGATGATATTGGATCTTATAGTTCAAGAGGGTTCGGCTGTGACTTCTGGAAACTAGTTTAGAAAGGTAGATGTTTATGAGAATAAGCAGCACATATGGCATCAACTCATACTTCTATTGCCGGCCATTTTTTTTTTTTCTTTTTGGCATCAACATAAAGTTAATCCAATTGGAAAACATAAATTGGCCGAATATTTCCGCATTGGCGATTTTTTCAATGATAATTAATATTTCTAACCAGGAATGTTTCAACTTGGCATTTCGCAGAACTGATCTTGCAGCGACTGTAACTCTTGCTAGTTAGCACATTTTTTGCAATATCTACTGAAACATTAAAAATAAGGGAACTACACCGGCTTTATTGTGGTGTCCATTAAAAAGTGAAAGATGATGATTAAGAATACAGAACTGGCTGCCCAATGCAATATGAGCAATCTTAGTTTCACAAGAACAATAAAGTTGCATCGAGCTGTTGTAGGACCACAAGCACAATGAAGCACCGTCAGTTTGCACTCCTGACTCTGAAAAGTAAGCAAGTAGCTGCAGTTCTTTTCATTATATACAGCACTTCTTTCAATCACAGGGCACTAATCTTGCTGCTATAAAAGAGACAAAACCCATCAGCTGAATCAACAACGACTCCATATAGCAGCTACATGCCACCAAAAATGAAACAATAAGGAAGCAAATGAGAGCCATAAAAGCCTACCATTCTGCAAATGAAGAGTGAAAAATACAAAATGAAAAATAATCCAGTAGAAATTGCAATTTCAATAAAACATGCAGCATACCCTATCTGAGGTATCAACTGTTGCACTCTGAGATGAGGTCTTCTAATTCATCAATGATAGCTTTATAGCAGAAAAAGTATTGATCCTAATAGACAGTAAGCCAACAAAATCAGCAGAATAAATTGAGGCAGCAGTACTTTAATGTATTTCATAAAAATTGTGTGCCCTTGATACTTTATTTAGTAGCAACAAAGAATAGAGTGACACCACTCATCATTCCCTCGCACCCAAAATGAAAGAAGAAAATATTAGAGAGGCGGCAAAATAGGAAGAGAACACATAAATCGCAGCAGTAGAACAATAAGATAAATTTACTAACATGAATACTTCATATATTCCAATGAGATCAGAAAACAACAATAAAGTGAATCTTCGTAAAACCAAGATATTTATCGTAAAAGTTCATTTTCTTTTATTTTGCTGCTAATTTTGGCAATGAAACAAAAGTTTAGCCATTGAGCAAGCCATTGTCAATACAAGCTATTAATTTGATTTATTTTGTTACAAGTTTTTATGAATTTATTTGATTTTAACTTCAGCACAAAAAAGTTATATGGCAACGATGACAGGATGAATTGTGGCCCTAAGAAGCAAAGGTGTCATTCCTAGAAACACAGATTTTTATTCTTCAGCTACACCAAAAGAAAGTCCTTTATTAGCTCCACCAATTAGACCGACCAACTGATCTCCAGAAAACAGAGAAACAATGAAAGGAATTTTTTCAATTTTTTTCCCCAGGCCTTATTTAGGAATCCATAGACCACAACTTCGTGCTTGATTAGCAGGTAATTCTCCATAGATTTGTCAATGACATACTTAGCAATAAAATCAATTATTATTAGACTTGCAGAGTGCCAGCAGATCAGCTCATTGAAACCAGTTATAGAAATTCTTGAAGGTCCAGTAAAGCATTTTAGAAAATGGATTTTCAGATAAAGGAAATACCATGGTTTGAACCATCCCAACACGCTGGGACCTAAATATGCTTATGGTATTAGCAAGATCTAAAGCAGACATGTCCCCCACAAGGATTCTCTGGATTGTATTGTGAATTGCGCAATATGTTCCAGTTCTACCAATACCTGCACTGAACAAGTGAAATGTAGCCTCAGTTATATGTTGATCGCTAAGTTCACTCGGCATCATAAACAAGAAGAGACATTAGAAGAACCTGCAGTGGACCACTATGGGGCCAAGACTAGGTGGCACTTGGTATATCCTTTTCAAAATTTCACGTACGGCATGTGTGTCCTTAGGAACTCCATGGTCAGGCCATTCAGGGTACAGAATATGCAATACAGACATGGGTGGCTCCTCTGACTGAAAAATAGAAGAGGAAAACATAACAATTCAATATCTCAATTGATTAAGGCGATAACCTTATTTTGCCTGGGTGGAAAAAGAGTATAATGAATACTTGTTCCATGAAATCAGAAATTAACTACAGCCATGCAGGTAAATATGTTGTGCTTGAAGACGAAACAAGGATAACAAAATCACCTCATTTGAGGCTGTGACGCACTGAGACTAAGTATTACCACATGCAACGTTTCTTTTTGGCTCAAAATCAGTGGGAAATAACATGGTCCAGTTATGTAGGGTTATATAAGCCACAAGTCAAATAGCTAGAGGACACGTACTAAGAATATTTTATGACATATTTGCAGATGAACTTTTTGAGCTTAAAAATCACCAATAAAATAATTAAGCAAGTATATTAGAGTTCAGGTAAATGCTGGAGTAGTGCAAAACAAGTTCATCAACCTCAAGACTAAATAGCTTCTTTTTCTCAAAGTTTTTCCCACCAAATCATTGAATTTAGAGAAATATATCCAATGGGACCACACAAACCTGAATTCTCAACCCTAGTCTGAGTCATCCATCTAAACAAACTTTACCAATAATAGGCCACTCAACAAGTACTCCCTCAATATCGCAGAAAAACCACCATCAATTGCCTTATATTTGTCATTAAATTTCATAAAGAGAATAACTAATAAAATTCCAAAGCCTCCAAACCAATGACCCGAGGCAGGAGGGAACTATGTATTTGAGAAAGAGACTCCTGAAAAAGACACCGAATGTTCCAGTTTATTGGAAGCTCATCTATTGAATTCCACGTCATTGTCATCCTTTATTACTCCCTCTCGCACGCTTCATTTTATGGTCCTAGACTCCAATCAATTAGGTTTCAGCACACTGTACTAATATCCAACAGACAACAAATAAACCACAAGTCCATGCATGAGGAAAAGGATGCCAAATGAAGAAAGCATCAGCGACCCAATATGGATTAACAGATGATCCAAGACCTCAATAGCTCTAACAGACATATAACATCATTGAAGTATAACTTTCTTGCTTTGGAAAATGTTTTATGGTGCCCAAAAGCCACCGTCAAATGAAAAAGAAGACTTTTAGGACCCAACCATAAATTCTTCTACAGGAACACACAAAAACCAATTTACATTCCTCGAAACATTTAATGCAACAATGAACCTATATAAGGATGAATTACTTTGACATAGTCCTTACAACAATTCCAGGTTCCCTTGGTTTACCCAGGAGAGAAGAAGGAAAAAAAAGGAAAAAAAAAACAAAGAAGAAGAAAGAAAACCTACAGGCTCAAACTGAGGCATACATCAATCAAGAGGACAATATTAATTCATATGCACATCCATCAAAGGAAAAGCCTTCTACTCTCGTTAAAGGAAACCTTCAATACACACGGCAATACCTGTGCCATTATTTTATGCATAACCTCACTTGTATGTCTACAAGAGCACCTTTCTGATCACAGCCTTCAATATATATGACTGCACCTGGGCCACTACTACACACAAAGGAGCCAATAGTTGTTCACATTTGCCATCTATTACCTGTTGAAGCAAACGTAGAAAGGTAGCAAATGTCGCTTTAATACTAATTTTAGGTTCATCTGAATCATGGAGTTCCCTCCATTCATTACATAAAACACAGAAGCCAAGAAACATTGGCAGACTGTCCAAAGCCATTGCATAGCCTTTAAACAAAGTGTCCAGTCATGAAGATGAATCCTATGGTCCAACATATATTCCTCCAAAACTACAATTCTGAATAGCAAACCATATAATCAAACAAAATCCGAGACCCTCTAGAAGAGCTTTATTTCTCACTATCATAAAATATAAACTAATCACACTCTCTTCCATGCCCATATCAATCCTTTATAAAAACAATTTAATAGTAATACTAGACTCCGACCCGCTCCTAAAATAAGGGGGACAAAAATTTTGGTGTCAACTGATCTTGTCCAGCTTCACCACTTACTATAATTTTCCCTTGACCTCCACCTTCTGCTCATCTCAGTGGTTAGCAATTGGCTCCATTCAGTTTTTATCACTTCTCAAACAAAAAAATGTGGTCTTCCATACAGCTGAGACCTCTCCTTCAATGTTAAACAATACTCTCCAACAAAAGAAAAATCCAACCACATTTTAACTTCAAAAATAACATAGCAATAACAAAATCCCAATCCATCATCTCACCACAACCTTTATGGCAAACCACAAACCAAAATAAACATATTTACTAAAAATTAAAAATCTCAAAACTAATTTTTATCCTTTCCTAAGCTATCTGATTAACTATGTTTGGGACATTGTATCTCTGTGTAGATATATTATCTGCTTTGCCTCACATACAATATCTGATATCAGTTCAGCAAGAAACCTGATGTACTAATAATATGCTCCAGTAAAAGATTCACCTCATCATAGCAAGTGTATGGAGGCATCAGTCTTGAGAAAGAACTGAATTCAAATGAAATGGTTGCCTCCAACTCTTCAATAGCTAGCATCAAAGTATTTCACACTTTTCTTTACTTACCATTTTTCTGGATTGCATTCTAGAACCTAAAATAAAGTTTATACACTAAATAAACAATACTAGCCCAAACATTCACAGCAATCTTAGACATTATAAACCAGCTAGTTGATTATTAGGGGAAAAAATTGCATCTTCATTATATTCATGTTGTCAAATCATCCCATACCTCACCAGACAGTATCCAATTTTGGCTTGGCTAAAAAAACCTACACATCTCCATCAACAATACTTACGCTGATTAACAATAAAAGTTACCTCTTTATAGCCCACCTCCAAGTTGCGCAACACCAATGAAGTGTCAGTAGTTCTCATCCATTTAGTAACAATGCATATATTTCCAAATTCTCTAGGACCATCTTCCGCTTGAAAGTAATCTCCACATTTTACTATCTGCACATACAATTCAAATTCCAAAGTAATTCCCGAATGAAATCAAAACGAGATTTCAAATGTACAATTAAATTCAGCCATTTCAAAAGAATATAGAAAGACTTTTCTTAAACAGTGTAAGAATATATTTCCCAAATTAGGTTGAAATGGAAATTATTTCCCTTGGTTTTGAGATTTGTTGACCGAAAAAGGAAGAAAAAAGGAAAAGGAGAACCATATGGTATAATAAACGCAGTTTAATAGAACTAGTTTTCAATCTACATGATATGGTAACATTTTTACCAACTCCCAGTACATTAGTTTCTGAATTTTGTATCATCAAAATAGCTATCTCCCCTTCTCCCTCCCTCAAACATGTACCCTCTAAATAACACTACTTACCTCTGGATTTCGCCAATTAACAACTCATCCTCATCCTCATTGAGAAAAAAAAATGGAGAAAGAAAGAAAGGCAGTCTTATATTAGTCTCTCCCTTTCAAAGCAACAAAGAAGGGGTTCAGGTTGGGAGATAGGCCCCTTTTGCTGCATACAGCCTTAGTGTGAGTACTAATAAGGAGCAGGTTGTGTTTTAAAACTTTTTAATTTTTTCTATATTCAGTAATTTATAGTTTAAATATAATAAATTATATGCAACAAAAAATATAAATTTTGCATTCCATATTCAAGAAAAAAGGTTAAAGCATAGACTAAAATCTTATTTAAGGATATTTTAGTTCAGTAGGAAAAAATAAGGAATAGAATTATGATAAATAGTAGTTTTCTTTACCATTAAGACACTTTACATGATCAATATTTAGCAAATATCATAAGCCAACACAATAGGCAAGTTCACTCTAAGAACAATTTCTTTTAAAGTGAAAACTTAAGGCTTGGATTATGTATTTATTTGATTCAAAATACTATTACAATCTAAGTTGATACTTATATTTGGTGTAGTAGAAACAACAAATGAAATTTGTAAAAGTTATAGTAATGAAAAAGAAATAACTAAAATGAAAAAGAAATGACTAACGCATAGGTTATCTGTAAATTCAAGATAGCTATAGATACTTTTGAAGAAAGAAATGAAGTAGCCTTGTTTTTTATTTGAGCATGGAAATACTGGTAACGCCCCCAATTTCAACTGAATTCACAGTAAATCAGTAATTGCATATGACTAAAATAAATTTCAATCAACCTAAGAAAGCAAAGTACCGTGTAATTGTCAACTAAGCGAGTAAGCATCACAATCACAGGGCAATGGTTTTGGATGACCATCTCCCAAAAATCCTCATATGTGTGTGGTAGTGGACCTTGCGTGGCTATAAAATGAGAAATGCTTTCAGATGAAGAAGTCTGCATAAAAGAGGAATCTCTGAGGAATCACATGCTGGAATCAAGTTCAAGTATCTCATATATATTTATTTTATTGAGAGAAAATAAACTAAATTATAAAGTCAGAAAACTTCTACCATAATGAGGCTTGCATTGATATAGCCCAGGGCAGATGCTCTATAATCCTTGCATGGATCAAGAATAACCCTGTTTTGGTCAACTGAAATCGGCAGCATTAAAAAACGCTAATTAATATTGTTTGAAGTTATTAGGGAAAATTTATAAACTAGAACTCACAAGGTATCACATCCATGTAGCGATTTTTGCTGATGTTGACACCGTCAAGAGCCACTCTGCATCTCCTGGCCATCTGAGATGGTGTTATCCTATTAGCCTGAAAATCAAAAAATAATTTGACACGATTTGAATAATGGATATGATTTTATGAACTATATTAAGTTCTCAATAAGAATTCCGTTCATACATATCCAGTCAAGAGAGACAAGGGGAGCTCAAGATGAAAGAACTCCCTCTTGAAAAATTCCATTCTCAGTAACTAAATCGCTGAGAAACTATATTGGCTAATTCTACCTTTTCTATTCTCTAAATTTTAGAAATTATATTAAAAATGCACCAAAGATTCATACCTTCGCTTCCTCTTACTCGCTCTATATTTTTCAGCAAAACAAGCATAATTGCACATCACAATTCAGGTGTATAAGCATAGAGCTCAATAGCTTAAATAAAGAAAATGAAATGCATTAACAGATAAAATCATTCATCTAGCTTAAACTAGCTTTAATTCTAAGTAAATATAAGGCCAGAAAAGCTAAAAAAACCTGCAAATGAGCGAACTCTTGAGTGATTTTCTCGGGATTCCGGAGCTTCTTTTGGAAGAATTGGAGAGCCTCTGAGCAATACTTTAGTTGATCGGGAGTGAGAGAGAGTCTCGTCGGGAAATCGGCTGCAAAATCGAAACGTGTAGAGAGAGGGCATGATGCAGCGGCCGGCATTGGATTGCCGGCAGAGGAACCGGCCATGGCTGATTTCCGATGGCGGTGGAAGCGAACGGGAGCGCAAATGAGGTTTCCCAGTTGTGTTAATTGTATTTTCTGGTGGGAGTGGGATCTGTATGGGTTGGGTTGACAGTGTACTCCAACTCCAATTTGTAGGGTAGGGTGCCTTCTGGTAAAGATTAGCTCGGAGTCGGGAAGTATCGTAAGCTAGGTTCAATTATTTATGGGAAAGTAAGGAAAATAATGATTTAATATTGTAAGCCAAGTTCTAAAGTTTTAGATTGAACTTTTTAGTTATAGATTACGGTACAGATATAGATTATAATTGAAACTATAAAAAATAAAATAGAAAGCAAAATCCGTAATAAAATATGAAAAAGGTGTAAAAAAATGGGTCATGTGTTTTATGATTTGACAATTTTAACTCTGATTTTTTTTATATAAAATGATATCATAGTTAAATCAGTAAAATTAAATTTTTATCTATTACATTATTTAAAAAAATTAACATGCACGATATAGTATTATAAATAGATGAAGTCTATCAAAGAAAAAACTTTATAGATTCAATCAAAGAAATAGAGAGCATATACAAGATGAAATCGAACTGAATGAAATCAGAGTCATGTTCTTTATCTTGAGAATGACAATTAGATTCGAATATGTGGGTCTTTATCTTGTGCTCGTCCCAAATAGAGCATTTTTTTTTACTTTTAACCGAGATCAGAGCGGATTTTGGAAAAATCTGAAATGACATTTAGCGGGAATGAAGTGGAAACATTATTTGTATAGTTTACCTCATGTCCCACCCCAATATATATATAGTATTTAAATAACATAAAAAAAATATATGTAATTTGTATTTTTTTTAAAACTTTTAAGGTATATAATAATATTTGTATACTGAATATTCACTTTGCTAGTTATATATGGATTGATTAATATTATAATTTCATTAGTTAAATGTCAATTACGAAATATTAAAAAAAAAATATTGATCTTTTAAATTTTTTTAGGTGTTGTTTTGAATTTATTTTGATGTAAATAAAATTAATAATATAAATAAAAATATCAAATAAAAATTAAAAAATATATCAGAGATACCGAATCCCGCCTAGGGATACATAGCCCCATAGGGGTGGGGATGAAGATTAATAATATTTTTTCTATTGAGGTATGAGGCAGAAACGGGGATATGAATTTATAATCGGGGACGAAGATATGGAGGGTGAAATCCTATCTCGATCTGCTCCATTGTCAATCATAATTTTAGAGGGATTTGTTAACAATTCAATGTAAATATGCATTATCTTCACCAATTAAATCATCAATTCATCAAGTATTTTTAACATCATAACGAGTATAAACTTAATTTTAATAATAATTTCAACCACGAGACTATTTTATATAAAAAAACATATTTAAAATTGTCAAACTGTAAAACCACATGATCATTTTTTGCACTTTTTCCTAAAAATATTCCATGAAAAATAAAAAGGATAAAAAGTCAGAAATTCAAACTATGTTTGGCAAAATTAGATGATAATTTAGTTGTAGCTAATAATCTAATAACTGAAAATTTAGTAGCAGATAATCTAGCTAATTGAATTAAAATTACTTAATAAAACTAGCTGAAAAATGTAAAATAATATAAAATAAAATGTTTATTAGGATTATAAATGAATTAAGTCGCTCGCAAGGTATTCGAGTCTCAATTCAGAAAAAAAAAAATTTATTCGAGATCATTTGTTACTGTTAACAAGCCGATGTCAAACTTAATATTGTTTGTTTCGTTAGCTCACGAAAAAAACTCATAAATGAACATATTTGCGAGCTCGTGAACATATTCATTTAAAAATTTATGGACTTATTCATTTAAAAGCTCACGAACGTACTTGTTTAAAATTCATTTATATTATAATTTGTTATTAAATTCGAGTTTTTTTTCATTATTATTTAATGAATGAAATTCGAGTTTTTGTCATTATTAGTTAACGAGTCGAATTCAAGTGAAACTCTTAAATATAATAAACAAATTTTTTATGAACCGAGTTCGAGCTGCTTGCGAATTTAATAATTTTAAAACGAGTAGAGCTTGAGATCAAGTATAAAAACTGGAATCAAGCTTGAGCTTATAATAAACTTAAATAATCTGAGTTCGAGCTCACCAATATTCAGCTTCGCTAAACTCATTTACAACCCTAATATTTATAAAAAATATTATAAAATATATTTAAATACATATATAATACAAATAAATTATATAATATATATGTATATTAAATAATATAAAAATTATATTAAATATTTCAACATATTATAATACACTTTTATGCCTATCATATAACATTTCATTATGTAACATCCACTATTTTAGGCTCCAGTCGATATACGTGTTTTGCGACTGAAACATAGTCAAATTGATCAGAGTCTAAATTATAGATTGTTGCAAGTTAGAAAAAAATTTTAATATATTTCGTTGAATTTTTCATGAAAACCGTGAAGAATGGGATCCGACCGTAAAATACGTAATTTTTGCACTGTTAGCAAATCGTGAACGAATGATACTATGATATAGAAAATATTAAAATGATTTTACCATTATAATTTTGTGACAAAACTCAAATATTTAAGGCACTAAATTATAGAAATAATTTAAGGTGCAGTTTCATAAAAATATTGGGAAATGCGATTTTTGTTCCGGTGCTCCAATTTAGAAACCGAAAATATTAATATGTAGAGTAAATTATTTCATGAATATTGGAATAATAAATTGCAGAAAATTTAATTATTTAGGACTTCAAAATTAAGAAATAAAATCAATAAATTAACAATTGAGATTTTGCTAATATATATATTAATTCATCTAAATGATGTGATGACAACCTAATTTAATTATACAAGTCACAGTTATAATCTAACTAAATAAGTCAAATGTCATTTGGTTGGAAATGGATAAGTCTTATCTCTCATTTTAATTACCATTCTACAACCTTTCATTTTATCACTTCAACCATTTCAAATGTCTCCTTCTTTTTTTTGTTATCACCTTCTTCTTCTTATTTTTCTTCTTCTTCTTCTTACCATATCCATAGGTGACCACTATTCTTCATCCAATCTGAACAAATTGCTCTTCCTCTCTTCTTAGTTTCACACTTATTTTCTGAATCTAAAAACTAATCCAAACTTTGATACAATAATTTTTGAAGAAAGTCAAGCCTTGCTCTATCTCTTATTCATGTAGTATGTGAGTTTTAAAGAAATAATAAGCCAAGTGGAGTCTTGTAAGGTCACGGATTGGAGAGAATACGAGTAAGGTAAATATTGGTTTCATCTTCCATTGTATACCCGAAAGTTTGAGCTTCCTATATCATGGATTCTAGTTTGGTCCTTTCCCTCCTTTTAAAGCTAATGTTAGTATGAGGAGAATCTTTTTTTTTAGCATGTATAACTCTTGTACCTGAAAGTGCTAGTTCTATCTTTACGTGGTTTTCTTACTATCCATTTTATCAAAACCCAAATCTAAGTTCTTTCTTGTAATTATGTTGTATTGTGTTGTGTTGTGATATGTATCCTTGGAATTTGAAGACATTAAGAGATGTTGATCCATCTTCACAGTTAGGAAAAAACATTAGTAAAACTAAAGAGAAATTTTGGGTTCAAAACCCATATAACCAAGAGCAAAGTGAAGATATGAGTTTGGGTTTAAGAAATTAAGTTGTTAACCGTGAGAAAAAAAATAATAAAAATAATAAATTATATATATTTATTTATTTTATTTGAGAATTGAATTCATGGACTTGAAATTTTTCTAATGGAAGTTAAAATGTTTAATTGGATTTTTGAGAAATTAAACCAAAAAATTAAAGAACCGAGAATATTAAGAACAAAAATTTACATTTTGGAATTTTAAATGGTCTAAATTGAACAAAATTGTTGAATGTAATTGATAGATTAAAGAATAAGTTAGTATAATTATAAATACAAAATTTTAAAAAATAAAGTCAGAAATTTAGGCAGAAAAAAAAATCGACGTGAGAGACGTTAGATTTTTTTTTAGAATGCAGCAAACTTTCTATTATTAAAAGAATTATTATATTTCTAGATGTCAAATAATTAATTACATATTGTGTCAGATGCATCTATAACACCAACGTCAGTCCCAGCTAAATGAATAAAATCGGTAAATACTGACCAACGGTAGTCGAGGTCTGTACAATAATTTATAATTTTAGCCATCAATGTTTAAAATATGATTTTTAATGAGTTTTGATTTAAACTGATTTAAGTGATAAATGTGAAATTTGTAATAACATGGAATTATTTTCAAAGGCTTGAATATTTGTTATGTCGTACTTTTATGACATAAATTTTAGTATAACATGATTTACGTATGTTGATGATTTAATGATATAATGCTTTATATAAGCATATAAAAATTTGTTTTACTGAGAAATTGATATTTTAGCTCATATATTAGCATAGACGATGGTTTAGGAAATTATTGGCATGCTAATAGGGTTTGTTGGCCTGATGGGTTTCCTATGGCCACATGATATGCTTTACGGCTCGGTGGATTTTCTTTGGTCGTGTGACATATATATCTGGTCTGATGGATTTTTCTGGGACCGTATGATATAATATATATATATATATATATTTACATTATATTTATTTCTCTAATCCAGTGGATTTCTTGAGATCATGAGAAGGTATGTACCCCTTTGTTTTCCCTGAGATTGATTTATGATGATTTAATATATGGGTGGGATAAGAAAATTTTATGAATTATGATAACTGAAATGAAATAAATTTAAATGATATATGAATTATGATTTGATTTGAATAAATGGATTTATATTATTTTCAGGCTATTTCATGGTATAACAATGACTATTATTATAAATTATTGTACCACTAAGTTGTATGACTCAGCACGGGAGCTTGTTTTCTCTCTCGCGCAGATTTGACGTATAGATAAGGTGACAAGCTTGTAGAAAAAATGTCACCGATAGTGAGCCATAATATTGAGCCGAGCAGTGGTAGCCACCCTAGGCCGGTTGGTATTTTAAAAACAAAAAATTGTTATTATAATATATTTGATATAAATAAAAGTTAAATACTCATTTTGGATGTGATATATATATATATATATATATTCATCCATATGAATATAAATATTTTAAAATCAGATTTGACAATTGCACTACTTATCTGTTCGGTGTATGATGGTGTAACCAGAGGGGTAAAGGGTATTACAATTTTATTGGTATCAGAACATGATTTAGGCAGTTATAAGATAAAATGGGGTAGAATTGTTCATGCATCAGTTTTTGAAAATAATGTTTTGAATATTAAAAATAAATTATTGTTGTTTCTTAATGTGGGCACTATTGTGTTTTATAGGGTCGTAGATTCCCATTGAAGAGAGTCAGAGAAGAGACTTCTGAGGAATATGTGCTGTCAGGGCAAGATATAGAGGAGACTGAGTCATATATTTCGTTGACCACAAAATCCTCGTATGATTCCCTGTTACGGAGTGCAACTGAGGGCAGTGCATCTATTAGTAGATATGAGGGATCACATAGATCAAATACACCAGACATGCGGACAGATATACCTCAATTTCTAGTTCACCTAGAGATGAGATGTTAGAAGATATGACAAAGATCCTATGAAGTTTTGCCAGACCAGCCACTACAGAGATGCAGTTTGAAAACCTCCGGAAGTTAGAAGCTACAAATTTTTATGGTTGCAATGAGGATGACACGACTACTGCTGAGTATTGGCTAGGGAGGACAGAGAGAGTTTTCTGGCAAATGGATTGCACATCTAAGAAGCAATATAAATGTGTCGAGTCTCTACTGTAGGAAGAGGCTTATGATTGGTTGAAGACTGTGTTACATCGCCCTCAGACACTAGACTCACCTTCCTTAAGATTCTTTTTGGAGCAGTTCAGGGAGAGATACATTCCTAGAGCCTATACTGATCAGAAGAGATAAGAATTTATTGACATCAAATAGGGGAATATGACTATAGAATAGTACGAGAAAGAGTACACCCGTCTCAGTAAATACACATGGGGTGTCATTGCTGATGAAATTGATAAATTCAAAAGGTTTAAGAAAGGATTGCCACTCCCTATCAGGGCTAGATTGGTAGGAGCACAAATTAAAGAGTTTACTGCTTTGAGGACCGCTGCTTAGGCAATTGAGGAAGTCATTGCTGAAGAAATGAAGACGATGATTCCAAGCCACAACAAGAGACCATTCTTTCAGTAGGGTACAAGTTCCTCCACTAGTAAGAAGACCAGGTTTTCTAATAGTAGATTTCAGGGTGGATCTAGAAGTTCAAGTGCACCAGTCTGGCGGGGACAACCCACAAGTTCAGCACCATCAGTTGCCAGTACCCTAGGTCCAGTGGGGGGAAGATTTGTTCCACGTCTTCAGTGCCAGCAGTATGGCCGATATCATAGTGGGGAGTGTTGAGTGACCACTAGGGCATGTTACCACTGTGGTGCAATAGGACATTTTAAAAGGGATTGTCCACTTTTAAGACAAGCTACAGAGGCTACTGTTGTGAGACCTATCCAAACATAAGGGGTCTGCACTTGTCAGAGGTAGAGGTAGAGGTTAGATTCGAGGTGGCAGAGCATGGACGACGCAGACTGGGTCTGAGATAGTGGATAGACAAAGAGTTAGTCATACAACACTTGCTAGAGCTTATGACATTAGAATACGAGAGGAACATGATGCTCTAAATGTCATCGTCGATAAATTTTCTTTACTGGGCTCATATATTTATGTTTTGATTGATCCCGGATCCACACATTCTTACGTATGCACTACACCACTTGTTGGGAATGACATGGTAGCTGAGACCTTAGATTATGAGATAGTAGTGATAAATCCCCTAGGTCACAGTGCTAGGGTTAACCGAGTGCACCGATAATTACACTTGGCGAGTCAAGGCGAGCTATATCCTACAAATTTGATTAAGCTTTCATTTCATGAGTATGATGAATATTGGGCATCGATTGGTTAACTTGTCACAGAGTTATAGTTGATTGTGCAGCTTGAAAAATTATTTTCAAGAAACCCGAGGGTAAGAATCAGGTAATACATGATGTTCGGAGGAAGATGTCATCTAGCATAATTTTAGCTATGAAGGCTCAGAGATTGATTAAGAAGGGCAATGAAGCCTATTTGGCATATGTGGTGGATACTAGGAAGGAGAATATGAGGCTTCAGGATATCCTTACATTTTGTGAGTTTCCTTATGTTTTTTTTTATGATTTACCCTGATTGCCTCTAGATAGAAAAGTAGAGTTTGCCATTTAGTTGCTACTTGGTACCACACTCATATCCATTACACCATACCGGATGGCACCAACAGAATTGAAAGAATTGAAAGTGTAGTTGCAAGAGTTACTGGACAAATGATTCATTAGACATAGTGTGTCACCTTGGGGTGCACTTGTGTTATTTGTGAAGAAGAAGGATGGCAACCTACGGCTATGCATTGATTACATGCAGTTGAATAAGGTGACAATAAAGAATAGATATCCACTACCATGAATAGATGACCTATTTGATCAACTGAAAGGTGCAGATATGTTCTCCAAAATTGATTTGAGATCAAGGTATCATCAATTGAAAATCAAAGCTGGTGATGTGCCCAAGACTGCCTTCAGGACTCATTACGGTCACTACTTGTAACACCTAACACCTTATACATCTACATACCGCATATGTTGTTTTTATATTAAATTATCACGTATGAAACAAAAATAAAATAAAATTCATGTTTACAGTGAGAGTAATGTTTTTTAACTCATCTCATATTATCAACAATAATTTCACAATCAATACAGAAGCTTTAATTATAGCCTATAACATCACATATATTAATAACTTAAACATTACGTTTAAAAGTTAGTAAATTTACAAGTTGAATCCATTTATATATATATATATATATATATATATATATATATTAGTACACATTCATTGTAATTATACATATACAAGTATTCAACCCTTAAATATAAATGATATGTTCTTATACTTATGTGGAATGAAATGAGAGAAAGTGAGGAGGCTCGGCCGGTGACGTTTGATCCATGACTTTTATATGCACCTCAATATGAACTACTATTATTCTCTACCTGAAAAATGTTGCAATTTGGTGAGTTGCGACTCAGTGAGAATAACCATTAAATGAGTTCTAAAGCACCAAGCATTTCATAATAGCAAATAACAAGTATACTTAATACATACTTTATACTCCATTTCATCAGTCAATAACATATAAATATAGATAAAATCAAGTATTCAATGATTGCTCTTTACTTATGCTTATGCTTATTCATTTTATTTTATTGTGACCAGGTTAAACAAACATTGTCCCAGGTTTCCATGTAAACATTTGTCATGTGAACATTTGCATTTGCATTTGCTAGCTAGCTTGATCATTTATTTCATTTGCACATTTGTTGGGCCATAGGCCTCTTCTTTTGCTTTGCAATGTCGATTAACTAGTCACAATGCCTTTTAAGTCATTATGCATATGCACTTGTACTTACATATTCATCAACCATTGTATATCATCACATATACCAAACATATACCACATATATACCTCATATGTCAACACATATACCTTGCATATACTATACATATACCATGTATATATATCATATGTCAAACATATACCTTAAACATACCACAAGTATACAAACTTATATGTACCACAAATGTCACAAATTATTCATCATCATATTTTCAAGGAAAAATCTGTCATATCCGCTAATTTAGACCTAAGACACGCGAGTTGTTTAATCGACTCGTCGGTTTGACCGAAGTCGAAAATTGGATTTTTATCGAAAAATAATGAAAATAATGACAATTAAGTATGGAAAATATCTAATAAAGTGTTCAAAATATTTTAAGATGTTAAATTTCGGTAAAGGACTAAATTGCAAATTTTGAAAAGTTTAGGGGTCAATTTGCAATTTACCAAAAATTTAGAAATTTATTGGGATAATCATCAATTAAATACATGATTGGGACAATAAACACATGGGAAAGGGCTGGCCACACCAAGTGGCATACATTAAGTGGACAATTAACATGCATGAATTGGAAATTAATTAAAACATCTCGAATATGCTTAGGTGTCTCATAATTATGGAATTGTCTTTATTTTTTTAATTATTTTTCTTCCTTATCTCTTCATATCCATAATTTTCTATCAATTAAGTGTCTCCCATATTCATTGAAGCACCACACACCACATGGCATACAACAATTAGCCAAGTGAGGTGCATGAATTAAACATTAATGAGAGTTTCTAGATGAAACTTAGGTGTCCCCCATCATAATGACTTTTGCCATTTTGTTCTTGATTGTTTCTTCTTCTTCCTTATCCATTTTCATTGAGGAAAATTCTGCCTCTCAAACCAGCCCACGTTTTCCTTTATTCCTCCATAGCCAAAGCTTAGTTTTAGTGAAAAAAAGTGAGAAAAAAAGAGAAAAGTAAGGTAAAATCCCATTTTCATGCTTAAGAAAGCTTAAAAGAGTAAGAAGAAAGAGAGAGATTAGGTTTATAAAGTTTTAAAAATCTATTTATGAAATTTAGGAACTCAAAATGACAAGAATTTAGCTTAAATGAGCAAAGGAAAGGAGAAAGAAAAGAGAAAAAATAAAAGGTTTGTGCATAACCTAAGGCAATAGCCTATTTTATTTTTTTTATTTGTATGATTTAATTATTTGGCATGTTGATGATTCAGAATTGATATTATTTTGTGATAAAAATCTTGGGGAAGCATGTTTGCTAGACTTAGGATTTAATTTGGTAAAAATTGAATGTGATTATCTTGTATGTTCTTTGCTGGAAATTGTTGAGCAGTATTCACTTAAACTGTTATAACTTAATTTCTCGAACTCGGTTTTGCATGTTGCTTGTTGAGTTTGAAAGATAGGATATAGGGCTATAACTTTTATTTAGACCACAAACCCTGAATATGTCTGTAATTATACAGAAAAATTCATAAAATTCGGACATAGAATCTGTCTAGAAATTATGGGCAGAATTGTTAGTAATGAGCAGTAAGTACTTAAACTATTATAAATTGAGTTCTGAAGCTTGGATTTATGTGTTATTTATTGGGTTTGAAATATAAGACATAGGGCTATAACTTTCATTTAGACCATAAAACCTGAATATGTCTGTAATTTCCATAAAAATTCATAAAATTCGGACATAGACTTTGTCTAGGACTTCTGGGTAGAATTGTTAGTAATGAGTAGTAAGTACTTAAACTGTTATAACTTGAGTTCTGGAGCTTGCATTTGTGTGTTCTTTGTTGGGTTTAAAAGATAAAACATAGGGCTATAACTGTAATTTATACCATAAAACCTGAATATATATGTACTTATCCAGAAAAATTCATAAAAGTCGGACGTAGAATCTGTCTAGAAATTCTGGATAGAATTGTTAGTAATGAGCAATAAGTACTTAAACTATTATAAATTGAGTTATGGAACTTGGATTTATGTGTTCTTTATTCCGTTTGAAATTTAAGACATAGGGCTACAATTTTTATTTACACCATAATATCTGAATATGTCTGTAATTATCCAGAACAATTCATTAAGTGCAGATTTAGAATCTGTCCAGAAAATTCTCGTCATAATTATCAGTGACCAGTTAGTGTTAATATTATCATATCTTTTGCTACAGAACTCCGAATTAAATGATTCAAGTTGCATATTAAATCTAAGATTCATATATAAAATGCGTATGAAGATCATGTAACTAAATTTAGAACGGAACAAGACCAAAATTAAGGTCCAAAATAGAGAACAGAATCTGTCAGTGATTGGGCAACATGTGAATTGAGGAATGAAATGAGTAAAATGATGAGAAATTTGTTATATTATGTAAATATCATTTTAATTGAGTGATTATATGATTATTTTGAGATATTACATACATGAAAAGTATGAAATTAATTGTTATGAATTTGAATGAAATTGTATAAGCCCTATAATACCTAAATAGAACCAACTTAGGATAGTTTGACATGCCAAATAGGGGGGTATGATGAAAATGATTAATTCCATTAAAAGTATGATTATCTACGTCGGGTTTGACACTGGTATTTATGTCGGGTATGACAATATTATCTACGCCGAGTTTGACACGGTTATCTACACCGAGTTTGGCACGGTTATCTACGCCGGGATTGACACTTATATGCGCACATCATATTGCCCGGGTGGCACTCCTAAGTGCCTGGATGACAACTCTGTTATCCTATTCAGTGGTTCATAGGTGTCCTGAGCATAAATAAAAATATAAATAAAGAAGTTATGGAACATAAAAGAATTATTGAAAATAAAACTAGAATTATAAATTGTGACATGGATAGTAAAAATGGAATTATAAATTGTTGCATGGATAAAAAGAAGATTTAGTGTTATACAATAAGATGGTAATAAAATAAATAAGTATGAGATAAAATAATATAATTTGATGTCTATACATACTAGACTACCATGATATGTATATTTCCATGAGAACATGATTAAGCGTGAGTTGATATATGATAATGCATGATTGCATAAAATAGTTTATTGTCTTATCTATATGCACCACTATGCCAAGAGCTTAGTGTGAGAGTTTTCTCACGCAAATTTAGTAAAGAATAAAAAGAAGATAGTAGACAAAGCCAGCGGTGACCTAATACAGTAAAGCAGCATGTTGCACATATCGTGGGTTACACAACTTTTGTATATTATCTTATAAATTTTATTTTGTAATATTTGTAAAATAAACAGTATGTTTTGTAAAGAACATATTACAATATAAAAAGGTAGTTTAACTTTTATGTTATATTTCTTTTATAAATGCAAAGTAAATAAATAGTAAATATTAGAAAAAAAAATATATGAGTGATTTTGCTTTATATTTAACTTATATAATAATATTTTAACCGATGAAGTCAGTGTAGCATATCCTCATTTGGGCACGAGCTGCTGGGGTGAGGGGGTGTTACAAAATCATCATAATCATATAGCAAACAACATTCATATGCACTAAAAAATTCAATTGATAATTAGACTCACTTTTTTCCTTTGATTCCAACCCGTAACTTATTGTCTACCCCCTTCTTGTGTATCTCCAATTTGTCTTGAGCATAGTATTGAAATATAATTGGTTAATTTATGATTAAAGAAACTTAATATAACTTAAACAAATTAATATACATTATTCATATCAATAATTAAAATTTTTTCAATGAGGCAGTGTGACCTTATAAGACTATTTTGACTCTAACTTTTTCTGTACTTGACCAATTAATCTGATTATTGATCCTAAATAAAACTAACATATAATTATATAACATATTAAAATTTTAGACCAATTGGATCATTGTACAATGTTTGGTAGAATTTCTAAATATATTCTGTTTTTTGCCCTATTTTCTGCCTTTAGGCACTGCTATAGAACAGAGTTGGTTTTCAGAACTGTATGACTTGTTACGACCATAACTTACTTTATACATAATATATTAAGTTGAAATTAGTACTTAAATTTAGAAAGAATATACCTATAATTGTTATGTTTTTATAATTTACAGAATCTATCTGTAAGAAGCTCAAAATAATTAAACAAGTTTCTGGACCTGTACAGGGCACTCAGTAGGCAGTTCAAACCATGGAACAATTATGGTTCCATTTACAATAACTCAAAATTTACAGAACATATAAACCTGAAATTTGGTATACAGATATATAACACATATATCTACAATGTTTATGTTTTGAGATACTTCAAATAATGATTTTATCATATTCAAAACTAACAAACACAGTAGCTAACTTACTTAGGATTCACATCCAAATCAGTTTCAGTACAGAGAGGATATCTCATTTTATGCATCACATCTTGCAAAAATGTTTACATATCCATAAAGCTAAGACATAAAGGAAAAAGTTTTGCGTTTTAATCTTTTTCAGATTCCATCTCTAAGATCATCAAAACCATGACATAAAATACTGCCTATTTATGAACCCTAAACACCATAATCAAGCTTAACACAAAATAATTGTTTACTCACCTATAATCACCATTGGCTAATCTTGTTGTTGTAATTTCTGTAGTGAAAAGAGAAGAAAATATTGCTGGAATTTCAAAGAAATAGGTTGAAGGAATGAAGCAAAGAAGAAGAAGAAGAGAAGGAGGAAGAAGAAAACTTAGCCTAAGTTAAAAATTTTGTCTTCCTTTCTTTTTTTCTTTCACCCGTCCCTTTTTCTTCTCTTTTTTTTATTCCTTTTTTTTGCTTTTCTTTTTCTCTTCTTTTACTGTATGTTTTTCTTTTTTTTTTTTAATTTTTTATTATTTTTTTATTATCATTATACATACATACATATACATACATTCATGTATACATATAAACATTTGCCCAAGTTTACTATTTTTTCTTTCACCCGTCCCTTTTTCTTCTCTTTTTTTTTAATTCCTTTTTTTTTTACTTTTCTTTTTCTCTTCTTTTACTGTATGTTTCTATTTTTTTTTAATTTTTTATTATTTTTTTATTATTATCATCATACATACATACATATACATACATTCATGTATACATATAAACATTTACTCAATTTTACTAACCAATAATAAAAAAAATATATAATTTAATCACTTATTTTAATTTAATTAAATTAATCATGTCAAATTTTTATTAATTCAATCTAGTCTTTTTATTCACTTATATATTAATTTCATGTCATTTTCATCTATATTATAAAACAGACATATGCATTTCTACACAATTATAAAATACTTGAAAATAAATTAATTGTATGTCATGAATATATTTAAATAAAAATGCATATTATGCATGTGTTCAAGTATTATATATGCAAAATGTATATGTGTAAATGAGATGCTGCAGAAATGTATATGGAAAAAGTCAAGGATGTTACACTACGAGTTCCTAGTCATGCTATTTGGACTTACAAATGCACTTGCAGCATTTATGGATATGATGAATCGGATCTTCAAGCCTTATTTGGACCAGTTCGTGGTAGTATTCATTGATGATATCCTGATATATTCCAAGAATAAAGAGGAGCATGACCGACATTTTCGAATTGTACTTCAGACTTTGAGAGAAAAACAATTGTGCGCTAAGCAATCGACGTGCGAGTTTTGGCTCAAGGAAGTTGGTTTTCTGGGTCATGTAGTATCAGTAGATGGGATCAGAGTTGACCCCAACAAGATTAAAGTTATTCTCAATTGGAAGCTTATTATAATATATTTGATGTAAATAAAAGTTAAATACTCATTTTGAATGTGATATATATATATATATATATACACATATTCACCCATATGAATATAAATATTTTAAAATCATATTTGACAATTGTAGCACTATTTATCCGTTCGGTATATGACGGTGTAACCGGAGGGGTAAGGGATATTACACATTATATATATATATACTCACCAATATTCGGCTTGACTAGACTTGTTTACAACTCTATTGCTTATCAAAAATACTATATAAAATCTATTTAAATACATATATAATATAAATAAATTATATAATATATATGCATATTAAATAATATAAAAATTTTATTAAATATTTTAACCCAATATAATAAATATTTTTATCCCTATCATACAACATTTCATTTCATTATATATATATATATATATATATATATATATGTATTAAATAATAAAATAATTATATGAGATATCTCAACTCAAAATAACGAAAAAAAATAAATGATATAACCTATCATTTGACGAAAAAAAATAATGATATAACAGAAAAAAATCATAATCTACTAACTTATAAGATGAATATTAATTCTACTAGCTTTATAAGATGAATATTGATTCTATTTTTTTGAGAAAGATTATAATTTAATTTTTTTCTAAATAATATATTTTACCAAACACAGATTATTGGTATAAGTAACTTAAATTTATGGTCAAATGAAATTATAATATAGTTTTATATTACCAAACACACACTCAAGCACCATAAAACTCAATTAAGGCTTAGCTCCTCCAAAGAATGGGAATGAGCAAACAAAAATGCTGCTAGCTTAAGGATCACCATCGTTGCCTTGGTTATCTTTTCATTCAATGGAACTTCGACAATGCAATGTGGACAAATAAGTACTTGAATGCCATGATAAGCATCAAGGATGTGATCAAATTAGAGGGCAACAAAATCCCTTCATCCCTCTATCATCCCTCAGCATGTGAATTTCCCAAAAATTCTTCTTCATTTTATCCCTCATCATCTAAAGATATCATCGACTTTCATAAATTAGATGTTAAGTTGCAAAGGCTGCCTTATATTTCTCCATGTGAGAATGTGTCAGAACTTGGGCTTACTTTTGATGAATTGCACAAATGGGCAGTGGAGGTTTTGTATGAAATTGTTAGTCTATTTGTTTCAAAGAAAATGGAGATATATTATTATATGGTGTAGCTAGGAGATTTGATGGGAACAATATTAGGGACAATATAAGAATCATCAGTGCATAATCATCTAGGATATTTTACAAGTCAAGTGTAGTAAAAGCAAATTGTGGTTTCAAATGAGGCTAATCCTGTTAAGGATAATCCACTAGCAAATATAATGAATAAATATGTTGATCTCATGAACATAGATTACTATAGGAATTAGGCCGGAGATCAAACTCGTGCCCAATACATTTAATTTTTCAAGCTCCTTTGACAATTTCCGTGGAGTTTTATTTTTAGCTAAATATCTATTTGGTTCAGCTTTTGCTAAGAGCTTTTTGCGGTGTAACAAACTAAAAATTAGGCTAAGAGAGCATTTGGTTCAACTTTTGAAGCACCTGATAGCTGATTCTATCCCAAATCACCAGCTAATTGCAAAAACTTTATTTTAGAGTTTTTTCTTATTAGCTGGTAACTGGTTTAATTTTATTTTTTATTTGAACGATATTACCTTTATAAATTTTATTAATTATAAAATAGTTATTTACTTCAAATTAATTTTTGGGATCAATAAATTATTTATAATTATAAATATAAAAAGTATTATACATAATAGTTAAATTAGCAATATTATTTATTTTTAAATAATAAAATTATACAATATCTTATATTTATAATTAAAAATAAATTCAAAAGAGAAATAAATTTATTTTTCACAAATATATATCGCATATATATATCATGAGACTAATTTATGTTGTTTATTTTCATTTATATTTTTAAATATCTTTTACTTAAATTATAAAATAAAAACAAATTCAGAAAAGAAATTAATTTATTTTTTATGTCTGTGTGAGAAGTGTGGGTGGACGATTAGTTTATTTTATATTTTATTATTGTATTATTCATCGATATTTGATTAAGAAATTAGCACATGTTATGAGTAGCGCTTGAAATTTGAAACTTCACAATATAAAAGAAAAATGCATATGTTCAGATTTTGAACTTTTTGATTTTGTTTTATTGAATTCTTTCAATTGAATTTTTGTTTTTCTTCGTCTCCTAAATTATTATTATTATTATTATTATTATTATTATTATTATTATTATTATTATTATTATTATTATTATTATTATTATTATTATTATTATTATATTAAAGGGGTTTGATGATGGTGGTTCTAACTTAAGATTTCTATTCATCAAATCAATTCCTCTTGATTAAAACTTATTGGTTGGATTTCAATAATTTTTCATAAGATAATAAACAGCTAATGGCTATGAACATCTCCTCAATAGACTTCTTATTTGAATTATATTTTTTATTTTAAAAAATCAATCTATAAAAAGGGTATTAAATAGACTATATCTTTAAAATTTGGAGTAGATGTTTGACTTTCTACATTAGAGAGTCCAATTTCACTTTCTATTTTAGTTGTAATTAATGCACATTAATTTTTTTTTATGTATATTCTATCTTTTTATTAGTGTGTTTCTCTATAAAAAAAAAAAATTCTTTCCTTATAATGAAATCATTTTTTTTTCTTTTTGATAAATATTAATTTATATAAAATAAAATAAAAGGTAAAAATATAAAGAGTATATTCGACATGTAAAACAATATTTTTTTTATATTTAAAAATGTTATATGATACTATTTATTCCACCAAATATGCTCTTTAAAATAAAGATCATTATTAGATATGCTTTAACGAAATTCTCACTGACGTAACCCTAGCTTCTATCACCAATACAACAATAGACTTGCAATAAATGTTGCCTTCAATTCCTTCTGATAAATGTGATGCGAAGAAACATTATGTTGAGCATAGGGGTGTAATCGAGTCGACATAGTGTCAGGCTCGAGCTCGACTCGATTAAAATACTCGAAGCTTGAGCTCGATCGAGCTTTTTTTTAAATGTTCGAAACTCGACTCGATAAAAATTCGAATTACTCGAACTCGACTCGATAAAGCTCGAATCAATAAAAAATTAATAAATAATATACTCGATTAAGCTCGATTAAGCTCGAATATAAGGGTATAAATGTAATTTAATTGAGCTCGATTAAACTCGCGAGTCTTACGAGCTAAGTATTATAATACTCGAACTCAACTCGACTAACTACTCGAGCTCGATTCGATTAACTCCGAGTCGAATTTGAGTATTTTTCGAGTCGGTCTCGAGTATCTAACGAGTAGTTTGACTCGTTTACATCCCTAATTGAGCATGCAAAATCTTTTTTAGAAGATAATGAAGGAGGGATGAATCAACTAAAAGTGTACTTGCAATAGAAGTATTAGCAACATTAGATAATGAGATGAATTTTGGTATGCTAATAGAAGAGGTTGCATATATATTAGAAGATGATAAGACACATTGCAATGATGGGGATGAAAAGATTGTTAGAAAAGTGGGTGAACAATGAAAGCTTTATTGATTGTATTTTGATCGTGTAATTACTCTTCTTAAGGGAATTTGCCCTACCATATTGTTGGTTGGGTTTGATAGCAATTTGATCTAGGATAACAAATTAAACTTGAGTTTAATGGCAACAATACCAATTAAACCCACCTAAAAATAGTTAGAGAATGTTATTTGGTTGTATGGATGCAAAAGAGAGGTTAGAACAATAAAACTGCATCAAGAATTAAATCTAGCACATAGGCACTAATATTTATAATGTTTTGGCACCTCTTTAGGTCAATCACAATTCACAATCCTTAAAAATTGAGAAACAAAATGGTTAATGAATGTTATTAGTTGATACAACACTTTTCAAGACCACGTAACACTTTTTGCGACTACAACATTCACAAAATACTTTTCGCAACCGCGCATATGATTTCACGATTGCAATATTTTTGTGACTAATGATCTTTGAGAAAAAAATGATTCCTGACATCAATAGGGAAGTTGTTTGCGAACACCTTTTATGTGACCATGATAATTTATAGTAAATGCACTTAATAGTGCATTAGAAATAAAACACATTAGTGATTGCAAAATTCATCGCTAAAATATTTCTCAACAGTATATTCTAAAATTAATTAATATTTAATAATATTAATTAATTTTTAGATTATTACTTAAGTATCCCTTTTCTTCCAAAGTGTTTCACCATCAATTCATATTAAAATGATATAATATGTCTTATAAACTCATGTAAAGTTATCTTTTCTATTCCATATGGAACTTATCACTAACTATTTCAACAATCTCCCATTTAGTTAGTGATAAGCATAACCAAAATTGAAAGACTTATTTATTTATAAGGTGTATTTCGACTTTAAAGCCTTTTTGAAATCAAAATTGTGATAAAATATTAAACTATGATTTCTATGTGATAAAATCGAAACACTCCTACACACAAATCTTACTTATTTCTCTAACATGTTCATCGTTAACTTTAGCAAAATAATATGACCTTGTGCAACATCATGGATTGGTGAAGACTAACAAGAATTTTAACTTCCAGATTCTTTATAGAAGCGACACCACTCTTAGTGTTCACATAGATGAAAACCCTTTGAAATTTGTTTAAAACTTCTTTGTTCAAAACTGAACAAATGTCTTTATTAAAAATATATTACATATTCAACCTCATTTTCATAAGTACTATATACTAGTACTTGCTACATGTCATTTGTAATGCCCCAACTTAGAGTATAGTTATAATAAGTTTGCAATATATGTAGAAACCACATGATAAATATTAAAAATTAAAATAAATTGAATAAATGAATAAATTAAATTAATTGATGAAATAATTTGGTTAGATAGATCACATAATTAAATTACAAATTAATAAAGTCTAGTGGAATTAGATATATGAAAAAAAATAAAAGATAAAAATAGAAAAAAAAAAGAAGAAATAATGGAAATAATATAAAAATAAAAAATGAAAATGTATATAGAAAAAAATAAAAATGGAGAATAAAAAAGTAAAAAATAGAAAGAAAAAAAAAAGAGAAATAGAAAAAAATGGCATAGAAAAAAAAAAGAAGTGGACGGAAAAAGAAAAAGGGAAGTAGGTGAGAGGTTTATTTTTCTATATAAGTCTAACTTTTACATTCTTCTATTAACTTCCTTCTTATTCTTCTTCCTCATTCCATCTTACATCTCCTTTTTTTCATTTTTTCACTCAGGATTTACATCAAATTCACTACAAATTAATTAATTCTTGTAATCTTCTATCCATTTCTCTAATATCGTTTTATAATTGTTAAAGTTGTATATGATCAGTATGTTGTACTCCAATTTTGATGACTATAGGAATCAAATTTGGAGAAGTTTTAAAAATCAAAGTTGTTCATTTATGTATTGTATATATGTCTGTCAAATATTATTGAATGATTTTAAATATATAAAGAGATAAATTCTTTTGAGTGAAACTGGAGGAGTATCAACAGAGTATCCTATAGTCTTTGCTTTTTTTTTTCTTTTTTATCATCTTAAGTGTATAATTTAAAGAAACTCAAAATTTAAAAGTTATAGCCTATATGTGTTCTAGGTCTCTACCAAATTTCGTATAAATATCATTTTTGTAGATTGACTTATATTGAAATAAACCATAATTATTTTTTAATTGAGCTACTTCCTTGTACCTGTACATATCTAGTAAATTCGTACTTATTTTTGAGCTCTTTATAGACCGAATTAACCAAAATTTAAAAGATAAAAATTTTAGGTCATGTATTAGCTAAGTTATGTGAAATTTGTATTTTAAAATATTATTTATTTTGTGAGTTATAATCATAACAATGGACACGAGTTCGGTTGTCACTCTTTATTGAACCAGTTATAAACTCTCTAGTGTTTGAGGACTTTAGAAACATAATTTAGAAAAGTGGTAAATATAAAAAATATTTCAAATTATCTTATCTGAGTTTATAAAAAAAATTTATAATAATTAAATATATAAATTAAAAGATATGAATTTTTAAATATTATACTTTAAAACTGCCTAATGACAGAAAATAGAGCAATAATTAAAATTCCACTAAAAATTATATAATGTTCAAAAAAATTCTAAAATTTTATTATATTATAGTCTTACATGTTAAATTTAATTAGTAGTAAGAATCACATAAATTAGATAGGTGTATAAAAAGTTATACATCCAAAAGTCCTAAAAGGTTATAGAGCCACTTAGGAAAAAAATTTAGTTATTTATTTGAACTATAATAAGAATAAGTATTTTAACTAGATATTAATCAATTATATTTTTAAATTAGGTCATCTACAAGAGGAAGAGTAGTAAAAGTAGACAAGCTCCATATTTTCGATTTTAGATTTTAGAAAAGTTTTATTGAGGTTTATACATATATGCATTTTAGTTTAGTCTTATTTCATACTTGTATGTTAATTGAATAAATTGCATATTTGAATGAGGTATTAAAATGTGTAAATATAAAATGGTTATCAAGAGATAAGGTGACATGCTAGGAAATATAAATGAGTAAAAATAATATTGTATAATTGTCATAACATACCACTTAGATTGATGATTAAATGAAAAACATTGATTTCTTAAATAATGAAATTACGTGTCACAACATGTCTAGAAATATAAATTAATAATTAATTAATAAAATATATAAAAATTTATTTTAAGGTTGGAAGGTGTGTGACTGTAAAATATATGTCATTGTATATTTATTAATACATGATTAATTCAAAAGTAATAATGGTTAATAATTGGTTATTGACTAACTATAATAATAAAATTGCAACATATGCATTTGGAATGAAAATAAGAGTTATATGTTGTATCTGAAGTCATAAAAATATTACTAATTATGATTATGTATTAAAGATTTGTTAGCTTGGTTGTATAAGAGTTTAATTTATGTATGCCAACAGTAATTAAATAGTTATATATAATGAAATCTCATATGATTTTAAATTTTATAATCATATTTTCATTATAAATGTAAAGTGAACACGATTCCACAAATTAACATATAAAGGAAATAAAAAAGTAATAATCTTAATTGTTCAATTCTCAACTTGTTGACTAATTAGGGATATATTGTGCACCATTGTGGTATGATGTAGGAATAAGGTGGCGATAGTTCCGAAAGCACTTATGATCCTAACTACACACACAGATGATGTGATTATACTCGATCAATGGGCTAAAGCTCCGCGAGCATTCTTGACTTAAGATTGTGGTGAGTAGGGTTCTAAAGCTTTGCAAGCAGCCATACTATTGCCCTATATCTGAACAGTTAGGGAAGAATTCGGAAATGAGATTTGGGCTACTTATGTTAAAATGTTATATAGAAATTAATTAAAAGACATAAAAATATACGTTAAGAGGTAAAATGAGTGAGGTAACATGACTCGTTTATATGAGTTTTGGCAGAATTATATGAATTATAAATATTTAATAAGGTAAGTTAAAATTGATAATCGGGTTATATAGATTATCATTGAATTGGTAATATTGCATAGCCATGTGTTTATTATTGTATAATATATGTTAGATTATTATAAATATTATTGTGAAATATCTATCATGTATCATTGGCACTGTATGTTAAAATTTTAATACTTATATGGAACAAGATTTGAGTTAACTGAATTAAAATAATTTTAGGAAAACTAATTAAAATGAAGTAATAAGTAAACATTTATTTAAATTAAAACTATATGTGAACATTTAATAAATGATCTAAAGAACAAAGAAAGAAAGATGATAAAATATAGTAACATGACATGATGTAATATATTTAATATTTTATATATTATGTATAGTTAAATATAGTGATAATATAATGGAACATAAATTTTATTTTTTTTATATAACATTTTCTAAATTTTGTGCAATTATTTATTTTAATTATTTCATGATATTTTTGCCACATATTTGTGTAACTGCATGAAAAAACTTAAATACATATATATACCGCTAAGGTAGAAATGACTTAATGTAGATTTTTCCCATGCATGAACTAAAGTTTACAAATTGTAGATTGTAAAATTGATAGAATAAGTACAAGTGCATACCAAAAGAGACACATCAAACCCGATTTGAGGGTCAAATTCAAGTTTTTTTTTTTTGCATTTTATCCATAATCTTGCATATTAGTTTGATAGACATATTTTATATTTGATATTGTATATATATAAATAGTTGGATGTGAGATTTGGTAAGTTAAAAGCCATTAATTTTGATATCTATAATTAAGTATAATATGTATATATAACATGATTGTATATTTTGATAATTGAATTCATATGTATATTTGGATATGAAAAAGTAAATTAAGTTAGTAAACAATTTTTTTTTAACTCATACTAGTTTTATTTAACTCGTTTGTGTCATTTTCTTATGTAATGTGATTATTTCTATTATATAGGCGATGTCAAGTCATTAATAACCTATTGTTACCTTTTGAACCTCTCAAAATGCTTAGCAATAAAATAGGTAAAGTTCTCATTATTAGCAATAAGTCAAAATGATTTTAGACCCATAGTATTTGTATTACTCTTTATCATGTCTTTCGAAAGTACTTTAGTTAATGGGTTAACCAAGTTATTACTTGACATTATATGGACAACTATAATTATCCCATTTGATATAAGTTACCTTATATATTCATGTCTCAAAGCTATATATCTAGATTTTCTATAATATATCTTGCCAAAAGACTTAGACATAGTCATTTGACTATTACAATGTAAAGAGATTGATGACATAAGTTGTGGCCACAACTCTATATTTAGCAATACATTTATTAGTCATTTTGCCTCTTTGTCTACTGTCGTCACCAAAGCTATAAACTTTGATTCCATAGTGAAATGAGTTATACATGTTTACTTTTTGTAAGCCTAAGAAATGTTACCTCTCCTCCTATTGTGAATATTTAGTTAGAAGTTGACCTTTTATCACTAACACTAGTCATCCAACTACCATTAATATAACCTTCCAAAACTAAAAAAAAAAAATTATCTTAAAATAATGTCAATCAGTCATTTTAAGATAGCTGTGAACTCTAGTTATTGTTTTTTAATGATTGATACTTGGATTATATGTATGCTTATAAAGCTTGTAAACCATAAATGTTATAATGAGATTGATACAAAGCAAAATTCTCAATATGTTTCTTAACCTTTATCCCCAATATAGTATCAACTTTTCCTAAATTTTGAATTGAGAAATTAGATACTTCTTAGTATCATTTACTCATTTCATATTAATTCCAATGATTAACGTATCATCTACATACAAACATACAATTACTCTATAATCTTTAGTAAACTTAGAATACATACATATATTCATTACATTGTGTTTGAAACCATTTGATAGAATTACACTATCAAATTTTTTATGTCATTGTTTAGAAGTTTGCTTTATCCATGCAATAACGTAATCAATTTGTAATTTTTTTTTCATTACTGGGAAATGTAAATGTTTCAAGTTATTCCATATATATTTCCTCATCCAAGTCACCATTTAAATATTATTTTTATATCCATTTGATGAGCATATAAGTTATAAATACTCTGATATAAGTAATTTTTGCCACTGGTGAATAAATATCAAAGTAATTAATGCTTTTCTTTTGTTTAAATCCTTTTACTACTAACTTTGCCTTAAAAGTTTGCAGTGAACTATTTGTATTATATTTTCTCTAAACACCCACTTACACCCAATGAGTTTAAAATTAGGTGGAAGATCTACCATTAGTTAAAAAAGAATCTGGTTCATTATTAATAGTTTCCTTCAAAAAACTAGAATCTTTTGAAGTCATAGCTTCACTATAAGTCTTTGGATATTCATCCAAGTTTAGAATCATGAGTAATTTGTTTATTATCTCATTTCTACTTTCTTAAACTAGGAAGAATCTCATTATTTGAGAAGAAATTGATTCAAATCCTATACTATTCTCTTTTTGAGCTCTTTGACTTTTCCTAGTTTCAAAGAATTCACATTTCTTGACTCAATGATAATATTAGAATCTATGTTCAATATTCTATTTGTGTTAGAATTTTTGGCATATCCCACAAAGATACCTTTAACAGCTTTTGGTCCTAATTTAGTTATTGTGGAATTAGGAACTTTATAATATTCCAAACAACCTCATACCTTAGGATAATTCAGGTTTGACTTTCTATCTTTCCATTCTTCATATGGAGAAACTATTAATAATGATTCTTCCCATAGATTCATTGATAGTTTTTCATGCATAAACATAACATTTACCATATCTATCAATGTTATATTTTTTTCTTTCTATCAAACCATTTTGTTGGGGTGTATAAGGTGTACTAGTTTGATGTATCAAAATATTTTCTTCACAATAATTTGACAATTCAATTGAGAAATATTCACTACCTCTGTCACTTTATAAGATTTTAATTTTTTTTCCAGTTGAAAATCTTAACCTTTAAAATTTTCAAACGTTTGATCTTTCGATTTCATTAAGTACACATGTGTATATCTTGAATGATAATCTATGAAAGTTATAAAATATATATTTCCTCATTTTTTTAAAAGATCATTCAATTCATAAATGTCAGAATGGATTAAGTCTAACAAATTAGTTGATCTTTCATTCTTTGAAAATCGTTTCTAAGTTATTTTTGCTTATATGCATATTTCACATTTTTCAAAGTTTTCATTTGTACATAAAATTAATCCATATTTTGATATAAATTTAATTGACTTAAAATTCATATGTGATAAACATGTTTATCATAAGTTTAAAGGAGATTCAAGCAAATAACTAAAATATATTAATTTTATTAATATCTAATTCGAACATGTCATCACATGAATAACTTTGTCCTACAAATGCACTTTTGAACAAGATTCTAAAGCAAACATTTTCTCATAGTTACGAGTTTCTTCTTCAATCTTAATATGCTTTATAATTTTATCAATTGTGAAATTTTTAAAAATATGCAATAATTTCTTTCTATAATCATTCCAAGTGGATAGTAATTTTGTAATAATAGCAACCACTTGAAGTTAGTCTGATACTTCTACTTTTAAATCTTTGAGTCTAAAAACTAGAACAAGTAACTCATCAACTAGATCCATGATAGACTTATTTTCTACCATTTGAAACTCTAAAAAATTCATACAAATAAATCTATTTGTACCTTATTTTTTGAAGTATATTTATTCTTCAATGCATTCCATATTTCTTGTGAGGACTTTACAGAGTAGAATAAGTTATATAACTATCTAAAAGAGCATTAAAAATATAACATTTGCATCATGCTTCATCTTCCCCGTATTTCGCCTTGATATTTTGATTTATGTGGATTCATCATTAGTTGGTTAAAAAATTGCAGGAAGATCATCACATAAATAATATGCAACTCCAAACTCAGTAAGTAAAAAGAGCAACTTGTTTTTCTATTTTGTGAAATTGGTCCCATCAAATCTATCTAACTTGAAAGCATCTGGTCGAAACATCTCGTTGAACATGAACTTAGAATCAGTAGTCTCTATTGATATCAAATTCCCTTAAGATTATTAGAAAAGTGGGTGAACAATGAAGCCTTTATTGATTGTGCATATAATTACTCTCCTTAAGAAAATTTAGCCTCATTACATTGCTAGTTGGGTTTGATAACAATTTTATCCTAGATAATAAATAAAAAAAAACTTGAGTTTAATAGTAGCAATACAAATTAAACCCACCTAAGAATAGTTAGAGAATATTATTTAGTTGTATGGTTGCAAAAGAGAGGTTAGAACAACAAATTCTATCAAGAACGAAATTTAACATTTAGTCACTTATTTATAGTATATTGGAGCTTCTTTAGGTCAGTCACAACTCTTAAAAATTTAAAAAAAATGGTTAATGAACATTATTAGCAATTACAACACTTTTCACGATCGCAATATTTATAAAACTAGCCGTTAGCGACATTTAAAAATATTTTTTGCGACTGTGCATAAGATTTCGCAAATGTAATATTTTTGTAACTAATAACCTTTGAGAAACAAAATGATTCACAATATCAATAGCGACCGCAAAGTTGTCTGCGAGCACCCTTCACGATAATCTTTAGCAACCATGCTTAATAGTGCATCAGAAATAAGACACATTAGCTATTGCGAAATTAATTTTTAAAATATTTAATAATATTAATTAATTTTTAGATGACCACTACAAGAAAATCAAGTTTTACCAACGGACTTTTTCCGTTTGTAAACAAACAAATCCGTTGGTAAATTGATTTACCAACAGCTTACCAACGGATAAATTCCGTTGGTAAAATGCTCGTCGTTAAATTTTCCAACGCAAAAACAATTATGTTGGTAAAGTTACCAACGGATTATCAATGGAAAAAAAGTGTCCGTTGGTAAATTTCCCAACAGATTCCCAACACATATTTCCGTTGTTAAATTAAATCCGTTGGTAAAAATAATTTTAATTTTGGTGAGAATCCGTTGGTAAATTACCGACGAAACAAATTTCTGGAAAATTTTGTTGGAAATTTACCAACGGAAAAATTCCGTCGGTAATTTACTGATTTATTTAAAAATTTTAATTTTAATTTGTTTGCATATAAATAAATTATTTGTTTGCCTATAACCTTTATCGATATCTAGAATATTTGTTTGCATATAAAGAAATTATTAATGAGAGACCAATGATAAAAATAAATAAATAAACTTCTATTAGAATTGCACAATATTTGATAACAATATTTATACCAAACAGGTAAAAAATACAATGAATGAGATATATTTGAGATAAAATTCAAGTATTTTTTAAATCGAGGATAAGTGTACGACAGAGAATTGGTACGAATAAGGTGCTAAGAAATTCTGGATGATTGAAGCCATGAAAAAGATACCCTGAAGTTTGAACAGAGATAGATGGGAACCTTGGACTTGGTTGAAATTATCCTTGTATATGAGTTTGTGTTGGTCCAACCCACTGATGTACCATTTTCTAGTCACCAGATGGGACAGGAAAGGAATAAATGCGTCTTGATTTTAAATTTGAGCAAGGTTTATTCTCCACTGCTAAATTTTTCTACATAGACTAGCTACTGATAATAAGTCATTATACCAAACAAATAGAAAATTTCATTTAATCATCACAATAATTTCTCAATTAGTTTTGATTCAATCATCACACGGTAAAATGCTTCAGATTAATCAACATTTAACTCTTAAATGTTAAGAACAGACATTAAACAAGATAGATCACAATATGGATTCAACTCACCTGAAATTGACTTCAATATCAAAGCATGATCAATGTCCTTCATCAAAACAAGTCTGTCATCACTAGGAATGGAAGTTAATGATTCAAAAGAGAATTTTTATAATCGTTTGGAGCCTAGGAGACAGATATAAGAAGGCTATTATAATGATTTATGAATAATTTTTCATCTAAATTATTCTGGTGTTGTAAAATACTAATTAAATGATTTATTTGGTAGCCATAATCATAAGAGAGAATTTTCCTTTTCATAAAGAACTATGGTTAAATACAGTTCAACCCTAAGACAACTTCCTACAAACGAAAAAGATTCTCTAGTAACTTTAAACATGGCAAACATCTTGAGCGAGTAACGTTAAAAGTAGGAAAAATGAATGTTGTCATATTAGAAATAATAAAAAAAATAAAAAAATTATTTAATGCATGGATTTACTTCGTAAAAAAACTGTCGTTTGCTCATATTTTTGCTTTTTTATTTCCTAAAAATGCGCCATTAGCTCATGATTTTGCTAAATTTAAATTTTTTAATTCATTGTGAGCAAAATGGAATGTAGAATTGGTTAATTACTAACGATTTGAGTCTAACATTCAAAAAACTTCCAAAAAGAAAATGGTTAATAAAATAATGATACACGAGTTTCAAATCATTCAAATTAAAGTATATGGATCACATTGTTAAAAGTCAAAAAATACAGGGACCAAATAATGGATATTACCTTTACAAAATAATACAATCATAGTACTTAGTACCAACATCATCCAGTTTAACAAAAAATTCACGAGACATGCACAAATTCTTTCAGCATGGAAACACAAAATAAGAGGTATCAAGCCTAGGCAATACAAACTGTTATTTGCTTGATTTGATCAGACCTCATTGCAAACAAATACTAAATCAAATCAAATCAGTTAATGTCAGCCATAACACTAACTAGAACTTTTGGAGGACACTAGGCCATAAATAGGAGCACAAAATTAGTCAAAATACCATGTTGGTCAGTGCCAAAAGGAGCACAAAATGGATCCTATTTCAGAGGCTTCTGCAATAGGCAAATATGTACTAAAGCTGCTGTTTAAAAGGTTTTCCCTTAATAGTCACTGTGGGAGAAAAGTGCAGAATTAAGGCTATCTTCTGGCTCAAACAATGTTTTCACATCATCAAACAAAGTTGATGGACCCTCTACCTGCAAACAGAATTATATTAGAACATAAAAATATCCAGAGTTTGCTTGTCAAGCGCTATGGCCAAAAAACTAAAAATTTGCAAGGTATGCTTGCTTCTTACATCTAAAGTTGAAGGTTGTGCTTGTTTAGTATCAACTTCTAAATCAGCAGCAACCGAAGGAGCTGATAAATCATTAGGTGTTACTGGAAAGGAATTATATTCATCTTCTTCAGAGACAAATATATCAAATTTCTAATCCAAAATTTCACATTTAAAAATGGAAGTCTCTCTGCCATCAAATTTGCTTTTTTGATAAATTGAATTAGCATTCATCGAGCATTCATGGCAAACGAAATTAGAGGTCACCTCATTTTGATCTGGGCTTCCAAAATCGAATACCATGGGGCAGCTCTGTTCACTATTGTAATACGTCTACACATCAGGCATCTCATCCAGATCATGCCCTTCAAAATCAACACCGGCATTGTCACATTCACCATAAGATGAATACACATTCATCACACTTTCAGAAGCTGAAGCTGATTCTGATTTAGAAGCAGGAGCTATTTTCTTTGTTTCAACTTTTTTGACATTTTCATTTAGCTTAGACTTCAATTTACAGATAAGAAAATTTCCCTACGCATATAGTTGCACAAACAATCAAGTCAAAGTTCCAAATATCGTGTTACACTCTCATTCTAAAACTTATAGAAGACTATTTCATCAAACTTTCAAAAGAATACTAAAACAATCAGAGACCACAAAACCAGAATTTTACTGAAATATGGACCAAATTTTTGTAATCACATCCATATCTTATAGAAAGCCATTAACTTAAGCCGCATATGGCGTATGATTTCTCGTTTTCTAAGCTAATTTATTTGAGATATAAAAACATAAGATGTATGTTGCACGATCGCTGGAATACTTGAAATTGAAGATTCTTTTTGGAATTTATGATCCGTTTTACTTGCAGAATCTGGTCTACACTTGAAAAAAAAAAGTTTTAACATAAAATAGCAGAAAATACTTGAAATCAGATGACTTAAAAATAATTAGAGTACCTTGACTTCCCTATGCTTCAAGATTTGAATATGAGCTGGTATACAGTATAGTCCTCCGGTTCGACCGATTATAGCTGCAATTCTGTCTCCATATCTCTATATGCTTAGTGTTCGTGTAACAGCAGCCAAATGAAATAATGAGCTGGGGAAGAATAGCGGTGACGCGTGAACAAACGGATAGACGGAGAAAGGCTAAGCGAATCAGAGAGAAAGGAGAGAAGAAAGATGGAGTCGTGGCTGTTGGAGAAGGTGAAGGGAAGAATTAAAGGGGTGGATATGGGCTTGGGCGTCAATTTGGGCTTGTACGAATATTTTTTTTAAATAACCCAAGAAATAAATACTATTAATGAAGTTAATTTACAAAAATATTTTCCTTCTTTTATTTTTTTGTTTATTTAATTTAGGTATTTTTTTTGAATTACAAATTTAAGGTTAAAGTAAAAAGACATAATGAGAAGAGGTGGAGGGAAAGGAGACTAGGCTGTTGAAATATGAAGAAATCGCCTTTATTTTTCTGGTGCTGGTTGGTGGCGCGGTTCCCTTGCACCGTCACCAGCGTTGGCTGGTCGCTTGGTGGTGGCTGGTCGGAGGCGCAGAGATGATGGGCAAGGTGGAGTAGAAACGGGGGAGATGAGAGTCAAGATAAGGAGCTGCTGGTTTATGAGTTTTTCTTCTCAAGCGTTGGAGACATTTTGGGCTGCTGGGCCATAGATATTTGCCTCTTAAGATACATGTGTTGCGCCATGTTTTCCTATATATATATATATATATATATACCAATATTTCATTTGTTATTATTACTAAAAGATTTAGTAATAAAAATTTCAAATTAATAAATAAAGTAATTTTGATTATAACTTAACTAGATTAATTAGTTCAAATTTAGAAATTTAGAAATATGATGATATCATATTTTGATGATTATTATTTAATATTTACAATTAATAAATCAAACAATTTTTAATTGAACTTCAATAGATTAATTAAGATTCAATTGGTTCAATTGAAATTAAATATTAATTAACTTATTAAATTGAACATAAATTAAATTTCAATTGATTAAATTTGAGTTCATTTGATAAATTAAACTTAAATTGATTATACAAATTTTAAATTGCATTTCAATTGATTAAATTCAAATTCAACTAAATATTTTGATTCAATTGACTAAAATTGGTGTTCAATTAATTAATTTACTTAAATTAAGATTGACTTTATGTGTTTAATTAAACTAATTTTAATTGTATTTATATTTATTAAATTAAATAAATTGATTTACCAACGGAATATTTCGTTGGTATTTGTTACAAAAACAACAGATTTCCAACGCATAGTTTCCGTTGGTAATTATTTTGTAATCCGTTGAGAGTAACAACAGAGTTTTACAAAAACACCAAAGAAGTGTGCCACATTTACCAACGGATTTGTTTCTGTTGGTAAAATTTCATTAGTAATCTGTTGGTAATCCGTTGATAAATTTTTAAAAATTTTTAATGATATTTCTGTTATTAATTCATTAGTAATCCGTTAGTAATTACCAATTGATATAAAATTCGTTGGTAAATATTAATTTTCTTGTAATGTACTGCTCGTGTCCTTGTTCCTTCAAAAAATTTCACCATCAATTCATATTAGAATGATGTAATATGCCTTATAAACTCATGTAAAACTCTTTTTTCTTTTCCATATGGAACTTACTACTAACTATTGCATCAGAGATGCAAACAGCCTGTGTCATTGGTGATTAACATCTATTTTTTTATATTCCTCAGCAAAATTATAGGAATTAGCCTAATCATTGAATAATTATAGAAATCATACGAATTAATTCTCTTTATTATACTATAGCCTTTACATGTCTAAACAGTTGTTCTACAAAAAAGACAAATATTTTTATGTGTAATTCTCTCTTGGTTATTGAAGCTTTTTAAAGCAAAATTTCTAGTCTAGGGGAGTTCAAAGCTGTCGTTGAAGACACTAAAGCTTTATCAACATATCTTGAAGAAGTTTTCCTTTGTTGTTATATCGTCGGAGCTGCAAATAAAGTTGCTGACTGTCTTAGTTAATGTTGTCGAAATGATATCTTAATCTTTAGACAACTGTTATCAGTGCCACTTGGCTTTCTTGGCATTGTTCAGTTATGAAGCTTTGGTTTTTACTTTTTGTCAAAAAAAGGTATCTAACTTTTTCCCATAAGTTTCATCTTCACACATCTCAACATGAGAAATTAGATGGCTCACAAAAATTTAAGAAAAATATTAAGAATACTCTAAATTTTTTAGCATTTTCCAATACTCATTTTTCACTTCAAGATTGATTGATGAAAAGAGAAAAATTTTTATTTTCTCTTCTCACCAACCAATCAAGAGATGAGTTTTAGAAAATGTTGAAAAATAAAAAATGTCTTTAGCATTCCTCAAATTTCAATTAAGAATTCAAATGTAACAAACTTAATAAATTTAGAGACTAAAATATACAATTTTTCCATATAATAATTGTTCAGTAGTCCAAAAACAAACTTAGTCAAGAATTTGCAATCAACTTGATAACTCATTAATTGGATCAATTAATGTATAAAAATGATATTAATTATATCTCATATTTTTTAATTGAGATATTAAATTTGATATAAAAGAGTTATGAAAAAGATTTATATTTATAAAGTCAATTATTAACCATTTTATTATATAGTTATTAGAGTTTAATTTGATAGATAATTTGCTCCAAAACTAGTGATTCTTTTGCGCTGAATTGTCATAATTATGTGTTAATTTCATCTTGAGTTGGTTTAGCATTTAATCTTATGCTTTTTGGTGAAGATTAAAGGGAGAAAATTGAAAGAATAAAAGAAGAAGTGCTCGAGGTACTTTTATAAACTTTATCCTTTTATATTAAAAAGAAACAAGTGTCAGATCAAATCTAATAAAAAGTTTTAGACAATATTACCATATTTATAGTAGGATTAATTTTTTCACAAAATTCTAATAATTTGAAATTCTTTTGCTATATTTCTCGGATTTTATTGTTACATTTTGAAGTTTAGAGACCAAAATATGTAGTAAATCTAAATTTGGGGATCATAATAGAGATTCTACATTAAATATAAAAAAAATGCTGAGTCAGTTGCATAAAATTGTGTATTATATTAATATCTTCCTTTCAATATTTTGAAAGCAGGTAACTAACAGACAGTAAACATGAAATTGATGGTCATCATATATATGAATGGTTGAGAGTAAAAACATTAACTAGGTGAGTGAGGCGTTGTTTAGACAGGCACAGGCAGAGTCGCAGAGCAAGAAACAAATAAATCACACTTTGGATTGTATACATATATATATATATATATATATATATATGAAAAATTTTTAGGTACATTCTACTAATCGATTGACTAATCCAATCACGCATTCTTACGCATGCAAATTCATTAATTATTATATACAAATTAACTAATGAATAAAATAATTAAATACGTATTATTGTGTAATTGGATTACTTAGATATCATATGGTATAATGAATTTACTAAAAAAATTTCATATATATATATATATATATATATAGTGCAAAAGAATATTCCAAAACCAAGACAAAGTTATTGGCCTACAGTATGGGTTCCACACTTTAAGCTATGCAGTTTTAAATTATTGCTTTCCATCCAGGAAATTTTCAATTACCAAAAATTCACCAAAATTTGTTAGAACATGGAATTAGCTAAATGGCATTTAAGTTGTACAAGTAGTGTCAAGAGTTTGCTTTGGTATCTCCATGAGTTCATTATATTTTCTTAGGAAAACGAAAGCACATTTTTCTTAACTAAAAATTTAATTACGGCTCTCTCAACTATCAATTTGAACTAATTTAGTCATTATTTATAAAACATTTAGTATCTGATAGTTAAAGAAAATAACTGAATATAATTAAAAGATAGTTATGTGAACAAATTTTTAATTAAGATATTTAATTCAAAATAGATAGTTAGGAAACAACTGAAATAAATTCTCAGTCGGAGATACTTAATTGTACAAATTCATAAAGTTTAAATATTAAAATTATACTTTATTTTTTAAAAGAAAAAAAGAAAGGAGAAAAGAAATCCAAATAATTTGCTTTGAATAGAAAATGAATTAGATTGTTGTTATCACGAGAGACTATTAATATTTGGGTAATCATCCAAAACATATTTATGCTTGATAAATGACAAATTGAAAAATAGCAAAATTTATAGAGAAATATGAGACAGAGAGAGAGAGAGAAAAAAAAAAGTAAAAATTGGGAGGACTAAAGTAGGGTCTCCATAAAAATTCAGAGCAGAATCAGAGAGAACCTGGAACTTGTTGTATCATTTTGGACTTCTCCTTTTAGCAGAAATAATCCATTTTTCTAATCCACATTTTCCCATCAACCAACCATCATCTTCCTAGTTCCTCCTCTTCCCTTTGGAACCAATTTTACTGTATTATTACCTTTTCTATTTTAAAGTACTTATATTGTATGTAATTCTGCTCCCTGCATTTACCTTTTTCCCTTTTCCTTCCTGGACCAAAATAGCTAAATTTGCTTTCTTCCTTGTTTGTTCAAAAATTTTTAGATTCTTCAATATCAGAGTTAGATCTTCGAATCGTTTTGCGTTTTATTATTATTATTATTATTTGAACATTGTACTTTGTGTGCAACTTTTCTAGGATAATCCGTTTTTGTACATCCCCATGTTTAAAGAAATAACGTAATATTTTTATCAAATTCAAAGTATTGTTGATTTGTTTCAAAAAATTTACTCAATTCATTTTTTTTATATCATTTATAATATTTTATTAGTTTTCCTTTCAACCCATAAGTCAAAGGAAGAAGAAAGCATAAATTCAGTAAAAGTCTTCAAAATTTGCATGTCCTCAACATGATTAGGACATTTAATACAAAATCTAACTTCATGGTATTAAATATCAAATATCACTTTCAAAACCATAAATAAAAGTTTGAAAAATGAAGATTAAGCGGGAGGTATATTTAATGAGAAGACAAACAGAAAAACTAATTTTGGTAAAACAACTTTGAAGGGATGTCCTGTGTCTGCTGTGTTGGTTGAGGTTGATTTTCTTGCACCTTTACTTGAAGATCTCTGAGGGATCACATGGCCGTGGCTCTAAAAGGCAAAACATTAAAAGGGCACTTTGAGCTGTTCACTCTCTTTCTGGCTGGAGCATCTGTTCTGTTAAGGAAAAAAGTTACCATAGTTAGCATCAAAGATTCCAACCCCCAAAAAAAAAGCTTCAAATTTTTATCTTCGGAAATGAACTTCAAGCAATTACCATAAATTTTTTTTAAGAATAATGAAAGGTATATGCAGAATCTCATCCACAACTCTATCCATCAACAGCATAAATTTAGTCTACCTTAACAGCATTTAATAAAAGAAAAGAAAAGGTTGTCTTGTAACCATCTGCCAATTTAATTTCATTTTCAATTGCATACCTTTTGACAACTTCAAGGAACAGGAGTTCATGGTTTTACACCAAGGCAGCAAGCATCTTGGTTTCAAATTACTTGTCCTTAGCTTAATTATTGTTCAAAGAGCTTCTAAGACAGTCTATCCAAGCCTTTGACTATTAATCCTGTCAAAGCAATGCAATTAAGTCAGATAATGTTTACTGGTGATTCATGTAATCTTTTCCTAAGCATAATTAGTGGCCACATACTATAGATTATGTTTCAACATTCATATTATTAATGGTAGTTTATCTTAGAAGTGAGCTGGTAATGATTGCATAAATTAGACCTCTACTTGGCCATACAGCCTGGATTGCTGGGATGACCTTCTCTGAAGTAACATGGAGAGTGTGTCATCAGATTCGAATCATCATAAGCAATGGCACATAAGCAACAATGCATTAGTTCGTGCTCCTATTTTTTCATAACCAATTCATCAAATTACATTCACTCATTCAGAATACATCCTAGGAGGCTACTTTAATATCTATCCATGTTTTTGGTGCAGCAACTCAACCGAAAATTCCTCTGCCGATTCACTTGAGTTGAAACCTGAAGACTCAAATATTCAGCATTTACTACTTATCCTACTAATTATGTCAGATAAAAATATTAATTCAAGCTTACTTGAGCTTATTCCAGTTTCAACTTACATCAACAAAACTTTTATTGAAATTTAGATTAATTATCTAGTCAAGTTGAGCTTGAAAATCTAAAATATATTGTTGAGTCATGTTGGAGCCAGAAAAAACAAAACTCAATCAGGTTGATTCAAGCTTGAGCTCAGGGCTATGTTGATTTAACTCAACACAATTACACCGCTAGGGTGGAGAGTAGGGGGTAGGTCAGGTGCCCAGTGGTGAATGATCAGGGTTATCCTATAATTGCAATATGGAGATTCTAAGATCAAAAGAGAAAATGAAAAAGAAAAAATTTCAATGCCAGACGAAAGCTGCATAAATTTATCTGCAGAACACGAGAATAACATTTGTGTTTTCAAATAAATAAAAGCTATACATAAAAGGCAATTGAGAATCAAATCATGGACCTTAATGCTGTTATAGAAAAGTCATGTTATAGACACATCAGCAGAATCAATCCAATTTCAAGTCTCTTCTACTTGAACTGAGAAGATGTGTGTTTATAAATACCACCATTTTGCAACTGAGAGAGAACTGAAAGCTCCAAGTTAGAAACTTTCAGGTGGGAACTAGCCAATAGTTGAAATTCTAATTAGTCTACCCAAAGATGTCAGCATGCCAACTCAGTATAAGCATATGTCTCAAGCATGTTTCCTAGACCTCGATGCAGTTTGCTACCAATTATATAGGACAACACAAAAATTGATAAAATTAAAAGAATAAATTTTAATTTATCAGACACACATGACAATTAGACCTTTTTTCTAATATAGTAAGTTATATCAAAATATTAATTTTATTTATTGAGTTAAGCAAATATTAAAGAAGAAGAGCAAAACATTGATTAATAAAATGATAATTTTCATAAATGCATCACTTTGAATTTAGAAACTGATTCAAGATTAAACAAGAAAGACTAATATTGTCCTTGAAAATTTCTTAAATGGAAATTTAGTGAAAATTTTTCAAATGGGAAATTTAGAGGTCAACGACTATGGCAAACCAAATATAAAATAGGGCTGATAGAATGAGTAGTCTTAACAATTCCAACAGCCAACAACAATTGATTTTAAAATTAGAGCAAACAGTTGTTAGAGGTCAATAAGCTAATAGTCTTTTCCATTAACTGAGCCAAATAGCTGCTAAAATTAATTACAGCACATTGATATTCAATATTTCTTGCCTATTCTTCAACCGTTGCCCAAATTTGCTGATACAAGATCATCTACCACTATATGCATGTTCAAAAGAACAGAAACTCATTAATGCTCCTTTGCAAAATGAGAGACAGTAAAGGCCCTACATTTACTGCAAGATCATCATGTTAAATAAAATTTAATTTCATCTACATGACTATGGTAGGGGATATGTGGAATAGGCATTTTGGCCTAGTTGGTGAACAGACAACTTTTCATGTCTACTGCAGACTTGTTTTACTTTGTATACTATTTTCCTTTAGTATAAATCTAGCGTTTGTTCAGAATTGTCCTATTTAAGAGTATTAACAATTCTAATAGACAAATAAAAAAGAGATGATTAATCTGTTGACACTAATTTAAGTCTAGCTACATTAGAAACCTAGTTTATGCAATATTGAGCATCTAGTTTAGAAGGTATGTGTGTCAGTGAATGCAGTTTCCCTTCTTCTGCTCTCTCTGCTCCTTCAGCAAATTTTACTCCTTCATATCCTCTATTATGTCCAGAGTACAGCCAACTTCTTTATTCAACACTCGTTTCCTAAACTTACTCATCCAAAATCCTAATTCCATAAACCACATACCTCAATTACAACCTCTCAGTGCTACATGCATGTACTCTCAAATGCCAGTGATAGAAGAGTAGATATTCTCATCACCCAGACTGTCCAGCAAGTGTATTCTCATATTTAAGCCACATAGTCACTTTTATCTTTCAGAATCACTTGTCTGATTTGCTAAAAGAATTAATCTTTAAAACCCAGACCCTTCTTTGTTTAACTAGAACCTAAAATCCCTCATGAAATAAGACTTTTGTCCATCATAAAAGCAGCAGTAGAAATAGACAGCCTAACCTGTTCTGCAACCAAGTCATAAATCTATTTGCACCAAAGTACTGAAAATGCAATGCTATGCCTTCCAAGCCTCAAGCATTGCAAATTTTTCAGATAAGAGAGGAAAGAGACTCTTCTTTCTCAAATGACGTGCAACAAATTTTAAACCAATAATTAAACAAGACCAGTATAAGTACCTGGCATAAACATTGAGTTTATGTTTGTTCCAGAATTTACAGAACATCAAAATAACAAGTTGGTCCATAATTGGGTTTTATTTTATTCCCAATTATATATGAAGATGCAAAGCTAGATAAAGAATTGCAGGACTTCAACGTTAGCTACTAATTTAAGGTAGTTTTGCTAAGAAGTTTGGAGCATTAGCAAGAGCAGGAATTAGAATAACATTTTACCATTCTCAAAGTACCTCTTAGTTGATATTTTTACATGGATGATTGCATAACTGCCAGGGAAATGATATTTGCTACCACCAATAGATTTGTCAAATAAATACAAAATACAGCTGAAATTCTAGATATTTGTGTAAAGCACAAAAAAAAAAACGAAATAACCAATCAACTCAAATACAAAAACAACACATTTGAAATACGTAAACATTTGTTGACAAATGAAATATATTGACAAAGAAAAACCAGGTTAAGAAGCCAACTTTCCCATTTTTGGTTTCAATAATGAATGAGATCTTGATTAAGTACGTGTCCCCTTGTTTGTCAATGATTTCCTCTTGCTCTTATGGGAAGTCAGCCTATCCGCTGAGCTCAAAAGAATATTATGTCCTTCAGACATTTCTATTCTGTTAGGATCTTTTGGCTGCAGTTTATCTTTGGTCTTGCCATGGTGTTTCTGGACCAAACTTTGTCTTCCAGCATTCCTTGATGACCCTCTTGGATTCAAATTCTTCTTATTTGCTCTTGATAAACTGGACCGAGCATTTCTGTGAGCTCGTATCCTATTCCCACCTTCCTCCCCCTCCTCCTCCTCGTCCTCATCATCATCATCATAGTTGTAGTCATCATCATCCTCAAGATCAGAATCTTTATCATTTGTCTCCACAATATTCTGATCACCTTTTTCTCTTTGGTCTTTAGATTCAGGGACTGTCTTCTCTTGTTGTTTACTTCCACCTGGCAAAGCAATTGCTTTACGATCTTCAGTTACCGTGTTCATGAGGTGAATATACTGATTCCTTACATTCATCAGTGGATTCTTCTCAGTTAGGATTCCCCTCTTATAGGCCTCCCTCAAAACTACTGTATAAGTTCCTCCTTTACTTGACAAGTAAAATATTCCTGGATGGTGAAGCATTGCTCTCTTCAACCTTGACCGGGTTCCCAGCCACTCTCCCAAAGACAGCAAAGTATCCTTCTCCAATTTCTTTGAAACAAAAAGACTAAGAAGTTCATGCAAAATCCCCACCGCCCACTTGTCTGATTCATCAGTAGTAGGCCCGAGGTGTGCTGCATTCTCATATGGAGAAATATAAGGCAACTTTTGCCACTCATCAAACCACTTCTTCAACTGCTTATCCACCTCAAAACCCTTTGAAAATTGCATAGGAAAAGCAATAGGCATCCCCTTTTTGTAACCCATTTTTCCATTTGTCGCCTTCAATTCCATGAACGAAGTAGCCAATTCATTACTCCAACAAACCAACTCCAGTTTCAAATCTGAACTCAACTCAGATGACATATCCTTATTACCAATTAAACGGAAACAGTCGGGAAACTGAGGAACTATGCTTTTCACATAATCTTCAGGTAAACCCAAATCCCATTTAATAGAATCAAGAGTACATAATGGTATTTTATCAATTCTGGAAATCATTAACAATTTTAGGAGTCTATTAGCAACATCCTGCCTATAACTATCACTCTGATAAACTAACTGCTCTTCAGCATCAATATCAAGTACCTGAGGCCTCAGTTTGATGTGGGGATGGATAGTTATGCCTGCAGGCAGAAATTCTTCGAAAATTGAAGGGTATTTCCGGATGAAGTCGATAGGGCGAATGGGAATTTTGAGGGATTCCCTCCGTTGAGAGATGACAGAGAGAGGAAGGGATTTTGCTGGCTCAGATTTTATCAGGTTCTTGATGTTCATCATGGGCTTCAGATGCTTCTCTCTCTGCACTGCATGGTCAAGGCCCCGGTCGCGCAGATGTTTGCCGGCGGCGAAGTCGACAATACCACGGTAGTGCTGGTAATGGCGGCCGCGGTAATATTTAGGGAGATAACAGAAGAGGAATTGCATTCTGTTGTGGAGTAAAGCCTGACCTTGAGTATGCTGCTGCGGAAATGAAGGGGGTAGGGTTCAAGCAGGGTTTTGGGCTTTTTGCCTATGGACAAATTTGGCAAAACCTACTTTTTAAGTCCCGTATTTTGGAAAAAAAAAAAATAATGCAATTTAATTTTAAATTATTATCTGTACATAGAGAATCAAGAATCAAAATTCAAGTAAAATTTTATAAATAATAAAATGTAAAAAAATATTTATATCAAACTTTTTTCAGGTATGATAACATATTTAAAATATTAATTAACACATAATTATATTTAAAAATATATTTAAATATAATAAAGTATATATTTTTTATTATTTTAATAACAATAAAATTTTATATACTTTTAATTTTTTTTAAATCAAAATAAACAAAATTTTTAAAAAAATTAAGTAACAATATTCATTTCTTTATTATAGAAATCAATTAGAATTTTATAAATAGATAAAATCTAGATCATTTCTTTATTATTACACAAAAGTTCTAGTGGGCTAGGGGTTGATGCTCCTGCACATTTCTCAATTGTTCTAAGTTCGAATCCCATTGTGAGTAAACTTTTTTATTTTTATTTTTTATCAATTACAGTCCAACAGATTAATTAAAATTAACAGAATCTGAACTGACAATCTATTAACTTTATTAATAAAAAGAGTCATGTTAGTTTTCATAGATTAATAAAGTGAAACTAAAAAATAAAATTTAAAATTGGGCTCTTTTACCCATTACTTTCTTCTTCCCTTCTAATTTTTAGCCAAATCTAAAAATCCTAGCTCACATTGTTCTTTTACATATATATATATATATATATATATATATGAAGGCTGTATTTTTAGGTTCATGTTCTTTGATATATTAGAATGGAGAATAAGTTGAAGAATAATTTGTAATTATTAAAACGGTGTGTTTATTATGCTTTAGTAGAATTAGATTAGTTTTGCTGAGTTGCCATAAGTTGCTTTTTTTCTTCTTCTTCGTTTTGCTTTGTATATAAACAACCAATTGTACTCTTTCCCTTTTGATTGAGATTAATATCATGAGAATTTTTCTCTCATTGCTTTGGAATATGGTGTCAAAGCAAGTTTTGGAAATCGGATCTTATATTTCTTACTTCAATTTCATAACTAATTTTGTTTCTTCTTTTGCTGCAATTTTTAAAAGATTTCTTGCTAAAACTGTCAAAATTTTAAAATTGGTAGAAACAACAGAAATACAGTTATGATTTGCGTGTCTATATGGATCCGTTGGGGCTTCAATTTTCAGATAATTCAGGTATGTTGATTGTTTGTAGTCAATTGACTGGTAGCAATTACTTATCATGGAATAGAGCAATCAAGATTGTGTTGTATTCAAAGAATAAGTTAGGGTTCATAACTGGTCCAATTGAACGACCTAAATAGATTTTGCGCAATGGAGCCTAATTAACTCTATGGTTTTCTCACTATCCCTTAACGAGATTTCGAAGGATATAGTGAAAACTTCAATTTACTCATCTTCTACTAAAAAGTTTTGGAATCGGTTAGCCGAAAGATACTCGGTTAGTAATATACTCTAGATTTATCTCGTGAAGAGGCATATTGCTTCACTTGAATAAGGTAATGTTACTGTTCAAGCTTATTACACTAGGCTTAAAAAAGTTATGGGATGAGCTAAGTTGTTTAAGGTCTATGCCTCAGTGTAGTGTGAAGTTGCTAGGAATTGCACTTGTGAAATGATTAGTGCAGTTTTCGATAGGGTGGGATAAGAATTATGATGTTGTGATTAATCAAATATTAGTAATGAAGTCATTTCCTATTATGAACAAGGTTGTTTTTATCAATTAATACAGAATTTGTGACAATGGGTAAAGTAGAACACTGGGAATATTGTACATGAATCACTCATAATAAGAAGACATACTAGACAATAGGCATGACACTGAGGGAATGCTGCGATCTAAAATATCAAAGTAAAAGAGTGCTCCAAAAAGGTCCTTGAAAAAAATTAGTTGAAAATGGAAGCCTACTATATAAAGCAAATGCGCAATTACTGAGCAAATATATAAGAAAAGCATAAGAAATAGCTTCAAAGAAAAAGTCATAATAAATCATAATGAAGAAAGACCAAAACAAGTAACTTAGAATTTGTTTGATTTAGCAGTGACGATCTGTCACATCCGTGAGTTAGACTCTGACCGTATACGTGTACTGCGGTCGTTTATACTGCAGTATAAAGATATACGATCGGAGTCTAAATACGGATAAATACATAAAAATTTAATTATATTAATATGATAAAATGAATAGAAATTTTATCAAATGAAATAATGCAATTTCGTGTTATGCACGCAAATCGAGACGACAGCCTGGGCTGAAATTTAGATTTTTTTTTTGCTCGGTAGTGAAATTATAATTTAATCATACCAAAACATGAAAAAAATATTATTATAAGGTCATAGGTGGAGTTATAAGGTGAAATTTTAAGGCTAAGGGTTTGAATTATGGAAATATGATCCTTAGTACAAGTTTACAGTCTGATATTTCAGATCAGGAGCTAGAGAAATGCGATCGCGATCACAATGGAGTCGATGTGATCGAAATTTAATTTTAAGATTTTAAAAACTGATAAATTAGAAATCGGATGATAGAAGAATTTTTACGGGTGAAATTAAAAAAAATGATTAACTCGTAAAAACTCGATTTTTGCATCGGTGGTCATTTTACAAAATCGAAGAGACCGTTTCGAAGAGAAAATTATTTTATAATTTTTGGAATATTTAATTTGATGGAATTGAGTTGTTTAGATGTTGAATTTTGGAGAATTAAAATTAATTATGAAGAAAAATGAAGAACATTTTTTTGATTGGTTGGAAAATTTTTAAGTCAAAATTAATGGAAATGTGATTGGGTCATGTGTCAATATTATGGGATAATTAATTGTGTTATTGGCCAATGAGGAGATGGATTAAGAAATTAATTAAGATTAATTAATTTAATTGAGTATAAATAGGACAAAAATCTACAAAATATCAAAAATCCATTTCTCCTTCTTCTTCTTGTGTGGCCGTCCACCATGGGAGCTGGATTAAGCTTTTCCTTCACCTTAATTTCACAAGATTACCAATAATCAAGTATTTGGAGCAAGAAAAATTAATTGGTGGGTGAAGAAAATAAAGGAAAATTGGAGGAAAATTATTTATTTGGCAAAAAAATTCAAGAAAATTTGGAGGTAAGTTTTTATTCACTTTTTCTTCAAATTTATATGGATTTATGTTGGATTTGATGGTTGTTTAAATTAGAAATTGAAGTTGTGGTGTGATTTTGTTGATATTTGGTTGATGGAAAAATTAGGGTTTATGGCAAAAATCTTGAAAAATTAGAGAAAAATAGGAAATGAAGAGAATAAGGCTTGAGGATGATGGATTGAGTGAATAATTGATGAAAATAAATTTTAGGAATTTTTATAGAATTTTTAGAGAATTTCCATAATTATGGTTAAATTTTGGAAAAATTATTTTAGAGGAATTTTGCCTTAAATTGAAGATAATGAAGTTAATTGGAGTGTATGAAAGTGGAAAATAAATTTTGGGATGGAAGAAAAATTTAATAGGATTTTTGGGGAATTTTTAGATTTTTAGCCAAATTATGGAAAAATTTATTGGAAGTTGTGGAATATTATTTTGGTGAAATTGATGATGGAAAATGAAAGAAAATGAGTTATAGTGATGATAGGAATTTATTTGGAATTTTTAGAGTATTTATTGAATAAATGAAAATTCTTGAATTAGAAATGGACACTAGAAGAATAAAAAAAATAAATGGAGAAAAATAGTTTAAGAGACAGAAAAATAAAGAAAATAAATTATTATAAAATAAAATTAATATTTGAATTTTTGGTCGCACCAGGAAGCGTGATAACGACCAAAACCGGAATTTATGCATTAAATATGCATAATAAGAAAATTTTAAATTATAGGATCTTGATATTCGTGAGAGGGAAAAAATTTTAAATTTTGCTAGATTTTATGTCGTAAAGGGTTCAATAGCTAATCGAAAATTTTTATCTCTAAGCGCGACGTTGGACCAGGCGCCAACCCGAGATAAATGGAAAGAGCCGGCGGATACCGGCAAAACGTAAAAAAGTTAGTGCAACTACCTTTATAATAATAGTCATGTAAATATATTTTATGTGAAAATTGGAATTTTTTTTCAATTATTGTATTGAAAATATATTTTTGTATTCTAGAAAATTTAAATGTTAAAAATTTTCTATGATAATAATTTTTTGGTATTGAAAGAATATTTATTAATTTTATGAAAAATGAAGTGAACTATGAATATGAGAATTTTTCTCACATGTTAGTCTAAACGTGAACTAGGGTATTGTTGGCATGCCAATAGGGTAGAAATTACGGTCATGTGCATTTCTGTGGACCAATGAAATATTGTGATACTGTGCATTTCTGTGGATCACTTGATATAATGTCAGTCCTGTGTATTTCTGTGGGTTGAGTTATATTACATTTGGATTCTGTGCATTTCTGTGGATCCTAAGTTGGGATGTAATATGATACCCCTTTGATTCCCTAGGAGCAAGTGTTGGACGTTATAATATGTGGGTATATGAAAAATAATTATTAATAACTCATCGATATTTTAATTATAAAAATATTATATTGTGGTATTTACAGAAAAAAAATGTAAATTTTGAATTGATCTCATTTTAAATATATGTTTTATTTTAATGATTATTATTATAAGAGTTTTTGCACCACTGAGTTATATACTTAGCGCGGAAGTTTGTTTTCTCTCGCGTAGGTTAACAAGGTAGCAGAGAGCCTCCTGATTTGTAGATAGAGACGCTGATTAGGGACCGCATTATGGAGCACAACAGTAGTAGTGGTAGCCACCCAGAACGGGTTGGTCCCTTTATTCTATTTTGATATGTATATATACAAATTTTTAAATTTCATTACAGCATGTATATAAATAAAATAAAAAAATGTGTATGTATAATATTTTAGTATATATTTAAAATTTCTTATATTAAATATGTTTAAAATTAAAGAAGTATTTTTAGAAAGTTTTATTTTCTGTAGCACCTCTTATCCGTCTGGTATACAGATGGGTGTATGGAAGTGTAAGGGGTGTTACAAGATCAACTATCAACAACTAACTATGCCGATCAATAATTCATAATTGATTTTTTAAAGTGTTTGGTAACTCAATCGTTGAAAATTAATTATAATTTATAAAAAATTATTAGTAATTATATTTTATTTTTGATGTGATACATATAGTAATTTTTATATAACATAAAAATAATTAATTAAACACAAAAATATAATAAAAATATAATTTTTTAAACAATAAGAAATTATTATAAGTTGATCTAATAACATTTCTAATAGAGTTTTTATTTCAGTTATACTATTTTATTTTAAAGAGTAATTTCATAAAAAAAATATTTTCAATACACTCTATTTTTAAAATTTAGAATAAATAGTGAGTTTAACTCTTTACATTTAGAAAGACAAATTTTACTATTTATTTTAGTTATAATTAATGTACTTTTATTTTTTATACATGTTCTATATTTATATTAGTGTTTTTCTATAAAAATATTTTTTTTTATCTTTTTTACAATAAAATTTCATTTATTTTTTAATAAATATTAATTTGTATAGGATAAATTAATTATAATTTATAAAAAATTATTAGTAATTATATTTTTTTAAAAATGTGATACATATATTAAATTTTTTTTTTATAATGCATATAATATATAACATAAAAATAACTAATCAAACACAAAAATATAATAAAAATATAATTTTTTAAATGATAAAAAATTGTTATAAGTTGATCTAATAACATCTCTAATAGACTTTTTATTTTAGCTATACTTTTTATTACAAAAAATAATTTCATAAAAAATATTTTTAATAACTCTTTATTTTTAAAATTTAAAATAAATAGTGAGTTTAACTTTTTACATCTAAAAAGTCAAAATTCACTAACTATTCTAGTTGTAATTAATACGCTTCCACTTTTTATGCATGTTTAATCTTTTATTGATATGCTTCTTTAAAAAATACTTTTTTTACAATAACAATCATTTATTTTTTTAATAAATATTAATTTGTATATGATAAAATAAAATGAAAAATAAGAATATAAAAAATTTATTGGATTTGTAAGAAAAAATTTACTCTTTATATTTAAAAATATTCTAAGATACTCTTTAAAATAAATAATACTATTGGAATGCTCTTAAATAACTAACTTTTGATATGAAAACCTAAAAATTTCATCTTTTAGTTTCTAAAAGTTGACAGTTAGATTGCTAAAAGCTATGAAAGTGAACCAAATATTTAATTTAATTTGTAGGATTTAACAAATCAAAAACTGAACTTATCAAACACTTAAGTCCTTTTTGGTTTAGCGGTTAATTGTAGTTGGTTATTGATGACTAATTGATATTAATGTTTGGTAAAACTAATTGAGTTGTTGTTAGAATGTAAAATTACTAATATATATATATATATATATATATATATATATATATATATTCAAAATATATATTCTCATATGATATATGAATAAATAAAATAATTTTTTCATATAATTATTTATTATAATTAAGATAATAAAATAATAAAATATAATCAATTATAAATAAAAAGTTAAATAAATGTATATATATAATTTATAAATAAAATCAATTAATTTAGTTTAATTTATGCTTAATATATTAAACAATTAAAAATGGAAATAAACAATATAACTTAAATTAGTTATATTAATTATATATGCAACATGCAAATTTTCAGTAATATATTCTATATTACAATATAGGAATATTTGTATATGAAAGATTTCTGATATAGGCTAAACAAAATTTGAGTCTACGAGGTATTTCAATACTACATTAAATTAATAATCTAATGATATACTAGATTAATATAATAAAAAACTAATTTTTAATATAATTTATTCTTTTACAAAAATGAAAAGAAAAATAAATTTTAAGTTGAACAAAACAAAAGTCATGTGTTGATTTGTGTTTGATAACTAAGTTAACTTAGTGAATTTAATCAAATGAGACATAAATCAGAGTAGTTTAGAGGTTTATATATACTTAGTTAAAACATAAAAAATTTAATTGTATTAAATTAAAGTTCAGGCTCCAATTTGCACTTTTGGATATAGTTCAGGACTAATTTGATTATTTGTCTTTTTTTATTAGGACACAATTTTCAACATGACAAAGAATATTTTTAAATAAAATTATTTTATATTTATACGAGAGGTATTTATGGCTTGATAATCAATATCTATTTGGCATGCTCGATTTGCAAAATAATTGAGATTACATGTATATTTTTCACTTCAAATATATCAATTTCAAAAGTTTTAGTATTTTTTAACAAAAATATTATTAATTCTACTTCTATTTTAAATTTCTTATATATAACAAAACTTGCATCTCTAATCCCAATTGTGCTACTGAAGTAATTATATATTTTTAAATTTAAAAAAATTGAGTAATGACTAATAAAAAAAACCTAACTTTTTTTTTTTTCTGAATAGCAATTAGAGATTGAATTGTATTCGGGACATAGAAAATTTTAACCAAAATACTAAAAAAAATGGAGCAATATAAGTGTCTTAGAGTGTAGGATTTTAATTATGAAATATATCCATCAGTTTGCTATTTTCTATATGGCACTGACAATTAAAAAAAAAAAAAGAAATTGGGTTGCTATTGCAAGAAAATTTGACCAGTCGAATACTTGTTTGCAAATCGAATTTTGATGTGTTTTCAATACTTTATTAGAGTCTGATTGCTTTTCCAAAAACGCAATGACAAGCGGGATAATAGTACTCAATACACCAAGAAAATAAAAGAGTAGAGTAATTCAATGGATGTACGTCAAACACAAAATGATATAATTTTGTATAACCAATCTAAGCATATGCAATCCAAAACGTTTATCCTTACCTTCATTTATGACTTCAGCTATATCTCAACGTAGCATGTGAGGCAAACTCTGCCTTTCCATTCACATTGGTTTGCTGGTCAAAAAGACAAACAAAGCTTTCTCTATAATTTCATTAAAAAAAAAACTATATCACATGAATTAGAAGGAAAGAAATTTTAATTGAATTCAAAAATATATAATAGAAAAAAAAATATATAATCGTACATAAGTGAGAGGATATTGAAGATTAAATTAACATAGCATTTTAGTAAAATTAAATTTATAATATGTTATTATTTTGATTGAGCTAAATTTCTTATCTATAAGAAGCGAATAATATCATAACATTATTTAATTACTTGAGGAACACAAAATTTTGTAAAATAAAATATTATTTAATCGTTGATAGCCAGTGAATATTAGAATTAGAAGTTGCTTAACCTTGGGCCGTACTCTTTTTTTCTTTAAAAATTAAAATAAAATAGGTTTCTTCATTGTGAGTTTTTTTGTGTTATTGTAAAGACTTTTTGTAAAAGCATTTCATTTGCATTAAAATTCTAAATATAAAAAGATAATTAAAAAAGATTGAGAAGCTATTAAAAAAATAAAAATAAAACTCAAAACATATAAAAAAGCCACATCAGTATTTCTAGACTCATTTTTATATTAATATTAAATTAAATTGAGTCAGATTCAATTGATAATCTACTACGAAATAGTTATGAATAATGACGAGAGGTCATTGATTCAGTCTGTGATCTCTACACAAGCTATGCTACTTTCAATCGCCATGTCATTTTACATTAACCACAAACTCTCAATAATCACTTAATCAACCATATCAAAAAAAAAAAAAATTAAAGAGAAGATATGAAAAAGCAAAGCAACTTTCAAGAGGGGCAAGTAGTATGCCATTCCTGTGTTAAAATATGTAATAACACTGTTTTCTTTTTTAAGAATATATTGGGGAGTAGCTTTCTGTCTGGCCATATATATATATATATATATAATTCTCATTATGAATAAGATCCTCCCCAAAAAGTAGTTAAACTACAAAAACAAATCCCATAAAGCTTACTACCATTTTCCATATATATCACTCTCTCTCTCTCTCTTACAAACACCCATTTTCTCTATGGTATGTTCCCATTTCCATTAGCTAACAGCCTTCTACTCTCTTCCTCCCCTCCTCCTCCTCCTCCTTCTCCTTCTCCTCCATGTTCTTTATCTCTAACTCCAACACCATTGTTTTCACTCATTTCCACGCTAGTAAGCTTCTTAGACTTCAATGCTTCATGTTCCCAATCCGTACGTACCAACACAACATATAGTATAGACACAGCACAAGCTACTTGGGCTGACAATAGGCCCAACCAAAGCCCAGAAAAGCCCACATTCAGCCCAAAGGCTAACCCCACTGCCACCGGGGTACCCACAAAGTAAAATGAGCCCAAATTGATACGGGCCCCCATTGCGGGCCTTGCCGTGCCACGGAGTATCCCACAGCCAGTTGTTTGAGGGCAATTACCAAGCTCACAAACCCCAATTATAGGCAAAACTGATGCTACGAGACCTTTAACAAGACTATCTTGGGTAAATAAACCAGCCCATCTCTCTCTTAGTATGATAGTCCATGTTACATTGATGATACCCATCACAAAAGCACAACCCAATGCAACCATGGCTGCTAGCTTGGCTTTGTAAGGCTTACCAGCTCCGAGCTCATTACCCACCTGCAAGTTAGACATGATGGATATGTAGATGATATTTGTGACCTATGCTCAATGGTAAAGAACGTTTTTTTTTTTTTTTTTGGCAAGGAAAGAAGGGCAAATTGGTTTCCCTTTGTTAATATATATATATATATATATATATATATATATATATATATCAATCCACACACATGAAATTTGTGCATTTCAAGAGAAAAGCATACAAGTGCTTGTCATGTACTAATTATGTCAAATCACATTACATGTGTGGGGTCCCTAAAGTGCTGCAATCACTCAACTATCAAAAAGCATGACTTTCAAACGCCAAAGGATACTTTCTTAAGAATTTGTTGATGATAGCTATCTTTACCTATATTTCTGTTTTAAAAATGTAAATCCTCTATTGCAAATGCTGCTATCTCAATGAATACTTTAAAATCAATCCTAAAACAAAATTTTAGAGTTTAGGTCATGTTAATCTATTAGTAGATTTGAAATGATAGGGCTCTTCTTTCCTAAAACATCTCCATGAATCACTTAAAGCAACATTTTTTTAATACTTGACTAGATCAACAAAGAAAATAACTTATTTTATTTGTAGGAAATATGTTTATACGAATAAATACGAGTACTATGCCTATGCACCAGAACCGAACATTCTTTAATCACTCACTAGTCAAGGAAGTGTCTTTCTACCCTTATAACTCTTCAGGGGGCTAGAATTGTTGAGCAAATAGAATAGGTTCAACATTCCTCGTTTTTATTATGCTGTTTCCTTTTTCAGTTTTTTTTTAATGCAGAAATTCTATTTTTCTATGCAACAAAATCAAACATTCCTACAACTTTACCAAATCCTTTAGCCAAATTAAGGTGAAAAATTTAAAGACGGGCCATATTTTGACTTAATTAATGGTAATATCATAGCAAAAAACAACACAGAAGAGAACCCAATTGCACGAATCTAATGTTATAGTGACCCATCAATAGAACACGTAAATGCACAAATATGTAAATATACATATATAATTGAACACGATAACTACTAAGAAATGATGATATTGATATTGTGTGTCAGGATAAGGTAAAAAAGTGGGAGTTAGGTTATTTTTTGACATACATACCCGAGCAGAAACACAACCAGCAAGGGCCATGGGCACAGTGTACATCATGCTAGTAGTCTGAATCAATATCCCAGTGGCGGCCACAGACAGTGTGGGATTAGGTAAGTACCCTGCCATCATAGTCACAATCTCATACCACCACCATTCCAAGCAGATCCCTAAACAACTAGGCACGGCCAACTTCAACAGTGATCCCACTCCACCGCATACCCCTCCAATACCAATCGTCCATCTCATCTCCCACCGTCCACTTACCCACCAAACATACCCCCCCATCAACACCACCATATTCATGTTAGTCACCACTGATGCCATTGCCACCCCAGGGACCCCCAGATTCATCACCACTACAAGCAAGTAATTCAGTGGCACGTGAAATATCACTGCCAGTAAAGAGCAATACATTATTGGCTTTGTCACCCTTTGTGATCTCAAGAAAACCCTCAACGGTTGCAGCAAAGTGTTTGTTAAAAGGTCAGGTAAGGAATAAATACAGTAAGTTGCTGCCATGGCTGTGATGCTTGGATCTTGGCCCATGAAGTTCATGATTGATTCCAGATTAACCCATAAAAGGCTTATGGGTATGATTGCAATAAAGAGGATTAAGATCATGCGTTGAAGAGAGAGAGAAAGAAGGTCCCAGTTTTTGCTGCCATAAGCTTGGCTGCACACTGGCTCGAGTCCAGAGGCTAAGCCCACGAGAACTGAGTAGCCAGTGATGTTGGTGAACCCAATGCAAAGCGCACCACCGGCTAGCTCCAGACTGCCTAACCTGCCCAAGAACATGACTGAGACCACTGCTCTAAAAAAGGCCATTAAATGTGCTGCTGTTATAGGCAAAGCCATCCCCCATAGCTCTTTTAGCTCTTCAAGAACCTGTTAAACCCAAAGAAAAAAGAATAATAACATTTATGTGAAAAAGAACAAATGTGAAATAGCGAAAGACAAAACCAAAATAATGTTCGTGAAATTACCTGAGAGGCAGAGGGGAGGCTCTGGGAAGATAAATCTGGCACTTTATCCGCCATGCTATACTGGGTTCTAAAATGGCACGTAAAGATATTAACCAAAGGCTGATTTATTTCTTCCTTCCTCTTTAATCAACTTCAGGAATATTTCATGCCAAAAAAAAAATTCAGAAAGCCTAAAACTTTATATTCAGAGAGTTCAAAATAAATTTTGAGACTTGACAACCAAAGTTTCCACTTTGTAAGCTATAACAGCAAGAAATGGAGAAATCAAGGATTTTAGACAAAACCCATATCAGGGTTTTAGCTTTAAATCTGTTTGTCAATAGAAGGAGAATACAAAGCGTGGTATAGAACAGAAGTAGTAAAGAAAAAGGACATTAAATAGAGGATAGTAACAGAAAGATGGTGTCGAAGAGTTAGAAAGATAGAGAGGCATCAAGCCTTGTATTCTTTTATCATATAATAATAATCTTGAAGATATTTTTGGGTTGATGATAGCTAAGCTTAGCTACAATATAAGTATTATGGATCATATATATGGGGCTATTTACGTATGGCAAAGAAGGACAAGAAAAGCGTAGGCTATGCTAATGGCGGCGAGAATCAGAGGGAAAAGAAGGGGGGGGGGGGGGGGGGGGAAGAAAGATCAGAGAATGAAAGAGATAGAGAGAGGCAGAATAGCAGAAGAGAAAACAGAGCCTTTCTGATTAAAAAACGAAGAAGAAGAGAGTGAGAGAAAGACGGAGAGGGAAAATGGTGGTAAAAATCGGTTTTGGGCAGTCAAACGTTTCAAACGTTTCTCTTTTAACCTTCCTTATTGGAATGTGGAGTTTTCTTGCCTTTGAAGGGTTTTTTTTTTCTAAAAAAAAGAGAAAACATATTTTGTTAGCTAAATTTTAGAAATTTATGTAATTAATTTTTTTAATTTTAGTATTTCAAGTATAAACTTTATTTCATTTATTTTTATAAGTATATATTCTCCCCATTTCACTTTAAATGTTCACTTCAAATTTTTTGTTTCATTTTAAAATTTTTACTCCACTTTAAATATTTATTTTGTAAAATTTATAGAATATTTGATATATATATTTTCGCAATATATCCTTATTTATTAAAATTATACACTATTTGCTTTTTAAATTTATAAAAGGATGTTAAAATAAATTGTAACGAAAAGCTTATAAAATTAATGGTGATAATTTTTTTTATTAATATGTGTGAAAAAAACTAAAATGAACATTTAAAGTTGAAGGAAGGAGTAATGTTTATTCAATTGATTCATTAAACTATTAATGAAGTAATTTAATTTCTATTTAATCAACGATAATTAAGGGAGTTGAATAAAAATTTAGTTAGTTTTTATTTAGGAAACACTTAATATCTAATTAATCATAATTAATTGAATAAATTTAACTAAACTAGTTCAAAATTAGTAATTAAGAGAAGAGAATAAAATAAATTTATAAAAATAAAAATAGTTCACTTAACTATTTATTGATTTCAATTACTGTAAAATTATTACTTATAAAAATAGTTCACTTTATAATTTATTTTTTGATATGTGAATATGTTTGATAATTTTATATTCATTATTACTGTAAAATTATTTAAATTAATCTAAAATTAGTTGCACTATAATTATAAGTTATTTTTATTTTCCTTAATGTGAGTTTTTCTTCAACATAATCATGTAATTTTGGGAATTTTTCCCTATCACAATGGTGTAGATTTTTTTTGCTTTTATAAAAGCAGTTTTTCTAGTTTTCTGTATGGACAAGGGGAAAAAAAAGAATCATGTAGTTTTCTATAATTTGAAAATGAGATTTATGACTATTGAATAAAATTATTGTATTATAAAATATTATTAATTATTAATAACATTATTAGCTTTTTCTTTTCTTTCTCCCTATTATTCCCTCATAAGGGCGTACAAGATCGAATCAAAATCCAAAATCAAATTTAACCGAAATAAATTTAGTGTATTCGGTTCAGTTAGTTTATTTTTTAATTTATTCAATTCAATTATATGTGAAAATTTTGGTCCTTAGTAATTTTCAACTGAAGTTATATATATATTTTATAGGAATTGATTCTAATTTTTAGATAGGTAATTTATTTGAATATATGGCAGTTGATGAACAATAACAATTTATTATAATTTATATTAAGTAATTTTAGTTTATAGTAATTATTAAAATTATAATAATTGATTATAATTTATAACAATTTATAAGATTATGATAATTAATTTAAATTTATGATAATTATGGATTATTGATAAAGTAATGAATTATATCAATTTATCATTATTTATGTTATTTTATTTTAATTTATAGTAAATTATAAAATTATATTAAATGATTATAACTTATATACTGTAAAGTTATGGTAATCAATAAAGTTATAGTGATTGATTCTAATATATTATATTTGATAAAATAAAGTAATAAATATAATTTATATTAATTTATTTATAAAACCGATTAAACACAATCCAACATAACTAATTTATTATGTTTCTGTAAGATTCAGTTTTAGGTATAATTCGGTTTGAATATTCTAAATATGAATTAGTTTGGTTCGGTTTATACAAAATTCCCTCGCCTACTGCAGTCAGAAGAAATGTGTACTGTGTATTATTACTTGCATAGTTGTATTCCATTATTATTTTATATGGGGCAATTTTTTTTATTGGGCTCATTATATATATATATATATATATATATATAATACAATGGTTCAGTTCAAAAGAAGGAATAAGGTGAAAAGGGAAAACAGAAATAACTTGTAATTGCATTAATATTTTATTTGTCTCAATAATAAAATAATTATTTTATCAATTTGAATGAAATTATTAAATTTGATATAAATGTAAAATATGTTGATTTAATTGATAAATTGAAAAAATTAATTAAAAATAAAAAAATACATGCAGAAATGTTTTCAGTTTAATTATAGGATTATTGAGATTGATCCTGAAGTGAAAATTTTCAAAAATTATTTGACCCAAAAAATAAGAATTTAACATAAATTAATTTTTTTTTTTGTGAATGCCGATTTTCTAATGCATATGGCCTAAATTGTACAATAGAACTTTGTTTAATGGGGAAAAAGCTCGATGTTATTTATTTTTATTTTTTATTTTACCACCATTCATCTTCTGTATTTCCACTTATAAAGTGGGGTAAGGTCAACATTCATTTATGGAAAAATTATTCACCTAACATTCGATTTTAAGTTCATATTCCATTTTCTCCTCTTATTGGAATACTGATTTGTTCAGTGTAGTATTTATATACATAATGGTATTAGAGCTTTAGAGGTTTAAATATCCAATTTGTTTTATTCGCCGCACCCTTTGCCAACGTCAAACGTTAGGGGTGTTTATAGTTTACATTAAAAATTTATAATTAAATTAATAAAATTTATTTTTAAATATTTCAACTTTTAATCAAATTAAATACTACTAAAAGTATTAGTTACTAATAATGTTTAAATTCGGTTTTGGTAATTAGTTTAGTCAGTTTGATAAGTAATAACATAAAAATTTTACAAATATTAATTTAAAATCGTGATCAAAATAACAACATGAATTTCATCTAAAATATAAAAATTCAATACATTACTATAACTTACAAAAAATTCAAAATATACTTTATAAATTAGTAAAATAAAATATTGCTCAATTATGGTGTTTCAAATAAAGTTAAAGAATGTAGATAATTAAAGAGTTTTTAAATTTATAAAACTAGAAAATTATTAGTATTAGTGTAATATATATATATATATATATATATATATTAAAAGAGATCATATATTAATGGTTTAGTTCGACTTTATCGGGATTTATATTTTTATAATAAAAAATTAAACAAAAAAATCAATTTATAAAAATTTTAAAACTAGAACCATTTATAAAATCACATAACTATAATTTTCAATTTGTATTAAATTTGATTTGATTGGTTTGGTTAATTTTTGTGTCGTCTTATCATATATTACACATCAAGTTACTATTATCAAATGTATAAAACTAAGGCATTAAAAGTATAAAGTCGCTCATCAACTATTCTGATTTCAATTTAAAAAAATTAGTTCCAGATTGTCTGTCAATCTTAACGAACCGAGTTTGAACTCGTCAAGGTCGAACTTAATACTATTTATTTTGTTAACTTATAAATATATTTATTTAAGAGTTCGTAAATATATTCGTTTAAAAACTCACAAATATATTCATTTAAAACTATTATATTTTATATCTTACATATTTTTCAAATAATTTTATAATTTTTAAATAAAAAAGTTTTGTGTTTATTAAAGTTTTATCATTAATTGTTGATTTTTTTAAAAAAGTTACTCTAATACATTTTACTTTTGAATTTTGTTATCGAGTTTGAATTTAAATTTAAGTTTTGATCATTATTAGTAATATGTCAAATTTGAATTAAACTCATTAATTATAATAAACGAATTATTTACGAATCGTACTTAAATTTAAATATAAAAATTTAAATTAAATTCAAGCTGAATTTAAATATATGGTAGATCTATATGAATAAAATTTGATATCATTAATATTTTATTCGATTCGGTTGTGTGACAAGACTTATAAATATGATTTGGAAAAAATACTTCCTCCAATTTGAACTTCTTCAAAGTGAAGGTGGTAAATTATACTCATGTTGATAGTCACCGTCTCACGCCTATAGAGGAACTGTCACTGCCACACGGCGAGATGAAGCAGTGTGGTAACCTTTTTTGTCAGTTTTTAATGTCCCCATTTAATTGAATTGTGATTATGTAGGCCAACAGTTCTTTATTTTTTTGTATCCCCATTTAATATAAAATAAAAAAAAACAAACTTTTAACAAGAAAAGTAAAGAAAAAATAGTTCCGAACAATTACTTTTGCTTAATCTTATGAAATGAAAATTGTCCTTTTAACTTTCAAGAATGACAACAAACAAAGTTTGGGGCGGGTTTTTTTCATTCTCATCTCTAAAACTCTGCTTTCCATTCTCTGTCATAATTTCTTTTTATTATTGCCGGGACGAAAATCTCTGATTCCGAATTTGATTATTTATTTTTATTAAAATTTTTATTTTAATAATAAAAATAATTTTATTTTAATTAATTAGTTAATTATATAATTATTTAAATAAAAAAATATTTTTTACTTAATGCATATATATTCTGGACAAAAAATGTATATGTCGTTCTCGTTTAAAAATAAAAAATTTGAAATGGAAGCAGAAGATAAAAAAAAATAGATAAAAACAAACTAAAGGACATGACATTACCGGTGAATATTGGTTCACAAATCACAATATAAAAAATAAATTTGATAATATTTATAAATTTGGTAAAAATATAGAATGAATTCATTCATTTAATCTGAAGTAGTGGTATTTATACAAGAGGAAGAAAAGTAGAAAAGAAACTCTAAGCTAAAGCTATTAAAACATGTGAACAAAATAAGTTGACAGCTTTTTCCTCCAACCATAACTAACACTGTCACGTCAGTAAACCTTTAGAAATATCAAAGATGCTAATTGAACCTTTTCGCAACATCTGATTGGATATAAAATCATATGAAAGAATTTCAACTCTATTACCCCTGCAAGTTGAGGAGTGCAAGGATTCCACACTCCAAGATTGAGAGTGAGATCTTTGAATGCTGCTAATTGTAGAGCTTTGGTAAAAACATATGCGAGTACGAATTGGCAGAAGTTTAATGACACCTTAAACTATGTGCTTGGTTTGGTCATGAAATATAGGATTTTCTACTATTTGAATGGCAGAAAGATTGTCCCCAAAGATTTTGGCAGGCTTAGGACGAAAAGATATATTTTGCAAAAGATACACCAACCACTGAACTTTAGTCGTGGCAATAGTCAAGGTATGATACTATGGCTCTAAACTAGATTTGGAAATAAAACTTTGTTTCTTGGATTTCCAAGAAAAAAGAGAATCTCCAAGAAATATATAGTTATTCTAAACTGACCTCCGAGTGAGAGGAGCTATTATAAGAATTCATGCGTCCCAAATTTTATTCACACATGTAATGAGCATGATAAAAAAGACTTGAGTTTTAAAGAATGTGGGAGATGAAACAAATTAACCTAAAGTCGAAGAAAAATTATGCACTTATATATATATATATATATATATATATATATAATTTTGAGCATGCAGAGATCGTTCTTGCATTTTGCATTAACTGACATATCCACTACCTCAATATAATTATTTACTAATATTATATTTTTATTGTTATTATTCAATGTTAATTTCAAAAAAGCTTGTAATGGTAATACTTAACGGCTTTAGGAGAGGAATAACGCATAATTTTTTAAATAATAATAATAATAATAAAAGGTAGTGACCATAAATGGAACTTATGCTAAACAATCAAAAATGGGTATCTAATGAAAGAAAAACAAAAACAAGAACAAAAGAAAGAAAGGTAAATCTAGAAAAAGATTAGAGCATGAAAAGAAACGAATTTAAAGAGACAAACTTTATCATCTTTGTCCAGATCTCACGGTAAAAAAATCGTAATCTGATTATATTAATAAATATTGCACAAAAAGACTCAATCCATCTAGAAAAGACCTAGCTAGCTCTACTAGCGGTAATATCTTAATTCTTTTTTTATATATATAAAAAAATTATGATTAGCACTTATTAAAAGATAAAATATTTTATATTCACCATTACCATCTAATCTCATCTGTTAGTCATCTATTAGCGTTGGGGTTTTCTTTTGCATATTAAAAAACAATTATGAATGATCCTTTTTTGTAGATAAGAAAAGGTCCATTCCCATTGGAAAAACTAGTTATAAAGTTCCCTGTTTGCCTTGTAAAGTATGTACATGGCATCTTAGTGGTTTGGCATAGGTAGGTAGGTAGCTATATAAATATAATTATACACATACACACCCCTTTTGTCGAGGACTATGTGGGTGCGATTGGAATCAAATATTAATTAATTAAAGTGAAATGGTTGATTATTAATTAAGAAATTGTGATGTGCCTACAATATATAATTAATGTTTTGGTTGAAGCATGCAATTTTATTTTGTCCTGTTACAAAAAGAGGCATGAATAATGGGCAATTGATTAAAATATGAACATCCATTTAAATAGTGTGAAATGATGATGGTGTTTGCCCATCGCAACCAATAAGCAAATGTGATTCAATTTTAATAAAATGAGTGTCATTTTTAAGAACAAAATTATCTATCCCTCTTTCTCTCTCTCTTTTCTTCTTCTTTTCTTTTTATCTAAAAACAATGTACAACTCGCTTTCTTCTTGTTTTTGATTTGCTATGGGCATGAAGATGAAAATTGCTACTCAAAATTAATTTTTTTAACCCAAAAATTAGTTCTCTTTAAAAAAATATCACATAGATTTTTTTAACCCTAGAATTAATTTTTTTATAAAATAATCTCAATCTAAAATTGAAATTTTAAGTGGCAGCAGTTTTAACTTGTTACCATATTTTTAATCAGGCAACAGTTCCCAGAAATTGTTGCCTTATTTTAAATAAAGCAACAATTTACTTAACTTTGTTGCCTTAAATAATACAAAATTTTGAAATTTTTGTAACAATTTTAAATTGCTGCTAATTTGCTACTAAGGCCACAGTTTTGAATTTGCTGTCAAAGATGCGTTGCGAAAAGTTGATTATGTGATAGTGTTTGGAGCTAAAATTTTAATTTGGGTCCATGATGTTATGTTGGGCTGCTAACAATATATGTCATATCATTTATCTACTTAGTTTCAAAATTTTCACATGTATTTAGTGTTGTGGAAATCGGATTAGTTTCCACCAAAGTGAATAATTGTGCCAAAAATTAAGACAAAGAAAAATTCACAGGTAGTTGGTGGAGTCACAAATGGTCTCCCTTAAAAACCAACTTTCTTAGACTCTTAGAGTCTTGGTGACAGAATTTTTCCTAGATAATTTAAAGCACAATATATCACAAAGTAAAAGACCAGACAATAGGTATTAAATAGAAATAAAAAGAACACCAGAATTTAACGAGGTTCGGCCAATTATGCCTACGTCATCGGACACTACTAAAATAATATTTCACTATTTCAAAGAAATATTACAAAGTGAAATATTACAAGAGAGAGAGGAAAAATACAACCAATCTTAAAAGTAGAGGGATTGGTGTTTTTGGGATGAATTGTTAAGAAGAGGATGAAGCCTTTTTATAGGCTAACATTTTCCTTCCTCCCTCTCCCACTTCCGATGTGGGATTGGGAGATTTCTATTTCAACAAATCTCCACCTTGGCGATCTCACAATTCCAAACAAACATTCTCTTTACAAATTTCAGTAATGTCTCCAAATGCGCTTCAAAGCGCTCAATTTCAAATTCTGAGGACATTTATCAAGTCCAAACAATGTTGGAACTTGATACCTGTCACAACTTTTATTACCATATCTGCGGGATTTTCAGCAGTCAAAATCTTCTGAAATAGTATCCCACCATCTTCAAGAATTCCCCGTACAAAATGATATCGAACATCGATATGCTTCGTCCTTGTATGATAAACTTGATTCTTTGCCAAACAAATAGCACTTTGACTATCACAATGCACTTTGACATGCTTCTGACCAATTCCCAAGTCATTCAACAACCCCTGAAGCCAAATTATCTCCTTAACAGCTTCTGAAACTGCCATGTACTCTGCCTCTGTTGTAGACAAAACAACTGTTGACTGTAAGGTGGACTTCCAACTAACCGGTGCCTTTGCAAGTGTGAACACATAACCGGTAGTAGATCGACGTTTGTCTAAATCACCTGCATAGTCGGAATCACAATATCCAACTATATACTGACCACTTTTCTCATCCCGCTTAAACATTATACCAACATCTACAGTATTCTGAATATACCGTAGAATCCATTTCACAGCTTGCCAATGTCCTTTATCAGGATCATGCATGTACCTGCTCACAACTCCAACTGCTTGTGAAATGTCAGGCCTCGTACACACCATTGCATACATCAAGCTACCAACATCATTTGCATATGGAACCTTTGACATATATTCTTGTTCTTCATCACTTTTCGGAGATAAAGATGCACTGAGCTCAAAATGAGGAGCAAGTGGAGTACTAACTGGTTTTGTCTTCTCATTTATCCCAAAACGCTTTAGTACTTTTCTCATATATTGTTTCCGAGTCAAATAAAGTCTCCCCAATTTTCTGTCTCTGCATATTTCCATACCGAGAATCTTTTTAGCTTCCCCTAAATCCTTCATTTCAAATTCCTGATTTAGTTGAGCTTTTAACTTCTGAATCTCTCCCTCATCTTTCGAAACTATCAGCATATCATCAACATAAAGGAGAAGATAGATAAAGGAACCATCCCGTAGCTTGCGTAAATATACACAATGATCATATTTGCTTCTTGTGTATTTCTGCCTTATCATAAACTTATTAAATCGTTTGTACCACTGTCTTAGAGATTGCTTCAATCCATACAACGATTTGCTCAACTTGCACGCCAAATTTTCTTTTCCAGCAACTTTAAATCCTTCTGGCTGAGTCATGTAGATTTCTTCTTCTAAGTCTCCATGTAAAAATGCAGTTTTTACATCCAGCTGAACTAGTTCCAGATCAAATTGTGCTACCAAGGCCAGCAGTATTCTTATGGAGGAATGTTTTACAACTGGAGAAAACACTTCATTATAATCAATTCCCTCCTTCTGAGCGTAGCCTTTAGCTACCAATCTTGCCTTGTAGCGGATATCATTCTTATCAGGAAATCCGTCTTTCTTTGCATAAACCCATTTACAGTCAATTGCTTTCTTTCCCTTTGGCAGACTTGATAGCTTCCATGTCTGATTCTTTTCAAGGGACTGCATCTCTTCTTCCATAGCCTTTCTCCACTTTTCTTCTTCTGAGATTTGAATAGCTTCACAATAAGTGGAAGGAATCTCATCATCTACTGAAGATGTATAATTAGTCATATCTTCAAGTTGAGCAGGTTTCTTAATATTCCTTTTCGGCTTTCATAATGCAATTGGCTCAAGTTGCTGAGGAGGTTCTTGTGCTGAAACCTCTGCTTCCTCATCTAATCCATTTTCTACCATTATCTCATCTTCTTCCATAGGAGTAATTTTATCAGACTTTACAATTGCTGGATCAATAATTCTTCTTCTATCAAACTCCACCTGTTTGGGAGTTTCCTTCACCTGCTGTGGAGAACCATCTGTCTGCTCCTTTGTTACCTTTAACATGGTAGACTCATCAAAGGTAACATCTACTAAAGATTATTTTCTTCGTCTCTAGGCACCATAGTCGATATCCTTTGATACCAGAGGATATCCCCATAAAGATAGTTTTCTTTGCCCTTTGATCTAACTTCGATTCCTTAACATGATAGTATGTAGTGGAACCAAATACATGTAAGGAATTATAATCTGTAGCAGGTTTTCCATACCACACCTCCAAAGGTGTTTTGCCATTGATAGCAGTTGATGACAAACGATTAATGAGATGACATGCGTATGTTACAGCCTCAGCCCAAAACTGTCTGCCTAATCCAGCATTAGACAACATACATCGAACTTTCTCCAGTAGAGTTCGGTTCATGCGTTCAGCCACCCCATTCTGTTGTGGTGTATTTCTAACAGTGAAATGTCGAACAATTCCTTCATTTCTGCAAACTTTCATGAAGGGATCACTTGTGTACTCTCCACCATTGTCTGTTCGAAGACACTTGATCTTTCTGCCCGTCTGAGTTTCTACCATCTTCTTCCAGATGAGAAAAACTCCCAACACTTCATCCTTTGTCTTCATTGTATACACCCATACTCTTCTTGAACAATCATCAACAAAGGTAACATAGTAGTGTTTACCTCCCATTGAAGCAGTTTTGGAAGGACCCCATACATCTGAGTGAACATAATCCAGAATACCCTTGGTATCATGGATTGCAGTGCCAAACTTCACTCTCGTCTGCTTCCCTTTGATGCAATGCTCACAGAAGTCTAATTTGCATGTTCGCACTCCTTGCAATAATCCTTGATTTGCCAGAAGTTTCAAGGATTTTTCGCCTGCGTGCCCCAAGCGCATATGCCACAATCTGGTTGTTTCTAGCTCATGGTCATCATTAGAAACTGCTTCTGTTGTTCCAACAACTGTATTGCCTTCATAGTAATACAAGTTGTTGCTCCTTTGAACTCCTTTCATCACCACAAGTGCTCCAGATATAACCTTCATTATTTCATTTTTAATGATTATAGTGAAACCCTTTCTCCCAAGGATTCCCATAGAAATAAGATTTTTCGTCAGACTGGGCACATATCTTACGTCTGTCAGAGTTCTGATTGATCCATCTCGATTCCTCAACTGGATTGAACCAATTCCAGTTGTTTTGCAAGGGCTGTCATTTGCTGTATAGACAACTCCACCTTCAATTTCTTTAAAATCGAAAAACCATTCCCGATTGGGACACATATGGTGGCTACAGCCTGAATCCAGGATCCAAGCAGTCGAACTGCTTATTGATGGCATCAATGCTAATGAAAAATCTGAATCATCACATTCAGCTACATTTGAATCTGCAACAGCCTTGCCTTTGCCAGATTTGCTTCTCAACTTAGGACAATCTTTCTTCCAGTGCCCCTTTTCTCGACAAAAGGCACATTCATTTTTGCTCACTCTGGACTTTGATCTGTCTTTCTTTCCCCTGTTTTTATTTTTCGAACAACCTCTTACTATCAAAGCTTCTGCTGCTCCACTAGTGCTATCCTTCTTGTCTTTTCTCCTCAATTCATAGCTGTATAGTGCAGCACATACGTCACTAAGAGACACTTCAGCTTTCCCATGGAGTAGAGTAGTTTCTAGAAACTCAAACTCCTCAGGAAGGGATCCCAACAGCATTAGGGCCAAATCTTCATCTTCAAATGTCACATCCAAGTTCATCAGATCTGCTACAAGTTGATTGAAATTGGTGATGTGATCATTCATCGTGGTACCGAGAACATATGTGAATCTGAACAGCCTTTTTTTCATATGAAGCTTATTTTAACTGCTCTTTTTCAAGAATTTTTCCTCCAGTGCCTTCCATAATTTACTTGCAGAAGTTTCTTTACAAAAGACATACTTCTGCTCTCTGGACAGGCACGAACGAATTGTACCACATGCCAAATGATTGATTGTCTTCCATTCCTTCTCATCTGCACCTTTTGGCTTTTCTCCCTCAATGGCAATGTCTAAGCCTTACTGAAATAAGGCGTCTAGAACTTCACCTTGCCACATGCCGAAATGGCCTGTACCATCAAAAATCTCCACTGCAATTCTCGTATTTGTCACAGCAGTTCTCGCCAAAATTGATGAAGTAGAAGCTGCTGTGTCCATCGTGGATTTTTGTCCGTCTCTTGCCATTTCCTCTTTAAGACTATTTAATAGCTTTCAATTGCGGAATACCCAAGGAAACCAAGGAAACCTTTCTGATGTGGAAGATCAGCTTACGCCGCAACCACAGAGCATAAACTCAGTAACCTTGGCTCTGATACCAATTGTTGTGGAAATCGGGTTAGTTTCCACCAAAGTGAATAATTGTGCCAAAAATTAAGACAAAGAAAAATTTCCAGGTAGTTGGTGGAGTCACAAATGGTCTCCCTTAAAAACCAACTTCCTTAGACTCTTAGAGTCTTAGTGACAGAATTTTTCCTAGATAATTTAAAGCACAATATATCACAAAGTAAAAGACCCGACAATAGCTATTAAATAGAAATAAAAAGAACACCAGAATTTAACGAGGTTCGGCCAATTATGCATACGTCCTCGGACACTACTAAAATAATATTTCACTATTTCAAAGAAATATTACAAAGTGAAATATTACAAGAGAGAGAGGAAAAATACAACCAATCTTAGAAGTAGAGGGATTGGTGTTTTTGGGATGAATTGTTAAGAAGGGGATGAAGCCTTTTTATAGGCTAACATTTTCCTTCCTCTCTCTCCCACTTCCGATGTGGGATTGGGAGATTGCTATTTCAACATTTAGTGTAGTTGTGTATGGAGAGTACGTTAAAATATCTCATAATGACTGGTTATAAGACATATAAATGACATAACATAGTATGATAAAAATCAAAAAAATATATTTAGAAATCCCTTAATAGCACTTGAAAATGTATGACTCTCTTATAAATTTGTACCATTTCATGTGCTATTAGTTATGTTTTATTTAGTTTTTATTTAAATTTAGATATTATTGTATTTTGTTGTTGTTTTTCAGTCGTTTGAACTTGAGAAAGTGTTTTTTCTTTGGGTAAAATAGAGTCAAATAGAGCAAATTTACATCAATTTTCAAGTCCAAGCCAAGAAATGAATCAAAAGAGTACAAAAAATTTGAAAAATAATTAGAGGTCGGACATGGGCACAGGGCACTTACATGGGCATGGAAGCATACGTGTAATTGCCCATGGATTTTTTTTTTAAAAAAAAAAGAGAAAAACAGTGCTAACCCCACATGTTCTAAAACAAATAAATCAGCACCCTTTTTGGTGTTTCGAATTTCTGTACCAATAAGAGAGATAAAACCTAAGGTGAGTCATTTTTTAATCCAATATACTATGGTATAAATTACATGGCTTTTGCTATTATACATCTGGTGTATAGATTAACCTGAATTTTTACCTACGATAATTTGTTAACTTGATGCCTAAGTTAATACTAAGTAATATATGGAAGTCACAGATCTCATTATTATCATATTGCATTTTCTCATTCTTAGGAATTGGTGCCTCAAAATTAAATTATTTTCAGACTAAGTATAAATTGCCAAGAAAATTTTATATTATATTAATGCTATTGTTTTTATTAATAAATGATATAATAATAACAATACCAGTTTAACCACCAATGACCATGTGAAGTCAAATCTTGAAGATATTTCTCATTTATTTCAAAAACAAATAAAATGCTTACTCCGATAACTCTATGCTCAGAATTGAAACCAACTCTCATTAATTGTGCCAGTAAACGGATTATTGTAGTATTAATTTTAATTTTTTAAATCGATTTTTATAAAATTAAAAGGTAAGTTATTTAAAAAGAGTTAAATAATATCACTAGTTTGACATAAATATTAAAAAATGTTAATTGTCTCAAAATGTTTGTCCCTTTTAGCTTTAGGACTAAAATTAAGAAAAACATTAATAATTTGACAAATTGATTATAATATCCTTTTAAAAATTGAAAATAGAGTTTGAGAATTTTATTAAGATTGAGAATTGTAAAGTAATAGTAATTAAAGCAAGTCGTAAAGTTGGAAAAAAAAGTAAAAAAATTGTTTTCTTTTCACAATATGGACAATATTTTTGAATCCAAATTTTCTCTAAAATGGGCAAATATTTTGAAACCAAGGGAATATTAGTAAAATAGATAACCTAAGAATTAGAACATATTGATTAATGATATGCTTAACACTAAATAATACATTTTATTGGTGTTTCAAACATGAGCATTAATTAACGGGATTTTTTTAAAAAATCAGATTATAAATTTATAATCTGATTTTTGGAAAATTTATCAGCATAATTAATGGAACACAATTTATAATAATAATAATAATAATAATAATAATAATAATAATAATAATAATAATAATAATAATAATAATATTCCTTTCATTTTATGACTTTTTTTTTTATTGATTTGTAGCCTATTTAAAGACTTGATCTCTGTAATTTTCATCACCACTACTTAGAACAATCAATACAATTTCTCTTAGTTTCTTATTTTCCATTGCCCAATTTAGTTCTCTTTGCTTTCTATGCATCAATAGCCCAAGGGGATTAAATTCATCTACAGTATATTCCTTATATAAAGCTCAGGAGGTAATCCTTGTCTGCTCATTTTAAGTCCAACAATCCTTCCTTGTTTGCCAAATATAAAGTTGCTTTGTGTTAATTTTTAACACATTATATCTTTTGATTCTTTAGGTGATCCACACAATTTCCAAGAGATTTTTAAGAATAAACACTTGTATAAAATAAAAAGAAAATGATTGTGAAATAAATTTCAACTTAAGCTATTATCAAAGTGCTTTATTAATATGGACTAACTGAAAATTTATTTATTTAATTAATTTAATTATTATTAATTAATTTTTTCAAAAAATCATTAGTTAGATATTAAGTATTTTATGAATAAAAAATTAATTTAAAATTAATAGTTAAGAAAACAATCAATTTTGATAATTAAATGAGCGAATTCAACAATTTTTAGTTGATAGATTTAATGACACAAAATGGGTAAAGTTGGATAACCAAAATCATAATTCCGAGAAAAAATTACTAAGGAAAATAATCCCTCTAAAATTTTCAATTAATTTTTTTTTAACGCAATTTTGTGAGAGAATTTAAAGCTATCATGCACATCTTTATGCTGTAATTCAGTAAATTATAATTATGTTGATACACTTCTTCTTTCTCTAATTATTATGCTTCTTCTTTCTCTAATTATGCTTTGGAAATTGTAATTATTATATATATAAATATGGATAAAACAAGTTGCATGTTAAATTGATTGAATTAATTAACCTACTGATCACTTAATATAATGATCATAATTAAAATAAGTAATTTAGCGGTTATAAACACTATGATTTATCTATATATATATAGTGTCTTTTTATCTCTTATTTCATCTAGTGATATACGTGCTTTGGTTAGCATCATAGTTGGTTGAATTTGCTGAGAAATTGTAACTTATCTCTTGAACACAGTAAAAAGTATTTAAATTATACATTTTATTTTGAAATAAGAATTTGATGCCGGTAAAAATTAAAATATATTTGTATAATTTTGACGATTAACTTCAAAACTAGAGATTAAAGCTTTTTCAATTTTTTATATTATGAAAAAGATAAATTATATATTGAAAACTGATGATATTTTAACACTTTTTTAAAAAAAATATGAAATTGATGTGAAAGAATAAAAGAAAAAAAAAAAGAGAGAGAAGATTTTCTTTCTTAGCTAATGCCTAATGGTAATGAAAGCTTGGCCCAATAGCATATATAGCATTTTCGCACCTTTAAAAGCACTTGAAAGCAGCCTAATTTGGATTTTATTTGTTTCAAGAAAAAGCTTAGGCCGAAGACATAAAACCCATAATTCCATACTATGACACATGTGAGGACAGTTCTAATGCCTTCCATTTTCAATGGCACACCTCAACAAAATCCATAATGGTAATTTGATTTATTGATATAGTTTAATCAATAATTATATATTTTCATATAAAAATGCTTAATATATAAAATTTACTTGTAAAGTTATTCAAAATGCCATTCATATATTTTCAATTTTGAAAATCACTTTTTGCACACTTTAAATCGTAAAAAAAAAATGTAGCTTTCACACCTCCTTTTAACACACGTAATAGAGAGCAGCAAAGAATGATATACTGATAAGATATTAGCAACATGAAAATTCAAGAAGATGAAGGAACTGCCATTTTACTTCAAGTAAACAAAGTGGAGAAAAGTGTACCATACTTATGTACAACAAATGAAACTAATCTAACCAATAAGAGTTTGATAACCCATCTAATCTATCTAACTTTGAATAGAATGACTATAGTCATAAGACTATAGCTAAAAGTTAGTTCATTGTTAAATAAATACATGTTATACATCCCTCTTACGGTTGACATCATTGAGGATCAATCAATCCAAACTTGGCAAGAATAGCCTTGAACTGAGGAGCTAAAAGTGCCTTAGCGAGGATATCAATGAGTTGCAAATGAATGGATACATATTTAGGTGCAATGAAACATTCTTTGAACTAATTCCTCACGATATGGCAGTTGATACCTAGATGCTTTTTCCGCTCATAAAATACTAGATTTGTTGTGATGTGCAGAGCAGATCTTTTGTCATACCAAAGGAAGATAGGTTAAGAAATTAGACTCCAAGTTAGGGAATTAGACTCCAAGGTCAGCTAAATATATGAAATCCATTGAAGTACATAAACGGTAGAAGCAAGGCTACAATATTCTACTTGTTTGTCTTATAGGAAATAATTGTATCACCTAAAATAACACAATAACCAGACAAAGACTTCCTGGTTTGTGGGCAAGCAACCCAATCACTATCGTTATATGCTAAAAGAGCTATGTTATTACCTATAGGATAAAAGAGACCTAGTGATGGTAAGCCTTTCAAATATTTAACTATATGCAATGCTGCTTCCCAAGACGATTGAGAAGGATTGGACATAAATTGACTAAGTTCTTGTACACTATAGTTGATATCAGTAAATATTGGTATTGTTTATGTCATATCCGCTAACTTAAGCATCGAGTTGCACATGTCGTAAAGTTGACGCGTTTGACCGATCAGAGTCTAAATTTAGATTTTGATATGGATTAATTAAGTAATGATTTAATTATGTTGATATATGCTTAATAAAGTATATAAAAAGTTTAAAGAAGTTGATTTACGGTAAATGACTAAATTGCAAAATTTAATAAGTTTTTATGTCAATTTGCAATTTATCAAAAGTTTAAGGATTAATGAGATATTTGCTATTTAACATATTAAAATTGGACATCAAATATGGATTGGCCAGCCATATCATGATGGAAAAAGATTAAAATGTTAATTAAGCTAAATATCAAAGTATATGGTCAAAAATTGGTGGGTCCCACATGAGGACTTTTGTTATCTTCTTCTTTCTTCCTTTTCTTCTTCTCTTTCTTTCTTTTCTTCTTTCTTTTATGCCCAAACCACTCACGCCATCCACCTTGTGAATCCTCCATAACCAACCTTGAGTTCTAGTGAGAGAAAGGAAGGTAAGAGAGAGAAAAGAACAAGCAAAGTGATTTTCATGATCTAAAAGTCTTAAAGAAGCTTGGAAGAGTAAGAAGAAGGAAGAACAAACAAGTTTAGTGGAGAGAGAGAATCTCCAAGGTTGTGATCAAGTGAAGAAAAGTGTAAAGGTAAGAAGCTTTTCTTCTTTTCTTTCATATTTTTCTTAAGGAAGTTGGGGTTTTAAGCTCATTTAAAGCTTAAATGGAAGAGAGAGAGTTTAGGGTTTTGTGAGAGAGAGTTTAGGATTTAGAAAGTTTTGAGAAATTAGGGTTTTGATGATGATTTTTTAATGTTGTAAGAGTTCCAAGTGACAATGAACAAACTCAATGGAGTAAAGGCAAAAAGAAAGCTACCTAGAAGAGTGAAGGAGAAAAATAGAGGTTTGTGAATAATTTAAGGCAATAGCCTATCTTTGTTTGAAATAATGCATGTTTAACATGATAATTAATGATTGAATTGCACTAATGATGATTATGGCATGAAACCATAGGTTTAGATATAAAGAATGAGATTTTGTGATATGTTAAGTTAAGTAATGTATGTTAGAGAATTAAGTTATGATAAAGGCATTTATATGTATTGGAACAAGATATGTTGAGTAAAAGACTTTAGAAATGCATGAGTTTGTATTAGGTATGACTTGGTGAAAATAAAAATGAATAAGGAAAATGAATATGCATGTTTCCCGTAGATAGTCACGGGCGTGAATTTTAGGTCACGAGCGTGAACTTGCTAAGTTCACAGGAGTGACTGAATTGCATCACGGTTGTGACTTTTGTGTGGTAATGACACTATTCATTCCAGAAGCATTCACGACTTTTAATCACAGACGTGAACTAATTCAGGTATGAATTAGTAATCATAGTTGTGAATGCTCTGTTTTTAGTAATTATGAATATTGTTAACTAATGAAATATTCAGGTTAGTGAATGAAAAGATATTATTTATCCAGTAAAATAAGAATGTTGATATGTTTGGAAAGGTAATTAAGTAAAGATATATGAATAATGTGGAAATATGAATATGCCCATTACTCTAACTCTGAACTAGAGACAGGATAGAGGACATGTCATTATGGGGGCAATCGGTACCGTACTATATGAGATATTTCTCAGTCAATGTGGCTTTAACTCTGGGAGAGCTATTGACCTAAGATGTTCAGTTAAACATACAAAAATTGAGGACAATGTGGCTTTAGCTCTAGGAGCGCCTTTAGTCCGGTAATTCATATTTGATGATATATTACTTAATCAATGTGGCTTTAGCTCTGAGAGTGACATTGATTTGAGAAGCTTAGATGAGCCAGATAGTGGACAGGGTGGCTATAGCTCTAGAAGCGCCCCTAATCCATAACCCGTATCCAGTTAGTTCAATTTAGATTGATGTGGGAGAACTAATGAAATTAAGTTGAAAGATAATGCAAAATAATATGAAATTAATATAGAATGTTAAAGAGATGAAAATAGTAACTTATAATTATAGATAAATGAAAATAACATTGTACATGTTTGCATGATACTCATAATCATATGAAATAGGGACATGAGGAGAAGAATAACATGAAAAGATATTAATGCATAAAATGACATATGTTAATGCTTGTTGCATAACATAGTATATTGCCTTATTTTTATGCACCACTAAGCCTAGACCTTAACGTGAGAGTTTTTCTTCTGCGCAGATATAGAAAGGTAGCCGAAGGTTGTAGATAAAACAAGCGGTGATCCTAGTCAATTAAAATTGCTGATCTTGAAATAGTGGGTCACAATCTTTTAAACTTTTATATTTTGCTTTTCATATTATATACTTTCAGATTTGTAAATTGACTTTCATGGTTTGTTAAGAATTAACTTGATATTTATAATTACTATCTTATGTAAATAAAATGTATATTATTTCTTGTATATCTATGAGCTAAAAGTTTTTAAAAAAAATTATGTATGACTTTCTAGCATTTATTAAAATAGTAATTTGAAAAAGTCACTGTAGCACTTCCTTATTCGAACACGTGCTGTTTGGGTAAGGGGGTGTTACAGTTTAGGATTAGCTAGTGGAGATGAAGTTAGATCAATTTTGAAACCTTTAGGCATTGGAGTGGGCATAGATTTTACACCAATGAGTCTTGTATCAAGGAGAATATCTAAGATGTATTTTCTTTGAGAAGTATAAGTGCCTTGAAAAGATTTGGCTATCTTCAAACCTAAAAAATACTTTGCAATACCCATATCCTTAATGGTAAATTTGTCATGCAATAACTTTTTAACTACGACAATATCATCTTCTGAAGGATTTGCAAGAAGGACATCATAGATAAACTAGAAGCATAAGAAAGCTACTGCAATCTTTTTGATGAATAGATAATAGTTCATGGCTAGATTGGTGAAAACCAAATGTTGATAACTAACTGGTAAGTTCCTGGTTCCACTATCTTGAAGTTTGCTTCAAACCATATAAGACTATTTCAATATACAAACTTCATTTGGTTTAGCATTTGTTTATCCTTCAAGAGAAAGAAGATAAATATCTTCATCTATGAACCCATAAAGGAATGTTTTATTTATGTCCATCTGATAAATTGACCAATAGTTGGCAGTGGTAAGAGCAATAAAATTGTAAAACTTAGTTATGGGAGAAATTCATTCAAAATAATTAGCACTTGTTGTTTAATTGAACCGTTTTACGATAAGTCTAGCTTTGAACCGGTCCACACTTCCATTAGGTTTAAACTTTTATAAATCCACTTGAGCTAATTCCTTTCTTGCATGCAGGCTAGAAAAGAACCAAACCAATCATGTGCTTTTCAGATTTTGGTTCAAAATAAAGCTTGTTCAAGATTATTTGTTAATCTTAATGAACTAAGCTTGAGCTCAAATCCAAGCTTAAAATTTTTTTTCGAGCTCGAGTTTGAATTTAATACTATTTGGTTCATTAGCTTGCGAATATGCTTATTTAAGAGTTTACGAAGGTGTTCATTTAAAAGCTTATAAAAGTGTTCATTTTAAAGTCCATGAATGTGTTCATTTAAAAGCTTGTGAATTTGTTCGTTTAAAATCTTGCAAATATTTTCATTTAAGATTCATTTATATTATATTTTATTATCAAATTTGACATGTTGTCATTATTAGTTAACTAACCGAACTTGAATTTTTGTCATCATTAATTAACAAGTCGATCTTGAACTAAACTCATTAAGCATAATAAGTGAGTTATTTATGAACGGAGCTCAAGTTGATCGTGAGCTTAATAATTTTGAAATAAGTCGAGCTCAAATTTAAATATAAAATTTTAAATCGTGCTTGAGTTATATGATAGATTTAAATGAAATGAGCTCTAGTAAGTGAGCTATTTATGAAATGAGTTCGAATTGATTGCGAGCTTAATAATTTTAAAATGAGTCAAGGTTGAATTCAAATATAAAAGTTTAAATCGAGCATGAGGTCTATGACATATTTAAATGAACAAGCTCTAGCTCATCAATATTCAACTCGACTCAGTTCAATTACAGTATTAATGAGGTGTCTTAAAGGCAATCACCTTGGACACTTGATGTACATATTTATTATTTAATAAAGTCATTTTCGTTATATTCTATTCATTAATATGAATTAATATATATCTTAAACTATTTAATGAAATCAATAGTATATAACACAATATGAGAGAAATCATTATGAGATTCTTATCATGTGTAATTGTGGTTATATCTAAATGATCTGAAGTCATAAGATTAACAAGATGAGATATTGTTAATTTGGATAGACTAACATATATTGAACTTCTTGATTAGGTCAAGCAGTTGATCTTATAAAATGTAGATATGAGATATTTAGAGTTAATATGTAGATGTTTGCTAGAGTAATTAAGTATATTGGATGACCTAGCTATGAGATAATCATATAGATTATCTATTCAATGTCAGTGATGGTCTCATCATGACAATCGTGCAAGGATCTTTCAATTTGAAATGCTCAAGATTATCTTAAATATTGAATCCTATACTTTAACTCCATTCCTTATTGCCTCTGAGAGGTCTCTTATAATGTGGTGATTGAGTATAATATAAAATATTTGAAGATAGTTGAGTAGTCAACAAGTGATTCACCACCACTGATAGAAGAAAAGTATACATATGGCCTTTTATGGAGATCATTACTCGAAAATACTTTGTCGAGATCATTACTCGAAAATCTTTGTGGAGATCATTACTCAAAAATCCTTGGCTGAGGTGAATATGTCTTGAAGATAGTATTCAAGTACATATCTAACAGAGTAATAAGTCTTATAAAAAAGAACTAAATCATTTGGACTAAACGTGATGTAATCAGTTTAGTGGGAGTAGACACATAATCCATACTCTGAACCAAATGAGGTAGAGTGTGGTGGAGTGATGAATTGCATAATAATCATCTATAAAAGATTTATAGTCAAACCACTGACTTTCTAATTAATTGGGAGGTCATGATATATTGCTAGATATTGCTCATGATTTGTTCAAAATTATGCAATGATTTAAGTTGCCAATATAATCGAGAACTAATAGATCACATACATAAAAGTTTTTGAAGAACATGTGAAATGGGTTTTGGATTGGATCTAAAAGAGAAGAGAGAGAAAACTTGGATAGGGCAGAGTTGCTATCGTGAAAGTTGCTATGTAGTCGCAACATGTCTTGGTCGCAATAATATATTGTAGTTGTTATTGCATGTCGTGGTTACACAAGATGTTATCGAGATCGCTAAATGTCTAAGTTGACATAAGTATTATGTAATCCGGACAAGTTGCGGTCTTGAATCATAGTGGTGCAACCATACCTACTATTATTTAAAAAGAATGCCTGATGGATTTAATGTCCTTAAACCTAAATGGGATTAAAGGGCATATAAATACCTCGCTTTAGGACATTTTTTATTAGCCTCCATCCAAGATAAAAGATTTATATCTCTCATATTTCCATCTCTCTCACACATTATTGATCTTCCATAGCTGGCTTGGATCATCAACCATTCATTGTCTGAGAGGTTTTCTTCTTCATCCTTTGTGTGGATACTCTTTGAGACAATCCTAGCTTTAGATTGTTATAATTTGCTACAACCCAATAAAATGGAAAACTCACAAATCAAGAGTTGATTTTTCAGGAGTAATCTTTTCATCCATTTGATGGTTTATATCCAATTTTGAATTATATAGGCTTAATCTATGGGCTTTGGGTTAAATAAATTTCAATCTTCTACTGTAATATGTATGAGATATATGGCCTAAAATCCATCAATGGTATTAGAGCCTCTTTATGTAAATCAATTTTGGATTTAATTGATGAATCAATGAGATTGGTTGGAAAATGGCATTTTGGTATTCCTCTTCATTTATTAACATGTTTGGACATATTTTGGCCATGTATTTCTTTTGATCTTTTAACCAAATATTAATATGATGATATTAAATGTTAATGGTGAAAAGAAATCATTTAAATCGTATTTGTAAATGAAATTTGAAGTTATATAAGGTTGCTGAAAATTTTGGATTCTATGAATACTAGAATGGCCTAGATTGGTTGTTTCAAGGGGCTGATCATTTTCGTTTGTTAATTTGATTATTAAAATATATTTTTAACATATTGGGAATGCATTTTAAATTTTGGATAGCACCCTATATGATACAAAAATCATTTTTTAGTCATGATCTAAACAAACTTGAAATATAAAACACAAATCCTCAAAATGATGCAATTGCTTGTGTTTGAATGATTTGATAAGATGTATTTTTATTTTCAGCACCTTGATTATACGTTTATGAGATATACTTGAAGTTATTTTGATATTTATTGCATTATAAAACCAAATTAAATTCGTGTACGAAATTTCTTTAAAATTTCATTTCATATATGATTCAATTTGTGCAACTTTAAGCAAATTAGTTCGCTAGTTAAATTCTTAATAACTTAGAATATCTAATGAATTGATTTAACTGGCTAGAACTAATTTTAAGATTCTTATTTTGATAAGAATGAAATATGGAATTTTTGGAATTTTTGAATTTGATTTTAAATTGGATTAGAAAAGAGTTTTCTAATCCTATTATGACTAGAATTAATCATGCAATTGTATTTGAATTGTTTAATTCTTATTGTCATATCCGCTAATTTAGGCTCCGAGTCGCGCAAATTGTTAAATTGACTTGTTGGTTCAACCGAAATCTAAATTTGGATTTTGACCAAAAAATAATTAAAATAATGAAAAATAATTATAGAAAATATTTAATAAAATATTTAAAGATATTATTTTACAGTGAATGACCTAAATGCAATTTTTAAAAAATTTTAGGGTAAATTTATAATTTACTGAAAAATAGGGGATTAGGTGAGATATTTATTATTTAAATGCATGAATTGACCATTAACTACATGTGATGATTGGCCAAACTAAGTGTCACACATTAAGATGGTAATTAAACATAAATATTTAGATATTTAAGATTAAGGGGACTTATCCTTAAATATTTTTGTCATTTTCCTCTTAATTATCCTTCTTTTTTTCTTATCTCTTTCTATCTAGAATTTTTCATACTCCTAAACCAGCTCACGTTTCCCTCAATCCTCCATAGCCAAACCTTGTTCTAAAGAGGGAAAGTGAGGAAAAAAGTGTGAAAGACATGGAAAAATAAGTTTTCATGCATAAAAAAGCCTGAGAAAGCTTAGGGAAGCAAAAAGGAGGAGAAATAAGCATGAAAATAGGACTGAGACACCTTAAAAAAATTTCAGCCATAGAAGAAAGGTTGAGGTGAAGTGCTTTTCATTTTCTCTTTAACTTTCTCTAAAGGAATATGGGGTTTTAAACTCATTTAGAGCTTGTTCTTGGAGAGAGAGATTTTAGGGGTTGTAGGGAGAGAAAATATGGGTTAGAGATATATGATGAAAGAAAGGTATTTGATGAGTTTCTTATATATTTTAGGTATTCAAGAAGAGAGAAAAGATAAGGTAAAAGAGAAGGATATATAAAAGACCCAAGAGAAAGAAAAAAAAAAGTAAGTGTATAACTTAAGGCAATAGCCTATATTTTATCATAAAGTTGCATGATTTAAGTATTTGACATGTAAATGATTGTTAATTAGTAGTATTTGGTGATAAAAATTCTGGGGATGTATGTTTACTAGACGTAGGTTTATATTTTGTAAAAATTAAATTATGTTTTGATGTGTTCTTTACTGGATTTTATGTAGTAGTCTGTATATATTTTACTATAATTTCAGCTATGGAATCCTGATTTATATTTTATTTGTCGAGTTTGAAAGTTAAAACATAGAGATAAAACTTTTATGAAGAACACAAAATGTTATTTTGAATGTAACTATGCTTAATTTTGGCACAAAAATAGGACTAGAAATCTGTTTATGAAATTTCAGGCAACGATTTTAATGGCCAGTTATTATTTATTTGATCATATCTTTTGCTATAAAACTCTAAATTTAATGATTTAAGTTTCATATTAAAGCTAAAATTTAGGGATAAAATTCTTAAGAAGATCTTGTAATTTAATTTTGCTGTTAACATGTCCAAAATTAAGATCCAAAATAGAGAATAGAATTTGCTCGTAATAAGGTAGAATATGACTTGTGGAATTTGATGTGAAAAATAAAGTGGACCTTGTTATATTATCTAAATGATATTTTTATTGAGTAATTATATGATTAACCGAGCCATTAAATTTATAAAATGTGTAAATTTAAGAATTATGAATTTTAATGACAATAATTAAGCCATTGAATACCTAGTTTAGAACTAGTGCCTTGGATAGTTTGACATGCTAATAAATGGTATATTAATATCGGTGATGACACATATATTAGTATCGGTGATAACACTCATATTGATACCAGTGATGACACATATTAATACCGGTGATGACACATATTAATACCGGTGATGACACTCTTATTAATACCAGTGATAACACTTGTATATGTATGCTACTATGCTCGGATGGTAACTTTATTATGCCTGGATGACCAACTCCATTATCCTAATTATTGATTCGTAGGTGTTATGAGTATAAATACGTTAACCTGGTAGAAAGAATTTTATATATGAATTAGTTGTTCAAAAATATGAATTTAAAGAATAATTTATTTGCATAGGATGATTATGTAATGCTTGCATATAAAAAATTTACATTTGTTTATGTATAAAAAAATATGGAAAAGTAAAAAAACTTATATAAAAAAAATAGATTATTTAATCAGACATATATGTATGATGACACATTATGACATATTGCATGAGTATAATTTATTATCTTATTTATATATACCACTAAGGCTAAAGCTTAGCTGAGAGTTTCTCCTGCGCAGATATAGAGAAGAATAATTCGAAGAAAGGAGATAAAGCTAACGGTGACCCCGACCAAGTAAAGTATCTCACTTCTGATATCGTGGGTTACACAACTTTTTATACATTTGTTTTGAAATTTATTTTACAATATTTGTAAAATAATTGCACATCTTATAAATAATACTTATTATATATAATGTATTTTTTTTCTTATTATGATTTCTTTTATACTATAAAAATATATAAATAATAATAATAATAACTAATAACTAATATAGAAAAAAAATGAGCTACTACCCTTTATATATATATATATATATATATATGAAACAGTATTTTAATCACTGAAGTGAGAATAACACTCCCTTATTCGGGTAGGTGTTGTTGGGATGAAGGAGTGTTACATTTATAACATCAAAAATAATTATGGTAATTTAGTGAAATTAAAATTTGGACATATTTGGATTTAATGTTAATGAGATTAAATGATTAAATTCAAATTTTGAATTTACATGTATCAAATGGAAAATAAACCGACTAGCTAATTAGGCAATTTTAGAAACATTTTGATGAGATCAAATGATTGTCTAAACTTGTATAATTTCTTTTTAAAAAGTGTTTTTAAATGTTCTTATGATCATTTAATTGGATTAAATGATGAAGATATGATGAATTTCATTAAAAGCCAAAATATCCACGGGATTGGTTCCAGAGTTGAAATAAAGTTGTGAAAAAAGAACCCAAAATGTTATTTTCTAGATCACCTAATTTTAATGCATTAGAGAATGCATGTTAAGGGTGGATAGAGTGACATAATTATATGATTATGAACTTAAAAAATGTTATTGATAATGCATGCAATTTTATTTTTAGTAAATAGAGTCTGTGAATCATTGTCTTCTCTTATATTCTATTGAATTTCTCTTTTCATCTCACTCTGTTAAAATATGACTTGATATTTTCTTATGAATAATTTATATAATTAGATTATATAGGATTAAGATAGAATTGAAACGTAAAAGAGATGGTACCAAAGACAAGGAGCATTAGAATAGAAAATTATTCTCTATTTAATAATGTAATGTCATGCATCTACCTAGATGAGACCTAGTCAATCTTTTCATGGCTCGTAGGATTAATGTAGATATGCTCATAATCATACCATATAATTAGTATAATTATCTTATATGTCTAAATGTGATGAATGAATTTATAATGTATACCAACATGATGAGACTTAAATAAATAAAATCTCTCATAAATTATATTAAGGCCAAAACCTTCCATTAATATGGCAAGAACCATAGTTGTATTAGAATTTGGATTGTTAGGCATACCCAAACTCATTCTACAAGAATATATCCAAACCATGGAAATATGATTTCTTGATTAATAGGTTGGCTTTAACTGGTTGTACTGGCTTGTTGGGCACACCCAAGATCAATATAAATTAGAGGTAAGATTAGGCTAATGTACATGAGATATGCATGTATTAAGAGCTGATAGCCCAATGATTCAGTAGTTGTATGAATAGATGCAATTGGTATGAGATACCTATCAACGAACCTAAGGTGGCTTGTTGGGCACACCCAAAGTCATTCTTAGTGATGTTGGATACTGACCCACTATGAGATTTTTCAACGAGTTCTCTCGGATTCATAGTGAGGGTTATGACTTTGCAATAAAATAATGAGAGTAATAATGTGTAGTTATTAAAGACCTTATAATCATGCATTATTGTACATACTTTAACATAAGCTTATTTACATCTAGGTTGATAGAATTATATCATCTAATGTGAACATATGCCTAGTTCTCGAGTCAAACAAGTTGACTCACCCAAATTTTCTTAATTGGCTTAGAAATTTGAGAATAGTTCTCAAAGATGAGAAAATAGCCTATGCCTTGGATGAGGCGCTTCCTTTTCCTCTTGATAAAAATGCATATGTTGAGGAACAAGTAGCATATAAGCACATAGAACTTCAAAAGCAGCATGAAAATATAGATGCTAATACCATAGCATATCATTTAAAGGAACTATTGAATGAGCAAGCTTGTTCTAAACGATGTGAGATATCTAAATTGCTCTTCTGCTCTAAAATGGTGGATGCGACATCTCTAGTGCATCATAGATTGAAAATGAATGGGTAAATTAATCGATTAGCTTATTCAGGTTTCATTATGGATCATGAATTAAGTATAGACTAATTCTTCAAAGTTTGTCTGATAGTCATTCACACTTTGTGTTAAACTATCAAATAAACAATATATCCACTTCGATCCCATAGCTAATCAACATGCTTAAAACAACTGATCTTTCTGACAAAAAGGAACAAAAAGTTATGATGTTGGTGGATCTATTTCTCTTAGGAAAAGGAATGACAAAAAAGAAAAGGAAGAAGTCCACAAAAACCCAAAGAGGCATAAGGAAGAAGGGTCATTAGAAAAGACTGTTTTAAAAAGGACTTGTTTCCATTGTGGCGAGAGTGACCGTTGGAAGAGGAATTGCAAAACTTATCTGGAGTCTTTAAAAAATGAGAAGGATAAGACATTGGATGCATCTTCTTCTTCATGTATTTTTGTTATTGAGGTTATTACTATTTCTAATATTAACATATGTGTATTGGATACCGGATGTGACTCACACAAATATACTGATATGTAGAGCCTAAGGAATAGTAAACATCTCAAAAGGAGAGAGTTAGACTTAGGGTTGACAATAGAGCAAAAATTACTTAGGAGCTTATTTATTGACACTCCCTAATAGGTTTATAACAGAATTAGACAAATATTATTTTGTTCCAGTTTTACCTAATAATATTATTTCTATTTCCTATTTAAACAGAAAAAGTTTTTATTTGACTATAAATAACAATAGTTGTTCTATTTACACTAGTACAAATACGACTTTAAGTGAAGATTATACATATCTGTTGTAGAAATACCAAACACATAAAGTAAATGTAGTGACATTTTTGTAAATAAAAAACATAAATTGAAGGAGCATATGCGCTTGTTATTATAGAAGATAAACATGTAAAATGCAACTTATACTTTAGACGTCTTTCTGAGTAAACAACAATCGCATATGATAGAAAGTTATATGTGCCTGTTATAGAAATACCAGACACATAAAGTAAATGTAGTGACATTTTTGTAAATATGATGAAATGTCATGATATATGCATTTGTCTCAATAAACAACAAATGCATATTGTTGTGATATTTTTAAAAGAATTAAATGAAGAATATTTTAGATTAATTAATTAATTCAAGAACATTTTAAATTTTAGTTAGCTTCACATATAATTTTGGGTTAATTTAAAATATTAACATAATTTTATTTTTTTCAAAATTGAATTATATATATATATATATTAATTATATGATTAAAAATTAATGTATTTAAATTAATTGAACAAATTGAATTAATGAGATTATATATAATTTACAAATTTAATTAAAATAATGCAAATTAATATTTAACTAAACAATATTTAAATTAAATAAAGCTCATGTTAATTAATAATTAAACAATATTTTAAATTAAAAATTAATATTCAAAATTCATATAAAAATAAAAAAATAATTCTATGTAGATAATATGTGTCTGTTATTGAACAAAAATATGTGCGTATTTAAAAACAATTATAACACACACGCGTCTGTTATTAATTAATAACAAATACATAAAATAAAACATATGCTTCTCGTTATAACTAATGATAAACGCATATAACTAAAACACATACGCATCTGTTGTTAATAAATGACAGAAGCATAAATGTGTTTTATGCGTCTGTTATGCAGTAATAATATACGCGTATGTGTTATTCTTTTTCTTTAAAATACTTGTCATTCTCCCTTATATTTTCTGCTATCTATTTCGCTCATTTTTCTAAGTCTACAGTTGTTCTCTTGAAAATTCGAAAGACTTTTCTTCTCTGATGCATTCATCTCTCTTTATCGTGAATGGAGGGCTAGCCGCCTCTCACCATTGTAAATCTATAGTCACTCAATATTGCACTCTGACACTTCCATTTCCCTGTCTAAGTCGCTCACCGCAGCAAAGATTTTTTTTTTTATAGTTTTTGTTCTTTTTTTTATATGGATGCATGCATTTGAAGATAGTTTTTACCAGAGTTAGAGTTTGTTTTTTGAAAAATTCAAATTCTACTTTATTACCTTTAATATTAGTTCATCACATTTTGAAATCATAAATGGCAAAAAAAGAGACAATTTCTTTTCCTATATAAGAATGCTAACAATAGTCATTAATTTTTATTTTCAGAAGAACATGATTTGATATTTTAAAAAATTTGCTATTGGCAATCATTTTTTCAATTTATTATTAAATATTTAGCATCTTATTATTAGATAACTTATAATTAGGAGACATTTGGTTTAAATTTCTAATTTTAATAGTTTATATTAAGAGATTTTGTAGTTTTCAGTTGCTATTTTTTAATAGATATAATTTTCTATTTATGGTTCCTGTTTCTAATTATTTTTAAATTTTAATATTATGTGAATGAATTGTATTTTCCCTAAAAATTATATTTAAGATGAATATAAATATTATTTAAATTTCAATTCTAACTACTGTATATATCACTATAATATTGATTAATTTCAATCTCTAGGATTCCTAAGGTACTACACTTAACATTAAATGTGTCTATGTACATTAATTCTTCAAATTCATATATTTAAATTAAATGTTGCTAGATTTAATATTAAATACTTTCTGGGATTTAATTGAAAATAGATCGATCAAACTCATATATTAATTACAAATATAATCTATTTGTTGGTGCAAGGTGAGGAAAGACAATTGAATAAGGAGAAAAAAATTTATAAATTGCCACTTGAAGGAGAAGAAAAGTTAGTCGAAGACTGAAAAAGTGAAAGAAAGATAGCAACTGAGGTAAGTCTTTGTGTTTGAATGACAAAGACTTAATAAAAATTCCAATTGAATATAACTTAAATTAATTATTATATATTATAGTTATGTTAGTAAAAGTGATACAAATTTGTAATATGATTTTTAATTATTGTATGAATGTATTTCCTTAAAATATAATTGATCTATGTAATGTTCATTTTTTAATTAGTGTTGGAATTTATTTTGAACATGATTTTATAAATTAATATATATTGAAATAATAATAAAATTGAGTCTAGATACCCATTTAAGATTTCAAATTCAATAATATATACATAAAATTTCAAATTCAAGCATAATCTTAACTATAAGTTCAAATTTAATTCCTATTTAAAATCTCAACCATAATTTCAAATTCAATAATATATAGATAAAATTTAGGTCTATCTTATTCATAAATAAATATTAATCTTGTTAATGATAGTATTTCTTCCCTATTTGTATACAACTTTATTTGTTATTTGTGTTAATCCTCATTTAATCATTATTAATGAGCCTAAATACCCGTTCAAGATTTACTCATTCGAGGTAAGTCTTGAATAGTTCTAGGTTTCGGACTATTCTTAAACATCAAATCTCACTTAGAATGTGAATGCATATATGATTTTTAATTCCAAGAAAAATCTTAGTTTAATTTTTCTAATGTTCTCTGGGTACATGTTTGTAAACGGATAATTCGATTTACATTGTGTACTTGGAGAATTGAAGGGAAATGTTGTCTAATTTTTTTGGATCCAAAAATTATATATGCATTCACTAGTGAGATTGAATGTTTAAGGATGAGTTAGGTTAGAGCCATAAGGACCCTATATATAATTATGATGAGACTCTCCCATTTTCTATCGAGTTACCTATGTCAGATGGGGAAGATATTTTAGATTCAAATTACATGCGTGCTAATCATATTGAAGGCTTATGGATTGACAATCGCTAATAATTGATGCACATGTGTCTATGGTATGTTTATAATTAAATGTGTGATATAATTAATGTGGTTTATACTCATAATTACCAAGTTTTATGATTGTTTATCAAATAAATATATATTTTTTAATTTTCTATTGAAATAAATTGTTATTATTGTGGATTATACTAACATGTTTCTCTGTTATGCTTATGTTATAGGAAATTATGTGAAATGAACAAGAAGATTTGGAGCCATCAAGTAGCACGATAAAAAAAACTAGGGGAGCTACAATATGCAAGAAAATGAAGAAGAAATGGGATGAACAAAAGACAATAGAGTTTGATGAGTTTGATCGTTCAGTAGGAATATACACCGACAAATTTAGTTCATACATTGGCCTTGTAGCATGTTGTCATGTTAACATCACAATAAAAAGCTGAGATATGGTCGATAAGGGTCTTGAGGATAAAATTTGGGAAGATATCAAGGTAACTTTCTTTCAAAATTATTAACAAACTTGATATAAATAATTAATTTGTGATTAAAACTAATGAATCTAAAATAGTAATATGCAAAAAGAGTTTAACATTCCTGATGATAAGAAGAAGATTGTAATAAAAATTGTTGGAATGCGATGGAAGGATTTTAAGTAGCAATTGGTGGTTAAGTACATAAATAATAAATCCGAGCAGAAGTCACCATTGAAATTATATGACTTTATCATTGAGAATGATTTGGAGGAGTTTAAACACACACATAAATTAGAAGAATATGAGATACTAATTATTCAGTAGAATGCAATTTACATTCACATTTATGCAAGACATGATAATGAGCTTTTTATTATTATTATTATTATTTTAACAGCAAATCAATGTCAAGGCGAAGGCAAAACAAGCAAAAAATGTGCACCCATATTTTTTAGGTCGTCTAGGATATATTGGGAAAAAATTCCAGTGGATTGTTAAAGATCCCATCTCTTCTTTTTCATCATTAGCATTTACAAGTTCCACTATTACCTCATCATATGATTAAAGTCTCGATTGGTTAATAGCAAGAACAAAAAAATAGAGAAAGGAAAGTATATAATCCTAGTGGAAAAGACAAAAGAGGTGATAAAACAAATGGTAAGTATAACTTGCTACACAAACATTAATTGCAATTACCTTTGTTTATCTGTGATTGCTTATTAACATATTGTTTATCAGGTGAACTTGATACATTATGGGAAGAAGTCACCCAAGGTAGCTAGGTACTAGAGAGGCATGATGACATATTGTCACATGCATTTGAAAAATCCAAACATTTTGGTTTTGTGAAGGATGTTGGAAGTGCCATAATCATCAAGAAATTTTATGGGAATATTGGAAAAAAGAAACCATTAACATTTTCCCTATAGGAAGTTATAGAAGAGCTTAAAAATAAAATAAATGCCAAATTATTTGCTAGATTATTGGCATATATCGCTCATCTTGAGAACATGATAGAGCAGAGGACTAGCAAGACATCTCAATTTACCTTGTTTTTTTTATTTTTATAGACACCTACATCATGTAGACTTACTACTATTAATGAAGGTAAGCAGGTGATTATGGTAAGGGGATGGTTTATCCACCATTTAATGATACTATAGTGCACAATCGACCTATCATGCCCAATCACGTGAAGGTATCTATAGATGAAGTATTTTCTGGACCACGAAGCCCAACTTCCTGTGCCTAATGAATACCTCACTATAGTTGGGGAAACATATGGTAGCTTTGTTCAGTGGCCACAATATCTCATTGTTCTTGGAGAGGTAACAATTCCTAAACTTATAAAACAATAAAATTTAGATTTTCTCATTTCATATATCATAATATATGTCATAATATATTATTAATTGATAGGAAATTAAATATAACACATTAAAGAAGGCTCCAAAGAATAAACAAGGTAATAGTTTATCAAAAGAATCAGCTATGAAGCAACATGAGTCTTTAGTTAATGAGAAAATTTTGGCACGTTTAAGCGGTGACATAAGATTGATGCTTGATATGGTTGCTAAATTGCCTACTGGGTACATTTTTAAACTTTCTATAGATATTACGGTGTTTAAGTATCCAACAGATGATCTTAAGATTCATGACGATATGAGAGATATCGCTCAACTTCTCTCCATGGAATGACTCAATGTCTCAATCATTCCTATATTTATGATGTGTGATTATACTATTTATTACTAATATTATAAGATCGATCTTCTATATTGGAAATAATAATTTATATATGTATGTTTTGTGATTCATGCAAGCAGATACCTTCATAACTTGTGCAGTATATTCATTATACAGTCAATCGGATTTCTTTGTCCAACAATATTTCGTTTGATGTTCATAGAGATTGATGCGATGAAAATATATATTATAGAAGCTATGAAGGAATAAAGAGACAAACAATTCATTCTACTACCATATTTTCAAGAGTAAGAAAATATTTACATTCATGTTTGTTTAATTTTTATTTTCAATATTTTTACTAATTTCAGCATATTTGTATATCTCTAGTTACGATTGGATATTAATTGTATTTTTCTATGAACAAAGTGAGATATTTTTTATGAATTCACTAGCCCGTGGGAGCTGCGATATAAGTCTAAAATCTCATCTTAATTTGTAAGTTATATTACTACTAATTAATATTTTCTACAGTGTTTTGTAGAGTTTTCAATATTAATACCTATTTTTATATACACTTATTTTCTAGAGCCTATAGAACTTACACTATCGAAGGTGGAAAAATTAAAGATGTTAGATTAAAATGAAGTGACATTTCGGTAAGAATTTTATATTCCTAATTACTAGTTAGATTGATATTTTTATGATTTTATAATCATTTATTTGGCTTTTTCTTTGTCATTTTTTTTTAATTTTAAGTGCCATCAACAACAAGGATGTGTAGAATGTGGATATTACATCATGAGATATATGTACAAAATTATCCTATATCATAACAATGATACAACATTGCTTCAGTCATATTCTTTCAAATACTAGCTAGTTAATTTATATTACAAGTATGATACATAGCTAGCTATTAGTTTATTAATTTTTAACATATTTTCTACTCTTTGTTGAATTTGTTTTGTAGGCATTTGAAAATGGATCATATAGTCAAAATTAAATAAATAAAATTTGACATATGTGGTTCAATTACTTTATAAGAGAGTTTATATAAGTGATCAAATGGATCATATTGTCTTTAAATTATTTCAAGCATGTTATGATAGATCATGTTGGTCATAGATTATGTTAGTCCAATTACTTTGATTACTTGAATTGATTGTCCGATGTATTTGTGAATTATGTGTTGGATAATTATTATTGTCGCTTGTGACTTATGTGTTGGATGCCTGTTGTAGCTTGCAATATTAACATTGAAGCAAGTTATGAATTTTGAAACAGATTCTGAATAGTTGCTACATAATTTGAGCTCAATTTAAAAATTTTAAAAAATATAATAGGTGTTTGTCATTTATTTTTGATAGACGTATATAACTAAATTATACATGTTTATGGTTAACTAATAACAGATGTGTATAACTTGATTATATGTATCTATCATTAACTAAAAATAGACTCGTATAACTAGATTATACGTGTCTGTTGTTAACTAATAACAAATACATATAACTTGATTATGTGTCTATTTTTACTCAACGACAAATGCGTATAATTGAGTTATATGCGTATGTCAAAATGACAGACACAAAATCCTTATCATATGCGTCTCTTGTATATTTGTCTACCATTTAATAGATGCATAAAGTACAAAACGACAGATACGTATAACTCTTTTCTGTATTAATATTAGTTAAATAATATTCTTTATGCAACTAGTTAATTATGCAATGAAATTTATATTCTTGATATGTCTAATCATATCATTGATATCAATAATAAAAGACAAAGATTGAATAACCTAAAATCATGTTATTTATGGCACTGTCAATTTGGTCATATAAATGAGAAATGCATAACTAAGTTACCATTCTTGTGTAACTTAGGGTCATTTGATTATTTATTATATGATACATATGAGTCATGTTTATTAGGTAAAATGTCAAAATCATCTTTTATTGGAAAGGGTGAACGTGCCAATAGACTTTCAGACCTAGTATATATAGATGTATATGGACCAATGTCAGTGCACATTATAGGTGATTTTATCTACTTCATTACCTTTATTGATGGTTATTCATAATTTGGGTAAATATATCTAATGAGACACAAATCTAAAGTTTTTGAAAAGTTCAATGAGTTCAGAAATGAAGTAGAGAAACAACTTGACAAAAGTATTAAAACATTAAAATTAGATCAAGGTAGAGAATACTTTAGTCAAGAGTTTCAAGGTTATATAAGAGATAATGAGACTTTATCTCAGTGGACTCCACCTTATATACCCCAATATAATGACATGACTAAAAGGAGAAACCGACCGATGTTGGACATGGTGAGTTCAATGATGAGTTTTGTAGAATTACCTAAATCTTTTTAGAGAAATACACTTGAAACTGCTATTTATATGCTAAATAGAGTTCTATTAAAGTCATATGATGTTAAACCACATGAGATATGGAATAACTAGAAACCTATATTTTTTCATATGAAAGTATGAGGTTGTCCTGCTTATATGAAATAGACAATGTCAGATAAGCTAGAAGCTAAATATGAAAAATGTATGTTTATGGGATATCCAAAATAGTCATTTAGATATCATTTTTACCACCATTTGGAACAAAAGGTATTTGCTTCAAAACATATTACTTTCTTAGAGAAAATGTTTCTTTTAAAAGAGGATAGTAAGAGTAAAGTTAAACTTGATGAATCAAACATAGACCAATTAATTGAACCCACGTATGTTACAAATAGTGAATAAATATATGTTACACCTTCTGAAACACAGGAAATTCATAGGTTGAGTAAGATACGCACTATTCCTGAAAGATGTAGATTTCTCAAAAGCGAACTGAATGACATATTTCTTATAGAGGATGATAAGCTTATTACCTATGAAGAAGTAGTGAATAGTTTAGAATCTGACAAATGGTTAAATGCCATGTAGTCAGAAATGGATTCCATATATGAAAATTAAGTATGGATTTTAATTGACCCACCTAAAGGGATAAAACATATAGGAGCCGTTAGGTCTTCAAATAAAAGACCGACATGGAAGGTAATCTTGTTACCTATAAAGCTACGTTGATAACTAAAAGATATCATGAAAGATAAGGAATTGATTATGATGAAACTTTTTCTCCAGTTGCTATGCTTAAATCCATCATAATACTCATTGTCATTACCGTTTATTATGATTATGAGATTTGACAAATGGATATGAAGACAAATTTTCTAAATGGAAATTTGTCTGAGGATGTGTTCATGACAAAATCTAAGGGGTTCACATCCAATAATGACAATAAGGTATGCAAATTTCAAATATCCATTTATAGATTAAAGTAAACATCCAGGAGTTGGAAGATTTGATTTGATGAGACAATCAAAGAGTTTTGTTTCTTGTAAAAAATGGATGAACCCTGTATTTAAAAAAGGTTAGTAAGAGTGCAGTCATTATAGAAAATGATGTCTCGGTTCTTCAAGCAGTCAAAATATGGCTCTCAAAGAATTTCTCCATTAAAGACCTTAGAGAAGTGACCTATATTTTGAGATTAAAATCTATAGAGATAGATCTAAAATGTTGTTTGGTATTTTTTAGTCTATATACATAGATAAGATGCTAATGAGATTTAACATGGATCAATTCAAAAGAGGATACATTCTTATGACTCAATAAATAATGCTCTCTAAATCCATATGTCCAAAGACACAAGATGAACAAATACATGAGTAGAATTCCAATGCATTTGCTATTGGATCTATCATGAATGCTAAGTTATGTACTAGACTTGATGTATCACATGCTCTGAGTATCATAAGTAAATATGACTAATAATGCTTTTTTGGTTTATAAAGAATATGAGCTTAAAGTAATTGAGTATACAAATGTCAACTTCCAATAAGAAAATGATGACTCTAAATCACAGGCAGATTATATTTTCACAGTAAATAGTGTTGTAGTCAGTTGGAAGAGTTGCAAACAAGAATGATTGTAGATTCTACAACCAAAGTAGAGCACATTACAGCTTCTGAAACAACTAAAGAAGCGGTTAGGATAAGAAAATTCATCATAGAATTAGGAGTGGTTCTTAGCATTATTGATCTAATACCATTGTATTATGATAAAAATTGAGTCATTGCACAAGCAAAGAAACTACGGTTTCATTAAAAATCCAAACATGTATTCAAAAATGACCATTTGATTAAAGAGATTATTGGTAGATATTATGTAAAAATAGAAACGTTTCCACATATCAAAATACAGTTGATCCACTCATAAAGCCACTTTCCCAAAAGAAATATGATAGTCATATATTTGCCTACGATTTAATGTATAAGGTGATTGATTTAGGGCAAGTGGGAGTTTGTTAGAGAGTTGCTCTAAAGGTAATCACTTTGGACACTTGACGCATACATTTATTATTTAATAAAGATATTTTCATTATATAATATTCATTAATATGAATTGATATAGATCTTAGACTATTTAATAAAGTCTGTAATACAACATGAGAGAAATCAAGATGAGATCATGTGGAATTGTGTTTATACCTAAATGATATCGAGTCATGGAATTAGCAAGATGAGATATTATTAATCTGGAAAGACTAGCACATGTTGAACTTCTTGATTGGATCGAACAGTTGGTCTTATAAATTATAGACATGAGATGTTCAGAGTTAACATTTGGATGCTTGCTAAAGTAATCAAGTGCATTGGATGACTTAGCTATGAGACAATCATATGGATTATCTATTCAATGTTAGTGATAGTCTTATCACGGCAATCGTGTAAGTATCTTTAGACTTTAGATGCTCAAGGTTATATTTGATACTGAATCCTATACTTTGAATCCATTCTTTATTGTAGTTGAGAGGTCTATTGCAGGAGGGCGATTGTGTTAGAGGAGTGCTCTAAAGGCAATCACCTTTAGCACTTATTGTACAAATTTATTTGATTAATAAAAAGTTTTTCATTAATTTGATGTTCATTTGATATATGAATTGATAAGTGATCTTAAATCAATTAATGAAGTCCTTGATACATACATAGCATGAAGGAAATCATGATGAGATCATGATATTGAGATTCTTATCATTTGTAATTTTGTTAGTATCAAAATTATCCCTAGTCATAGGATTAATGAGACGGGACATTATTAATCCAGATAGACTAGCACATGTTACACTCCTTGATTGGATCGAGTAGTAGATCTCATAATTTATAAACATGAGATGTTTAGAGTTAACATGTGGATGCTTGCTAAGTGTAGCTAAGTACATTGGATGATCAACTATGAGACAATCATATGGATAATATATTCAAATGTCAATGATAGTCTCATCATAGCAATGGTGCAAGTATCCTTAGACTTGAGGTATTCAAGGATATTTTGAATATTGATTCTATATTTTCACACTATTCCTTGTTGCCTCGGAGAGGTAGCTCATAGGGTGGTGATTGGATACAACTTGAGGTATTTGAAGGTAATTGGATAACCAACAAAGGATTCACCACTCTTGATAGAAGAAGTGTATACCCATGGCCTTTTATTGTGGTCATTACTCGGGAATCTCTGGCCGAAGTGAAAATATCATAAAGATAGAATAGAGTAATGAGCCTCAAAGACAAGAACTAACATTATTTGGACTAGACGTGATGGAGTCAGTCTAGTGGGAGTTGACACTTGTCCATACTCTGAACCAAGTGAGGTATAGAATGGTGAAAGGAATAATTACACGAAAATTGTCTATGGAAAGGTTCATAGTTAAACCACTGACTTTCCGATCAATTGGGGGTCATGATGTGTTGCTAGATACCGCTCATGACCTGCTTAAATTAATTGTTAATTTAAGTGGCCAACATAACCGGGAACCTAATGGGTCATACGCATTGAAGATATGGAGAATGAGTAAAATGATATTGGATAGGATCCAAAATATGAGAAAATTATTTCGGGATGGATCGCGATAAGATCGCACGGAAAAATCATTTGGGAGGGTCACAGGCCCGCGCGATCTAGGGCCAGCAGTAGCCCGCAGTAGGCCCAGCGCGCTGCTGCCTCCCACCCATTAGCCAACGGTAGATTTTTGCCTTAATTAGGCCAATTATAGTCAATTACTATTCATTCATTTCTCTTTTCTCCATTTTTGACTTTTCATATTTTCTTTGAATTTGATTCAAATAGAAAAGACATCAAATGTCAGAAAATAGACATGAAAATATTTTTTGAGAAAAAAATATTTTTAAAACAACAAAAATTCTCTCAAGAACACTTTCAAAACTAGCACTTTGAATTTGTTCAAACCATTTCTCTTGATAGTTTCTTCTTCATTCTTCGCGTGGATTATCATTAGAGACATCCTAGTGTGAATTGTTGTGATTTGTTACAACCCAACAAAGTGAAGATTTGAAGAACAAATAAGAAATTACAAGGTATAATTTTGAACATTTATATTTATATAAATTAGTATTAATGGTACAAGTATGATATTTTATTTTGGGTTTTGAAAATTTTATTTTTTCGCTGCGTTTATGAATATGATTCATTCTTCAAAACCCAACTGATTGTGTATAGTATAAGATATTTGAAGAGAGTTGAGTAGTCAACAGATGATTCACCACTCATGATAGAAGAAGAGTATACCTATGGTCTCTTATGAAAATCATTTCTTGAAAATTCTTGACTGAGGTGAATATGTCTTGAAGATAGTCTTTAAATACATATCAAATAGAGTAATAAGTCTTATAAATAAGAACTAAATTATTTGGACTAGATGTAATGTAGTCAGTCTAGTGGGAGTTGACATATAGTCTTTACTTTGAACCAAATTAGGTAGAGTGTGGTGGAAGGACGAATTGCACAATAATTGTCCATAGAAGAATTTATAGTCATGTCACTGACTTTCAAATTAATTGTGTGGTCATGATGTATTGCGAGATATTTTTCATGATCTGCTTAAAATCATATGATGATTTGAGTTGTCAACATAACTGGAAACATAATAGGTTATATAATAACAGCTAATTTAGATACCGAGTCGCACGTGTTGCGAAATTGACGTGTATGACTAAATTAAATGATATATGCCTAATTAAGTGATTATAAAGTTTAAAGAAGTTGATTTACGGTAAAAAATTAAATTGCAAATTTTGATAAGTTTTGGGGTCAAATTGCAATTTATCAAAAATTGGAGGATTAATGAGATTAATTGCTAATTAACATAGTAAATTTGGACACTTAAAATTTGGGTTGGCCGGCCATAGCATTAAAGAAAGAGGATTAATGTTGATAAAATATAAATGTTAAGAAATGGTCAAAATGGTGGGTCCCACATGAAGACTTTTGGGTACCCTATTTAATTCTTTATTTCTTCTTCTTCTTCTCTTCATTTTCTGTCTTCTTCTCTCTCTTTCCTACCAGTCATGCCAGCCCATTTCCTCTATAGCCAATCTTGATTTCTAGAGAGAGAAAGGAAGAGAAGAGAGGGGAAAGAGCAAGAACAAGTGACCTCCATGGTCCGTAACTCTTAAGGAAGCTAGATATAGCAAGAAAGAGGAAGAAAAATCAAGTTTGGTGGAGAGAGAAAATCTCCAAAGTTGTGATTTAGTGAAGAAAAGAGTAAGGTAAGAAGTGATTCTTCTTCTTCTTCATCTTTTCTTAAAGAAGTTTAGATTTTGAGCTCATCCAAGATTCATATGGAAAGATAGAGAAATTAGGGTTTTGAGATAGAATGAGAGAGTTTAGGGTCTTGAGAAAATCAGATGATAATAATGATTTATGATGTTGTAGGAGTTTCAAGTGACAAGGAACAAACACTAAAGAGCAAAGGAAAGAGAAAGCTACCTAGAAGAGTGAAGGAGAAAGATTAAAGTTTATGCATAATTTAAGGCAATAATCTATCTTTGTTTGAAATAATGCATGTTGAACATGATTTTAGATAAATGAATTTCAAAAATGATGATTATGGCATGAAACCATAGGTTTAGACATGTATGAATGAGATCCTTGTGAGACATTGAATTAATGATGCATGTTAGAAAATCTTGTATGATAAAGACATTTACATATATTAGAAAGTAATAAGTTGAGTAAAGAACCTTAGAAATGCATGAAATAGAAATTTGGTATGATTTGGATGATATTAGAATGAATGAAAAGTGAATATGCAGATTTCCTGCTGAAAGTCATGGGCGTGACTATCGAGTCATGAGCGTGAACTTGATTGTTCACGGTTGTGACTGATTGTATCACGGTTGTGACTTCTGTGTAGAAATGGTACTATTCATTCCAAAAGCATTCACGGTTGGGAATCACGAGCGTGAACTCATTCACGGGCACAAATGAGTATTCACGACCATGAATGCTTTTGGCATGATTCATTCCTGTAGCGTTCACGGCTTGGGATTACGGGCGTGAACTAATTCATGGGCATGAATTAGTAGCCACGACCGTGAATGCTCTATTTTCAAATAAATTATGAATATGATTATCTATTGATGTATCTAGTTACACAAATGAAAAAGATGCTATCCAGTATGTATGAGCATGATAAGATGTTTGCAAAACAAGAGAATTGAGATGTTGATACATGAGAATATTAATGTGTCAAAATTGAGAATTATGATGATGTGATGTATATTATGAGGATGATGAAATGGATGCAAAATAAAAATTAAATAAAGATATATGATTTATGTGAAAATATAAAGAGCTCATTACTCTACCTGCGGACTAGAAACAGAATAGATGACATATCATTAAGGAGGTGAACGGTAACGTACTATATGAGATATTCCTCGATCAATGTGGCTTAAGCTCGGAGAGCGCCATTGACTTGAGAAGCTTGGATGAACATATATAAATTAAGGACAAGGTGGCTTAAGCTCGGAGAACGCCCTTGGTCCGGTTATTCATCTATGATGAAATAATACTCAATCAATGTGGCTTAAGTTCGGAGAGCGCCATTGATTTGAGAAGCTCTATTGAGCCAGATAGTGGACAAAGTGGCTATAGCTCTGGGAGCGCTTCTGATCCATAACCCGTATCCAGTCAGTTCAAATTTAGAGTGATGTGGCCAATATAATGAAGATATGTCGGAAAATAAAAAAAGAAAAGAAAAAGAAAATAATGATGATATGAGATTGAGATATAATAATAAAGAGATTAACAGAGTATCTTACAATCAAAGATAAATGAAAATAACATTATATATGTGAGCATGATATTTATACTTGTATGAAATAGGAATATGTTGATAGACATGGCACACAAACATTTTAATGCATAAAATGATACATGTTAATGCTTGTTGCATGATATATTATATTGCCTTATTTAAATACACCACTAAGTTAGAGCTTAGCGTGAGAGTTTTCTTCCGCGTAGATAGAGAAAGGTAGCTGAAGGTGGTAGATAAAGCAAGCGATGATCCTATTCAAATTAAAGCAGCCGATCTCGAAATAGTGGGTCACAAACTTTTGAACTCTTGTAATTTGTTTTCCGCATTATATATACTTATAAATTGTAAAGTAGTTTTTAAAGTTTGTTAAATAGTAAATTGGTATTTATAAATATTATGTTATGTAAATAAAATGTACATTATTTATTAAATAGAGGGAAAAAAATATATATAGCGATTTAAAGAAGTAAAGAAGACAGACAGTAGTGCCCCCACATCCGGGCACGTGCGGTTTGGGTGAGGGGGTGTTACAAGTTACACATATAAAAAGGCTTTGAAGAACATGTGAAATGGGTTTTGGATTGGATCTAATAGAGAAGAGAGAGAAAACTTGGATAGGGCAAAGTCGTGATCGGAAAAATTGTTTCATGATCGCGACATGTCTCAGTCGCAATAATATATTGCGGTTGCTATTGCCTATTACGTCCGCACAAGATATGGTCATAGTCACTAAATGCTCAACCTGACATAAGTATTATGGAATCAGGACAAGTCAAGGTCGCAAATCATAGTGGTGCAACCATACCTACTTTTGTTTGAAAAACATGACCTAGCGATTTAATGTCCCTAAACCTAAATGGGATAAAGGGATTTATAAATACCTCTCTTTAGGGCATTTTTAATGATCCACCATTTAAAAGATAAGAGTTATTTCTCCCATATTTCCATCTCTCTCTCACATTGTTGATCTTCTATAGCTAGCACCTTGGATCATCAACCAACCATTGCTTTAGAGGTTTTCTTCTTCATCCTTTATGTGGATACTCTTAAAGACAATCATAGTTTTGGATTGTTATGGTTTGTTTCAACCCAACAAGAAGGAAAACTGACAAATCAATAGTTGATTTTTCAAGGGTAATATCTTCATTCATTAGATGATTTATATCCAATTTTGAATTACATAGGCTTGATCTATGAGTTTTGGGTTAAATAAATTTGAATCTTCTGCTATAATATGTATGAGATATCATGATCTAAAATCCATCATAAAACCCTACTTGCAGATATGTAATAAGGCTAATTATCATATATAATTGAGTTCTAAGGATTCGAGTTCCTTGTTCATGGCAAAAACCCATTCTATGTTTTTTATTGTCTGCTTATAAGAACTGGTTCTTGTATTTTTGATACTTTTGCAAAAACAGCTATGTAAGATGGAGGAAAAATAGGTGACACAACATAAGGAAAAGTAAAAGGCATATAGGCAGAAGAGTATACACTACCAGATATAACATACTGTACAATAACTGGCATAGCTGAGGATGGCATCTGTAGAAAAGAATTATAGCAAATATAGTCTTACATCCAATTAAGCTGTTTTTTGTGTCTAATAATGCACTGTAAAGGAATATAGTAGGATACATCGAGAAGTAATGGTTGAGAGGAAGAACTAGTAGATGTGTCTGCAAATATAAGTGTTAAATGTTTTTTTGATAAATATCAAAATGGTGGTGATGAAATGTGGGGTACTATAGAAAATGATATAGGATTATCTTCATTAAGGGAATGAGAGGGAAAACAGTCAATGAACTAGAATTAGGAATGTGTTTAAAAGGAAATATATGTTCATAAAAGATTACATCTCTAGAAGTGCGGATTTGATATGTAACCAAATCATAAACCATTTAAGCCTTTTGATAAGAAGAATATACTATGAATACACCCTTAAAGGCCCTAACATCAAGCTTATCTTTATGAGGTAATGTGTTTATGACAAAACACAAACAACCAAAAGCCTTCAACCTAGAATAATAAAGAACACGTCTAAACAAAACCTCAAATGGGGTTTTCCATTTTAGAAATGTACTAGGAAGTCTATTTATAATGTAGGTTACAGTTAACAAAGCCTTTCCCCAAAACTTCTTTACAAGACTACATTGAGAAAGTACTACCTTAACAATATGTATGTGCATTATCTTTACTACTTTGTTTTGTTGTGCGGTATAAGGGTGTCTTTTTTGATGTGTAATACCAAATTTTGTGAATAATTTATTGCATTCATTGTTCACAAACTTAGTACCCTTATCAAACCTAACTTTTTTAATGGAGCATTGAAATTGATTTTTAACCAACTAAATAAAATTCCTCAAAGTAGAGTCAAATTGATTCTTATGATGCAATAAAAAATGAGTTGCTCTACTAAAATATTCAATAATTGTTAACTTATAGTGTGCTTCACTCAGTATAGATTGTTTATATAGCCCATATATATTTGTATGTATCAATTCAAACTTGCAAGTTGAATGTGTAACATTAATAGGAAATGGCAATAGTGATTACTTTTCACTATTTCAAACCTTACACACATTAGATGAATCATTAGAGTAGATAGATAGAAAATGTAAATGTCTTAACAATAAGATAGAGGCATGACCCAGTCTTTGATGCCATAGCCTAAAATTTACGATTTGACTATGGTTAGCCAAAAGTATAATTAAAACGGTTTATAGAATTATACTTGATTGTATCCTTTTGGAAAGATATAAAATATAGAAAATAAAGTGTATAATACCCTCTCATATAATCATAATAATTCCAATTTTATAAGCAAGTATTTAATCCCGTAATAAAAATCCAATGAAATTTCAACCTTTTTTTAAAAAAATTTTGTTTGCGTCATGATCATGATGACTATTTCAAATTCATATGAAAAATATGAAAAAAGTTCCAAATAGCCTTAAGTTTTATAATCATCATCCAATAGGGAAATAAAATTCTTTATTTTTTTTAAAACGAAAATTTAAAACAAATGACATCTTGGTGTATCACCCACCCTTAACTGGATTTTGTTTTGTAACTGTAGCACCCTCTTGATTAATCAGGATAAACTTGATTAATTAAGCTGATACTACGAAAACAGTTGTGCAGAAAACCTTTGAAAATTTAAAACTTTTATTTGCATCATGACTATCATGACTTGCATAAAATATATAGTAAAATCAATGTTTGACTTGATATTTAAATTTTATTTCATAAATAAAACATGTTAACCTTTGACCAGGGGTTTACAAAAATGCATGTCCTTAAGAAAGAATTACATAATTCTTCAATATTGACATGTAAACAAGTAAACAACTCCTTTACTATGACATGTACACAAAATACAAAAGTGCACATGTGCTATCACCATCTCCCATAGGGTCTGATCTGATGTCTCTGATATCTGGACTGCTTCTCTTATTCAACTTTTACTTATCTACAAGGCTCTGACCTGCGTGGAAAAAATACCCACATGCTAAGTTACTGAAAGTTTAATAGTACATATATGCATAGAAATTTACTTACAATTATACATTATACATATTTCATGGAATCATGTAAGAATATCATGGCATGACAATAGAATTATAATATCATATAGACTATCTTACCTTATGGAAGTATAATTCGTTGAACATATATAATGATAATTATAACATGTAACATTTCACTATATGCATAAACTTACTTGCATACTTATGCCTTTGCATTCATTTCATATTTTGTATTATTTACTTACTTTAATATATTTGATATTATTGTTCAACAACTCTCAGCACCGACTGTTTGGACACAAGTTGTGGACAGGGGCGCTCTCTGAGCTTAAGCCACCCTGCCACTATTTATAAACATGTGTCAGTCCAGGTTTTTCAAGTCAATGACATCAGTCCAGACTAGCCATATTGACTGAGTAAACATATAGCTTTTGCATATAATATCATATGTAATAACGTGTGTCAGTCTAGGCTGCTCAAGCCAATGACACTCTCTGAGCTTAAGCTACATTGACTGGGCAAATATATAACTACGGTACCGTAACCCCCTTAATGATATGTCATCTATCCTACTACTAGTCTTAGTATCGAGTATGGACTTTACTTGTTCATATCCTTTATTAGTTCCATTATAGCACTTATATCTTTAGCATATACACTTTAATCATGTGTGCAAACTTATCATAGAACATTCATATACTAATATCCATAGAAATATACTTCAATATATCATCATTGAACATGTTTACATAACCATTGCATAAAACGTCATAAACATTGCTTATTCAAGGCATATTTGCATTTATAGCATTTTATACTCAAAATCCTATCTCATGGCATTAATTACCTCATTTGAACTTGGCATTTAGTATTTAAAGCATACAATTCAATCATCACTTAATTAACACCCAACATGTCATACTTGGGAATTTGAATGCGTATATGTACATACCTCTAATGGAGCCTCACAAACCAAAACTCTCTCAAGCTTTCTTATCATTTTGGTGGATTTAACCACCTCCCCCTTTCAACTCCTATGATATATAACATATCTTTATCAACATAAAAAAACTCATATGTTTAGCCTTTAAAGCCATAAGGGTAAAAACCCTAACTTTAGCCCTTTCAACATCCTTAAACTCATATAACCCTTTACTAACACATGTTATAACTTTTAAACAACTTAAAGATGAGTCTTTAATCTTAATCTCTCAAGATTAGGCCTTAACCTAACCCATTTGGAAATGGGTCTCTACCATATTTGAACTCGACATAATTAAAACTATGAAAGCTTGTGAAAACTAAAGAAAAATGTGATTCCTTACTTTAATTGAAGGAAAACTCAGCTGAATGAAATATTTGACTCCTCTCTTCCTTCTAAGGTTCAGACTTCCTCAATAGAACCACTTCTTTATGCTCCTCTTTCCAAGAGCTTGTTAAAACTTTGATCTTTTGCTTTAGCTTAGGTGTTTGAGGTTGGAAATCCAATAAAAACGTAAGACTTTGGTCTCTGGTATGAGAAAATCTCAAATTCTAAGGTTTCTTTTGATATTTATTTGTAAGAGAAAGGAAGAACAACTGTCATATTTTTCTATTTGACAACATTCATGGATGTGAAACAACAAGTCACGGGCGTGACAATTAAGTCATAGGCGTGAACTATGCACTCATCACTATCATCATCTTTCTTTAACTCTTTTTTTTTTTCCTTTATAAACATATACTTGTATCTTTTCTTAATCCATATTATTAACTAGGCCCTAATTATGGGCGTTACAATAACTCTTCCTTCAGGCTTTCATTCTCTATTAGTAACAACCTACTTATTTTCAACTCGCAAGTGAAAAACACCCACACACTAATTAAACTCGTGCTTGATGGTGTATATGTGCATATATAACATATAAAACATTAAACATAAGAATTTTCATAGATGCATGTTGTATACGTTATAATTGGTTCATTACCTTTCTATATGTATACTTAGCATATAAAATCATGATTTACTTTTTCACATAAATAATTATACTCCCATCCATTTCCAAAGCATGTGATAGCCATATATATACATTTCCAATTGCAATCATGCATAAATATATTCAATTATGACACAAGTTACTTAACATGTGAGCATACATGATGTTATCCTATGATTCACAATTAACATACCATTTACTTGTTCAACTAACATCCGTAAACAAATTTATTGCATTCATAATTGTTCCCATGCATGAATGTACAAAGTCATGGCCTAGTTTGTTTCTCATGTAGACATGTCAATAAGTGTGATCATGTTTAATCAAATAACATAACATTCATATCATTCATTTTCATAGTGATATCCATATATCGATTTATCATATTCTTTTTGTTTCACCTAAGACTATAAACCAGACTATCTGAATATGTATTATGGAACATAAATGCTCTTAGAGCTTAAGCCACCATATCCACTAATTGTGTGCTCATTCAAGCTTCTCATGTCAAGAGTTTTCCAAAAGTTTAAGTCACATTGACTGAGTATATAAATCACTGTACGTAACTTAGGATCAAAGGTGCTCCCAAAGCTTAAGCCATTTTATCCTTAAAATAGAAATCCTACAGTACCGTAAACCCACTCATTGACATGTCACATATCCTATAACTAGTCATAGGTTAGAGAAATGGACATTCAATATTTAACCTTCGATGTTCAAGTAACTCATTATGCACGTATAGTTACTCACACGAGATGTACATAATTTCTCATCATTTCACGATCTCATGCAATTGGTTTAGTTATGCAGATATAATTACATCATATTTGTTTACATGTTCACATATTAAGATTCATACAATAATTTCATTCATCACTTGTGTTATTACAATATAACATATACTCATAGCAAAATCTTTATACATAATAAATATCTCTAAGTGTCTCATCCAAACATATTATATTTGTAAGTATATAAGCAATGTCCATATTACATTTATGTGTGATAACTCATGTATTCATGAAATTTATGCTTGTTATAAACCATAGAATGCATTTGAGCATACCCATCATATAATATCATCATGAAATTTTGTATATCAAAAATTAGTAGACTTCACGGGCATGAATATCCTTTCATAACTATGAATGTGTCATTCACAGTTGGCTTACCTGTGAAACAAACTATGAAAGCTATTGGTTTTATGGTGCATATGGATTAACGGGCATGAAATGTGTGTCACAAGCATGAAGATGTGTCATAGGCGTGAATCTAGTGGTAACTTAAGTCGTGAAAGATTCTGCAAAGTTGGGCAATGTCTAGGTTGGTGATTCATGGTCGTGAATCCCTTTATCATGGGTGTGAATATGAGTTTTCTAGCAAATTTAAGATACAAAACATAACATTTATTACAAGTCATATGCAAGGCTCTAATGGTTGACTATTGACAATCTCTTCTTGTCAACATTCTCAATATTTCATACCAAAATCATGTTAGAGCATGTAAAATATCATTCAATCATAATTGAACACATTTATATAAGAATCAAGCCACAATTTCATGTTGAACATAGTTTTTCAACCATCAAGTTCATAAATAACATTTAGAACATAAATTCCAACATCCTTCATTAAAGCTGCATTTCATAATTCCAACATCCTTCATACCCATGACTAACAATTATGATATAAATAGCACTTAAGACCTTTAGCCGATCATTTCATACAACCATAAGTACCATTTCATAATTAACACATCTTTATGCCACCATTCACATATTTAAATTCATTTTAGCATACAAATAAGCTACATTTGGAATTTAAAAGCATATATACATACCTCTATGGAGCCTAAAATCTCAAGCTGAAATCAAGCTTGTCTTTCTCTTTGATGGTCTTTCCCACCCTCTCTTGCAACTCCTAACATATAAAAACACTACTTTTAACACCTTTGTGCCATAAACATAAAAATAAAACTATTAAAGATCAAACCCTAACTTTAAACCTTCAAACTAACCCTTTTATCAACTAATCATTTTCAAGGTCATGTTTTTACTTGTTATTAAGTTCTAAGGGGATTTTTAGCTATTAAAACTCAAGTTTGAATCAAAACCCTAACCCATTTAAAATGATTCTTAACAAAAAACAAAAATGGTAGGATAAAGGGCATTAAAATTGGAAAAGAGAAGGAGAAACATGATTCATTACCGAAATTGAAGGTAACACAATATGGGTTAGAGAAAAATCATCTCCTTCTATCACAAGGTCTGTCTCATTAAAGGGAAACTTCCATTTTGTTTCTCTCATTTTAACACTAGGATAAATCTTGTTTTTCATTTAAGATTTTGTGTTTAAAGGCTTGAATTAGAAAGGAAATGGTGGAGAAGATCTTTGAAGTGTGGAAAAACTATAGAAACTGGGGTTTCTGTGGAATGGGTGTGTGAGATAGGGAAAGGAAGAACTCACTACTTAAATAACATAACGTTTTCACGAGCGTGACAATAGCTGTCATAGCCGTGAATCTGTTTGAATTCAGAACTTCATCTAGCGATGGTTTACGGCCTTGAAGTCTTGGTCACGGACGTGAACCCTATGACACCCAATTTATTTATATTTGTTTTATTTCCTTTAACTCTTTCACATATCAAAACCCTTAATATTACATTTGTACCTTTTTATTCCATCTATTTGATTAGGCTTTAATTAGCGGGTGTTACAAAGTGTGTCTATAACTCTGCTAATGGCCAACACCGCATCAGTCCTTTGGTTTTGCATAGCACAAAAGGTAAGGTAAAAGGTAAAGTGACATTAGCAAACTTAATGAGTTTGTCCACATATAGCAAGTTGGACATAAAAGTTTGTATATGCAATAATTCATTGAGTAAAAGTTTAGAATGAAGGCTCATTTGACCAATATTGCATGCTAAAGTTGTAGAACCATTACGTAGGTGAATAAGAGATTTAATGGCTGGTTGTATAAGGTTTTGCATTAGGCTATTATCATAACACATAATTTGATGCGCCAATATCAATAATCTAAGATCCAATTTCTAATGAAGTAAGGGAATGAAAAGCATAATGTAAAGTTGTACCTGCAAATTTTGATGCATGAGGAAAATTAATGTTGTTTGGCTTTATTATTGCCTTGCCTTTTAGGCACTTAGACACCTCTTTCTAAATCATTAAAGCCATAGCTGACATTCAATCATCCTTTTTATCTTGATCATTTCCATCAAATGAAGCTTATAGTTCCTCCACTGCATTAGTCATTTACCTTTTTGGAAAACTCTATCCTTTTTGTTCTTGTTTTTCTTTCCACTAGTCTGGATATCCATTTAATTTGAAACAAATTTCTGTAACATGCCCATTAGAGTTACAGAAATCAGAATGTCTATCTGATTTTTTATTTCCTTCCTTCTTTTTATAATATTCTTTTTCTACTCCATCATTCCAATAGTTTTGTCCCCTAACCAACATAACACTATTATCATTTTGATCTGTAAAAATAATATTAACTTCTCTTTGTTTTTCCACCCTAAGTATCATTTAATATGCCTTATTGACACTTGGGAATGGATCCATAACCAAGATCTGATTTTTAATATGGTCATCAGAATCCTTTAATCCCATCAAGAACTGCATCAAATGATTTGACATAGTCATTTCATCAATCATCTTACCTGCTCCATAATTACAAACATGTATTTGGCATTAAAAAAACTACAATCTCTTGAGATTTGTAAAATATTGAGCCAAAATTATTGTGCCCTGAGAAATCGAAGTAATATCTCTCCGTAGTTGATCGATGAGTGGACCATTGGATTCACCAAATTATTCTTCCAATTCTATCCATATTTTCCTAACACTGCTCACATACAAGAAATCATCCACAATTTCCTTTGAGATTGAATTCATGATCTAATACGTTACCATTGTTCAAAATTAACTGAATTCTCATGGTTTAACATACCTTCCATCAATAAAATTGATCTTAACTTTCACACCAAAAGCAATCCTCATAGATATGCTCCATGTAAGATAAGTACTCTCGGTCAACACATTAGTTACTAAAATTATGCCAAGGTGATATGATCCATGTAAAAGCAATGGATCACTCTTATTATGGATTCTAGCTTCACCATTTGCATTCATAATCATAAATAAGACAATCATGTTAAAACAATGACAATAGGGAAAGAATAGACCAAGAACACAACGAGGAATAAAGCTCAAATCTGCCAAAAAACCTTCAACAGTACAGTAAAATAGATCCCAACTTCTCAAACTTTAATGGATCGACGGTTGCTCTAATACCATATGTTGATAAAATGTTAACCACATGAAATCAAGAAGATGAGGTAATTACCATTTTACTTCAAATAAACAAAATGCAAAAAAATTGTACCAAAGAATCCACCTAACACTGCTATTTATATATAACAAATGAAACTAATCTAACCAATAAGAGTTTGACAACTTATCTTAATCTATCTAACTTTGAATAGAAAGACTACAGTGAAAAAAATATAGCTAAAAGTTAGCTAACAGTTAAATAAATACATGTTATACAAATAAGATTTTTTTTTCTAGCGCATGTCTCATTCCTTCTCTTAGTCTCTCTCACGTATTCTTATAAGGGTATAAATGTCATATTTTTTACAACCTGAAGCATGCAATAAGTGAATTTCAAAGTTGAAATCTACAAATTACATTTTTATCTAAATTTAGGAGTGTATTTATATATTATAGCTATATAAGTTGTTAATTTGATAAATCTACATGTATAAATACATATCAGTGTTCAAAAATATTTGATTATCAGACTATTTGATATTAGCCCTTTGTAATATATGGAAAAAAAAATGTATTACTTTTAATGGCCAATTGCTTATTCAAGCTCTTGATAGCCTTAACCAAAGCCAAGCACATAGCTCCATACTAGGGAATAAAAGGGCAATAATAATGTTTATGCTTTTCTATGGAATGATTTTGATGGCAACCAACCTCATTATTTGTTTATCATTTTTGGACATTATTATCTTGCTAGAGTTAAACGGCAAGATAGAAATGATGATGTTAAATTCATCCAATTTATACGCATCAATTATTGCATAGTATCATTAAAGTTTGTAATGACTTTTTTCTCTGATTCTTTCACTATAATTTAACAAATAACCAAAGACCAAAACTCGTATATTTCCAAGTGGTGAGCCTTTAATGTAATGGATCAATCGGGGTCTTTCTCTTTTTCTGTTAATGCTTGAAAGCTAAATTCGTTATCAAGTCCTTTAGTCCATAGACTCAATATTTTGTTAAAAAGATTTTAACGAAAAATCTTGGAAAGTTCAGATATTTAAGTTTATGAAAGTATGGCAAACAAATTTCAATTCTATAAGCTAATAATTTATAAACTTATCATAAAATTAGGGAAAAATTAATGTTTATTTATGAGATTTGACATATTATACAAGTATTTGTATGATGTTTTAAAATTATATTATTTGTCCGATCTATTTTATCATATTATACTAATGGATCATTATTTTATATTTTTTGTTAGAAAAATTGTTAAATTATTGTCAAATGACAAAATAACCCTTTATAGTAATTTTTCCTAAAGAAATACTATTTACCCTATGAGTTTTGACATAATTACACTAGTACTCTTATGAGATTTTAAAATTTATACTATTTTTTTATTTTATTTTTGTCAGACTATATAGTCAATTTGTCAATTTTTCTCATCTCTTTCTATTTTCCTAAAAATTAGAATAAATTTATAAATTAATTGGATATTTTTGTATTAATGATTAATGATTTCTAGTAAAATATTATTTAACATAAATAGAATGATATCAGCTTACAATTTTTATATTTTGTATGAATTTCCACTTTAATGGTATAAAGAAAGTGGATTAAAAGACAGTTATGATATTTATTAATTATATAGCTTTGGAATTAATGATAAAACCATTAAAAATTGGCGAAATGACTATATAGTCTAATAGAAATAAAATAGATGAGACAAATAATATAATTTTAAAAGATCAAAAAGATACTGTAATATGTTAAATCTGAGTAAATAATAATTTTCTCTAAAATTAACTTTAGTGTGTTTATGAGCATTCTAAATATATCCAGCCCATTAGTTTCAGCCCCATAGTTTCTATATTAAGCCCACTGCAAATTTTGGAGCTTATTTAAATTTCTTTATATATATATATATATATATATATATATATATATATATATATATTTCTTACACTGAATACCTATTATATATACTCCTCTATTTTCTTTTCCCAGATAATATCTTGTGTCAAATTTTCTACATTTTTCCTAAAAAAACTATCATCATGGTTCTCTGAAAAAAAAAGGAACAATAAATTAGTTTGGTAATACTGAAATAATCTCATTGGTAAAATTATAAAATTATTGATTTTCAACTTTCAAATCCTAATAAAATAATGAGATTTCATTTATTATCTAAATAGTATTTTTATAAAGCTAAAAAATAAAGGAGTGTTTGGGGTTCTTATTAGATTTTTTGATTTAATTGACTGATTTTTTTTTAATTTTTTATAAATTATCTTTTTTAAAATATGCAAGTCATCTATTTACTTATTTTTTTCTAAAATTATACACTACAAGAAAATTAACATTTACTAACGGATTTTATATCTGTTGGTAATTACCAACGAATTACTAATGAATTATCAACGAAAATATTATTAAAAATTTTTAAAAATTTACCAACAGATTACTAACGAAATTTTACCAACAGAAAAAAAATCCGTTGGTAAATGTGGCGCACTTCTTTGGCGTCAATTTTACCAACGGATTACCAATGAAATTTATCAACGGAAACTATGTCGTTGGAAATCTGTTGTTTTTGTAACAAATATCAACGAAATATTCCTTTGGTAATTACAAGGTACAATTTATTTAATTTAATAAATATTTGACACAAGGTAAATCAATTTATTTAATTTATTTGACACAAGGTAAATCAATTTATTTAATTTAATAAATATAAGTACAATTAAAATTAGTTTAATTAAACACATAAAGTCAATCTTAATTTAAGTAAATTAATTAATTGAACACCAATTTTAGTCAATTGAATCAAATTATTTAGTTAAATTTGAATTTAATCAATTGAGATGCAATTTAAAATTTGTATAATCAATTTAAGTTTAATTTATCAAATGAACTCAAATTTAATCAATTGAAATTCAATTGAAATTCAATTTAATAAGTTAATTAATATTTAATTTCAATTGAACCAATTGAATCTTAATTAATCTATTGAAGTTCAATTAAAAATTGTTTGATCTATTAATTGTACATATTAAATAATAATCATCAAAATATGATATCAGCATATTTCTAAATTTCTAAATTTGAACTAATTAATCTAGCTAAGTTATAATCAAAATTACTTTATTTATTAATTTGAAATTTTTATTACTAAATCTTTTTGTAATAATAACAAATGAAATATTGGTATATATATATATAGGAAAACATGGCCCAGCACATGTATCTTAAGAGGCAAATATCTATGGCCCAACAGCCCAAAATGCCTCCAACACTTGAGAAGAAAAACTCATAAACCAGTAGCTCCTTATCTTGACTCTCATCTCCCCCGTTTCTACTCCACCTTGCCCATCATCTCTGCGCCTCCGACCAGCCACCACCAAGCGACTAGCCAATGCTGGTGATGGTGCAAGGGAACCGCACCACCAACCAGCACCAAAAAAATAAAGGCGATTTCTTCATATTTTAGCAGCCTAGTCTCCTTCCCCTTCGTCTCTCCTCGCTATGTCTTTTTACTTTAACCTTAAATTTGTAATTTAAAAAAATACCTAAATTAAATAAACAAAAGAAGGAAAATATTTTTGTAAATTAACTTCATTAATAGTATTTATTTCTTAGGTTATTTAAAAAAAATATTCGTACAAGCCCAAATTGATGCCCAAGCCCATATCCACCCCTTTAATTCTTCCCTTTCACCTTTCAATTCAAGTTTCAACTAATTCTAAATTTCCAATTCCCCGTCGCCTCCCACAGCCGCCACTCCATCTTTCTTCTCTCTTTTCTCTCTGATTCGCTTAGCCTTTCTCCGTCTATCCGTTTGTTCACGCGTCACCGCTATTCTTCCCCAGTTCATTATTTCACTCGACTGCTGCTACACGAACACTAAACATATAGAGATATGGAGACAGAATTGCAGCTATAATCGGTCGAACTGGAGGACTATGCTGTATACTAGCTCATATTCAAATCTTGAAGCATGGGGAAGTCAAGGTACTCTAATTATTTTTAAGTCATCCGATTTCAAGTATTTTCTGCTATTTTATGTTTAAACTTTTTTTTTCAAGTGTAGACCAGATTCTACAAGTAAAGCGGATCGTAAATTCGAGAAGAAGCTTCAGTTTTATGCCAGTGAGTTTTTTTTTTAATATGAATTTCGGAATTTATTCATGTATTAAGTGTTTATTTGTTCAAAATAGATTTAGTTGAGCAAATGCGTAGTGTGTGATTAGCTTTATGATTAGCCTTACAAATTTAACTTTTCATGATGAGTTTTTTGTATTTAATTTTATTCAGAGGTTAGAGATACGGTTACCGGTTTGAATGCTCAGATATCTATTACTAAGGTAGGAACAATCCTTTTTACCTCTTGCTCTTTATTTATGTGATGAAAGTATTGTTGGATTTAAAATTGTCCGGAGTGTGATGTTGAAGCTAGTGTTGATCACTGTGTTGATTTTAGATGTATGTTGAAATTTTTATATGAACAATGTTAAATATGACAGTTGGCGTGGCATATTATCTCTCCTTGAGGTTTTTGCTGGCTTTATTGGAGATTATGTTGTGGCTTATCTTTAATGGCTAGTATTATAGTGATAAGCTTTTATCTTTATATCTTATATTTTCATTTTGCACCCCCGATAACGGCTGAGGAATGGAATATGGTGGTTTATTAGCTTGTTTTATATCAATGTACTGTTTTGTTCTATTAAGGTTTTGATTTTCTGCTGGATAATCTAGCATCCAAACTCTCTTAATTCCTAAACGAAAACTAGCTTCTTTTCATGCATCTTTGGGATGGAAAATATATATTGAAATAAGAAAGATATAAGGTAGGTGGTCAAATTTATATGAAAGCATTCCAGCGATCGTGCAGCGTACATCTTATGTTTTTATATCTCAAATAAATTATCTTAGAAAAGGAGAAATCATACACCATATGTGGCTTAAGTTAATGGCTTTCTATCAGATATGGATGTGATTACAAAAATTTGGTTCATATTTGAGTAAAATTTTGGTTTTGTGGTATCTGATTGTTTTAGTATTCTTTTGAAAGTTTGATGAAATAGTCTTCTATAAGTTTTAGAAGGAGAGTGTAACACGATATTTGGAACTTTGACTTGATTGTTTGTGCAATTATATGCGTAGGGAAATTTTCTTATCTGTAAATTGAAGTGTAAGCTAAATGAAAATGTCAAAAAAGTTGAAACAAAGGAAATAGCTCCTGCTTCTGAATCAGAATCAGTTTCAGCTTCTGAAAGTGTGATGAATGTGTATTCATCTTATGGTGAATGTGACAATGCCGGTGCTGATTTTGAAGGGCATGATCTGGATGAGATGCCTGCTGTGTAGACGTATTACAATAGTGAACAGAGCTGCCCCATGGTATTCGATTTTGGAAGCCCAGATCAAAATGAGGTGACCTCTAATTTCGTTTTCCATGAATGCTCGATGAATGCTAATTCAATTTATCAAAAAAGCAAATTTGATGGCAGAGAGACTTCCATTTTTAAATGTGAAAATTTGGATTAGAAACTTGATATATTTGTCTTTGAAGAAAATGAATATAATTCCTTTGCAGTAACACCTAATGATTTATCAGCTCCTTCGGTTGCTGCTGATTTGGAAGTTGATACTGCACAAGCACAACCTTCAACTTTAGATGTAAGAAGCAAGCATACCTTGCAAATTTTTAGTTTTTTGGCCATAGCGCTTGACAAGCAAACTCTGGATATTTTTATGTTCTAATATAATTCTGTTTGCAGGTAGAGGGTCCATCAACTTTGTTTGATGATGTGAAAACATTGTTTGAGCCAGAAGATAGCCTTAATTCTGCACTTTTCTCCCACAGTGACTATTAAGGGAAAACCTTTTAAACAACAGCTTTAGTACATATTTGCCTATTGCAGAAGCCTCTGAAATAGGATCCATTTTGTGCTCCTTTTGGCACTGACCAACATGGTATTTTGACTAATTTTGTGCTCCTATTTATGGCCTAGTGTCCTCCAAAAGTTCTAGTTAGTGTTATGGCTGACATTAACTGATTTGATTTGATTTAGTATTTGTTTGCAAGGAGGTCTGATCAAATAAAGCAAATAACAGTTTGTATTGCCTAGGCTTGGTACCTCCTATTTTGTGTTTCCATGCTAAAAGAATTTGTGCACGTCTCGTGATTTTTTTGTTAAACTGGATGATGTTGGTACTAAGTACTATGATTGTATTATTTTGTAAAGGTAATATCTATTATTTGGTCCTTGTATTTTTTGACTTTTAACAATGTGATCCATATACTTTAATTTGAATGATTTGAAACTCGTGTATCATTATTTTATTAACTATCTTCTTTTTGGAAGTTTTTTGAATGTTAGACTCAAATCGTTAGTAATTAACCAATTCTACATTCCATTTTGCTCACAATGAATTAAAAGATTTAAATTTGGCAAAATCATGAGCTAATGTCACATTTTTAGTAAATAAAAAAGCAAAAATAGCAGCAAAAGACAGTTTTTTTACGAAGTAAATCCATGCATTAAATAATTTCTTTATTTTTTTATTATTTCTAGTATGGCAACATTCATTTTTCCTACTTTTAACGTTACTAGCTCAAGATGTTTGCCATGTTTAAAGTTGCTAGAGAATCTTCTTCGTTTGCAGGAAGCTGTCTTAGGGTTGAACTGTATTTAACCACAGTTCTTTATGAAAAGGAAAATTCTCTCTTATGATTATGGCTACCAAATAAATCATTTAATTAGTATAAACAGCACCAGAATAATTTAGATGAAAAATTATTCACAAATCATTATAATAGCCTTCTTATATCTGTCTCCTAGGCTCCAAAAGATTATAAAAATTATCTTTTGAATCATTAACTTCCATTCTTAGTGACGACGAACTTGTTTTGATGAAGGACATTGATCATACTTTGATATTGAAGTCAATTTTCAGGTGAGTTGAATCCATATTGTGATCTATCTTGTTTAATGTCTGTTCTTAACATTTGAGAATTAAATGTTGATTAATCTGAAGTATTTTACTGTGTGATGATTGAATCAAAACTAATTGAGAAATTATTGTGATGATTAAATGGAATTTTCTATTTGCTTGGTCTAATGACTTATTATCAGTAGCTAGTCTATGTAGGGAAATTTAGTAGTGGAGAATAAACCTTGCTCAAATTTAAAATCAGAACGCATTTATTCCTTTTCCTTTCCCATATGGTGACTAGAAAGTGGTACATCAGTGGGTTGGACCAACACAAACTCATATACAAGGACAATTTCAACCAAGTCCAAGGTTCCCATCTATCTTTGTTCAAACTTCAGGATATCTTTTTCATGGTTTCAATCATCCAGAATTTCTTAGCACCTTATTCGTACCAATTATCTGTCGTACACTTATCCCCGATGTAAAAAATACTTAATTTTATTTCAAATGTATCTCATTCATTGTATTTTTTACCTGTTTGGTATAAATATTGTTATCAAATATTGTGCAATTCTAATAGACGTTTATTTATTTATTTTTATTATTGGTCTCTCATTAATAATTTCTTTATATGCAAACAAATATTCTAGATATCGATAAAGGTTATAGGCAAACAAATAATTTCTTTATATGCAAACAAATTAAAATTAAAATTAAAATTTTTAAATAAATCAGTAAATTACCGACGAAATTTTTCCGTTGGTAAATTTTCAACGAAATTTTCCAGAAATTTGTTTCGTCGGTAATTTGCCAACGGATTTAATTTAACAACAAAAATATGCGTTGGGAATCTGTTGGGATATTTACCAATGGACACTTTTTTCCATTGATAATCCGTTGGTAATCCATTGGTAACTTTACCAACATAATTTTTTTTGCGTTGGAAAATTTAACGACGAGTATTTTACCAACGGAATTTTTCTATTGGAAAGTTGTTGGTAAATCAATTTACCAACGGAGTTTTTTGTTTGCCAACGGAAAAAGTCAATTGGTAAATCTTGATTTTCTTGTAGTGATATTTCAAAATTCAGAAAAATTAAAATTTTATTTTTAAAATGCATTTTTTTTAAATGCACGGTTCCAAATTCTAAGTAAGGGGTTATCGGTTAATGGAAAATCTAAAGTAAAGACTTTATCAAAGAGATTTAATATATTATGTGTTGTTCTTTGGGGTGACATGCTGGTCTTTGTGGAGGCGAAGTAATTATTTGATATAAAACAGAGAGGCAAGCTGATGTTAGAGACGTAAAAACAAGTTATGAATAATAATGAGGGCAAGTGGATAAGTGAATTTGTTATAAACTTGGTCAAGTGTTCGATATGATTTTAAATTTTTTTGGGGTTAATAGATAATTTCAGTCTGATCAAATTTATTTATCATTTGATTAGACCGAATTGAATCGAAATTCTTTTATTTTCAATTCAATTGGACTATAATTTTATTTAATTTAGCCTAATGTTTATCCCCTAACAACTCGTCTTGATGATAATTATTAGGCATGGTTTCATAATGTATGGTTAGTATGATACAATATGGTAACTATTGCAATATATTTGAAAAAATGGTATGGCATATCATAAGATAAATATAAAGATTATCAAAATGTATTCAATGAATTTAAATACATAAAATGATTTAAAAAATATTTTTTAAGCGAAATGTTATTAAATTATTACTCATGATATTAATTAAAGATAAATTTTATTTTTCTTAATTAATCACCAATATGTGTTATAAATATTTTTTTAAAAAAATATTTGAAGATTAATAAAAATTATTGTTCTAAACTTTATTTGAATATTTGCAAAAAGAAGTAAGATCCATGGGGAAGAAAAACTTTAACATGAGCAAAGAATAAATAAGGAAACATATGAATTAAAGTATAAGCGTTAATTTGTTTTTGTGCACATTGGTAGTATTTTTTTTAATGAAAAATAAAATAAATTTAATCCTAAATTAAAATAGAATTAATTTCATCCATATTCATTGAACTTATATAATAATTGCAATTTAGTCAAATAAAAATTTTTTAATAAAAAAATATATAAACTTTAAAAAATTAACTTAAAAATCATGTGATAATTTACCTTATATTTCAATACTATATAACATTTCATCTCGGCTTGTTAGTACTATATGATATTTTATTTTATTTTTTCAGTATTATATAATATTTTATTTTATTTTTCGGTTTATAACTTATTAAAAGCGGTCTAATATGATTTTTGAAAAAAAAAATTTCCGATTAAATTGCAGTTAAATGAAATTAATTGAATTAAAATACGATATAATTATTGTATTTTATAAAATTATTAGTTTAATTAATAAATAAATAAAGTGATAGAGTGATATGTCGCAAACTATTGATTATAAAAAAAAAGACTAAGGGTTATTCTGTTTATTTTTTTTCTGTTTTTAAGATTTGGAAAAATCAATTTATAGAAAATTAAAAAAAATTAATTAAATAAATAAAATAAAAACTTTTTTGATAGGTATTTTAGGGACTGGTGATTGGTGGTTGGATGAGTAAATTACAAATGCGCCGTGTTCATCAAGTAAACGTCGCTTTCCTTCTTTTGTTTCCCCTCTCTTTCCTAACTCTACGAATTACATTACGTATTTTATTTTCAAATTTACCAAATTACCCCTCATTACCTTCGCCGCAGGGTTCAAAATAGAACAGCTGAGGCCAAGGATAATACAATAATTGCAAAGAAACCATGTTGGCCCCACTAAAAAAGCAGCCAGGAAGGTTCCATGTGTTTAGCATAGATGTAAAGCTGACATTGACCAACTTGTTTAAGAAGCAAACATCTCTTTGGGTACACACCTCAGGGCCTCTTCTTCTTTGACTCTTTCAAATCTCAATTTTAGCTTTTATCAGTTATTATTATGATTTATGACATCCACATGTCATTTCCAATCAGCCTCCATGCCTTCCCCATTTCTACATGAAACATGCAATAAATATCTCGACAAAAAATTTTGGGAATAAATCCATTGAGTTGAAAACTCCAACCCCAACTCTACATTTGAATAGAAGAAAAATACTGAAGAAAAAGAAAAAAAAAAGAATCTCCGGTCTAATCTATTCGAAAATGAAAAAAAAAAAGCAGAAAAGAAAAAATAAATTTTATTTTATACTCTTCAAAAAAAATATAGAGATTTTATTTAAATCCAAACGCCAAAAAAGAAAGTAAAGAAAAACCTCCACGAAAAAGTTTTCAAACATAATGTTAAGAATTTTTTTAAGCAATCTAAATTCGTCTTTTACTCTTTCTCTCCCAACACGATAAAAGAAAAAAGAATAATTTTAATAGAAGTAGAAATTATTTAGGGGATATATATATATATATATATATATATATATATATATATATATATATATATATATATATATAAAAGTTTATCCAATTTCACTTGATAGATTGCTCATCGAAATTATCTTATTTCCTATTAAAGTTTAAAATCATTAATTAAGCTAAATAAAGTTATTATAAGTTTATAACCGGTAATTATATCAAGTAATACTTGTTACGAGTGAAAAAAATTATTTAATAGTTCAAAGATGAAATATATAATTGAAAAATGCGTTCTCATTTTATAAAATCACAATCAAACTAACATATGATTACACTACAGAGTAATACAAAATTGAAATGAGGCCTTGTAATATTAACTGGTGAACGTCTCAAAACAATTTAAAAAAAAATTACAACACTTCCTTCCTAAGCTTACAATTTAATTAAACAACATTATAAAAAAAAATTCAAATGCGTAATTTTGTTGTAAAATGTACACAGCAGCAAATTAATAAAACAGAATGAATGGGTAATAATCAGAATTAATTTTACCTTATTTAATTTCTTATTCTTAATTTTCTTCTCCCAGCGAATTTCAGCATAGCAATGATTCCAAAAACATGTCGTCTCTTGGTTCTTCTTTTGTTCTAGAAAAAACATTATCAGTTGTCGATTGATTAATGTAAGAACCCATGGAATTCCCAAATCCATGAAATCCAAAACTTGATGGATTCTGAAACATTTCCATTGAAACGGGAGACTCATTGCGAAACGGATTGTTGGTGTTTAAATGCTGATTAAGAACTGCATTGGTGCTGCTATTGTTGCTGGCGGTGGTGGGTGTGATTTCTGGCAATGGCTTACTCAGAGAGTGGCTGCCACTGCCGCGAGCCGCCGGAACATCATGGTTGTGCTTTCCTTCATAGGTAGTGATTACTGCCCTGAGGTCATGTGATGCTCTTTCCACATGTTTTCTTACAGGACAGCCTGGATGTGTACACTTGTAGTAACTCCTATAAAATTTGGGAAAAAAGAACTAAGCCAAAGTTGTCTCTTTTATTTATAGAATTAAATAATTTTTTTTATCAAAATTTTGAATTTGGAAAAGAAAAGGTACAAAAAAAGTGAAATTATTTTTTACCTAGGATTTGGATTACCCTTGACCACTTTCTGTCCATATTTTCTCCATCTATACCCATCATCAAGAATGTCAATATCACTTGTGGTTTGAACCACAACTCTAGGTTCTCTTACTGTTCTGTTTCCGGGTGCTGAAATTCCTTCATTTTCACCCTCCGTTTTCCTGAAATAAATAATCCCAATTCCCAACAATGTTTTAGTAAATTCAATGTTATTATGCTCAAATTTCGTTTTTGATTTGCAAAATCGAAAATAATAACTTACCATCTCTTGCCCTCTGGTTCATCTTCATCAATGTCATCGCTTCTAGACTTACTTTTCTGCGAATCAAAATCATCAGATATTGAAGAATTCTCTGGCGTAGCAGCAGAGTCCATCTGTCCATTACCATGGGCAATGAAGGATTGATCTTGAACATCATTTGCTGAAGAATTAGCAGCTTGAATCGTAGAGTAATTGGATACTGATGAAGAAGATCTTCTTGTAGATTGAGGCTTTGGGTGATTATGGCTAGCCTTGTAAACTATCTCAGTTATCTGTCCATCCAAAGATCTCTCAACTTTCTTCTTTGTTGGGCAATTTGGGTATGTGCACTTGTAATAACTTCTTGGATTTTCACTTCCTTTAACTTGTTTTTGACCATATTTTCTCCAATTGTATCCATCTTCTGATCTCCTCTGCTCCCTCACCGACTGATATTGCTGTTGATTACCGCCATAATCCGACTGGTATGTTCCATTGTTGCTCGGCATATTCTTCCCTGTGGAAATATCATCTTGCTTCACAGTTTCTTGGAAACTCCATGCTTGTTGCTGGGCCTGAGATTATTCATTAACCAAATTTTCAACAACAAATAAATAGCAAAAGCACAGATAAAATTCGACTATGAATTGCTACATACAGTTTGAATTGTGTTGTTTGAAGATTGGTATATTGTTGATGAAGTTGTAGAGGGCCTCGCTGGTGGCTGGAAGGAGAAATCAGAATAATTTGAGGCTTCTTTCTTGACATTTTGCTGGTTATTATCAGAATTTGACTTCCAATTGGCAGGCAGAGATGGAAATGACCCGGTAGTTGGAGATGTCAAAAACTGTACAAACAAACAACAAAAACATAAATCAATCAATCACAAAATTCAATAATGTTTATCATCAACCAGATGAAACAGAGCATACAAGAAAAACAGGCCAAATATATAAACTTACAGTCGAAGCGTTGAGCAAGACAGGGGAGTCGAGAAGCTCAGTAGGGCTTAAACCAGGAGGAATAGAAAAATAGGAAGAAGGGGAAACAACAGGAGGAGAGATGGGCAAAGAAGGAGGAGGAAGAGATTTAAACTTTGGCACACCAGAGCCAGTTCTCTCGGCCTTTAGATCCGATAACCCCCGCCGGGGATTCTCAGAATTAGCACTAAAAGATTCATCACCGGATGCAAGAAGATCAGAGAAAGAGGTGGTCATAAAGTTGTAAGTAGGAAAGCTGAAACTCAAATGATGGGAATTAGCAGAAGTATCCGAACTGCCAGATGATGAAGCCATAACATAAATATAAAAAAGATGGCAACTTTGAGAGATTTCGAGAGAGAAAAGAGAGGTGGGTGAAGAATGAGGAAATTGGGTAGTTGTTGATGATGATGAATAAGAGAAAATGGCCACGTATAGAGCAAGATAAAAGGCTCTGTTATTGGATTTTCCAGGAAGGTCAGTGTGTAAGCACGGTTTCACCGTTGAAAAAAATGTTAGAAAGAATGGTGGGGTATGTTGTAGGATGTGCATACGTGTGGTTTGTGTGCATATATATATTTATATGTATATATGTCTATATTTTTTGGTCAAATCTTGTGGATTTGACTAGATGGCGGCTGACACTCGGATATTCTTTTCTATTCCATAGAGCTGGACAGAGGGAACCAACCTTTTTGGCCTTTTTGCCAATGTTTATGGAACCGATCGGTTCAATTTTTTTTTTGAAAATCGGTCTGATTTTATTTGATTTGATAAAAAAAAACCAGTTTAAGATAATATAAATACTTCAATTAATATGAATCCGTTGCCTTATTAATATGATTTCTTTTATAAAAAAAGTGATAAAATAAATGTGGTCCTATTTTGAAATTTATATACATTTTTGTTTAGGCCGCCACAAATTTTGCCGACTTAAATTCTCCTTTGGCTAGGATTGGAATTTATAGTTAAATGAGGTAGTATAAGCGGAATGTGTATATTAGGATAAAAAATTTTGCTGGGATTTATCTGTTGTATTAAATTAGATTTAGCACTTCTAATCTTAATGAGACTCAACTTATTGTACTATAAATATTGTATATTCTTTGTAAATAACACACATCACACATTTCAATAAATTCCGTCAATTACTTATTTATTAGTTTTAGTTTTAGCTTTAGTCTCAATTTTTTTTTTGTGTGACTCATTGGGAACTATTTCATGCTTACTAAGCTAATAAATCCTAAAATAGTATCAGTTGCTTGTCACAACCTTTATAGATAGTAACTCTAGGAAGGAATCCTTATTTGATGAATTTTATAGATCTTTTAACCCTATTCGGTATTTTACGAATGTAGAACCGTCAGACTCTTTCCATTATTATTGGGTGTTACCCGGTAAGCCCATTTTTTGAATGAACATCTTTTTGATGACCACAATGGGAGGTCATTGTATGGTACATTCATACAATACCATACAGTAACATTTTAAAAACTTAGCCAAAATTATGATGGAAACTAGGAAAGAAACTTCGACAAAGGGTAAGGGAAGTAGCTCAAAGAGTTCTTCTAGTAGTGAAGACAATTCGACTATAATGATAGCCAAAACAATCAACTTCAATGTAAAATTAGGGAACTATATGATCGTTTAAATTAGCCGATTTAGTTGCCCCAATTTGTCTACTACTCACCTGGCTATTGCTAATAATATAGTCACAAAAAATCATTTCATGTTTAATGACCTAGTTACACAAATGATAACAGTGTTAAGGCCCATCCAGAAACAAACATAAAGAACAAAAGGAGGTATGCAAGTCTAAGTAGATGCCTTGAGGGGGAGAATTTTATAATTACTTGAAGATATACCTCGAGAACACAATCAACAACTACAAGGTTGCCAAAAAGAAAATGACCTACCTATCTATGACAGAGTTTAGATCTTAAAAAGAGATTAGCAAAATCAAAATCTAGGAGATCAAGCTCATGTTGAGCCATTCCTAAATCAGGTAAATAATCCAATTTATCAAATAAGGAATGACAAACATAACAACCAGTAAAAGTATCAATTGAATAATGAATTTTAGCCTCAGAACGTTGGGTGAAATATTCTCATAAAAGAACTACAGAGGCTTGGAGTAGATGTTTGGCCAACATTCAAGCGGTTTTATAGAAAGTCATACCCTGACTGGATAGATCAACTATATTATTTTCTTATAGGATTCAAGATCCTAGAAATAACACTATTTTCTGAGGAGGAAAATAAGTCAATTATCAAGTATATTTTTCGTTATTTGGTTCAATATAGAGAAGTTGGTGCCAATGACTTTTAAAAGTTATGGATTTTCAATAATTCTTTCACCCAAGCCATGTTTAGTTAGTATACAAATATGGCACTAAATTCTATCATCCATTGGAAATAACTTGAAGAAAAATTTCTCATGGAATTATTTATGACCTAACTTGAAGTAACTCTAACCGATTTAGCAATGATACGACAACTACTAGGAGAATCGATTGAACACTATGTGTTGATTTTGGGATCCCGTAGAAAATGCTTCTTTTATGTCTCGGGTATTAGCCACAGCTCGTATTCATTTAGGAGAATGAGTATGACTTGCTGAATTGCCATAATAAAGGCTAATTGTATTGGACTGGTAATGAAAAAACTCTCATTTACTATTAGGGAACATTTTGAGAGGTACCCGTTCGATGACATGTTTGACTTGACAGTTTGTGCATCAAGTTATGAAAGGTTGCTAAAAGAAAAATGTCAAAAATGTGTTTCATAAAAAGGAACTTACTATAAGAACCAGATATTCATATCGACATCATGTGAAGTTGATTTAGATAGTGAGGAAGAAGTGTGCTTAGCCGAATGGAAAACAAGTAAGCTATATGAGTGCCTAACGCTAGCTAAACCTTTAGCCAATACAAATAAAAATATGAAGAGAGGAACTGAGATTGCAAAGGAATATTCTTTTGATATTACTAAAGTCGATGAAATATTTGACTGGCTTTTGTAAGATAATCAGATTACTCTTTTAAAAGGACATATTATCCTTAACTGAGAAAAGACATGAGAATGATTACTATAAATAGCATAATTCTTGAAGACAAAACACAAACAATTGTGTCATTTTCAAAAACTAGATTCAAAAGGAAAATGTAGAAGGGAGATTGATCTTCCCAGGTAAGAAAAAATCATTAGATACTAATTTTTTTCCAACTCTAAATATTATTATGGCCACACTGCGATAAAAGGATGTATTGGAAATTAAGTCGCTTTGTAACTAAAAAGTGAACAACTAAAAATAAGGTTTTAAATATCGTCCGATACGTTACATATCATTATTTACATAATGCTTTTTTAGGGTTTCAATATGACACGAGATAGATACACATTTACTAATTAAAAAATAACAATGTGTAAGGTTTATGATAATAACCATATTCAATAGAATAACATAAAGTTTGTCATTATGTAACTATGTATGTATGTGTTGGTTTGATGTGAGTCTACTGAATAATAAAATATTAGTATGTATGTAATAAATATGGTGTTATATGGGAAGTATATATTTGACATTCGGTATGTATCATGTATATATATATAGTATATGTTCGATATATGCAAGTATATATATAGTATATGGTATATATTTGGTATATGCCAAGTATATATATGACATATATTTGGTATATCACTAGTATACATTTAGTATATAATTAGTATATGTATTATATATAACTAATATATGTTTGGTACATTTTGTATATATGTGTATTTTGTTATGTCTATCATGTCATAGTAATTTGTAATTGATAACAGGAGTATGTAATGACTTGCTAAAACATGGTACGTATGTAGTAATATATGAAATATAAAATTGTATTGACTGCTATGATTTGATAAGGATATTATTGTCATAAAGTGATGATGAAATGCATATATAATATATGAATGACATAATAACAAGTACAATATTCTTTATTATGATAATATAAACACAAAATCTAATGACATGATAATTGTATCATTTTACCTTTGAGATAAAGCTATGTGAATAAATATGATATGAGTCCATGGATAAGTCTGGACTAGAATAGGATAACTTGTTGGCATGCCAATATATATATATATATATATATATATATATATATATATATATATATATATATATATATATATATATATATATATATATATATATATATATGTCTTTTTCATAATGACCCATAGGTCGAGATACTCATTCATATTTTCCTAAGGTCTGGTTATAATTTACGGGCACAACAAATAAGTATATTTAATATGTAATTTCACTTTGATGCGTATGAAATATATGGCATGCAACTATTTATGTATGATATGTACATATAATATGACATATGCTTTGCTTTTTGTTATTTCTTAGAAAGGCATGCTAAGTTGAAAAGTGTGATAATTGTCTGTATGTTGCGTTTAATAATTATATTAGAATGATAGGATCTTCAGTTGTGTGATTTGTGCTCTGATGGTAGAAATGCATAATTCCTATACCCAGATTATAATGGATATAGTAAGACATGCTAAGATGTTTGTGTAATTTAAAAAAAATTACAATCTATTTGGTAAGGCTTATACCATTGAGCATAGCTCAACGTGAGAGTTTGTTTTCTCTTGCGCAGATAATAAATAAGAGACAGATAGTTGCAGACAAGTCGAGAGAGTTGTAAATCCTGTGGGCCCTACAAAAAGAGCACAATAGTAGTAGCCACCTAGTTAGGTTTGGTATTTACTTTCAGTTCATGTTCTATATATATAACAAACATTACATGTATCCCGTATATATATTAAGTTCATGTATCTATAAACAAGTTATTTAAAACCCTTGAGCTTTAAATAGTAAAAATATTATTGTGTATAATATTATGAGGTTTTATGTTTGTAAATTATGTAAAAGCCTTTGAGCTGTAAATAATAAAAATTGTATTTTGTATAATATAAGTATCATTCTCTATTTGGAATGTGTATATTATTATGAAGTTTAATGTCTGTAAGTCCTAATAAGGCACGTTAGTTAGCAAATTGGAGACATCATCTTATATGACTGTTCATCAGAACGGTAAAAGGGTGTTACAAGATGAATATTCAGCTCAACCATTTGTCTATGGACAACTTGAAGTATGGAATTTCATGTTTTCAATGTTCGATTTCAAGGGAGGCATTGCTCACACCACTAAAAATTCTGGCAACTTCAAAATTCCATACTTGCATTTAATAATTACATTAGAATGACATGATCTTCTGTTGTGTGATTTGCGCTCTGATGGTAGAAATGCATAATTCTTATACCCATATTATAATGGATATAGTAAGGCATGCTAGGATGCTTGTGTAATTTTTTTTAAAAATTACAATCTATTTGCTAAGGCTTATACCATTAAGCATAACTCAACGCGAAAGTTTATTTTTTCTTGTGCAGATAATAAACAGGAGACAACTAGTTGCAGACAAGTCGAAAGAGTTGCAAATCCAATGGACTCCACAAAAAGAGCACAATAGCAGGAGTAGTAGCCACCTAGTTAGATTTGTTATTTACTTTTAGTTCATGTCATATGTATATATATATAACAAACATTACATGTATAATGTATATATATATTAAGTTCATGTATTTGTAAACAAGTTATGTAAAACCTTTGAGTTGTAAATAGTAAAAATATTATTGTGTATAATATTATGATGTTTTATGTCTGTAAGTTATGTAAAAGCCTTTGAGGTGTAAATAATAAAATATTGTGTATAATATAATTATCATTCTCTATTTGGGATGTGTATATTATTATGAAGTTTGATGTCTGTAAGTCCTAATAAGACACGTCAGTCAGCAAACTGAAGACATCATCTTATACGACTGTTCATCAGAACAGTAAAATGGTGTTACAGGATGAATATTCAGCTCAACCATTTGCCTATGTATAGCTTAAAGTATGAAATTCATGTTTTCAATGTTCGGTTGCAAGGGAGGCATTGCTCACACTACCACAAATTCTGTCGACTTCAAAATTCTATTTTGGCTAGGATTGAGATTTCTAGTGAAAATGAGGTAGTCTAAGCCAAATGTGTATCATGCATAAATTAGGATAAAAAATTTATCCTTGCTAGGATTTATCTGATTTACCATATTAGGTTAACACACATCACACACGAACAAGTTCTCTCAATTACTTATCATAGGTCTTAGTTTTAGCGTTAGTCTCAATACTTTTTGTGACCTATTAAAAACTATTTTTAGCTCGCTAATTAGATTAGCACTAAAATAGTTTTTAAATCGTTTGTCACAATTCTTATAGGTTGCAACGCATGACTCAATGATTGCTTAGCGAGCGAACCTTATATATCTTTTAACCCTATCTAGTGTTTTACAAGTGTGAGACTATTTTACTTTTTTTTATTATTATTGAATGTAACGTGGTGAGCCAATTTTTCAGGTGAACAATTTTCTTTAATTATTAAAAAATAATATATATTATAAATTTTATATATTTTTATCTTTTATATAGATATTCAAATATAATTTTCTTATTAATATTTAATCATTTATTAAAAAAATAAAAAAATCCAGTTAAATCCGGTTGTAAAGATGGAACAGTGATACAATTGTCGGTTGAATGGGATGTTTGGTCCGATTTGGATATATTTTGGTTTTGGCCTTTCTGCCATTTGGCTGCCGTATGTTTTAGAATAGGCTGAAAAGGAAATGTCAAGTTGTAAGCCATTGTTTAAGGGGTTAGATCTCTTATATTAATAAAATAATTTATCATTATTATATGTTTTAATAATCTAGAATGGTCGGCTGGTTTATGTATTGCTGTGGCCCCATTAGAACTCCTGCAATCCAACTAATCTTAAAAGGGTTCAGGCTTCAAACCAGGTCCGATAATGGAGCTTTGTAGTTGCAATCACTTGTGTATGCATTTGGCAGAATCATTGGAACAAGGCAACTCATATCATTTCCTTTTTCCTTTTTTTTTTTGTGAGATTTTCCTTATATAGTGAAGTAGAGTTGAATCTAACTTGTCTTTTTTGTTAATTCTCTAATTCTTTCTAAAAAGTTGTTGGATTCAGAATTTATATTTCTCCTTTTACATCCCTCTCAGGGTATAAAACAGCAGTTCATGACCCTATTTACTTAGGATTCCATGGAATTTAAGAGTTGAGATAATCATTTTCCTCATTACCTGTCGCCTGAATATCTGCTGAAGAACTTATCTGGGGACTTCAGTGAGCAAATTAAAGTCTAGCGATTTAATTTTTCGATTCATTGTCTAAAAGGGTTCCCTGCCTTTCATTGATTGGATTTCAACAAATTAAAGAAATTTTCATACTAATTTACAAGTATTCCCTCTAGATCTTGCACTCATGGAAATTTTTTTTTATTAAATATCTCTCACGTTTAGTACATCAAAAGAATGAAAAAAGAATTTTTATGTTAAATTAACGTTTTAGAATTCTAATATTTTTTTAATATGTTTATGTAATAAGAATTGAAATTCTATTTTTATATATGATCTAATTTTGTTGAGAGTATTTTTAGAAATATAAAATATTTTTATTTAAAAAATACATTAAAAAAATTCCAAATATTAACAAATTTGAAATACTAAAAATCTTTATATATGAATCAAAATTATATTTTTAAACATTTTACCTCAATATAAATATCAAATTCAAATTTAAAATAAAAATCATTCATATTTCAAAATGGGATACCAATCCTACCCTCATTGATGATGTTAAAAGATTCTAAAACTCGCTTGAAAAATAATTAGATCCTTCCTAAAACCCACCTTGGTTCTTTCATCAATTTTCTAATCCTATATTAGTTGGAAACTTGTTGCAAGTGGGACACATATTTAAGATCAAATTAAATTCCATGTCAACTCTCTCCGAATTATTTATGATAAGGAAAGTTCTATATTTAGTTCTCGAGGATTTTGGGCATGATTTAGAGTTGTTTGATTCTCGAATTCTTAACGACTAGTTGAATACAAAATTCATCATCTAGCCCTCTAGTCTTAAATTTTGATGCTTACAACTAGGACAATCAATGCTTAATTTTTTTTAAAAAAAACGAGAAAAGATGGTGGCAGATTCACATCACGTGAAAAGAGAAATTTGGATTTTTTATTGTTTGTGGCCTAACATTATTACTAAGCCCACTACCAAAAATCTTTAATACTCCTATATTTAATTGACAAATTTTAACATAAATATTATTTTTATTGATTTTTGTATAATTAATTATCCATTTTTATAGTAAAAACAGAGAAGATCGACTCCATATAACATCTAAATACTTTTTTTTTTTTCTGTTACTTTATATATCAAATTTGGCAAATAGAAATGGGAGTTGGTCACTCCTTTTATTTTGGCTTAATACATCATCACGACACCTTTTGCCATTGCGGCCTTGAACTTTTAAAATTTGTCATTTTAACATTTGAATTTGGCTTTTTCGTTCCTTTCAAACACCTCTACACCTTATCATTAACAATTCATTCGCGTGTGTATAAACTCGACCTGAGGTGGCATAATCCTCCATTGCATGACTGACACCCGACAGAAAGAAGAAGAAGAAGATGTCTAATATTCACCAGAAAAGGATTTGCTGCTTCTTTCTTTGGTCTTTTTGGTCTCCTAATTAACTATGTCCAATAATTTAATTATACTTTTAGACACCCAATTTACTATTTTAATCCAGATTCAATTTTGGTTAGCCTAGTTGCACCCTGGACTCATGATCCGAAACCAAGATTATGACCCTCCGCTATTTGTCTATCACTCATTGTTCTCAATCTATTTTTACACCTTGTACTTGCTTTTTACTTGTGGTACTACTCCAAAATTTGCAAACTTCTCATCTACAGGAGTATTGTGATATAGATGTATCACACAGTTGCTCTAATAGTTAGAGAGTATACTAATGTTCACCCTAAGGAGAGCAGATATTCTTGGTTTTACGAGCTCCTGAATGCCACCCACGCTCTTTATTATTCAGGTAACATCGTCTTATTGTCAAGTGACTTGTCTTTTCATGCTACATAAACAACTTACAGTTACAATGGTTTACCTCTTATTGGTTACTTCCTTAATATTTACATTTTATTTTATGAAATCCTACTACCCCTGCACGGTCCTTCCTTAGTATGGATGAGGATAGTTAGTGCCTCTGTCTGTTGGGCTTCCAATTGATTAACTATCTTGGAACTTATCTGACCCCTCAGGTCTGGTGGCCTTTTCTGAATCATTCATTAGTTGGGGAACTCTTTTACTGCTTTCCTTTAATGGCCTGGTAGGACTAGACATGCTTCATATTCAATCATTCTCAGGACTGTTTTCCATTAGAGTTTACTTCCATCCTGTTAGGTCTTATTTGATTTTGCCGCACAGGAGGTGATCTATACAAGGGAAAATAGATCCATGGTTTTGGTCCGGAGAAAACCCAGATGCGTGGATCACCATCACCAATAAGCTAGATCAATGGAGAGGAGGAGGTGGAGGAAGATTTTTTTTTTTTCATTTTTTAGTAATAATAAAAAAATATGTCAACTCTTATCATTCAATACTCAATAGTCAGCCATTAAAATAGGCATTTGTGTTCAATATTGATATTTGTTCTTTCATGTAATAGTATTAATTTTTTTCTTTAATTATTCTATTTAACTTGCATTGGACAGACTTATTAAAGAAATAAAATGCACACTTTCAAAGTTTTAAAAATATTTTATATCTATAGTGAAAAAGAAAAAAAATATTTATTATCTCATCTCATCTATGGAAAATATTATAGTATTAATTTTTATTGTTTATAATTTACATAATTAGGTTCCAATTGACATACATGTAAATTTCTATTTAACAAACAACAACGACAACATTTCAAAAAAAAAAAAAAAGCAGCGACAACAGTTAATCGATTACTAATTAATAAGGAAATTTATTCTGTTTGATAATTATTAATTAGTAATTTAAAGTTGCACGATAATGTTATAAGATTTTAGTTACTTCAATTATGTTTCTGTCATGGATTAGGGAATAATAAATTATTATTCTTTTCATTTCATAGAAACAATTATATATATTTATATTCATGTAGATTCAGAGAAATAATAATAATAATAATAATAATAATAATAATAATAATAATAATAATAATAATAATAATAATAATAATAATAATAATAATTTTAATAATAATTTTTTGAATCTTTTGATATATTTATTAATTAATAAAATTTACCAAGGATATATTAGACAACTAAAAAAATGATAACTCATAAAAGATTGTATATTATTATCTTTTCATATACCAATAAGAAGTTTAATGCAAATAAAATTATTAATTTTTATTTTTTAAAAAAAATTGTAATTCTTTAATGTAGAAATTTTAATTTAATTAAAAGTATTATTATTAAATTTTAATAGTTAATTCTTTGCTGGGATTATACTTATAAAATAACATTTATTAAAAAATTAAAAAATTTTATTTTTTATCTGCGCCAAGCACATGAACACAACTAGTTATTAATATAAAGCAGAATTAAGGGGATGTTGAAGTGAAGCTCTCTGTTGAGAGAAAACAATATTTTTTTTCTATTTCTATTTTTAAAATAATTTAAAGATTTTTTTAAAAAAGATTAGTAATTAAATTAGTAGTTGAGTTTTGAATATTATTGTTGTAATGTTGACTAGAATATGTTGAACCAATCGGTCTATATAAATTCAGACCAACGGGAAAAATGGAAAATAAATGAGAATATAATTGATGGAAATTAGAAAGTATAATGCTTAATTAGGGGTAAAATAAGGGGATTTAACGGTAGACTTAATTGAAAAGTATGAAAAGTTTTGGAACGAATATGTAAAAATGGAAAAATTAGAGTACCAAAATGGAACTTTGCCAAGATTTTTATTATGTGGGCAGATTTTTCTTCTTTCTATTGCTTACTCTTCAGCCCTATCTCACCATATCTTATCTCATATCCTCATCTAAATTTCAATCAAGATTAAGACAAGTCAAACGTAGGCCCCATCTCATTTTCTTCTAGAAAATTTTGCATAATTCTTCATTTGCATTTCTTCTTTATTTAGGTCACCAACCCGGCACAAGTTTGATGTTAAAAAAAAAAAAAGACAAATGGTGTAGGAAATAGTTTTCTCCCGCCTAACACCATTTTAGTGTAAAATTTGGTATGATATTGTATTCACATCATTTTCTTTATTATTATTATTATTATTTGCATAATATAGAGTCAATATTCCATAATTTATTAATAAAAAATATTTTTTTAATATAGTATTATTTTTTTAATGTTACTTGCAATCAAATCATCAGTGATATCCACAACACAATAATTGAGAATAAGTAATTATATGCTTATATATAGAAAATAGCTTATAACTACCAGTAATTATATGAATGAACATAATTTTTTTGTATTTTTAATAAAAAAAGTGTTTTATTTAATATTTAAATAATTAATAAGTCTTTACAACATGTGATATTAAAATCAATTTTATTTTTTGTAATATTATTAAATAATAAAATTTATTGTATTAGATGAATATATTAAAAAAATAAATAGTATGAAAGTAATAAAAAATAATATAAATGAAGTATAAATAGGAATATATATATATATATATATATATATATATATATATATATATATATATATATAATATTATTTTTGGTGTAAAAAAATGGTATTGTGAATTAAAGATAAATTTATTGTAATTATACCATTTTAGTGTAAAAATTACATCAACATTGTATTTTAGGTTGAAAATGCCCTTATATTCATGCCAAACTCAACTCCCTCCATAAACATATGTGGGGATAGAGTTCCTTTATACTTTGAATTGTGAATATTTGACAAGAGATTAGAAGAATTGGAGATTGGTGTAATTAAGGAAGGCATTAGCGAGCTAAAGTTATAAATTACCCTAAAGTGAAGAAATTTGAATCTTACATGAATGAAACTATGAATTGTGCTCTTGGAGGAAGTTTGGGTTTTCTTTAGTTTGATAAAAGGGGTAAAAGAGTAAAGGACATGTAATTAGACAATTCATGAAGCACCACACCTAGTTTATGTCATGCAGAAGAAAAACAATGCATAAAATGAGATATTGTTTGTTGATTATGTGTTAGGCATGCCAATGGCAAGGGAGGGAAGCCAAGATACAGGAAAATGCAATGAGGAGGTGAGGAAAACATGACAGATAGAGAAAGAGAGAGATAAAAAAGATAGAAACCCTTAAAGGTTTGTTCAAACTTGTTGGCAATACTTATGTTATTTAATATGTGTGTGTGCGCGTATACACACGCTTGATAATAAACCTCTAAATTGAGTATTGGGTAAATTACTAGAAGAAGTGTTGTGTTGTGATATATATATTAAAACTTGTAATAAATAAATAAAAAGTTCACACTTAGAAATAGCTGCATGTTACATTTTTGAGTTATGGTTAAAAACTTTGTCTTGGCTAGAAATGTAATTAGTCTAATGATTGATTGTAAATTATATATACTAATGGATGTGGTATGCAATAGGTTGAATAAGTTGACTGTAAAATTGGTTTTGATGCAATAGAGGTATGCTGATGAAGTGTGTGGGGTTTGGTTTTTGATGGCCGTTGCTAATGTTAAAGATATGAGAGTGTGACTTAGTATTTGACTATAGACTTGTTGAAATATGGTAATAACCCTCATATAAAGGATAAATTGTCATTTCTTGCATTATGCATGTTTGTCAGCTTAGAAGTTGTGAAATAATGCATACTTGTACCAAATTCATCTAAGAGTATATGATTCATTTTGTGGTTTGATATTAAGTATATATGATATGGACTATTGCATTACAATTGAAAGCAAAATTTTATAGCAGCGACTGCACTTTAACATGATTTGACAAATAGAATGCTTCATGGAGAGGGGCGTGATTGTGGTAACATGATATTAACCGCTAAGAGCTTTTTGCAATTGCACCTCCCATATCGCGACCACACTTTAACATGAACTGAGAAACAAAATGGTTTCCGAGAAGGGGCATGCCCGGGTAAGGAATATCACGATCTTGCCTCATATGTCACAACAACGAAAATAGAATATCCAGAAGAAGACATAAAATGATGAATTAATGGTGTTATACAACAAAATTCTGGATTATAAGCTCATGTACAACGTCTAACCTAAACTAGAAGAGCAAACAGATTGACTTGTTGATTGGAAAAATGGAAATTGATACACAGACGCAAAATGCACTAAGACGTGGGCTCTAAATGCATTGAGCTGATAATGATATGTAGGTGCTCAATGCACTGAGTTGATGACAATACGGAGGCGTAGGACGCGATGAGTTACAAATAACATATAGGCGCCGAGTTACGAAAGAAAAGTCGTGAAGGCGGGAGTGTCCGTTTCGTCTTCCTGGTCTTGCTCTAGGTAATAATGGGCATATTAATAAAACACCATAGAGGCTAGTATAAATAGATGTGCACAGAATATCTATATGGTGATGTTGCATGAGGATAGAGTGACATGGATGCTTTGGCATTGATAAAAAGAATACATGCTTGACACTATGTTTAATATGTGCTCTAATGTGCATGTTGCCAATAATGAGTGGTAACCATATGGATAATAGTAACTTTGATCGTTTAATTGTTTTGACAAGAGTAAATCAATCATGTGCTAGCATTGATATAGTTAAAAAAAAAAATTAAAAAGAAGTATATGGATGTGCGTAAATATAATAATGTGTGTATGTGTGCATATACATGATAATAGGATCATTTGTATTTGTGTAATGTTAATAAATTATACTTGGAGTTGTTGAATTAGTTAAACATATTTTATCATCATATATATCATAATTCCAAAGTGCTTGCATCACTAAGCGTAATGTTTATTGTGCGAGCTTTTTTTATCTCATGCATAGGTAAGGAGACTCAAAAAAAATAAATAGAAGTTGTAATTTTGGGCTAATGCTATGGAAGCATGTTTACTTACATGAGTTATGTGATATAAAAGAAACCTTGAGTTGAAGCTTGTTGATTTTACATTTGTTAGTTCATACCGTTAATAGAAAAATTTAAAAATAAAGTTTAGCACCATGCTGGTTTTAAAATGAAATAGACATAAGATGATGAGATAGGTAGGTAGCATTGTCATTGTCTTATTTGGATGTTACACCGTTGGATAAGAATGTGTTACAATTATCTTTAAAGATAAATGTTCTATTAATATATAAAAAATTCATACTGAAATATTATTTTAATTATGAAGATTCATTTAATTAGTAATTAATTTTTAATATAACACGAAAAAATTTTCTAATTTTATATTTTAAAATCATTAATACTTAATTATAAATAAAAATTTTACTCAAAAAATTAAATTAAATTTTCTTTTTCACGCATAAAGCGCAGAAATAGTATATACCCTTGTCCCCTTAATGATTTATAATCAAATTGTCAAAAACTATGCCATTTTAATTTTTAATTGTCAACATTTACCTTTAAAAAAAAGCGTCACATAGGATTAAATTCTTTTTAATTTTAAATTTAATATATATGTAATGTCAAAATCACCATTTATTTATAATAAAAAAATTTTAATTTGGCTATATATTTGAACCTTTTAAAGAGTAATACTCTTTTTTTCTTAAAACAAATATCATAAATTTTGAAAGTAATTTTAAAATAAAAATTAAAAAATATTACAGTATTTTAATTTTTTAATTAAAATTAGAGTGTAATAAATATCATCTTATCCTATCTATTAAAATATGTTATAAGAAAAGTTAAAAAATAATATTTAATTATCTTTTTAATTAAAATTATTAATTAAGAAATAGATGAAAGTATAATTGAAAAATTATATGATATTAAAAAAAGGACTTGCTATCAAACAACAAAAAACTATAAAATCTCAGTGTTATGGTTAAATACCAAATATTCATAAGTTTTGCTGCAATGTCATGGTCTAATCCATACCCACTATAGTTTTTTTTTCAAATAATCATAGCCAAAAGACCAAATACCCTTAATTGTCTATACATACTTACTATAGTTTCTTTTCTCAAATAATCATAGCCAAAAGTTCATACAGTCTCCAGATAATGCTATTGATACACCAAAGTAAATAATTAAGAGGCAAACCTGTTGAGTATATAAAAAAGGTTGATGTTGGCTAGCATACTTGTTGTTTATAATATTGTATCAGTAGTAGTCGTCAGAGGTCGTATTAGTATCATTGATGTTGAGACAGTGGCTGCAATGTAATATCCTTCGATATAATTAGGAATAAATTCAATTATACCAATGAATGTTATGATTCATATGATTTCAAAATTCTATAAATTAAACGTTGATGCACCATGGCCATGAAAACTTAAAAAAAAATATAAAACATCATTAAAATACATAAATACAAATAAAAATTTAATACAATAACAAATGGACAATGCATTAAGCCAATTGTTTTACAAAATGGATATTTATTCCTAATTATATATGCTTTTGGACGTCCTCCTCTGTCGATCAAGTCCTAGGCTTCGAAAATGCTCATGGGAATACTCATATGCTAAGCAATATAATATTTAGTGGTACATAACAATATGCAAAACATAATATATATATACAAAATGCATGATACACCGTTATACTAATATGACTTACCTCGTTGTCCGCACAAATAATATACCCTGTATTTATGATGTCATGTCTCAAATTTCTCAATATAATACTCAATTATACATAACATAATAATATAAACAACCATCAAACATACAAGTATTTACCACAAATAGAAATTATTAATTCCACTTTATTCTTAATCATACTAAATTGGATACGGATAATCTACGGCTTTCACCTGATCTCTCAAAATACATGTCTGAGCTTTTTAGAATACTTGTTTGAGAAAAAAAAAGTGTACACATATCAACCACCGAAGGAAGCACGCCTAGCTTAACTCTGGCTTCAAAAAATCTCAAAGGTGACCAACCTAGGTCACTTGGTACCAATCTCTCCTTAGTAGCATGCAATCTCTCCTTAGTAGCATGTCATCTCTCATAACTCTAGTTTTAGTCAAAGTAATAAACTTAATCATTTATCACATCACATACCATTTTCATAATGTACATCATCCATGATTCTCTTCATCATAACCATAAGAAATTCCAAGTAAGCGACTCTGGAGTTTGAGGGTTTTGTAGAACCAACTTCCACCAATCACATGCATTCTATTGGAGGAGTGATACAATATAAATGGCCCTATGCTCCTTAGCACAATCCAACTCTTCGAAGACCCTCTCAATCTTCTCCAACCAAAACTCTAAAGCTGTCAGGCCATATTAGAGTCATATAAGATAACACTAACACACGTGATATAACCTTTCCACCTAGGTCCAAAACTGTCTAAACCTAAATTTTGATACCATTAAATGTAACACCCTTCAATTTAATTAGGAATAAACCCAATTACACTAAAGAATGTTATGATGCATATGATTTCAAAATGTCATCAATTAAAACGTTGATGTACCATGGTCATGATAACTTTAAAAAATATAAAACATCATTAAAAGACTTAAATATAAATAAAGACTTAATACAAAAATAAATGGGCAATGCACTAGCCCAACGGTTTTAATAACGGATAGTTATAAAATTGTATATCTTTGAAAATAAAAGTATGTACATCTATAACTACTCAAATCCAACAAAACAACAAAAAAATACGACAATTGTATCACCCACCCCAAGTGTACATTTTTGACTCTATTCTTGGATGTTTTCCTCTATCGATCAAGATCTAGGCTTCGAACTTGCGCATGAAAATGCCTATACGCTAAGCAATCTAATGCTTAGTAATACATAACAACATGCAAAACACAACATACATATACAAAATGCATGATACACTTACCATTATACCAATATAATTTATCTCGATGTCCGCACATACAACATACTATGTATTTATGATATCATGCCTTAATTTTCTCAATACAATACTTAATTATGCATAGAATCACAATATAAACAACCATCAAATATACAAGTATATACTTCACATATAAATTATTAATAACCTTCTTCCTTACCTATTTTACTCTTAACCAGACTAAATTGGATACGTATAATTTAAGGCTCTCATCTAAACCCTCAGGATACCAACCTAAGCCTTCTAAAATACCTATTTGAGGAAAAAAGTGTGCATATATCAAGCACCGAGGGAAGCACACCTAGCTTAATCCTAGCCTCAAAAAATCTTGAACGTGACCAATCTAGGTCATCTAATACCAGTCTCCCCCTAAGGGCATGTCATATCTCCTGGTTCTAGTCTTAGTCAGAGCAATGGGCTTAACCATTTCTCACATCACATATCATTTTCATGAAGTACATCATCCATGATTCTTATAATCATAACCATAACATGCATTCTCATAATAGGCTATAATCATACGACAAAGGTACTCCGCCTCAAACCAAACCAAACTCAATTCACATGCAAATATACAACTTTTCAAGATTAAGCAATTTCACGCATGTGAATACATTTTCACAACAATGAAAAATCTCTTCAGGGGTAGTTTACCGGTGAATCAAACTATGATTCACCTGTGAATCTATAATATGTTCACAATCACGATCCATCCTTCACATATGTGTACCAAACCGTGATCTTAATTGTGAAGCTTCCTGTGAACATATTTGTTTCAGCAATAAAACTTATTTTCATGACATTCATGTCCATGAACTACTAGTTCACGACCATGAATCTAAAAATTTTACAGAAAAACAAAACATCAATAAAGAAGCCAACTTTCACTTGCAATATTACTATGATTGACCAATGTCAACCCCCTATTAATAATTTAGCATGGTACCTTAACTACCAACTTATTAAAAACCAAACAACAACACTTTAAAAATATCCAACATGTGATTTCTAACTCAAAATCACCATAGCACAACAATAACATATTTAACCCCCAATATGTCATTGACCCGAAATCATGCCATATAACTAACCCTATACCATCTACAACATACATCAACAACAAATAGCATATAAGCATGCAACTAGAATTTTTGAATGGTATTATGTGCAAACCTTTCACCTAAGATGGGGCCTAACTAAAGTTTTAGCTCTCTAAGCTTGTCCACCTCATTGAGATGGACTTTCAGCTGTTCTACCAATTCTTAGACACAAGAAAAATGTCTTCTTAGTCTTTTGGAACTTGAATAGAACCTAGAAAATATAAAACCAAGCTCCTCACTTACAATCTCACAAGTTTCTTCTCTCACCTTTCTCTTTCACTTTCTCTAATAAAACTAAGCCTCTCAATCTCCCAAAAATGAAAAGGTAGTGACATGAAGGTAGAAGAAGATGGAGGTAGCATGTTAGGTCCGTTTTTAGAGAGTGGAGAACAAATTTAAAGGGATGGTAGAGAGAGAAAATCGCAGTTGTCTCACATATCTTGTCTGCCTAAGATTCACAGTTGTGACTCATCCTTCATGGACGTGATCCATCATTCATAATTGTGATTAACCTTCATGGTTTGTTCACTGACGATCTGATATTCATGATTATGATACTACTTGTCACGGGCGTAAAACAACAAAAACTAACAACTTTACAACCTTTTAATACTTTTCTTAACTCTAAACTCTCACCAACCATTATCACAATTTATAGACCCTATATATAGGCATTATATGCATACATTGGGGCCTTATTATCAAATATTCATGTTCTATGTAGAATTTATGAGCTTTAAGGGTTTGTGGTAGTAAGAAAAGTTTCAGATAGACTGGAAAAATATGGTCTTTCTTTATAGGACGCGATTACCAAATTAGAAGATGAGGACCCTAAATGTCTTCATTACCTTCTAGCTTGTGATAAGATGTAATTTTTTGGTTGTGCTTTCATGCTAGGTGTTATGTTTTAAGGGTCTGCCCCGCCCATGTAGGCTTGCTCCAGCTTAAAATCCTAATTAATTAAAATAAATAAAAAATAAAAAAGGGACAATTATTTAATAAAAGCAAACTGCTCCCCCGTAAAAAAAGTTATAGAATATGCTTCTCCCTCTTCTCCCAATTTTTTTTGTACTTTCTTCTCTTTCAATCCATCTAAAAGGATCAATAGGAGTTCATACTATGGAATTGAGTCTAGTTCTAGTAATTCAACTCCACTAAAGTATTGAAAACACACCAGAATTTGATAAAAAAGTAAGCATCCATTTCCTGAATATTTTTTTGTTGGTATCAGAGCATGATTGTGTGTTTTTGTACTTGAATTGATGATTGAAATAAATTTTATGCAATTAACCATGATAATTCCATGAAATCCGAATTGTCTTATATTTTTCAAGAAAATTTACTTATGTTTTATGGTTTGAATTTGGCATGGTTTGAAAACTCTCTTCACAAGCTTTCCAACAAATATTTTTACAAAATTTTCTGATGAGCATTGATTTTCTTTGAATTTTAAAAATTTTGATTGAAAATTGGGATTTTTAATTTCTGATAATCAGTTTTAATACAATCTCCACTATCAGATGCATTGTTTATTTTCCAAACACATTGCAAACAAGCATAAAATGGACTTAAAATGGTTACACTAGGTTGAAAATCCTTATAAGCTTGAAAATATAAAAAACATAGGCTAAAACCACATCGGGAAGACTGTGCGTTGCATACACACATTGTTTGTCTATAATGACACATGTCATGTACATATGGTATAGAGTGCCATGTGGCATTCGCCCATTGGTCCAATATGAAAGACAAATTGAGGTGGCAGTCCACATGTCATGACAACGTGTTAATGACATGTGGCACAATTTGTCACGTGGCTCATTTTGGTTGGGTCACGTGGAAAGCTTTGAGGACATATCTATCCTTGTGTCATACCACATGTCTCTGACACATGGAACATGATTGCCACGTGAATCTTTTTTGTTGGTCCACTTAGATGTTGACATGTTGCTTAATTGCCAAGAAAGGTGGAACGTGGCAATGCGTGAGGTGCATGGTCAATCTATTTTTAGCATGTGGAGGCATGTGATAGGTTTGTTTGTGTCCATTTTTTTAAAAAAATGCTAAAAATTTAAGTTTCTATTTAATTTTCATAATTTTTTAAGGAACGATTTTGTTAACCTTGAGGGGTATTTCCGTCATTTTGATGATAACAAATAATATAGCAATATTGTATTTAACATACTTGTTTTTGTAAGTATATTATATAGGACATGAATTAAAATAGCAAGAATGGAGAATTAGAAGAATAATCCTTGAGAAACAAAAATCAAGTAGTAGCATGTTCACTGCCGTGACTCTAGGAGTCACTCCCGCGAAGGAAGCTAACCGTTACCAAAACCAACATTTGAAGTTCACGGCCATGAAGGAAAAACAAACCGTAAAGTAAGCATTTCAGTCACCCCCGTGAAGAAAGGTGTCACCCCCGTGGAGCTTCATTCAATTTCATTCCAGAGAGTTTCACCACCAGAGTCACCACTTGGATCACAGCTGGGAAGCTTGTCACGCCCGTGAATGAGTAATGTCACGCCCGTGATTCAATATGTCAAAACATTCCAGAGAGCTTCACCACCAGAGTCACCACTTGGATCACGGCTGGGAAGCTTGCCATGCCTGTGAATGAGTAATGTCACGTCCGTGACTCAATATATCAAAACATTCCAGAAAGCTTCACGACCAGGGTCACCACTTCAGTCACGGCTTGGGAAGAACTGTCACCCCCGTGACAAGCATAGTCATGCCCGTGACCAATGAAAGAGAAAAATGTCAGACGCGATTTTTTGGTTGGTACAACGGCTAGTTTCTTATTTAATGCACCCCAACGACTATATTCAGCCATGAGAGTATAAATGAAAGTCATTTATGCATTAAGGAACAAGAGGATGATAAGAAAAACAAAAGATTAGCATACACTTCAAATCACAAGCTATCTTGTACTTTCATACTTTGAGAACAAATCAATTCTCTGTAAAAATCTTTTTGCTCTTCATATTTGAGCAATAAAGATTTATAAGTGGTTCTCTCTGTAATCTTTACTCAAGTGAGCTTTGGGTAGTTCTGGGTTAAGAGTAGAACACTTGTAAGGGTTAGTTGTGTAAACCTTTAAAACACAAAGTGTAGGTTGTTTATGTGAGCCTGTAAAACACAAAGTGTAGGTTGTTTGTGTGAGCCTGTAAAACACAAAGGAATTGGTTATTGTGTGAGCCATTAAAACATAAGGGATTTTTGGATTAGGTGTGAGTCATTGTGAGAAACACCATAGTTGGGAGTGAGCTTGTAAAACTCCATTGTAACACTTAGTGTGTTAGTGAAACTCCCAATTGCGATTGGGGAGAGGAGTAGGGTTCGTTAACACCAGAACCTCTATAAATCTTTGTGTCTGATTTTCTCTATCCCCCCTAAAATTAATTATTTATTTTCGCACTTTAAAGTTTAATTTTTTGAAACTCCAATTCAACCCTCATTCTTGGTCTAATATCTGGGCAACAAATTTGATGTATTATTTGATGAAAAACATATAAATTGGTACATAGTTATTGAGAAATAAATGTACCTTCACATGGTTAGTTGTAGTATTAGAATTATGTCATAATATGTGTCTGCTTGTACCAGTTTAATGAAACATGTATGTATAAAATCTTTAAAGTCACATGATATATGTTGTGTTTTTTTACCTTTGATTTATTTGAACATGTAGTGAGAAATAAAATGTTTATCGCTTTAAAGCGATTATGTGCATATAGAAATTATCCAAATCACTCACTAGGAGAGCACATAAATGTGATCTATTATAAATTATGGACTTTTTTTTATGATATTTAGTGAGTACTATGATTTGGTTGTGGAATAATATATGTCCATAGTTATTGATTCCTTACATGATTCATGGAAACATGAAAGAAAAATACTTAAAAAAAGACTAAGTGATTTAACTTATGACAATATTGAAGTAGACTTAACTCGGGAGCTGGAGTGTCAAATACAAGATAGTTTTAGACAATCTAGCAAGTCAGTGAATGGTTGCCCATAAATAAACAAGATGTCTAGTACATTGATAAAAATAACATTTGCTAAGAGAGAATTGTTAGTTCACCCAGAAAATAAATAAATTGAAAGCAACATTAAGAAGTGTTTAGTGTTTTCTAACTATATGTTAATTATGAATTTGCTTAGTGTTGGTTTTATTTAAAGCATGTGATGAATATTTATATGATTCAATGTAAATATTTGTTTTACGTGTATACAATATATATATATATATATATATATATATAATATTTATTTTGTTACGTGAAAATATGCATGTGATAATGTAGGAATATTAGGTTGGTAGATTGGTAAATCTCACCTAATATAATGATTGACACATGTTTAAATTAAATAATGATAACTAACAAGCAACAAGTCCAAGATGTTATTTGCTCTCTTTCAAGTGCCTAGAAACATAAACATGTTAATCTTATCCATAATAACAACATAAAGACCTTTGATATTGTTGTCCGACATGTTAAGATAGAGGAGAATCACCTTTTCACTGATAAGTTTGTTGGAGAGGCTTATATGATTGAGTCTAAAGGAAAATAGGATTTGAGCTCTAGACGGAAGAAATGAAAAGGTAAAGATAACAGGCAAAGCAATTGAGGCAACAAAACCAATATTAGTAAAAAAAAAATGCAAACGCAGGAGATGTAGCTACTAGAAAGGTAAGAACATGAATTGCTTCAATTATAGGAAGCTAGATCACTTTGCTCGTGATTGCACTATGCTAAAGGTATTGTATGACTAAATTCATTCTTATGATTCATATGTTAGTAAATGTTTGATGCTAGTCAAAAATATTCCTCATTAGACTATAGACTCTACAACAACCCACCACATAACAAGGGATTGATTTGCCTTTATGAAATTTTTTTAGGTTCTAAAAGGGAGTAGAATTATTTATATGGGAAATAATTCTTTGACTGATGTGTTTGGGATCGGTACCTGCAAGTTGGTGTTGCAAGGAGATCATATGTTTTATGTAACACACCATATTGTTTTTTAATTTTGCTCAATTAAGATTTTTCTTAATTTATTTTGTGACTTAATAATTTTATCTAAGTAAAATTTTATGAAAAATTAAAAATTTATAAAAAATTAAAAAATTGCCCCTTAGTATATATATATATATATATAGAGGTTTTTAGATATTAAAGTGATAAAAATTCATATTATCTCTCATTCTCCCTACATCATCACTATCTCTGTTCATCAACCAAATGACACTCAATCTTCACCAAATTTGAACCAAAAGTATTTTTCCACATCCTTATCACTCTGGCCACATCTGATTTTCTTAAAACTGACCAGATTTTCAGGATTAGAGAGGAGAAAGTCAGATTTCGAGGCTGCCCATCCATTTCTCATATTTTCCAGCTTCTTTTCTCAAATATAACACCAAAAATGGGCTCAAGATGTTGAAAAACCTTAGTCTTTGTAATTTGAGCTCCGGAAACGGCTATTTGAGGGCTGATTAGAGCCAGAATCTCTCGTCGGAGCCACCGCAAATTGTTATAGATCCAGACATTTTCAGCTACTTTCAGGCCATGAAACTTATATATTTTAAATCATCACACCTCAAGCTTTCTTTTGGTACCATCCAATCATCAATCTGCTGCTTCAAAACTTTTTCGGTGACCAGAATTCGGCGACCACTAATCGGATATTTTGGATAGAATTTTCAGCTTGTTAAACTGAGTCATCTGGTACAAACCACACCTTCTAGTTGTTTTTAGATAGTGAGATTTGAATTTATTTGTGAAGTTTAAATATATTTTTATTATTAAGGTGATTAATTAATTTAGTTAAATTGCATAATTATTGGAGATTATTTAGTAAATAATTGGATTTTATATTATTAAATAGAGGCGATTATCTGTTAAGTAAGAATATTAATATATTAAATAATTAAATTAATAATCAATGATTATTAATTATGAAGTTATTTTATATGTTGATTGGGTGTATTATATATTTGGAGACCTAAAAGTATTGAATTATATTGAGATGAGTTAAAGTGATTATATGAATATATTTGGAATTTCTTTGAAGCATTTGTTAGATTAATATGGATTTTTAAGAGGAAAAAGTGAAATAAATGGAGAAAAATAGTTATAAATGAGGAAAAATAAGTGAAATAAAATATTATATAAGAAAATAATATTGGAAATTTTTTGTCATGTTGGAAAGCACATCGGACGATTGGAGTCTCGAATTATATGTTAAATGCTCATTACGTGGTTTAACTCTAATAGAAATTTTCGGTATGCATGAAAGACAAAAATTATCATTGAGCTTTATTTTTAATAGATCATAAATTAAGTATAATTATGTAGTTAATTACATATTATATGTTGTTCAAGAGTGACCGCAGAACTAGCACCAAGGGATAACCGAAAAAAAGAGTCGACAGATATCAGCAAACGTTAATTAAGGTTTGTACAGTAATTTATAATTTTAGCCATTAAATGCTTAAAGTATGATTTTAAATAATTTTTTATTCAAGTTGATTTATATGATAAGTGAAAAATTTTCAATAACAAGAAATTATTTTTAAATACTTGTTATGACATGTTTTATGAAATAAATCTTAGTATAGCATTTTTATATGTTTTTATTGAGGATTTGATTGATATGACATTTTAAATAAGCATATGAAAATTGTATTTGATATTTTAGCTCATATATTAGCATAGACAGTGATTTAGAGAGTTATTGACATGTCAATAGGGTTTATTAGCCCGATGGATTTTCTAAGGTCAAATGATATGTTTTATGGTCTGATAGGTTTTCTATGGTCGTATGATACATATAGTCAGTCCGGTGGGTTTCCTGAGACCAAGCAAAATGATATATTCACATTATGTTCCTCTGATCCGGTGTGTTTCCTGGGATCATGAGATGATATGTACCCCTCGTTTCCCTGATGTTAGTCTATGGTGATTTAATATATAGTCATGAAAAGAAATTTTTATGAGAGTAAAATAATATTAATGAAATGAATTTTATATGATATTATGGTTTGATTTTGATAAATGAATTTATAATTGTTGTTGCCTATGAATGACTATTATTGTAAATTACTGAACCATTGAGTTGTATAACTCAGTGCGGGAGTTTATTTTTCTCTCGCATAGATTTGAAGTGAAGATATAACGACAAGTTTATTTTTCTCTCACAATATGGAGCCCAAGCCACAGTGGAAGTAACCCCGAGCAGGTTGGTTATTTTTATCATATTTTACTATTTAGAATTAATTTTATATAAATAAAATTTTACAAATATATCATATATTGTATAAGTGGGTGCGTAAGTGTGAGAATTTTATATACTTAATGCTTATTAAGAAATTTTAGTTTGCATGCATATTTCAAAAATTATTATTACTATTATTATTAAAAAAATTACAGAAATGTAATACTCTTTATCTATCTGGTATACGACGATGTATATGGAGAGTTAAAGGGTGTTACAATTTTATTGTTATCAGAGTATGGTTTAGGCGGTTCAATGTCAAAAATGGGATAGAAATAGGAAATGCATGTACATGCATATGCTTTGGTTTTTTAAAAATAGTTTAAGTACAAAAATAAGCTGCTGCTACTGCTTCATAATATGGGCTATTGTTTTATTTCATAGGGTGCTAGATTGCAATTGCGAAGAGTCAAAGAAGAGACTCCTGAGGAAAATAATTCATTATGGAAAGATAGTGAGGAGACCTCTGAGTCTTATATACTGTTGAGCACAGATGGTTCATATCCTCCCCGATGACAAAGGGCAGCTGAGGGCAATACGTCTATTGGTAGGTCTAATAGGTCACATAGATCAGGCATATGAGAAAGGAGACACAGACATGCCCTGATTCCTAGTTCAGCCATAGAAGAACTATTAGAGGATATGATAGAGATTCTACGATATTCTACCAGGCCAGCCACTATGGAGATGAGGTTTGATAGGCTCCGGAAGTTGGGAGCTACAGTTCTACTGCTGAGTACTGTCTAGAGAGGACAAATAGAGTTTTCAATAGATGGATTGCACGCCTAGGCAGCGATATAAATATGTCGAGTCTCTGCTGTAAGAGGGGCTTATGATTGGGGGAAGACTGTATTACAACACCCTCAGAGACCCAACCGACCTTCTTGCAAATTCTTTTTGGAGCAGTTTAAGGAGAGGTACATTCCCTGAACTTATACTGATCGTAAGAGGCATGCATTTTTGGACATCAGACAGGGGGATATGACAGTAGAAGAGTATGAGAAAGAGTAGACTCGCCTTAGTAAGTATACAGGGGGTGTTATTATTAATGAGATTGATAGATGTAGAAGGTTTAAGAAAGGACTACAACCCCCCATCAGGGCTAGACTAGTAGGATCATAGATTAAAGAGTTTATCGCTTTGAGGATTGCTGCTGAGGCTGTTGAGGAAATTGTTGCTGAGGAGATGAAAATAGTATTTCTGAGTCACAGCAAGAGACATTTCTTTCAGCAGGGTACAAGCTCCTCAGTCAGTAAGAAGAATAGATTTTTTGGTAGCAGATTCTAAGGTGGATCTAGAGTTTCAAATGCACCAGATGGCGGAGACAGCCCACAAGATCAGCACCATTAGTTGTCAGTACTGCAGGTTCAGTTGGGAGAAGATTTGTTACACACCCTTAGTGCCAGCAGTGTGGTCGATATCATAGTGGAGAGTGTCGATCGACCACCAGGGCGTGTTACCATTACGGTGAGATAAGACATTTTAGGAGGAACTATCCACTTTTGGGTCAGGCTATAAAGACTGCAAGTGAGAGACCTAACTAGTCACAGGAATCTGCTCGTGCCAGAGGTAGAGGCAAAGGTCAGAGTCAAGGTAGTAGGATAAGGACAATAGAAATTGAATCTGAGACAGTAGATAGATTAAGAGGTAGTCGTACAACACTTGCCAGAGCTTATGCAGATGAGCAGGATGCTCTTGAAGTGATTGTGGGTAAATTTTCTTTACTTGACTCAGATGTTTATGCTTTGATAGATCCAGGTTCTATACACCCTTACATATGCACTACACCACTAATTAGGGATGATTTAGAGACTGAGACTTTAGAGTACGATATAGTAATGATGAATCCCCTAAGTCACAGTGCTAGGGTTAACATAGTGCACCGACAGCTACCTTTGGTGAGTCAGGGTGAGCTATATCCAGTAGATTTGATTGAGCTTCCATCTCATGAGTACGATGTCATACCAGACATAGATTAGTTAACTCACCATGGAGCTATAGTTGATTGTGCAGCTCGAAAGCTTATTTTTAGGAACTCCAGAGTTAAGGATAAGGTAATACATGATATTTGGAGAAAGGTGTCATCTAGTGTAATTTCAGCTATGAAGGCCTAGAGATTGATTAAGAAGGGCAATGAAGCTTATTTAGCATATGTGGTAGATACCAGAAAGGAGAGTCTGAGGCTTCAGGATATTCCTATAGTTTGTGAGTTTCTTGATGTTTTTCCTGAGGATTTTCCATGATTACCTCTGAATAGAGGAATAGAATTTGTCATTGAATTGTTGCCTAGTACTGTACCCATATCCATTACAATGTATTGAATGACACTAGCTGAGTTGAAAGAGTTAGAAGTGCAGTTGCAAGAGTTGTTAGACAAAGGATTCATTAGACCTAGTGTGTCCTCTTGGGGTGCGCCTGTATTGTTCGTGAATAAGAAGGATGGAACTCTACGGTTTTGCATTGATTACAAACAATTAAATAAGATAACTGTGAAGAATAGATACCCACTGCCACGTACAGATGACCTATTTGATCAGCTAAAAGGTGCAGGGGTATTCTCCAAAATTGATTTGAGATTAGAGTATCATTGGTTGAAGATTAAGATAGTGATGTGCCTAAGACTGCCTTTAGGACTCGGTATGGCCACTACGAGTTTCTAGTAATACCATTTGGGTTAAAAAATATACTGGCAACATTTATTGATTTGATGAATCGAGTCTTCAAACCTTACTTGGATCAATTTGTTGTGGTTTTCATTAATGATATTTTGGTATACTCTAGAGATCAAGAAAAACATGATCAAAATTTGAGGATTGTGCTTCAGACTTTGAGGGAGAAACAGTTGTATGCCAAGCTATCGAAGTGTGAGTTTTGGCTTGAGGAAGTCAGTTTTCTGGGTCATATGGTATCAGTAGATGGGATCAGAGTTGACCCTTGTAAAATATAAACTATTCTTAATTGAAAACCACCTCAAAATGTGACTGAGATAAGAAGTTTCATTGGGTTAGTAGGTTATTATTGACGTTTTGTAAAAGACTTTTCATCGATAGCTGCTCCCATGACTTGGTTACTTTATAAAGATGTGAAGTTTGAGTGGACAGACAAATGTCAGACCAGTTTTGACCGATTAAAGGCAATATTAATAGAGGCATCAATTCTGACGCAACCCACTCTCAAGAAGGAATTTGTGGTATACGGTGATGCTTCTTTGAATGGTTTAGGTTGTTTACTAATGCAAGAGGGTAAAGTAATAACATATGCTTCTAGATAATTGAAGCCACATGAGAGGAATTATCCTACACATGATCTGAAGTTAGTAGTTATTGTTTTCGCCTTGAAAACCTGGAGACACTGTCTGTATAGAGAAAAGTGTTATATCTATACATATCATAAGAGTTTGAAATATTTACCCTCACAGAAAGAATTGAATATTCGACATAGATGATGGTTGGAGCTTATTAAAGACTATGACTATGTCATTGACTATCATCCTGGAATGGTTAATATTGTGGTCAATGCTTTGAGTTGAAAGACTCTAGTAGAGTTACAAATTCTACCCACATTAGTTCAGTGGATTAAGGAAGCTCAGAAACAGGATCCTAAGCTCGTGAGGATTGGTGAAGTTGTTTCCAAAGGGGAGAAACTTGAGCATTATATGGAAGTAGATGGTAATATTCATTTCAAAGGAAGATTATGTGTGTCTAATATTCTTGAGTTGAAACAAGAGATTTTAAAGGAGGCACGTGAATTAGCTTATGCTACGCATCTTGGCAATAACAAGATGTATCAAGATTTGAAGTCTTACTATTGGTGGTCGGGTATGAAGAAAAACATTACAAAGTTTACTACTAGATGTCTAACATGTCAGTAGGTGAAAGCATAACACCAATTGCTATCAGGGTTACTGCAACCTATTGCCATACCAGAATCAAAATGTGAAAGAATCACCATGGATTTTGTGTCAGGACTACCATTGACTCAGAGAAAACATGATGCAATATGGGTGATTGTCGATAGATTGACAAAGTCTACACACTTCTTGCCAGTTAGAATAGACTATTCATTAGATTAGTTTGTAGAATTGTATGTACAAGAGATAGTTCGGCTGCATAGAGTGCCACTATCTATTATTTTTTATCAAGATCCCAGGTTTACATCCCACTTTTGGAAGAGTTTTCAGGGATCATTGGGTACTCATCTCCATTTAAGTACATCTTTTCATCCACATACTGATGGTCAATTGGAATGGGTGATCCAATTGTTAGAAGATATGCTTTAGAGCTGTGTGATTGAATTTACAGGAAGTTGGGACAGATTCTTGCCACTGATAGAATTTGCGTATAATAATAGTTATTAGAAAAGTATCGGCATGGCTCCATATGATGGTTTATTTTTTATCAAGATCCCAGGTTTACATCCCACTTTTGGAAGAGTTTTCAGGGATCATTGGGTATTCATCTCCATTTAAGTACATCTTTTCATCCACATACTGATGGTCAATTGGAATGGGTGATCCAATTGTTAGAAGATATGATTTAGAGCTGTGTGATTGAATTTACAGGAAGTTGGGACAGATTCTTGCCACTGATAGAATTTGCGTATAATAATAGTTATTAGACAAGTATCGGCATGGCTCCATATGAAGCACTATACAATAGGAAGTATAAAACCCTAGTTTGTTGTACTGAGCTCAGTGAACGGAAGATATTGGGACCTGATTTAGTTTAGCAGACATAGGAGAAAATCAAGATTATAAAGGACAGACTCAAAATAGCCAAAGATAGACAAAAGTCTTATGCAGATTTGAAACGTAGGGACATCGAGTATGAAGTTGGTGACAAAGCAGATTTGAAACGTAGGGACATCGAGTATGAAGTTGGTGACAAAGTGTTTCTAAAAGTATCTCCTTGGAAGAAGGTACTACGGTTTCGAAGAAAAGGCAAGCTGAGTCACAGATTTATTGGGCCTTTTAAAATGACAGAGTGAGTGGGACCAGTAGCCTATAGGTTGGCTTTACTTCCTGAACTGGAGAAGATTCATAATGTGTTTCATGTATCGATACTCATAAGGTATAGATCGGATCTGTCCCATGTCATTCGAGTAGAAGAAATTGATGTACAACAAAATTTATCTTATGAGGAGCCTATAGCTATTCTAGCAAGAGAAGTGAAACAACTGTGGAATAAACAGGTACCTCTAGTAAAAGTCCTCTAGCGGAGATATTCAGCTGAAGAGACGACATGAAAAAGTGAAGAAATAATGAGGAATCAACATCCTCAATTGTTTAATAATAACCTATCAGGTATGATTTCGAGAACGAAATCTTTTTAAGGGTGAAATGTAACACCCCATTTTTTTTTTAATTTTGCTCAATTAAGATTTTTATTAATTTATTTTGTAACTTAATAATTTTATCTGAGTAGAATTTTATTAAAAATTGAAAATTTGTAAAAAATTATAAAATTGCCCTTAAGTGTGTGCGTGTATATATATATATATATATATATATATATATATATATATATATATATATATATATATATATAGAAAGAGAGAGAGAGAGAGATCAAAGTAATAAAAATTCATATTCTCTCTGCCCCATCACTATCTCCGTTCATCAACCAAATGACATATGATCTTCACCAAATTCAAACCAAAAGTAGTTCTCTACATCCTTATCAGTCTGGCAACATCCGATTTTCTAAAAACTAATCGAATTTTCGGGATCAGAGAGGAGAAAGTCGGATTTCGGGATGCCCTTCTATTTCTCATATTTTCCAGCTTCTTTTCTCAAATATAACACTGAAAATGGACTCAGGATGTCAAAAAATTTTGGTCTGTGTAATTTGAGCTCAGGGAACCGATGTTTGAAGGCTTATTGGAACCAGAATCTCTCGCTGGAGTCGTCACAAATTTTTATAGATCTAACCATTTCTAGCCACTTCCAGGCTACGAAACTTATATATTTGAATTCCTCACACCTCAAGCTTTATTTTGGTACCATCTGATCATCAATCCGTCGTCGTCAGAAATTTTCCAATAACTGATGTCCGGCGACTACTGATCAGGTATTTTGGACAGAATATTGAGCTCGTTAAACTGAGTTAGCAATACAAATCATACCTTCTAGTTGTTTTTAGATAGTGAGATATGAATTTATTTGTGAAGTTTAAATATATTTTTATTATTAAAGTGATTAATTAATTTACTTGAATTGCATAATTATTGGAGTTTATTGGAGATTATTTAGTAAATAATTGGATTTTATATTATTAAATGAATGTGATTATCAGTTAAGTTAGAATATTAATATGTTAAGTAATTAAATTAATAATCGATGATTATTAATTATGGAGTTATTGTATATGTTGATCTGGTGTATTATATATTTGGAGACCCAAAAGTATTGAATTATATTGAGATGAGTTAAAATGATTGTATAAATATATTTGGAATTTCTTTGAAGCATTTGTTGGATTAATATGGATCTTTAAGAGGAAAAAGGGATATAAATGGAGAAAAATAGTTATGAAGGAGGAAAAATAAGTGAAATAAAATATTATAAAAAAATAATATTGAAAAGTTTTGGTCACGTTGGAAAGTGTGTCAGGTGACTCGAGTATCGAATTATGCATTGAATGCTCATAACGAGATTTAATTCTAATAGAAATTTTCGGTATGCGTAAAAACAAAAAATGATCATTGAGCTTTATTTTTAATAGATCATAAATTAATTATAGTTTTGTAGTTAATTACATATTATATATTATTCAAGAGTGACAACAGAACCGACGCTAAGGGCAGACTAGAGAAAAGAGCTGATGGATACTGGCAAGCGTTAGTTAATGTATGTACATTTATAATTTTAGCCATTAAATACTTAAAGTATAATTTTAAATAAGTTTTTATTCAAGTTGATTTATATGATAAATGCAAAATTTTCGATAATAATAAATTATTTTTAAATAATTTACAACCTTCCCAAACTTACCCCACCTTATCTTCTGATCTGGTAAAAGAGTTACAATAATTTTGTTGTGCTCTGTCTCACACAGAGTTTTTTCAGAAACATCCATCTCCTTTATGGACTCGTTCAGAATTTTTCATAACTCTTCCATTCAAAAATTCAGAAGACATCAATCCCACCAAAGCCTCTCATCCTGGTATGTCACCAGAAGACATGAAGCTTGTAGTAGCTGAATGTTCTCAATTAATGGAACAATGATTGATTCAACTCACTAAGTCAAATTAGGCATGCCAAGCATCTTATGTCAACAAGAGATCAGAACAAGTCAAAGGCTAGTTATTGATTACAAGCCTTTAAACCATTTTCTCAAAGATGACAAGTATCCTCTTCCGAGGATAGATTCCATATTTCCATTCATGGCCTCTGGAAAAATCTTTTCAAAATTTGATCTCAAGGCAGGTTTTTGGCAACTGGGTATAATACCTGAAGATAGGTATAAAACAGCTTTCTGCATACCGAATTATCACTATGAATGGATAGTTATGCCATTTGGGTTGAAAGTAGCACCCTCACTGTTTCAGAAAGCAATGATAAGGATCTATGAGCTATGGTATTTATGGTGTCAATCGACACTATATTATCATGCAGTACAGATTGAGCTGATATGGATGCTTGCATTCATCGACAACAAGGAAAATTTAAAGACCCCACAAATCAAGTTTCTTACCTGGTTTCAACCTCTTTCATACTGGAGACAACACTTTGCAGAACTCATCCTCCAGAATTCAAGTCCAAATCATATCCCGGATTTCATAACAGGTATTTTCATTTTTCACAAGTCATATACAACAGTCGCAGGCACTTCCAGGATTGTCACTCTCACCAGATGCAGAATATGACAAGTTCATTGCATTGAGGACCCAGCAAATCAAGAAGAAATAAAAGCATCTCTTCTTAAAGAACTCAGGATTGACAATAACTTTCACCATCTTCCACCAATCAGTTTTACAGCAATTGGTCCAAACCCATGTAACAGAATAAAAATGTTTCCATGGCCCCCAGTGATAAAACCAAAGTTCAGAGAGGAAGATGAAGAATATATTTTCGACCCAAATTCTCAGGATGATCCTTTCTATAGACCCAATGAAGATGATGTTTCCATCACAGTCCTAAGGTCCCAAGCAAGTTCCAGCTCTAGGCCCAATCCAGCACCTGAAAGATCTATGTTTCACATGGATGAAGACGTGGACTTCACTCAAGCCCAATATTGGAATTCCTAAGCCAGATGTTGGGATCCTCCACCAGAATCTATTCGGCCCAATAGATATCCAAATAGCAGACCCATTCCACCAGGAGAAAAAGACTTTCTAGATGACTGGCCCATGGATAGCCCAGAGCCAGATCTAGAAGATCAGAATCTATCTCTATCTCCATAAGCTTATCCGAAAATGACATTATGTTTCCCACTTATGATAAAGTAGATGTGATAGTAGCTTTTATGAGTGTGAGTTACTATTTGCTTTACTTTATGTCAAGTTTGCTTTACTTTAGGATAAGATTATTCTCTTTATGTCAATGTAAAATAGTGTTTTCATTATCAGAAGTACTATTAAGAAATATTTGTTTATGTAAGGAGTGATGTCATACGACACTGCCTAAGTATTATATATAGCTCTTCCCTCAGTTGGAAGAGGCAGAATGGAATTAGGTTGTAAAAAATCCAAGTTTGCAATAAACAATATGTTTGCTTAAAACTCTCTCTCCTCTATGCTGTTAGTCAGCTAATAGTAGCCAATATACACAGTCTCTTCGATCGTTCAAGTTAGCCAGTAGTCAATGAAGTTATTCTGAGACTTCAGAAGTTGAGAATGCATAACAGGACAGTCCTACCAGTGGCCAAAGAGTGTGCCTTCAGGATAGTCATACCATGCTTCTTGATTCCTGACTTCTTTGGTGAGTTTCATCCTTACGGTAAGTTAGTTTAATTCTTATCTGGTATATCGGATGGAAACCCGAGGTTGCGGGCTACTGGTCCAAATGAGGGTTTAAATGCACCCTTGTACCTCTGGTATAACAACTCCACGTATCAGGTAAGGATTATGGAATTAGGTTGTAAAAAATTCAAGTTTGCAATAAACAATATGTTTGCTTAAAACTCTCTCTCCTCTATGCTGTTAGTCAGCTAATAGTAGCCAATATACACAGTCTCTTCGATCGTTCAAGTTAGCCAGTAGTTAATGAAAGTTATTCTGAGACTTTAGAAGTTGAGAATGCATAACAGGACAGTCTTACCAGTGGCCAAAGAGTGTGCCTTCAGGATAGTCATACCATGCTTCTTAATTCCTAACTTCTTTGGTGAGTTTCATCCTTACGGTAAGTTAGTTTAATTCTTATCTGGTATATCGGATGGAAACCCGAGGTTGCGGGCTACTGGTCCAAATGAGGGTTTAAATGCACCCTTGTACCTCTGGTATAACAACTCCACGTATCAGGTAAGGATTAGGCTGGCTTATCCCCCTATTGGTATCAGAGCCATAGAGACTATTATTGGTTTACTATTAGTTTGATTAGCAGTGGAGAGGAGCTTTTTCTCTATCATGACAGACCTTACTAAGCTAAGTCGTTCATCTTCTTCTTTTTCTTTATCTCTTCAACCTTCTTCCTCTACTTCTAAATCTCTTTCTCATCTTTATGAACTTTCTTTCCTTCCTGAAGATCAAAAGGTTAAGGAAACCAACCTTCCATTTTTGAATCTGTATAATACTTTCCAGAAACATAAATCCACTTTTACAACCTCCATAAAATCCTTGATCCGACAAAAGCCATCTTCTATAAAGGAGTATGTACAGTCTTCCTCCTTTGACCAGTGTCTTATTCAAGGAACTGGAGAAGAACAGTTTATCACCCTAGAAATTCCTCCTGAGTTTCCTGCTCAGTGGAGAAATCATGGGTATTCTCATATCCATTTTGGAGCAATCAGGCTTGCTCTAACCTACCATGGCAGAAAGGGTTTACCAGTAGTGGCACGTATAGCACTCCTGGATACCAGATTCTTGGAGTATCAACATGCTGTTATTGGAACTATTCAGACTACTCTGAATACTGGAACTGTGTTGTGTACTTTCTACCCCAACTTTAATATGAGATTGCAGGATCCTCATACATTTTCAACGTTAAAAGTACAAGTACAGATTATTGGAGTCAAGAATGTAGCAACTACAGATATTGCTACTCTACATTACCAAATGATTTACAGAGTTCAGAATCATGCAATGGATCTCTGTATACCAGCATCTTCTGATGCTCTAAGCATTACAATTGACCCAAGTTCCAAAGGCAGTGCAGATACCTAAATAGCTGAATAAGGAAGATCTTCTTCAGATCTTTCCTCACTCTTGGCTCACGAATTATGAACTTCTTCATCAAAAGAACCAGCCAGTGAGTTCGACTAAACCTCTATTTATTAAGCACAAGGATGACACAGTTGAAACACAGTTCTTCTCTCTTGAGGAGAATGAAGCTCAACCTGGAGCATCAATGGAGTTTTCAACTCAGTTCATGATGCATCCTTTTTATCTAAGGGAAAACATCCCTATTCATGCTTTTTCCAGTTCTGCTCAACCTATTTACAAATCTCATAATGGAAATCACAATTACTTTGACATATGTGATTGTGATGACTGTTATGCAGATTGCATGACAGATGAGACTGAAGACTGGAACAACAGAAAGCAAAGGAAGCAGAAAAAGAAAAATAAGTGTTCTGAGGAACGATTTCGTGACAAATATGACAAAGGTGATCATTCTGTTGGATTATTGGGAGAACCATCAGGAAAGTATGATTATGTGGTCTCCTACTCCCCTCCTTCTCATTACAAAAATCCATTACCACCATCACCACCATCATGGAATTTACCTCCTGATCTCATACCTCCAAAACCACCAAAACCCAAACCACTTCCATGCTACAAGCTGGTCAGAAAACCAGAAATCCCTACACCTGCACCAAAACCTATTCCAATGATTGCTATGTATCAACCTTTTTTTTCCCCATCATCCTATGAGGCTGAATTTCCTTCTTTGTAAGACCATGTAGATCCTGTCTCACAGACAAGGACAACGCCGTATGTAAAATCTACAACGGTGACACTTGAAGGAACCACAAAGCCAATCACTGTTGCTGAAGCAGTTCTTAACTGGTAGACACAGAATGCACAAGCTCAGAATACAGTCCTTCACGGGATAGAAACTAAAGTTGATAGGGTGGCAAACAAAGTTTCTGTTCTGGATCAAACACAGACATCACAATATGAGGCATTGTATGGACTTTTGAAAAAGCTTGAACAGCAGCAGGCAAATTTGAATAAAGAACTTATGGCAATGATCTCTGCAAGAATGTATGATGCAAGTTTTAATGCCAAAGCAGTTAAGCTACAGAAGCTTGAAAAGGAGATTGAATCTTTGAAGCAAGATCTTAGACAAGATTATCTCAAATCCACTTCATCTTCATACCCTCTTGGTCTATTCACATCTCTGTATCCACCTACTTCTCACCAACCACTGTATACACCACCTCCGGTTCATGCACCTTCTCAGTCAGAACTTGAAAGGTTTGGCTTGGCTTCAGAATTGTTTCACAGACAATTAATGCAAGATCTCAATCTTGGCCCAAAGTCTACTCCAAAGCCCAAGCCCATGACAAGGCCCAGTACTATTTCAACTCAGCTCAGTACTATTCCTGTTCAAAAGCCTTTAATCATAAAAGAGCCTACTCTTCCTGTTACAACAGAACCCATTCCTGTTGAAACTACTCAGAAACAGAAAGAAGTAGTCCATTCCCATATGGCTTAGGAATCTAAGGCCAATGTGATTACTTCCTTCCTGGAACAACAAGCATTACATGCTTTACCACAAGTAGAAAGCCCAGAAGTTCCATGTATCACATCTGAAAGCTCAGAATCTGAAGTTGAATTTTCAGATGATGATCCAGATCCAAAGTATATGCCTCCTATCCAGTTCATGACGGACCCAGCTTCTTCACAACAGAGTGGTACAACCCGCCAACAGCCTGAATACACAACTGAAGAACCTGAGGAAGAGATGAATACCAATATTCCATCTGGAACAAATCCATAAGTTTCACCAATGCCTTCCAATGGTCCCTGGTTCACATTTGATGATATTCCTCCACATAAATGGAGAGATCGAATCCAAGAATTCTATGTTTGGATAGAATTGCAACAGAGACATCCCAATGCCAGATTTCCAGCTATAATCCTAGAATTCACATCCAGATTCACAGGCACTTTACGTGACTGGTTTGTAAGACTACCACAAGCTGCAATGCTAAGGTTTTACCATGCCCAGACAATAGCTGAAATCTTAACAACTCTTCATCAAAAGTTTGTTGGAAGTACAACTGAATATGATGATATGGCAAGGGATGAATATTTCAAGATGAAATTTTGTTCACTGCAAAGAAAAGACCTTGACAAACACTATCAGAGAATGACCAGAAGATTTTATCTTCTTGGAGGAGCAAATGATGCGAATTTAAAACAAGCATTCCTGATGTCATTTCCAGATAGCATTTCCAACCATATCCAGTTCCAGTTAAGAGAAAAGAATGTTGATCTCAATTCTCTTACACTTGGAGAAATCTACTAGAGAATTCTACTTGCAGTAGATAAGATCTGTGCACAACAAAAGATGGTCAAGGAGCTCATGACATTTGACCAAGATTCTTCGTGGAAGAAAGCGTGCAAAAGATCAGACCTTCTGATCAAGTGCAAAGATAAGAAGTGCACTTGTTCCCCAAAGAAATCCAAAAAATTCCACAAGTGGCGACCTCCTGATTCTTTTAAATCAAAAAGACATCGGCGAAAGAAGTATAAATTCTTTAAACATCGCAAAGGCATATTCAAGAAAGGTGATCGATGCTACGTATATGGCAAGAAGGGGCATTTTGCAAAAAATTGTCCAAATAAACCAAAGAAAGCCGCCAAAATCATTCAGAAGATCCATCAGGTTACACAACTGGATCTAGATGATGCAGATGTAGAATCATTGTTCTCATTAGATGATGAAGCTGATTCAAGAGCGTTGTTCGCAGCTGAATTCACTGATTCAAAATCAAAAAATGATGATGAGTATCTCAAGGAGATTCCCTCTCAGTACTCTATCTTTCCAGATCATTTCATACCTCCTGTTTTGACCATTGAACCATTCTCACTCCAATCAGAATCACAACCCTCAACAGCTTTGACTTTATCCACATTACCAGTAGTTTGTTCAAACCAGACTATACATCTGATTCCTTTGATTCCTATTACTATCTTTCATCACAAGTATACAAAGCTCATTAAGCTTATTGCACTCATTGATACTGGAGCCCATAGATCAATGATGAATCCAGCCATTCTTCCAGAACGGTATTGGACACATTATGATCAGCACTTTCAAGCTGCTGATGGAAAGATTTTCACCACAACTCTCAGAACAAGGAATCCCATTAAGCTACAAGCCTTCCCAGAGCTTACAGTATGGACTCATGTCCTAGGATCAAATCTCCCTGATAAAGATTTGGTTCTCGGATTTGATTTATACTTTAAGTTGAACAAATTATCCATTCTACCTACTGGAGTTAAGTTTAAGAACCAAATAATCCCATTCACAACCATACCCTCTCTTTTCACTTTACAACCTAATTCCATTCTGCCTCTTCCAACTGAGAGAAGAGCTATATATAATACTTAGGCAGTGTCGTATGACATCACTGCTTACATAAACAAATATTCCTTAATAGTACTTCTGATAATGAAAGCACTATTTTACATTGACATAAAGAGAATAATCTTATCCTAAAGTAAAGCAAACTTGACATAAAGTAAAGCAAATAGTAACACACACTCATAAAAGCTACTATCACATCTACTTTATCATAAGTGGGAAACATAATGTCATTTTCGGATAAGCTTATGAAGATAGAGATAGATTCTGATCTTCTAGATCTGGCTCTGGGCTATCCATGGGCCAGTCATCTAGAAAGTCTTTTTCTCCTGGTGGAATGGGCCTGCTATTTGGATATATATTGGGCCGAATAGATTCTGGTGGAGGATCCCAACATCTGGCTTGGGAATTCCAATATTGGGCTTGAGTGAAGTCCACGTCTTCATCCATGTGAAACATAGATCTTTCAGGTACTGGATTGGGCCTAGAGCTGGAACTTGCTTGGGACCTTGAGACTGTGATGGAAACATCATCTTCATTGGGTCTGTAGAAAGGATCATCCTGAGAATTTGGGTCGAAAATATATTCTTCATCTTCCTCTCTGAACTTTGGTTTTATCACTGAGGGCCATGGAAACATTTTTATTCTATTACATGGGTTTGGACCAATTGCTGTAAAACTGATTGGTGGAAGATGGTGAAAGTTATTGTCAATCCTGAGTTCTCTGAGAAGAGATGCTTTTATTTCTTCTTGATTTGCTGGGTCCTCAATGCAGTGAACTTGTCATATTCTACATCTGGTGAGAGTGACAATCCAGGAAGTGTCTGCGACTGTTGTATAGGACCTGTGAAAAATGAAAATACCTGTTATGAAATCCGGGACATGATTTGGACTTGAATTCTGGAGGATGAGTTCTGCAAAGTGTTGTCTCCAGTATGAAAGAGGTTAAAACCAGGTAAGAAACTTGATTTATGGGGTCTGTAAATTTTCCTTGTTGTCGATGAATGCAAGCATCCGTATCAGCTCACTCTGTACTGCATGATAATATAGTGTCGATTGACACCATAAATACCATAGCTACTCGGGAAACATGTATGCAGGGGTAAGTCTGTATATCATCACCCAAGGGTACTCTGCTGGACAGTAAACAATTCTTCTTGGACTGCCAATCTTGTCTTGAAACAGAATCATGTAGGTGAAAGCGAAGCTTCTAATTTTCTTGAGGTCAGTCTTTGAACATCCAGGCGGAGTGTCTCCAAGAAAATCATATGGAGGTGGAGTTGAACTGCTTGAAGGTGAGCTTAGCGAACTTGAGCTTGGTGAAGCCATGTAGATTAGTGAGATTTCTGAAGAAGATGAGATGAGATCAATAGATGGAGGTGGTCTGGATAAGAAATCAGGGATCAAGTTCTTATCCCCTTTTATATGCTGAACTTCGAAACTGTATTTACTGAACTATTCTTTCCAACGTAACAGCTGTGGGTGTGGAATAGTTTTCTGTTTGAAATATAGCATCTTAGGAAAGGACGAACAGTCCATGACAACTGTAAAGTGATGTCTTATTAGATGAAATTCAAACTTTTTGATTCCATACTTTACTGCTAAGATTTCTTTGAATGTAGAATGGTAGTGAAGTTCACTGTCTTTGAAATGACCACTGGCATATCCGCAAACTTCTTTCTTATCTCCAAGGATTTCAAATAACACTGCTCCCCAATGTTCATCAGACGCATCAGTCTGAAGCAATCTTTTTCCTGTAGAGGGAATCTGCAAGTGGGGAAGTGTCTGAGTCACTGATTTGATCTTTTGAACTGCTTTTGTATGTATGGCCGACCAAGGTGGTGCTTCCTTTTTCAGTAGTTGATAGAGAGGCTTTACCAACTTACTGTAGTGAACAATGAATTGCCTGATGTAATTGGCTATTCCAAGAAACTGTTGAATCTGCTTTATCGTGAGATTTTCATCTGGGAATTTCAAAAGTTCTTGGGCCAAGTGCGGCTGAGGCCTATAGCTTCTATTGGAAAATTGCATTCCAAGGAAGTCTATTGTTGTTTGGGCCAACTGCATCTTTGATGGGCTTAACATGACTCCATGGGCTCTTGTGAGCTCAATAAACTTCTTGATTGTTTTATTGTGAGTCTGAATATCTGGGCTGAACAACAGTATATCGTCAATGTAGATTAAGGCCGTATGAAACAGAGGCTCATAGATCCTTATCATTGCTTTCTGAAATAGTGAGGGTGCTACTTTCAACCCAAATGGCATAACCGTCCATTCATAGTGATGATTCGGTATGCAGAAAGCTGTTTTATACCTATCTTCAGGTATTATACCCAGTTGCCAAAAACCTGCCTTGAGATCAAACTTTGAAAAGATTTTTGTAGAGGCCATGAATGGAAACATGGAATCTATCCTCGGAAGAGGATACTTGTCATCTTTGAGAAAATGGTTTAAAGGCTTGTAATCAATAACTATCCTTTTCTTTCCTCTGACTTGTTCTGATCTCTTGTTGACATAAAATGCTTGGCATGCCCAATTTGACTTAGTGAGTTGAATCAATCCTTGTTCCATTAATTGAGAACATTCAGCTACTACAAGCTTCATGTCTTCTGGTGACATACCAGGATGAAAGGATTTGGTGGGATTGATGTCTTCTGAATTTTTGAATGGAAGAGTTATGAAAAACTCTGGACCAGTCCATAAAGGAGATGGATGTTTATGAGAAAACTCTGTGTGAGACAGAGCACAGCAAAATTCTTATAACTCTTTTACCAGATCAGAAGATAAGGTGGGGTAAGTTTGGGTTATTTTTATCATATTTTACTATTTAAAATTAATTTTATGTAAATAAATTTTACAAGTCATGTGAGATATATCATATATTATATAAGTGGGTGTGTAAATGTGAAAATTTTATAAACTTACTGTTTATTAATAAATTTTAGTATGCATACATATTTCAAAAATTGTTAATAATATTATTATTATGTATAAAAAAAATTACAAAAATGTAATACTCTTTATATGTCTGGTATATGACGGTGTATACGGAGGGGTAAAATGTGTTACATTTTATCTCCATTACATGTTCTATGCTTCTAAAGTTTGACAAAACTTTATTTATATACTTGTTTTGATATGATTTGGTTTAAAATTTGTATTTAAAGAAAGTTGTATGAAAATACTATTGGACAATATTTATTATGATTATGGTTATTTTTTGGATGGTTTTATGGTGCTAGATATTGTTTTTATGGATATTAATATATTTATATTTGTTGTTGACAATTTAGTAATAGTTTATTAAATAATGATATAAAATGACATGCTAGATTAAGATACATTTGACAAGATCATTTAAAAAGATTAGCAAAAACTAGCCTTTTAAGTTCTTTTGAGAAAATAAAATTATTTGTTTACGAGCATTGGTTAGCTAGAAAAACAATAAAATTACCATATGACAAAGTCAAAAGAGCTACATTTCCTTTGTAGCTTATCTATTCTGATATTTGTGGCCCAATGAATGTGAGAGTAAGACATGATATTTACTAATTCACCACTTTCATAGATAATTTTACTAGATACGATTTCATTTATTTGATCTCCCATAAATCTGAAACATTAGATTGATTTATACGTTATAATAAGTTGGTTGAAAATTAATTAAATAGGAATATTAAAGCATTGAGGACCGATCGAGAGCATGAATATCTATCTGACTTACTTAAAAGTTATTGCAGTTATAATAAGGTTATAACTAGACAACTAACTATTTCTTTCACTCCGTAACAAAATGGCATGGTATAAAGAATAAATAAGCCCTATTAGATATAATTAGGTCAATGATGACGCAAACTAATTTGTCCATTTCCTTTTGGAGAGATGTGTTACTGACTACAACTTACATTCTTAATTGTGTACCATTGAAGATTGTTCCTTCCACTTCATATGAATTATGAAAAGACAAAAAAATTGATTTAAGTAATTTGTGCCCATAGGGATACACGACATATATCCATAGTGTTTCTCATGAATATGGAAATCTTAGTCCAAAGAGAAAATTTTATATCTTTATAAGATACTTAAAAATTTCCAAAGAATACATATTTTTGGGAGAATATGCAAATAAAAGAGTAACAGAAATTGAGTCACGATATGTCATTTTCTTAGAAGATGACTTTTCTAAAAGAGATGAGATAAATGAGAATTTTCGACTTTATGAATGGAAGATTCCGAAACTAGTGGGCGCACAAGAATGATTGATTTAGCTCATATAAAATAAGATGATATGGAATATCACATTCCTCTTGAAGTTAGTGGGAGTGAAAAGATCCCAGATTTTATTCCTATAGAGCAAGATCATGAGCAATCTCAACCTAAACGAAATAATTGTGAAAAAATTATCTGTCGTCAATTTGAGATTGAGAAATTTTTTTTAAAATTGCTCCAGATGAATAAGAGCCTAAAACAATATTTCAAGTTCTCTCTGGTTATAATGTTAATGAACGGATTAAAGTTATAGAAGAGAAAATGAATTTGATAAAATGAATTCAATAAAATTTAATCAAGTATGAGATTTGGTTAAATTATCGTTAGGTGGTAAGACAATTGGGAACAAGTGGACTCTCAAAATTAAACGTAAGACATGAAATAATTGAAAGATATAAATCTCGATTAATATTCAAGGGTTACACACAATAAGAGGAAATTTATTATGAAGAGACATTTTCATATGTGATTAGTTTTGCATTAATTCACCTCATTCTGGCTATTGTAGCACATATGAACTTAGAATTATCCCAAATGGACGTTAATATTGTTTTTCTTGATGTAAAACTAGATGAAATGATCTATATAGATCAACCTTTAAGTTTTGAACATAAATGTCAGCAGTGCAAAATTTATAAACTCAAAAGATCTATTTACGGTCTTAGTTTTTATAGCACTTAGAAATTGTCAAGATAATACAAAATATGTGACAATCTATTGTTATAATATGACTTTATTAGTCTATCCTAAGGATAAAAAATATCATAAAAAGACAAAACATATCTATATTAAATATTATTAATTAGAAATATGATCACACAAAAAGAAGTGATGGTTGGTTTCTCTCCCCTCTACCAAAATTTTATATACTTTCTTCTTTCTCAATCCATCCAAGAGGATCAATAGATATTCGTACTGTATAATTAAGTCTGATTATAATAATTTGATTCTACTGGTATATTAAAAATACATCAAAATTCGATTAACAATTAAATATTCGCTATCAAATTATTTTTTTCTTAAGATTTTTTTAATTTGATATCTTATATGTAATAGCCTTTTTTTTTTAAATAAAATCATTTTGCATTTTAAAAAAACCTCAGATCAGAAAGTTAAAAAAAAAATTGTAAAATGGAAAAGTCAAACAACAAAAAGCAAAAAAGACCTTCAACAGCATGAGCACTTGGGATTAAGGATATCAATTACTCGTGATGGGCACGTGGGTTTCAAGAATTCTTGTATTTTATAGGGTCCCACTGATATGAAAAAAATTAAAAGCGTCCCTTGCGATTCCACACATAAATATTAATATTGACAATTTGTGATAATGGATTGCGATTGTTATATATGCATCGCACAATAAAAATTAATCTAAATAAAATATGATAAGTTTATTGTATTTAAAATTTAAATGTAAATATTATTTTTTTAAGAAATAGATTAACATGATATGATGTTTTAATATAATTAATTTATAAATTGAATTGAATTAATATAATATAATTTAATTAATGTGTATATAAATTATAAATATATCAGATTAAAATTAAAAGTGTTAATCTGATATGACACGATATATTTAATATAATTAATTTATAAATTAAATTAAATTAGTATAATGCGATATAGTTATTGTATATATGAATTATAAATATGTCGGATTTAATATATTAACCCGACACGATATGAATTATTAACAGATTAAATATGTTTTTTTTTTTCGTGTTGGCAAGTTAATATGTAATAAGATACGATAATTTTCATATTTTTATCAGATTAATATAATTGTGATACAAATACTATAAATCTTAATCCTAATCCGCAAATTTTGTATTGAGTTCGTATCGTGTTGTCGTACCGTATTTATTATTGCCACCACTAACACACAAGGACGTGGCCTAATTTTTGTACATTTTCTTTAAGTATTTTTTGTTGATTTTATAATCAATGATGGTTGTTATGTGAATTAAATTTATGAACTCTTTGTTGATTATAGTCAATGATAGTAATTCTGTGTATTAAATTGAAATGGAAAAATGTATTTTATTTTTTGAATTGATGATTAAAAAAATTATTTAATTAATTTTTATAATTATTAATTATATATTTATTTGATTTATAAATGAAACTTTATTTATTAAATTATAATAACTAGATATTAAGTATTTTAGCAATGAAATTGGATAAATAAATCTCACAATTATTTGGACTTACCTCTTACAATACTTGATATCTCAATTCCTTCAAGTCGCTTTACTGCCAACTGCTCTTTTATTAGCAAGAACCCCTTTATAAACAGCTCCGAACCCACCAGCTCTGAGCTTCTCCTTAAACCCCTTTGTTGTGCGGTGCAAGTCCTTATACAAGAACTGCACTAGTGCACAAGAGGCATACTCAAGAAGTGCATACTGAGCAGACAAAGTACCAAAATTAGGACTATTTCTACATCACCACCACCATAAACCACCCTCTATAACAATTAAACCGAGAAGGGTAGCCACTACAACTACACAAACAAGCCAAATTCGCATATTACTTCTACTATTTCCTGCAATCTGCAGATCAGAAGGGGGGGTTTGGTTGCACCGGTCCACAAACCTTCACATACGAAGTACTAGGAAGTGCCGGATTCTGATATCCACTAACAAAGTCTGGAGTTTTAAAGTAACACAAACCAGTTCCATCGGATAAAGATGTTGCAGCAACACAAGAACCACTTACAAGACAATTCAACCTGCAAGCTGATATCCCCACAAAGAAAACCTGAGAAGATAGCTCAGGCTGGTAAGTCAAAAACATGGCATGATTCATTTCCAACATAGTAGCACTCCCTGGACAATTCTCAATCTCCACCTTTCTTTTACACCCTTTTCTACCATCATCACATCAACAGGTTCAAAATTCTCAGATGGGCATCCACAAATTGGATTAGAATTGGAATCATCATAACTACAAATCCCCATATTTCCACAGTATCCAAAAACCTGACACTGATCAGTCATAGCAGCCCATCTCATTGTTGTAGTCCCACTCCCTAAAGCAGAACTATAAATCCTCAAATTCCCATCGCTATCCAATTTCAAAAACCTCAAAATATCACTACCTTCTGCATAATCATTACTATATGCTACAATATATGGACTAGTGAAAGTAAGATCAGAGATAGACAAAATCCCTATTGACTGCAACCCCAAAACAGGCGAAGTCAAATTAGAATCCACAGATGAATTCAGACCTTCGTTCCAGTAAATTATGTTATCATTCCATCTAAGTGTGAGATTTCCAGAATTAAGAAACCGAAACGAGTAATTCCCAGATTTCAAATTTTGATTTACCGTCAAATTTTGATTGGGGACTATGGAATCCGTGGGATTCTGGAAACTGGACTAGACAGAAAAACCGCTGCCATTTCGAAGAACTAGGTTGCCGGAATCATCCAGTGAAGCGGAGGTGACACCAAGACGGCCGGTGTCGGATTCCCAGATAATAGAGCCGGAGCCGTTGAGGAGTTGGAGATTACCGTTAGTGCTGAAATGGAAAGACCCGCCAGTATCAACAACCACCGATGAACCACCAGCCATCCAGACAGGAACTCCACTTGGACAAATCCAACATAAAAGGTACCATTAGGGGAATTCCAAGTCTGATTGAGATTGGAAGCAGAGAGAGATGAGCCAGGCGATATTTGAGCAGCTGAAAATGAGAAAAGAAGTGAAACGAAAGGGGAAAAAGAAAGGAGAAAGATGAAAATTTGAAGTTTCATTTCTTAAGCTGAATCTACAGACTGTGAATCAAAGATGGGGTTTTTGATATAAGGATTGAGGAGAGGAGAAGGGGAAAAAAGGGGGAGACTTTGACTGAGTCAATAGCATAGAAAAATTGAAGAAACACCTTTTTCGAGTTGAGACAAAAAAGGATAGTTTTTTCTTGGCCTCTGCCCGTTTTCTTCACGGATAGAAATGGTGATGCTGCTATACAAATACAAATACAAATACAGGAGGTATGGCTGTTGGGTCTAAGTTGAAGATGTATCAATTGCCACTCTTCAGTCGTTAGAGCATAACCTACGATCTATTGGTGCAAAAAGAAAAAAAAAATAAAAATCATCTACAGTACCATGCTATGATATTATAACACCATTTCAGTTAAAAAAATTAATTTCATGCTGCTGCTGGAAATTGCAAGAAAAAAGAAAATTTTTTGCCGACAGATGAAAAATAAACGATGAAGGTATTTAGGCCAAAAATACGCTGTTAATGATTTTTCTGTGGTTTTTTTAGTTAATGATTTTTATTATATTTGGATAAAATTTTATGATATGTGATATTAAAAATAATTTTTTTTTGTAATATTATTAAATAATAAAATTTATAATGTTAGATGAATATATAAAAAAATATATTAGGATTTATTTTATAAAATAATTAATATTTTTTTAATATAAAAATTTGTGTAATGAATTAAAAATAAATTTAATATAATTATATTATTTTAATGTAAAAATTATATTTTGAATTGAAAATAACCTTAGTTATTACCTTTTTGAAAATTAAAGTGAATTGTCTAATAACATTGCAAGAAATTTGTTTTTCTTTTCATATTTTTTTATTTATTTACCCTCTATTAAACTGTCTTCCATTTACTCTTTTTTTTTTTTTTGGCTCCTTTTGGATTTCATTTATTCCAAAAAAAATTTCCAAAAAGAAAGGTAAAAGTGTTTTAGGACATTTTGTAGACCGAAGACTCTTACAGCTGGTTCGGTAAACAAAGATAAAATTAAACAAAGATGAACGATTAACACTAATCAGTAAGATAAAATTACTAAAGGATATTTAAGTAATTTAATTATTTCATTAATTTATCTCATTGATTGAACTATCGTACCAAATATGATATTTCAAATTTGGATTAATTAATACTAGAATTAAAATATTTCAACCAAACAATGGTTAACTTAATTAATTATGTAGCTTAATTAAATCTAGTATTAATAGTAATTCTATAGTTTAAACAATTCGTGAACCAAATGGATTGTTAGGAGATAGAGTTGAAGATCGTTGGGTGCAAATACTGAAGGCAATATCAAAGAAGGTTGATTTTCTGATGATTAAATGTTGTTGCTAATTAACTAAAGCTTGACATCCATTTGATACTCAGGATTTGATGATTATCATATTTTTAATAGATTTATAAGTTTTCTTTATAACTAAACAACGAAGCAATTCTCAATTCTCTGTTATTATGTGTATATATATATATATATATATATATATATATATATATATATATATATATATATATATATATATATATATATATATATAAAGTAATTAAAGTATCAATTTGTTCCTCATTTTTTTATGATTTCTTTGTCTCAAAATTAACTTTTGAACATAGTAATTAATATGCAATTTTTATTTTGCATGAATATTATCTTAGTTCATTTTTTTTGAACTCAGCAAAATCATTATTCAAGAAAAAAAAAACAAAGAAAAATTATAGAGCAAAATATCAAACTAAAGCTCCGGTCATCAGACCTCTCCTTTACACCCTACTTAAGATCATTGCTCTATCCTAATGTTCGAAGAAAGAAAATCAAAATCTGAAACATAATTCAGAATACTAGGAAAATCTTTGCCAAACATAATGATTTGCATATAACTTGGATATTTGAAAGAGAGAGCCGCTAAATTTCCAAACCGATTAACCCAAAAAAATTAAAAAAAAAAAAAAAGAAAAAGAAAGAAAGAAAGAAACATTATTGAACTATTCCTCAATTCCAAACAGTCCTGGATGATGCCACCCACCAACCTTCGAAATAGGCAAACTGTCTGTATGTAAAGCATTATTGAGTTCTAAGCAATCCATCTCAATCACAACGTTGCCAAAATTACTACCATGCAGCCAACACAAAGATTCCTTTAAAGCGATAGCTTCGGCCACCATTGGAGAAAAGGCACCACGATACGCTTGAAACCCCATCAAACCAGCTACAAATCTTTTTTCATTTTTTTAAAAAATATTTTTTTGTTTTTTCCTTTTTTACTTGTATTGTGGAATTCCATATATAATTAATTGTAAAGTTGCGAATAAATTGTGTGGAACATCATTAGATATATATATATATATATATCAAAGCCACATTAAATATTAATATTAATGCAAGTTAACTTCTTCAAATGAGAAATACTCAAGATCAAATAGCTTATAATTTATTATATAGTTGTTTTTCTCAAATACTAAAGAGATTTTCTAATTATGATTAAGATTTAAAATTATGGTTATTTTATTAATTAATTTATTAAATTTTAACTGTGAAATGTCATAAGATTACCCCTATCAATAAGATGGGGTTCATGTACTAAAAGATTAGGCCTTATGAGTGGAGATCACTTTTGAGTCCCAATAAAAATTATATTATTTGGAAGACTTTAATTTTCGTCTTCCCATTTCGAATGAAATTATCTTATACAATCATAAAATGATGAAAAAAAATTATAATCCAAACCAAAAAAATATAAGAACATTTATTTAAGCTATATTCTTTATTTTAAAAAGTTATTTTATAAAAAATATCTCCAATAGACTCTCTATCTTTAAAATTAATATTAGAAAGTGGGTTTGACTCTCTACATAAATTTTTTTTTATCTCCACTTTCTAAGTATATTCTACCATTTTATTGGTGTGTTTATCACAAAATATTTTTCTCTTACTTTATAATAAAAGTTATTTACTTTTTCTTTGCTAAATATTAATTTGTATGAGATAAATTTTAAAAAAAAAGAGTAAAAATATAAAGAGTCAATTAGTCTTGTAAAAAAAATTTTAATCTCTATATTTAAATATGCACTAAGATATTTTTTATTATAATAAAAATGTTCTTTAAAATAAAGAGCATTGTTGAAGATGTTTTAATATATATACGGGTGGCTTGCTAAAGTTTTTGAAAATCAGAACATGCTTATATTAGACATTAACATAATGATATGAAATTAGAGGGCTCGGTTTTAATTGTTTTAATTTTATAATCATGTTGATAATCCTAACGTGATACCATTAATTATATCATTTACTACGATAACCCACTCAAACAAAGCTGCGTAATTGACAGTTGATCATATTAATAAGATTGGATGTCGCAATCCAATAATAATATAATAAAATTAATAGTAATAATATATATACAATTTGCATGGTAGGGGAAAGCCTCAAACTATGTGAAATCAATTGAATTAATAGGGTAACCAATCGCTAGACTAAATTGGTATAATATTTATATTAATCACATATTAAAATAGCATAATAACATCTATCATTAAGTTATTGTTTGGGCTGAGACATGGATTTTAAATTAATGGATTATGAAATTTAGGAATTATAAGAATTTTATCATTTTGTTTGGATATAAAATTCATGAATTAATGAAGTAATTTTTCTTGCATTCATATTTGGTTCAATAACCACAATATATGGATTTAACAATTAATTTTCAATTTTACCCTTTACTAAATATTAGTAATTTATCATTAATTATATATTTTTTATTCTTTTTTATCACATTTATATTTAATTATAAAATAATATAATTTAGAGTAAATTTTATAAAAAATGCAATTGATGAAATTATCATTATTGTTCAATTTGAAATAGTTACAAATTTTTTGCTCAAAATTTTATATAAACTCATTATCTATACTATGTTTATGAATAAATTAATTCATTAATATTACTCATTAATACTTTTTAATTAATATTCCAACCAATATAAATAAAATAAATGAAAATAAAATAAACAAATAATTGACAAATAATTTTGGTTGTATTTTTAAACTTAAGGATAGTTTGAAATACTATTAATTTATTAGAGACAATGTTAGAATAAAAAAATTTGACAATAATCTATCATAGATAAAAAAAAAAAAAAAATTGTAGATTTTAGACTTTTCTACCTAGATGGTGGGAAATCAAATTCTTCAAAAAATGAAAAATTTTGGTTGGTAAGTGATTTTTTAAAATCCATGAATTTTAATATTTTTTAAATAGTTGAACAATCGATTTAACATAAATAAATGAATTGTTTTAATTTTATCATTTAAAATCGTTCAATCCAAACATGATAATAAAAATGGAAGGATATAGATTCAATCAGTCGAATATGCTTGCGAGAAGGAGGAAGATCTAAAAAGAATAATGTGTAAAGGGTTTTTCAAGTTCATAGAAGCGACTGAAGAAGAGAAGGAAAAAAGTTTTTTTAAAACTATATTTTCAATTTAATTAATTTTTTAAGTTGATATGGATGCGCATCTAGCATCCATTAATCTCACGCTTAGCCAATTAAAAAGGGGTACAATACAAGCCATGCGTGATAAAACCGTTAATGAAGGGTTCAACATTTAATGAAAGAAATGTACTGACCTATTTGAGGATTAATTCATCTAAATAAAAGTAGAAAGTGTTAGAAGAAAATCACATATTAAAAGTTTAAGGGTTATCATGATTGAGTTAACTTTATAACGATTTAATTTACTTTGAAATAATAAATAATTTACAATTATTAAACCCGACTTTCTAGATTATCGCTTTTCTAACATGATATTAGAGAATTTATGTTTTAAGACTATCGCTTTTCTAACATGATATTAGAGAATTTATGTTTTAAGAAAAGAGAAAAAAAAAACCCAATTTATAAGTAACACTTAAGTCAAGGCTACCGAAATTTTACATAGAGACAATGTTTGAGAGAATTTTACTTTGAAAATTTAAGGAATATATTAAGAGTTTATTTGAAAAACAAATGTTAATGAAAACTTTACATCCAAAAATTTAAAGAATATAATAAGTACTTGAAACTAACTTAATACAATAAAAGACGATAAATTGATGGTTTTTGTCAAAGATATTGTCAAGCTCCATTCAAAATAGGCATTAATTGCTAAATCTTTATTTCAGAAATTGAATGTCCTATCCAATGTCATCTTGATTTAATATTGTGCATATATAGCCTAATTAGTGAATCATTATTTAAGACAATCTTAGTTTCAATTATGATTTTTTTTAATTAATTTTTACAAAATCTGAGTCAAAACTGACGAAAAGAAATTATCAAATATAACTATGGAAACAAATTCAACTTATTATTTGTTTTTTTAATTAATTAATTCCAAACTTAAATAATTTTGGCTTACAAATTGCTTTCGTTGTCTTTTTCCTTTAAAAATTAAACCTTCCATTGACTTTCCATTTGAAAGTCTATGGAAAAAATTTCAATAGGAAAACATCTTGATTGAAAAATAAAGAAAGAAATAAAGAAAAGTTGTGAATTTTGATGTAAAAAACAAATTTTGTTTAAGGTGTAGTTTGTTAAAATAATAATAATAATAATAATAATAATAATAATAATAATAATAATAATTTTGTTCGTAAACCAATATTATTTAAGGTTGGAATTGAAAAGGGTATTAAGTTGATATTTTGTATTTAGTTATTCCTTTAAGATGTAAGAACTACTTAAGCTAATCACCATTGTGTTATTTGCAAAATTTAAGTTGAATAGAGTATAGAATTCTTAAATATTCATTTTTAATTTTAAATATTTTTTTATCAATTTTGACTTTTATAAAATTGTTGATTTTATTTTACTAATACATTAAGTGGATAATGTTATTCAAAGTTTTAATAAATTTAATAGTCATCGGATTCGCTTAATCAGGAATTCTATCTTCTTCATCTTTTTTTCCTCTTTTCTAAGTTGAACCAATGATGATTTAAAAAAAAAACAAAAAATTATAACTTACTATGTAACTATTTATATATGTGGGATCCACAACAATTTTAAAAAAAAAAAGAGAGAAAAGAATCAATTTTCTTGAAATACCGCATGCGTTAAGACTTTTGATTTTGGTACAAATTTTTTTATAATTGAACACACAAATGTGTTTATAAAAACCACACACGAAGTTGAGGTTCAAAATATAGCAAGAAAAGCAATCTCAAATCTGAGGAAAAAAATAGAGAAAAAAATATTTATAATTTATTATTTTTTTAATTTTTATGAAATATAATTGTTATTTTTTAATTATTATAGAGAATATATAATCTTCTATTTTCTTATAGTTAAATTTTTCTACTCTTATTTGCAGTTTTTACTTTGATTTATTTGTGAGTTTTCTATCTAAAATTTATGTGTTCCATTTTATCTTTATTTTTTTTCAATTATTAATTGCAACTATATTATATTCATTTCTAATTTTTTTAACAAGTGATATCAGAATTTAGTTTGTATATTAATATTTATTCACTATATACTATGTGGTTACCACTAATAAATATACCATTCACATCATAAAATAAGTTAGATTATTATTTACTCTTATATATTATTATTTATTCTTGAAGTTTGTTATAAAAGCAATGACGCTAAAATTTGACATAGAAAAATTCAATGAAAGTAATTTCTCATTCTAAAAATTAAATGCTATATTGAGAAAAAATAATTGTCTGACGGCTATCAGTGAAAGGTCGACAGAATCCACAGATAACAATAAATGGAATGAGAGAGATAGAAATATTATTACAAATTTTCATTTGTCATTAGTAGATGTAGTGTTCGTCAAGTATTGAGGAGAAGAAAATTTTAGAAGAGATTTGGAATCATCTCATAAAAGCTATATAAGGTTAAGTCACTTCACAATAAAATTTTCTTTAAAAGAAAATTGTATAATCTACGAATGTTAGAATCTACTTCAGTGACATAGCATATCAATGTGTTGAATACTTTATTTTCTCAACTCACATAACTGAGTTATAAAATAAAGTCAACTGAACATACTGAACTTTTACTTCAAAGTTTACCTGATTCGTATGATTAATTTATCATCAGTTTAACAAACAATGTCCTCACATAAAATTTGAACTTTGATGATGTTGCAACTACTGTTCTTAAAGAAGAAAATTGGTACAAAAACAAGGGGTAAAGGTTGACAAGTTCGCACAAGTGAAAGCTCTAACGATGATGAGAGGGAGATCAATGGAACATGACTCAAATGGGAGCAATGATCAAGGTAGATCAAAATCAAGAAGCAAGAAGAACATGAAATACTACTACTATGGCAAAAAAAGTCATTTGAAGAAGGATTGTTAGAGTTTAACTAAGAAAACTCCAATCCTCAAGGAAATATTGCAAGCATATCTAATAAGGGTGATATTTTGTATTGTGAAGCAAAGACAACTAGTGAAGATAGAAAAATATTTGCTGATGTGTGGTTCACTGATTCAGGAGCCGCATTTCACACGACCTCTCAAAGAGAATGGTCCACTAATATGAACATGTATCTGAGAGATTTGTGTACAATTGCAATGATCATGCCTTAAAGGTTATCGGCATTAGAACCATCAAATTAAAGTTTCATGATGGCACAGTACACACTATTCAACAAGTGCTTCATGTGGAAGGTCTGAAAAAACTTATTATCATTAGGTCAACTAGATAAAGGAATCACAAAAGTGATTTAAGGCATACCTATATTAATGAAGGAAGAAAAAGTGAATATCAACTTGTACATATTAAAGGAAGAGATTTTGCCAAAAAGAGAAGCATCAATTGCTTTAAATAACTCAAGTGAAAGATATGTAATAATGTGACATAAAAAACTTAAGCATATATCTGAGCAAGAAATGAAAATTCTTGCAGAGAAAGATCTACTTCCAAATCTCACTAAGGTGTCATTACCTTTCTATGAGCATTGTATTGCAAATAAGTAGCATAGATTGAAGTTTAACACTTTGAATTCTAGAAGTAAAGAAATTCTAAAATTATCTCACTATGATGTATGACAAGCACTAGTAATGTCTCTAGAAGAAACAAAGTATTTTATATCGTTCACATATGATTATTCTAGAAGATGTTAGGTGTATCCTATTAAGAAGAAGACAAATGTGTTTCCAGTCTTCAAAGCATTCATAGTGCGGGTGAAACTTGATTTTGAAAAAAAGATCAAGTGCCTGATAACAGATAATAAAGAAGAATACACGAGTTATGAATTTGTTGAATTTTGCAATCAAGAAAATATCAAAAGATAATTCACTACAACATATACTCCCCAACATAATAGAGTAGCAGAGCAGATGAACATAACATTGTTAGAAAGAATAAAAGCAATATTAAGAGTAGAGCTGACAATTTTGGACACGACACGAATATGTCTAACATGTTTATGATATAATTAGACACATTTAAAAATATATAAAATATCTAATTATTCAATTATATATTAATATTTTTAAATATATGTCTAAGTTTATATATGAATAAAATTAAAATATATTATAATATAATTAATTATATTAATATATGTAATTAAAAATTAACAAATTATTTATAATTTATATTAGTAATAATTATATAGATAATTAAATGATTAAATTATATTATAATAATAAATTTTATTTTACGCACATACACATATGTTTATATGTATGTTATACCATATCAAATTATTAATACAATATAAAAATTAACACATACTTATATATATATATATATATATATAAACATGTTATACGATTACACAAAACAACATATTTAAATCGATACGAATAGCATTATGACACGATTACATGTGTAAAATATGAATTGTCAACTGTAATTGGGAGCTGTAGTCTTTGAAAAATCTTTCTGGGCAGAAGTTATCAATATCGCCTGTTATGTGATAAATCGAGACTGATCAACAGTAATTGGGTTTAAAACACCAATGAAGATGTGGACTGAAAAAAAAAGTTGATTATTTAAATCTCTATATATTTGATACATGATGTACAAAACTTAAAAAACAACAAAGTCAAATATAAAATCCAAAAAATATTTATTCTTGGGATATGATAATTGAGTAAAGGGGTATTATTTGTGCAATCCCACTGTCCACAAGATTGTAATCAATAATGATGTTATCTTTTTAGAAGATAAACTAGAAAAAGAAGAAATAAATGATAATACGATGAGAGAAAATTCAAAGACTATAGTAGTACATGTGGAAAAAAAAGTTGATCATAATTTTTTTTAAAGTAGCACTAGAGCACGAGTAACAAAAACTAGTTTTTTCTGAGGTACCAAAATCTTGATAGTCAAATTGCTCCAAAAAATAACCAGTTTGACACTTCGAGTATGTTAGGGAAAACAAAGTTGCTTATTGTCTTCTAAAAGAGGATGAAAAATCATCAACTTTGCAAGAAATAATAAATAATTTATATGCATCTTAGTGGATGACAGCAATGCAGGAAGAAATAGAAACTCTTCATAAAAATAAAACTTGGAAACTTGTGTAACGCTCATTCGCACAATAGGATATAATCCTACTATACAAGCGGATATCATATGTTTATATCTATATAAACATATTCCAATTTTAAAAAAAAATATCTACCTTGTATAATATATATATATTTGCATTTAGATTATGGCAACTATATAACTTGCAATTCCAAACTCTCATATATTGTATACTACATGAAACCTTTATTTGTGGCTAAATCACATCCATATTATAATCAAATAACTAGTTTGGGTAACAACAAAATCCAACCATATTAAAATAAATAAATTCAAGTACTCATTCTTATTTATTTAAAACATTTAAATAACTAATTTTCTTAATCTCATGTCATGAGAAAATCACAAATGAAAATAAAATAAATAAAAAAGAAACTGACCCAACACATGGATCTACTCTAACCAACTCAGACTCATCTTCTCGTCAATTCAATTGTCTAACAGCTCCAAACCTACGTGCAAGAAACTCACAAGCTAAGCTATTGAAAGCTTAGTAGTACATATAAGTATAAAATTTTTAACATACATTCACACATAGTCATAGCATAATTAAATGTACTTAAAACGTACTTATGTGTTTGACCATGTCAACATATTTTCATATATATCAATATAACATAAAGGTGTAAATGAATCATAATACAGATAAGTAAATCTAATTCACCATATTTGAGTAACATACATATTGTGTAGTACAAATTTCCATATTTTGTTTCCATTTACCTTGCTATTGATTTTCTTTGTTCCTTTCTAGAATATAACTATATCTGGTTTCCCTTATTTCTGTTTTATTTTATTACTGAGTTTAACATTTCACCGCCGAATACTCTAAATCCGAACTTTCCGAATGTGGATTGTGAAATATGAACGCTCTTATCCAAGTTTAAGTCACCTTACTCATTAATTGTATCTATTTATATAGTACTCAACCGAGTTTCTCAAGTAAAAAAATACGTTGATCCAATCTTAAATCACATTGACTCAGTAATATAATAACTGTATGCATATGAAAACAAGGGGACTCTTAGCCGAGATTAAGATACATTGCCCCTTAATAATAAATAATCCATATACTAAATATTATACGGTTCAGTAACCCCCTCAATGACATGTCACTTATTCTAAGCTAGTTTTCAAATAGAGAATGAACATATTTTATTTGTGTAACACCCCTTACCCCTGCATACACCGTCGTATACTAGACAGATAAGAAACATTATAGTTCCGTAATTTTTTTTCAGCAATAATAATAATAATAATAATAATAATAATAATAATAATAATAATAATAATAATAATAAAATTTTTAAATATACATACAAACTAAAATTTATTAACAAATAGTAAGTACATAAAATTCTCACACTTACACACTCACTTATGCAATATATGACACATCCCATATGACTTGTAAAAATTTATTTACATAAAATTAATTTCAAATAGTAAAATATGATTAAAATAATCAACCCGCTCAGGGGTGGCTTCCACTATTTCTTGGCTCCATAATGTGAGACTTACTCTTAGTGACATTATATTTACAAAGTTTGTCACTCTATCTTCACTTCAAATTTGCGCGAGAGGAAAACAAACTTATACGCTGAGCTATACAACTTAGTGGTACAGTAATTTATAATAATAGTCACTCATAGGCAACAAAAATTATAAATTCCTTTATCAATATCAAATCATAATATCATATAAAATTAATTTCCTTAATGTTATTGTATCCTCATAAAAATTTATTGTTATGCCCATATATTAAATCACCATAGACTAATTATAGGAAAATGAGAGGTACATATCATCTCATGATTCCAGAAAATTCATCAGATTAGAAGAAAATAATGTGAATAAATTATATTGTTCGGTCTTAGAAAATCTACCGGACCGAATATATGTATCATACGACCACAAAAAATTCACTTGAGCGTAAAATATATCATATGACCACAGAAATTCACCGGACCAATAAACTCTATTGACATGTCAATAACTCTCTAGATCGTTGTCTATATTAATATATGAGCTAAAATATTAAATACAATTTGCATATGCTTATTCAAAATATCATATAAATCAAATCCTCAATAAAGCATAAAAAATCTTATACGAAAATTTCTTTCATAAAATATGTCATAAGAAGTATTCAAACATTTAAAAATAATTTCTTATTATTGAAACTTTCATAATTATTATATAAATTAATTTGAATAAAACTTATTTAAAATAATATTTTAATCATTCAATGGCTAAAATTATAAATTATTGTAAAGACCTTATCTAACATTTGTCGGTATCCGGTGGCTCTTTTTCCTGGTTTGCCCTTAGGCCGGTTCTACTGTTACAGCTGAACAACATATAATTTCTAATTAACTACAGAACTACACTTAATTTACATTCTATTAAAAATAAAGCTCCACAATCATTTTCACTTTCACGCATACCAAAAATTACTATTAGAGTCAAACTTCGTTATATTCAATGCGTAATTTGAGACTTCGATCACCTGACACACTTTTCGATGCGACTAAAAATTTTCAATATTATTTTTTTATAATAGTTTATTTGACTTATTTTTTTCTCCTCTATAACTATTTTTCTCCATTAATTTCCATTTTTCCTCCTAAAAATTGATATTAATCAAACAAATACTTCAAAATTTCCAAATAAATACCTATAATCACTTTAATTAATCTAAATATAATTCAATACTATTCAAATCTCCAAATATATAATACATCCGATCAATATATAAAATAACTCCATAATTCATAATCCTCGATTATGAATTTAATTACTTAATATATTAATATTCTAACTCAATTAATAATCAACTCCATTTAATAATATAAAATCCAATTATCTACCAAATAATCTCCAATAAACTCCAATAATTATGCAAATGATCATGTAATTTAATTAAATTAATTAATCACCTTAATAATAATAATAAAATAAAAAATAATAATATATTTAAACTTTACAAATAAATTCATATCTCACTATCTAAAAATAACTAGAAGGTGTGATTGGCACTAGATGACTTGTTTTAACGAGTTGAAGATTCTGTCCAAAATTCTCGATTAGCGGTTGCCAGACTCTGGTGACTAGAAAATTTTTTACAACGGTAGATTGACGATTAGAAGGTACCAAAATAAATCTTGAGGTATGAGGAGTCCAAATATATAAGTTTTGTAGCTTATAAGTGGCTAGAAATGTTTAGATCTACAAAATTCTGCGACGGCTCCAGTGAGAGAATCTGGCTCTGATAAGCTTTTAAATAGTATTTTCCGAAGCTCAAATTACACATACTAAGGTTTTTCAACATCATGAATCCATTTTCAATGTCATATTTGTGAAAAAAAGCCGATAAATATAAGAAATGGAAGGGCAGCCTCAAAATCTGAATTTCTCTTCTTCGATCCAGAAAATTCGGCCAGTTTTTGAAAAATCAGACGTCTCCAGAGTGATAAGGATGTGAAGAAATACTTTTGCTTTGAATTTGGAGAAGATTAGATGTTGTCTGATTGATGAACGTAGATAGTAATGATGTAGGAAAAATGATAGAGAATGAGAGATAAAATGAATTTTATCACTTTGATCTTTGAAACCTCTCTCTATATATATATACTTAGGAGAAAATTTATAATTTTCCATAAATTTTGGATTTTTAATAAAATTTTATTCAAATAAAATTATTAAGCCACAAAATAAATTAAGAAAAATCTTAATTAAGCAAAATTAAAAACATGAGGTATTACGTTATCCCCCTTTAAAAGATTTCGTTCTCGAAATCATACCTGATAGGTCATTACTGAACAATTGCGGATGTTGACTCATTATTTCTTCGCTTTTCCATGTCGCCCCTTCAATTGAAGGTACCTGTTTATTCTTTAGTTGTTTTACTTCCCTTGCCAGAATAGCTATAAACTCCTTTTCATAAGATAAATTTTGTTGCACTTAAATTTCTTCAACTCAAATGACATGGGACAAATCCGATTTATACCTTCTAAGCATCGATACATGAAATACATTATGAATCTTCTCCAATTCAGGAGGTAAAGCCAACCTATAGGCTACTGGTCCCATTTGCTCTGTCATTTCAAAAGGCCCTATAAATATAGGACTCAACTTGTTTTTTTATTCCAAACCATATCACCTTCTTCTAGGAAGATACTTTTAGAAACATTTTATCATCAACCTTATACTTGATGTCCTTACGTTTCAAGTCTGCATAAGACTTTTGTCTATCTCTGGCTATCTTGAGTCTATCCTTGATAATCTTGATCTTCTCCTCTATTTGCTGAACTAAATCAAGTCCTGATATATTCCGTTCACTGAGCTCGGTAAACTGGAGTTCTACACTTTATATTGCATAATGCTTCATATGGAGGCATGCCGATACTTGTCTTATAACTAATATTATACGCAAACTCCATCAGTGACAAGAATATGTCCCAACTTCCCATAAACTCAATTACATAACTACGAAGCATATCTTCTAGCAATTGCATCACTTGTTCTAATTGATCATCAGTCTGTAGATGGAAAGATGTACTGAAGTGGATACAAGTACCTAATGATCCCTGAAGACTCTTCTAAAAGTGGGATGTAAACCTAGGATCTCGATCATAAATAATAGATAGTGGCACTCCATGTAGCCAAACTGTCTCTTATACATACAACTCTACCAACCTATCTAATGAATAGTCTACCTAACTGGAAAAAAGTGTGTAGACTTTGTCAATCTATCGATAATCACCCATATTGCATCGTGTTTTCTCTGAGTCAAAGGTAGTCCTGATACAAAATCTATGGTGACTCTTTTCCATTTCAATTCGATATGGAAATAGGTTGTAGTGACCCTGATGGCAATTGGTGTTTTGCTTTCACCTACTGACATGTCAGACATATCGTAGTAAACTCTATAATGTCTTTCTTCATATCCGACCACCAATAGTAAGACTTTAAATCCTAATACATCTTATTACTGTTGGGATGCATAACATAAATTGACTCGTGTGCCTCCTTTAGAATCTCTAGCTTTAACTCTGGCATATCAGGCACACATAATTTACCTTTGAAATGAATACTACCATATACTTCCATAGAATGCTTAGGCCTCTCCCCATTGGAAAAACTTCACTAATCCTCACAAGCCTAGGATCTTGTTTCTGAGCTTCCTTAATCCGCTGAACTGATGTGGGTAGAATCCGCAACTCTGTTAGGGTCTTTCAACTTAAAGCATCGACCACAACATTCACTTTGCCAGGATGATAGTCAATGATGCAATCATAATCTTTAATTAACTGTAACCACAACCTTTGTCTCAAATTCAGTTCTTTCTGTGAAGGCAAATGTTTCAAACTCTTGTGATCTGTATAGATGTAACATTTTCTCCATACAGATAATGTCTTCAGATTTTCAAGGTGAAAGCAATAGTTGCTAGCTACAGATCATGTGTAGGATAATTCCTCTCATGCGGCTTCAACTTTCTGGAAGCATATACTGTTATTTTACCCTCTTGCATCAGTACACATCCTAAATTGTTAAGAAGTATCACTGTATACCATAAATTCCTTCTCGGAAGTGGGTTGCATTAGAACTGGTGCCTCTGTCAACATTACCTTTAACCTGTCAAAACTGGATTGACATTGGCCTATCCACTCAAACTCCACATATTTATGAAGTAACCGAGTTATGAGAGCAACTATCAATGAAAAACCTTTTACAAAGTGTTGATAATAACCTGGTAACCCAAGGAAACTCCTTACCTCAGTCACATTTTGAGGCGACTTCTAATTAAGAATAACTTATATTTTACTAGGGTCAACTTTGATCCCATTTTCTGATACCACGTGACCCAGAAGACCGACTTTCTCAAGCCAAAACTTACACTTCAATAGCTTGGCATACAACTATTTCTCCCTCAAAGTCTGAAGCACAAACCTTAAATATGGATCATACTTCTCTTAATCTCTAGAGTATACCAAAATATTATCAATGAAGACCACATTAAATTGATCCAAGTAAGGTCTGAAGACCCGATTCATCAAATCCATAAACATTGTCGATGCGTTCGTTAACTCAAATGGCATTACTGGAAACTCATAGTGGTCATATCGAGTCCTAAAGGCAATCTTAGGCACATCACTAGTCTTAATCTTCAGTTGATGATACCCTGATATCAAATCAATTTTGGAAAATACCCTTACACTTTTTAGCTAATCAAACAGGTAATCTATATGTGGCAGTGGGTATCTATTCTTCATTATTACCTTATTCAAATGTTTGTAATTAATGCATAACCGTAGGATTCCATCTTTTTTCTTTATGAACACAGGCGCACCCCAAGGTGACACACTGGGTTTAATGAACTGCACTTTCAACTCTTTCAGCTCAGGTGGTGCAATTCGATACGATGTAATGTATATAGGTGCAATACCAAGCAACAATTCAATAACAAATTTTATTTCCCTATCCGGAGGCAATCCTGGCAAATTCTTAGGAAAAACATCAAGAAACTCACAAACTGTAGAGATATCCTAAAGCCTTGGACTCTCCTTTCTGGTATCCACCACATATGCTAAATAATCTTTATTGCCCTTTTTAATTAATCTCTGGGCCTTCATAGCTGAAATTACACTAGATGACACATTCCTCCAAACATAATGTATTACCCGATCCTTAACTTCAGATTTCCTAAAAATAACCTTCAGATTTGCACAATCAACTATAGCTCCGCGGTGAGCTAACCAATCCATGCCTAGTATGACATCATACTCATGGAATGGAAGCTCAATCAAATATGCTGGATATAGCTCACTCTGACTCACCAAGATATATGCTAGTGCATTATTTAACCTTGGCACTGAGACCTAAGAGATTTTTCACTACTATATCGTACTCTAAAGTCTCATTCTCTAAATCATCCCCAATTAGTGGTGTAGTGCATACGTAAGAATGTGTAGAACCTGGATCTATCAAAACATAAATGTCTGAGTCAAGTAAAGAAAATTTACCCACAATCATATTAGGAATGTCTTGCTCATCTTGAGCTCTAATAGCATAAGCTCTAGAAAGTGTTGTATGACTACCTCCTGGTCCATCTACTATATCAGACTTAGTTTGTACTGTCCTTGTCCTGCGACCTCAACTCTGACCTCAGCCTCTACTTCTAGCAGAAGCAGATCCATGTATCTGGATAGGTCTCTCACCAACGGTCTCTGTAGCCTGACCCAAAAGTGGACAATCCCTTCTGAAATGTCTTGTCTCACCCCAGTGGTAGCACACCCTAGTAGTCAACTGACACTCCCCGCTAGGATACCGACCACACTACTGGTACTAAAGGTGTGTAACAAATCTTCACCCAACTGAACTTGGAGTACTATGTAGTAGTAGTAGTAGTAGTAGTAGTAGTAGTAGTAAGTATATAATAATAATAACAAAAAGTATACACACCCACTTATGCAACGTATGACATATAAAATTAATTCCAAATAGTAAAATATCATTAAAATAACTAATATGCTAGGGGTGGCTTCCACTACTGTTTAGCTTCATACTGTGAGGCTCACTCTTAGCGATACTATATTTACAAAGTTTATCACTTTATCTTCACTTCAAATCTGCGCGAAAGGAAAATAAAATCTCGTACAGAGTTATACAACTCAGTGGTATAGTAATTTATAATAACAGTCATTCATAGATAACAAAACTTATAAATTCCTTTACAAGATCAAATCATAATATCATATAAAATTAATTTTCTTAATGTTATCGTATCCTTATAAAAATTTATTATCATGCCCATTTATTAAATTACCATATACTAACTCCAAGGAAATGAGGGGTACATATCATCTTAATATCTTAGAAAATTCACTAGATCAGAGAAAAAAATAATGTAAATTATATTGCTTGGTTCCAAAAAATCCACCAGACCGAATATATGTATTATATTGCCACAAAAAATCCCCTAGACCGTAAAATATATTATATGGCCACATAAAATTTACCAGACTAATAAACCCTATTGACATGTCAATAACTTCCTAGATTGTTGTCTATGCTAATATATGAGCTAAAATATCAAATACAATTTTCATATGCTTATTCAAAATATCATATTGATCAAATCTTCAATAAAACATATAAAAATATTATACTAAAATTTCTTTCATAAAATATATCATAACAAGTATTCAAACATTTAAAAATAATTTATTGTTATCTAAAATTTCACACTTATCTTATAAATCAAATTTACTTAAAATCATACTTTAATTATTTAATGGCTAAAATTATAAATTACTGTACAGACCTTAACTAACGCTTGTTAATATCCGTCGACTCTTTTTTTTGGTTCGCCCTTGGCGCTGGTTCTTCTGTCACACCTGAACAACATATAATTTATAATTAACTAAAAATCTATACTTAATTTACATTCCATTAAAAATAAAGCTCAACGATCATTTTGCACTTTTACGCATACCAAAAATCACTGTTAGAGTCAGACCTCGTTATGCACATTCAACGCATAATTCGAGACTCCAGCCACTTGATACACTTTTCTAGGTGAACAAAAATTTCCAATATTATTTTTTTTATAATATTTTATTTCACTTACATGCTCCGTAACTATTTTTCTCCATATATTTCCATTTTTCTTCTTAACAATTCATATTAATCCAACAAATGCTTCAAAATTTCCAAATAAATTCATATAATCACTTTAAATTCCAAATAAAATCAAATAATCACTATAACTAATCTCAATATAATTCAATACTATTCGGAACTCCAAATATATAATACACACGATCAACATATAAAATAACTCCATAATTAATAATCCTCAATTATTAATCTAATTACTTAATATATTAATATTCTAATTTAATTAATAATCACCTTCATTTAATAATATAAAATCCAATTATCTACCAAATAAACTCCAATAATTATGTAATTGATCATGTAATTTAATTAAATTAATTAATCACCTTAATAATAATAATAAAATAGAAAACTAATAATATATTTAAACTTCACAAATAAATTCATATCTCACTATCTAAAAACAACTAAGAGGTGTGGTTAGTACCGGATGACTCAGTTTAACGAGCTGAAGATTATGTTCAAAATACCTGATCAGTGGTTGTGAACTTCTATGACTGAAAAATTTTCGACGGCAGAGAATTGACAATCAGATGGTACCAAAAGAAAGCTTGAGGTGTGAGGAGTCCAAATATATAAATTTTGTGGCTTGGAAGTGGCTAGAAACATTTAGGTCTATAAAATTCCATACAACTCCGGCGAGAGAATTCGGAGAGAGAATCCGGCTCCGGTCAGCCCTAAACAACGGTTCCTGGATCTCAAATTACACAGACCAAAGTTTTTGACATCCTGAGTCAATTTCTAGTGTCATATTGGAGAAAAGAAATCAAAAAATATAAAAAACAGAAGGGCAGCCTCGAAATCCGAAATTCTCCTTTTCGATCCCAAAAATCTGGCTAGTTTTTGGAAAATCAGACATCGCCAGAGTGATAAGGACGTGAAGAACTACTTCTTGTTTGAAATTATTAAGCCAGAAAATAAATTAAGAAAAATCTTAATTGAGCAAAATTAAAAATATGGGGTATTACAATTTGTAACCTATTTAATCGTCCCATTTCGTAATTTGTTTCATGATTTACATAAATATTCAACATAACACCTTGTGATTGGAGTAAAAATATACATTTTGATACTCATATTACTGTATTCATACTATACTCAATATTATTTCATCATATTGGGTGTGTGTGCATACCAATTTAGTGTTACTTTATCATCAAATTCAATAAAATAAATCATGTTTCAGGGATTCATGGGCATGAATGATAATTGACAGTTGTGATGGGTTGCCTACCTGTGATTCAAGTCGTGACCCTAATATTGAGCATTTCGATCCACTTTTTCCAGAAATCATTTACGGGCATAAATATCTAGTCACGACCATAAATTTCATTTGTCACGGGTATGAACAATCATGTCATGACCATGAACCTACAGATTTTAGCAGAATTTCGAGCAAATATGCAATTTATGGTACAACACACACAAAGACACTAAGGCTAACTAATATTTATCACTCCCATCAACTCTTTCAGCCCCATACCTCATTGGCCAAGCCATCAACATACAAATTACAACCTTTAATCAAATTAACTAGATTTTATGCTTTCAAATATCAAGTTATAACTTCCATAAATCTCAATTGTCAATAGTAATAGAGCATAACAAGTTTAACATGTCTCATGATCTTAATTCATCAATTAACATACCAAAGTCATGTCAAATAATATATTCATATCTCAATATATCACACAACATACCAATAGTCGAATTTAAATGCGTATATATACAAACCTGAATTGGAGCCTTAATTTTTGAAATTTCTAGAACCTCTAACCTTACTGGTGGATTTCTCCACCTTTTTTCTCGATTCCTAACTTGAAATCAGAAGCTTATTATTATCTATTTCAATGCTAATTAACTACATATGCCATAAGCATGTAAAATCCAAGCTTAACTCTCATTCTAAGTCTTAAATTTCAAATCCCCATATAAAAATGAATTACTTAGTTGGAAGAACAAAGGAAAATGTGATTACTTAGCTTTTATTCGCAAAATCAAAATAGGTTTTGGCTCAGATTCCATTTCTCCCTTATTCCCTAAAATCTGTCCTATTAAGTTGTGAAAACCTTGATTATATCAATGTTTAATCTTGTTTAAAGGGATGAATTAGTATAATCAAAGCTAAAAATCAAAAGAAATTGTCTTTAGTTTAGCAAAGGTTTGGTGGCTAATGTTTAAGGTTGTGTAATTTGCAAAAATATTTGACAATGTGAATCTGTTCATTATATATTGTAGAGCTTCACGAGTGTGAATGTTCATTCACGGGTATGAACATTGTGTAACCTTATTTTTTTCATGTTTCAAAACCCATAACCATTATTATGCATTTAATATACTCTTATTATATGTTATTTCTAAGCCATAACTTATGGGCGTTACAACTTGTGCCATTACCACAAGAAAAAAAGCCTATTGGTAACAAATGGGTGTATAAGATCAAGCATAATGAAAAATATCAAATAGAACGGTATCATGCATGATTAGAGATGAAAAGATATGCTCAAAAAGAAGACATTGACTTCAATAAAATATTTTTCCAATGGTACAAGTAACAACAATTAGAATAGTCCTGACAATATGCGCTACATTTGACTTACTTCTTGAGTAATTAGATGTGAAATTTTTTTTTTCATGGAGATTTTGAAAAAGAAATTTACATGCTCCAACTAGATGGATTTGCAGAAAAAGGAAAATAGAACTTGGTTTATAGGTTAAACAAATCTTTGTAGAGTCTCAAACATGCGCCGAAGTGTTGGTACAAGATATTTGATTCCTTTATTATGAGCCTTAGATACAATAGACTTAATACAAACTCTTGTGCATATTTCAAAAGTTTTGATGGAGATGATTTCATTATTTTGCTGTTGTATATAGATGACATATTGGTAGCAGGCCTCAACAACTATCGTATTGTAGAATTGAAGGCATAGTTGGCTAGGGAGTTTGAAATGAATGACATGAGACCAACAATTAAGATTCTAGGGATGCAAATTCTGAGACAGAAATAATAGAAAGATTTGGCTTTCTTAAAAGAATTATTTGAATAAGATCTTACGACGTTTCAATATGCAAGATTGTAAGACAATTTCTACTCAACTACCTATTAATTTCAAGTTATTCTCCAGTATGAGTTCTAACATATAAGCATAGAGGATGAATATGTCTCAATTATCATATGCATTCGTAGTGGAAAGTTTAATGTTCTATGATTTGTACAATACCAAATATTGCACAAGTGGTAGGAGAGGTTAGTTGATACATGACGAATCCTGGTAAAACACATTAGAATGTTGTGAAAATGGTCTTAAGATATATTAATGGGACCACAAATATTGCATTGTATTATGTGAATCAGACTTTATTAGCAGATGATATGTTGACTCAGATTATGCAGATGATCTTGACAAAATCAAATCTACTACCGGATATGTATTTGTATTTGTTAATGAAATTGTAAGTTGGGTTTCAAAATTGCAATTAGTTGTGGCTAGTCAACAATAAAAACAGAATATGTAGCAGCTATACAAGCTAGTAAAGAAGTAATTTAGTTGAAAATGACATTAGAGGAACTTCGACATGAACAAAAGAAAATTTCTCTATTTTGTGATAGTCAAAGTGCTCTGCATTTTGTAAAGAATCCAAATTTTTATTTGAATACAAAACACATTTGAGTTCAGTACCACTTTATTCGTGAGAAAGTGAAGAAAGAAATAATGAATATGTAGAAAATTCATATAGAATGCAACCTAGCAGATTTCTTGACTAAATCAATTAGTGCTAACAAGTTTAATTGATGTTGATTCTTTAGCGGCTTAGCAGAAACATAAGAGATATAAAATGACAATGAAGACATGAAAATATAATTCACACAATCAAATTTTCAAGTAAAAGATTTAAGTCTTTGTGGATCCTTCATATATGAGACTCACATCAATAAAAATAAAAGAAAAGAATAAAGGAATCAAATTTCTTCATAAGTTGCATTGCCCCATCGCCTTAAGACTTTTTAACTTCAATGCAGATTTCTTTGACAATTGAACACACAATTTAATCAATAAAAGACACACAAAATTAAGGTTCAAAATATAGTAAGAAGAACAAGTGAGAGCTCCTAAATCTAAGAGAAAAAAATATTTATTATTTATTATTCTACTAATTTTTTATATTTGTCCATAGTTTTTACCTTGATTTATTTGTGGATTTTAAACATAAAATCTATATATTTCATTTTATATTTATTTTTTTAAATTATTAATTACGACTCTATTCTATCCAGTCTTAATTTTTTTTAATAGATTATTCTTGAAAACAATATTCCTCAAGGAAAAAGTGTAAGCATTTTTTTTTTCAATTTTCTTGATTTCTTGAATTTATTCAGTTTTCTTCTTCAATCCCATGTGGGTTAAAAACCCTTTTTATTTTTTATTTTCTAAAAAAAAAACCTAATTTGTGTTTTTCTTATAAATTTTACTTTTTTTTTAACACAGGAAATTACTTTCAAGTTTGTGAAGAAATATGGAGAGAGTTTTTCATGCTCTTCTATATGGAGATTGTTTTTCAAGTCCACTATATTGGTGCCTCATGGCACGTAGAGTAGTTAAACAATGGGGATAAGATTTGGCTGGAAAAGGGTTGGCAAGAATTTTCGGGGCATCACAATCTGAAAATGGACACTTGTTAGTTTTTCAATACAGAGGAGAAATCCATTTTCATGTTTTTATATGCAATATAGATTGAGTATGAAAATAATGAAATTTTAGATGACATTTCATGCCAAATCTTGCATGATTCTACTAGTCATGGTGTAGAGGCTAAGGATTCACACTCTCAGGGTAAAACTAATCTTTTTGTTTTGATCTGAAAACTTAATTTCATTTTCAACCAAGGTTAATTGATTTGATTTTGTAGACGATAAGCATGGAAAAAAGCCTTCATGTTCAAATACTTATGGAGCTCTTGATGCTGCCAATAACTTCATCTCAAAGTGCCCTTTCTTCATGATTGTTCTCAAGCATCAGTCCCAGGCGGTAGGTCATTTACTGGATTGAACTCTACTAGTGATTAGACTGATTTCCAATTTAAAATAAGATGGTGATGTTTTATTTTTCATGATATCAATTTTATTCAGATCATACCCTTTAGCTTTATAGAGAGGAATATGAAGTGCCAGTCACAGAGTGATGCTTCAAGTTGAAGATAATCATGCTCAGTAAAGTTAAATGTGAGACATAAGAGAACCGCATATTTCTCTGCTGGTTGGCCTGCATTTGACAGGGAAACTTCTCTTCAATCAAATGATGTTTGCATCTTTGAATTGATCAAGAGGAATGTGCTGGTTGTATCTTTTTTCAGATAGAGGGGTTAATTGGTTAATTTAATTGCAATTTCTCTATCATCTATTTTTGGGAAAAATTCTGTATAAGAAATATATGAATATTCTGAAACTTATTAGACTTTTCATTACATTATTAATCATCTTAGCTGCTGTAGAAAAAAAAATTATCTATTATGTTTCAATGTTCATGTTTATGAGCTAAAATTTTTGTTATAAGATTCTTCACATCTTTAGATGAAGATGCAGAACACATAATGTTCCGCATATAATGTTTGATACTTCAAGCCTACAAATTAGAGTGTGTTTATTTATAAACATATAAGAAAAAAATAAGAAATTTGTTTATGTTTGATGAATTAAGGATTGATGATAGGGAGAAAGAGAGATGATCAATGGATGTTTGCTGATGCTGTGTAGACCTGGACCAGAACCAACACCAGCCCCTAATCCTCATGGTTGTAACTCTGGCCTTAAACTAAAACTTTATTGCACATTTTTAAAGTAAAAATGCATGGAAATCCAGAATTGAATTCGGGTATTTCTTCTTCACCATGCTTTCTGCAAAAATGCTTCTTGATTCTTGTTAGGTCCTTGAGAGCCCTTGACCGGTCATGGCCGGCGCAGCTGACTTCTAGACACACACTTTCTTTCTTATATAATATCCTTGTTTGCTCTTGGGTTTAACTTCCATGGAAGATTATGACCCTTTTCTATGATGCTGAAAATTCTGATCTCTTTGAAACCCCTTGTTGGAGATCTCACACACAAATATGTTTGTTACTAGCAGAATCTTGGAGGGTAAAGCAATCACTTCTGCATCTGTCTCTGATTCAAGGACCCAGATAAGTGAGAATATAAATGTTTTGTTCTTGTTGTTGCTGCTTTTGCCGATGAAACATCAAAACTTTTGCATCATCTTCTCTTAGATAAGTAGTAGAAGACTTAAGGTCGTTAGAATATGATTTGGCAAATCTGCTGCTTGTGTCAATTTAACATTAGGCCTGATTGGTAATTGCCTCTTGCATTTTTAAGGTTACGTCATAAAGTTGCAATTTTTGGTTTCCAAGGAAATATCAACTTCGAACTGCAAATTTTAGGTTGATTAAATGGAAGTTTTCATTGAAACTTCTGAGATGGGCCACTGCTTCCCTACCATACCAAGCTCCAACAAAAGTCAAAATTTCTATCTCAAAGTATATTCAAAAGCTTTTAATTGAATAAACTAGAGAAATATAAATTCTTAAATAGGCTTATTCTATTATATTAATACAATTTCACTTTGTAATGTATGTAGATTCATTAATTATTGTATTTATTTCAACCACTGAGAATAAAAAAATTAAATACATATCACTATCTAATTGAATTAGTATACAGATGATAGTCTATTTAATAATTTCTCCAATACACTATATATCAAAATATTTGAGGATACATTATCTCAAATGTATTGTAAACACTTATAGCTTCTGGAAGAATCATAAAAAACTATGATCTATTTAGTTTGAAAAAATATTTTTCATTTTTATTTTCCAATTTTTATTTTTTTCATTAGTTTTCTTATTTGTAATTTTCCAAATAAAAAATTGATTAATAGTAGCAAAAAAACTCCGTATTTTCCAAATTAGAAAACACACTTAATTTTTATAAATAGAAATAAGAAAATATATTTTTTTAGTTTTTCATCTCATGCCTAAATTTAAAAAATTTTTGGAAATGTGTTTTAAAATTTTCAAATTAGAAAATAATACAACTAAATAATAAATTCTATTTTTCTAGTTTTCTTAGAGTATTTTTCTAGTTTATTTATATTATTTTTCAAAATTAAACACACCCTAAGTTTTTTTTATATGTAAAATTAGTCTTTAATTAAGAATTGAAGCATAATCCTGTTAAATATTAATGGTAAGTGTCCAGTCCCATTACTAATGGCTTTTCTTTCTACGCAAGAAAACAATAAAAGTTTCGGTTAATTGATATCAGAAAAAGATCTCTTTGACTCTTTCAAAATGTTTTAACTGGTGTAACGGTCATATTCGTCTCCTTTCCTTACTGGGAAAGGAAAACACAGAAATTAACGTTAATTTTCACAAACCCCATCTATTATAAATTCAACCTAAACTAGATCTATTAGTACTACAATTCTTCATCGATCGTTCTCTTTGCATCACTTGTGTCTCAATGTCGACGAAAGTCATTCTTACTCTGGATACACTGTATAATCCACTGCTATTAGAAGAACCCATCTTCTTCCTCGAGCTTCGCTTAAATTACAAACATGAAAGATTGTACAGAGATATTGAAGGATTTGAGCATGTAATTGATGTTCGCCCAATTGGTTCCTCCACCGGTTTGTGCTTTCAAATTCATCCTCAATTACTGGATCACCCATCAAGATGCTTTCTTCATATTCATAATGTCCTTTCTTCTTTCAATCTCGATGACGGAGTACGAGCTCACTTGAGTCAGAGAATTGCTCCTTTTCTCATTGCCACCGCCAACACCCGGGAGTGGCCGTTGTTGGGGTTTTACGCGGTGGCGGATGTTGAAATTGTCAGTCAAGAATACATTGACGCACGGGATAATATTCCGGTAATGAGGGCGGCATTGGTGGACGGCGGGTACGTTTTTGACGAAGTTGGGGAACCCGGAAGAGGTGGTGGGTCGAGATTGGGCATAGAAAGGCTGAAGAAGAACAGCAGCTTCTATTACAACAAGGAAGGAGAATGTCCAATTTGTTTGGAGAATTTGAGTGGATTGATGAAAGTAACTAAGATGGGTTGTTCTCATATCTTCCATGAAAATTGCATCTTTCGATGGTTGGAGAATCGGAATTCGTGTCCTCTTTGTCGACGTGAAGTGGAGTGATTCTCAAATCTCAACTCAACCCTCTGCTTCAACAATTTTGTTACTTTTTTTTTTTTCATAGTTAATTAGGATTGTAACTCCATTACCGTAATTGAGTGTAAATTTTAACTTGCATACCATTTTTCTCGATTGAGTCTCTGGTTTTTCCTTTCGTATATATACGTCAACCAATAAAATCGTAACAAGTGCGCAAGCTATACCAAAATGCAATGCCAAAACTGAAACTCATAAAACGACGTCATTCTCCTCTTCATTTCTTCTTCTAACCCTAACCCGAAATTGTTGAAGCATTTCCTACACAGGATCTCAAAATCCTGCAGTTGCAACCGTCATCTTTAGATCAGATTGCGAATCCGTCTCTATTTCCCCTTGGCGATTATCGCAGCTTTATCTCTGCTATTCCGTCCTTACTCTGATTTCGCTACCTATTTAGCTTTGCGCCTAATTTCCAGGTATTTATCTTGCTAAAACTTCCATCTCTCGAGCCTTTTGTCGTCTAATTTCCAGGTGTTTGTCGTCTGAATTATTTACTTTGAGCGGATTTAGGTTATTTTGTTGATAATTTTGAGATGTTGTCCTACATTTGATTACATTTGTGAGGTTTAATTTGCGATGATGTACTCATGGATTCCATTATCCTCTATCATTAGTTAATATTTTTTTTATTGGAATTCAAAATCTGTTGAATATTGACAGTATTTTTCTATCATTTGCTTCTCACTAAGTTTATATTAAAAAATTGTTTTTGTAAAAATTATTTATTTTTTAAATTATTTTAAAAATAAATAAATAAATAAATAAAATCACTAATAGTCATAGAATACAGAGAAAGAACCCTTCACCAACCCCACCCACCCACCAAACCAAGAGCCCAAATAATAACCCAGAATTTTTTTTTTAAAAAAATGTTACTGAATCAATTAATAAAATTTGTTTTAATTAAATTGGTGAATAAAAAAACCTTCCCATAAAATTTGGTTGAATATACTTTTAGCGTCTTGTCAGCAGAAGGCGAGATATTACATTTTATAAAATTATTTGTGCCAAGATAAACAAAAAAAACGGAATATAAAATGTAAAGCAGATCAAAAACAGTTTTAGGAAACAAAACGGCAAAAATAGACAACTAAATTAAGTACGTCTTTTGTCTAATTTATTTACAGTTATTCTGCAACTTATTAAACTTTTTGTTACGTTAATAATCATCTTAGCTGCTGTGATTTTTTTTAAAAAAAAGAATAACCTATTAAATTTCAAGTTTTCATACTCATTATAGGATTCATCAAATCTTGTAGATGAATATGCAGAAAATATAATGTTGAATAATTAAAAACCACAAATTAGAGTGTGGTTAATTATATAAGCATAAGAAAAAATAGGAAATATGTTTATGATCGCTGAATTAATGGGGTAAGGATTGAGGATGAAGTGAGAGAATCAATGGGCGTTTACTGATGCTGTGTGGACCTAATCCTGGTGGGCAAGCTAGCAATGGTCAATCACCTAAGGAAAAAAATTTCAACAATATATATTAACAAGAAAATAAAGAAATCCTGTTAAATATTAGTCTTTAATCTTTATTCATAAACAGGAGACGCAGTCCTCGTTAATTAGAAGCAGAATTCTGTTAAATATTAGTGGGAAATTAATCCTAGTTAATCAGCTAAGTTCACTAATTAAGAACTTAATTGCCATTAAAGAGAGAATAATTAGTTAATTACTAGCGGCTTTTCTTTTCATTCAAGAAAAATAATAAAAGTTTCGGTCAATTGATATGAGAAAAAGATCTATTTGACAAAGTCAAGAAATTAATGATTTAACTGATATAGCGGTCATCCTCGTCTCCTTTCCTTAATGGGAAAGGAAAACGCAGAAATTAACGTTAACTTTCACAAACCCCATCAATTATAAATTCAACCTAAAAAAAATCTATCACAAACAAGTTTGTATCACTCTCTCTTTCTCTTTTTCTTTCTCTTTCGATCGTTACTGCCGTCACAATGTTGACGAAAATCAATGTTAGTCTGGGTTATGATCCACCGCAAGAAGAAGAAAGGTCCCATCTTCTTCCTCAAGCTTCGCTTCAATTACAAACATGAAAGATTTTACAGAGATATTGAAGGATTTGAGCATGTAATTGATGTTCGCCCAATTGGTTCCTCCCCTGGTTTGTGCTTTCAAATTCATTCTCGATCACTGGTTCACCCATCTAGATGTTTTCTTCATATTCATGATGTCCTTTCTTCTTTCATTCTCGATGACGGGGTACGAGCTTACTTGACTCAAAGAATTGCTTCTTTCCTCATTGCCACCGCCCGCATCCAGGAGTGGCCGTTGTTGGGGTTTTATGCGGTGGCAGATGTTGAAATTATCAGTCAAGAATTTATTGATGCGAGGGAGATTATTTCGGTAATTTCGGAGACGACGATGGTGGACGGCGGCTATGTTTTTGACGATGTGGTAGGACCCATAGGAGGCGGCGCTTCGAGATTGGGCATAGAAAGGCTGAAGAGAAGTAGCTTTTATTTCCAGAGGACGGAGAGCCACGGCGGAGGAGAATGTCCGTTTTGTTTGGAGGATTTGAATGGGGTGATAAAAGTAACAAAGATGCCAAGTTGCTCTCATATCTTCCATGAAAATTGCATTCTGCGATGGTTGGAAAATCAGAATTCGTGTCCGCTTTGTCGCCGACAGGTGGAGTGATTCTCAAATCTCCACTCTCAACCCTCTAATTCAACAAAATTTTCCCTTTCTTTGTCGAATTACGATTGTATTTATAACTGATTTCTCTGTAAATTTTTTAAACCATTTTTCTCGATTGAGTCACTGTTTCTTTTTTCTTTTCTTTTTTTGATAAAAGGCGAAGAAAGAGTGAGGAAGTAGAACAGGCCAAAGCAGACTAGTTGACTTAACGGCCTTGACTCTTTTTACTTTTTTCTACCTCGTACAAGTTCGCTGCTTCAACACTATTATGGATTAGTATTATAAAAGAAAATTAGTATTCACGGCTTTCTTTCCTTTTTTTTAGCGGCTATTAGTACAATATATGTTATGACTTTCGTTATGTAGTAATTAAAAAAGTTACAAAATTTTGACATAAAATAAAAATCAATTACCACTGAGAATTTTCTTTTTCGGTATTTAATTACGATTGAGACTTTGAAATCAAGAGATTTCATAAAAATTTAATTTAATACGAAACTATTTATTTAATAAAAAATTTTGAATTCAAAATTTGAATATACAATTATTTTAAAATTATTGAAATAGTTATTTTGCAGTGGAATCCTATCTAACATAAATAAAATTAATTTCAGTCCAACATAAAATTTTTATTTCACATAATTAAATTAATAAATTTTTGGTTGAGTTAACAATCAAAATTTCACTCGAATAATAAATTAAAAAATTATCCATAAATTAAATTCAAATTTTAATATTAAATTCTCTGAAAAATTCCACTGGAATGGAATCAAATAACTCACTAAACCAAATCAAATTTCAAATTTGACTGGATTTGGTCACATAAAAATCTAATTTGATTTTTTCTTAACTCAAAATAAATAAACTTTTAATTTGATATCTTTGAATTAAAAATCAATAAACTTTTTAAAGGAACTTTCACCAAGTCAGCAACAGCTTTAATCTAATTTTATAATTAACTTAATAATAATTTATGAGATAATTCCAAAAATAGCGTCTCAATAACTTATTTGTTATTTAGGGTAAATACTAATTAGTAAACATTCATAAAATTTGACCATAAAATAATTATTTATTACAATTAATAACTAAGATTTTCTATTTCCACTTGAGCAGAAATTTACGCACTCAAGGGTTGACTTATAGATTCCAATCTTCGTGCGTGATCCACCGTCATTTAGCATTAGTTCATACATAATTATTTATTGGCCCTACCCCTCTTATCCTGATGACATGGCAATTCATTATTGGTTAGTCCTTGAAGGACCCAGCTGTACACGCATTAGCGCACGTGCTTTAGACGCTCCGTTTTTATGCTCTCCGCAGAATCTATTCCGAACTTTCTTCTCAATAACTCGAATATAAATACAATACAATTGAGTCCGTCTCTCGGATCTATTTTGTTTAATCTCCTAGGAATCTCCAAGCCCAAACCGCCCTCATCATTTTGGCAATTTAAGGTTTGTATTTGTTTTTTTGGATCTCAATCGCTCACATGTTTCGGTCTCTTTCAATTCATGTAATTGTCTTGTTATCTTGTATGTCTTTATTGCATGTGCTTTTATTGTTGGTATATTGGGAATTCACGAAAGATTATGTCTTTTGATTTCCCATTTTTGTTTCACTGGCGAATTCCTTTATATATATATAATTTGCCAAATTTTGGGTTGACTTGCTTATGGTTTGGGATTAGGTTCTTTTGGTTTTGATTGAAGATTGATAGTGTGCAACATGATTTTTTAGGGTTCATTGACAGTGTTGAAATAGGTTTTGGGTTAATGGGTCTATAAGATTGCTTTATCTTTCTACTTGGATTAGGTGGTAGGTCCATATGTCAATTTGGGTAAAGTTTCAAGTTTTTGAATCTCCCTCCAGTCCTTCGTAAACACAAAAAATGAAAAAACGAAAAAAAAAAAAGAGAGAAGAAATAAAATCCTTTTCGCGAAAGAAAGGCAATACATTGATGTATTTGATTCGAACAGATTGTATGGTCTTTTCAGTGCCTGTGAAAGTGTTGGGCACACTTAGTGTGGTACAATTTATCAGTTAATTAAGCGGGCAAGGTTTTGAACTCATAATTACCATGGTAGTTTAATCTATTATTTTGCCTGTGCCAATCTAATACATTTCCTGTCTGATTGAGGGGTTTGCTTATACTTTCTTGGATAGCCACTCGAATACTTTAGGACTGTAAAAGATTTTTGTATGGCCTAGTAGCAAAACTGACATTAATTGCAGTGCTTATATTTGTTAGAAAGGTGTCTGAATTATTTTCATTACTTTGCTTACTTTTGTGAAAAGCCACTAATATATAGTATGGTAAGCAGATATTTCTCATTTTCTCTATAGATAATTGTAGCAAAACTCACTTTAATGGGTTAAAAAGGCAGTATAAGTTTAAATGGATTAAATGCTACGTGGAAATCTACCTGAAAGAATGAGAAGTGGAAAAAAAATTTCACTTTGTGGTCTTGTTTAGCTTTAATTTTAATTGGTAAGGCATATTTATTGCAAACAAGAAGCAGGATGATGTGAGAATGGATATTGGATTAAAAGAAGCCAGTGGCTAATTTGTGAAGTAGGAAAAAGGAAAATAGCAAATGATTGTTCTCTTTGTTCAAGGTTAGGAATCTTTATTAATAGGTTTGTAAGACATTTTTGTTTCTTCTAACAAAATAGAATTGACTCTCAAATATTTTTGCAATATGCCTGAGATGGGAGTGATATTATATAAAAGAATAGAAGCTTTTGGGCTTTGCCATAAATGGTAAAAATGGGGTGAGATTTTTTTTTTTACCAGCAAAAAAAAGGGTGAGATTAGACATGTTTAAATCTAACCATTCAAAAGGGGAAGAAAGGGTGGTCGAAGAGCAGAAAAATAAAATGACAAAAGCTGTTGACTTTTAGCTTGTAGTAATGAATCTAAGACTTGGCATCTGATGTGCAAAAAAATTATGAAAATAGAAACAGGATAAACATGATAGAAAATAAGACGTTCCAATTCCTATATGTACTGTTTTTGTAGAAGCTGTAGTTATTTCTGGCACTGCCCTGTAATTACTTCATTAATAAGGTATGTCAATTATTGAATTTTGACTGAAGAAGAAGAATTCATTACGAAATATGAGCTTCAAATTATATTTGATTGGTGTACTGAAACTTTCTATTGAGAATGTGATTTAAAATGATGCATGTGATCAAGTTACTTAGCCAATTTAATTATTAATCAAATAACAGTTTTTTTACTGAACAAAAGGTACTTATTCAGAAAAATTATTTCTTTTTATTCTAGAGATGTTCAATGAAATGAGGATGTATTCCTTAGTTTGAAATGAAGCTCATGATGCTTGTTTGTTCAAAGAATAAATGACGAAACTAGGTTGTCAGTTCGAGGATATGCAATGCTTTGTAGAGTTTATAGAAATTGGGATTGGATTATGTGAAGTCAGTGTTAATTTATGACATGACTAAAGTGGTTATTTGTTTGTAACACATAAAGTGATAGAGTTTCTTGGCATCATGGAGGATGCAAATGGATAATGTGAGTTTATTGGGTATAAAGAATAAGCTCAGACACCACAGGGGTGAGTGGATTTATAGTTTGGGTAGGGGTTGAAAAATAAACTGTAGCTCATTGTAAAGCAAAAATTACTATATTAATGATTTTGATTAGCAGCTGGACTTAAACTGCAAGCTCACATAGTTTGAGGATGGTATCAGATCTCTCCCTTGGGAACCTGAACTATCGTCGCAGTTCTTTTGAGGCTGCTGGAAACAGTTTATTATCTTTCTCAAGTATCTCTTTATGTTCCAACTTATGTCTCTTGTTGTTAGAAATTAGAATCTTCAAATTTGCATTTGCCTCCCTCTTATTCCCTGTCCGCTTAGATGCAGTATTTAGTGATTTTAGTTGAGAAATGTCCTATTGTTGGGTTAATTATCTGAAAGAGAAATTCCATTTGTTTTATGGAAGTTGAAAGTCTTGTCTTGTCGTGGATTAGCAGCAGTCACATAAATTTTAAAATATTCAATGCCCTAGAGATGCAAGATACTATCTGGCATATATATGCTGAATTTCAACCAACTTGATTATGTCTTTTGGAAGTGTCAGGCATATTGATGCCGCATAAAAGAGTGCATTTAATTATTCATTGCTGTGTGGTGAATTATTTTATGGCTCCACTGCAGTTTTTTGCTCTCTATATGTTGTACTAAAGCTTTGTTATGCATGCCCTTGGTGAGCAGTAGATTTTGTGTTGTATTACATGTGAAGCGGGACTATTTCCATGACTCTAAATGATGTTACACCATACATGCAAGATATGGGTTACCCAACGTTATGATATTTCTTTTGTGCATTCAATCTACTACCTAATTATAGTTCACAGATACTAAAAATTGTGTAAAGTAGCGAGTCCCATCTAGGTTGAATTTTCAAAATTAATCTCCTTAAATCTGTTCCCCTCCTGGTACTCTAAAACATTCCGGTCTATTTTCTCTTGCATTGCTTAGGAGTTTGTGGATGGACTTGAAATGTTAGTCTTGAGAATCTGAAACTTGGACAGCCTCAACTTATTGCTTTTGATCTTTAAAGTAAAAAGCTTTCAGTCCACCTATATCTAAGAGAGAAGAGATTATGAAATGAAATTTAGATCAAGACTGAAGTTCTCTCAATTGTGAATTTGGTCATATTGATATGGCCTTTGTTAATTTGTTGCGGAATATGTGATTGTGGCATAGAGAATGAATGAAGGTCAATATGAGGCCAAAATTGAATTACCCTAGAAGGGAAAAAAGTGAGAGTTGCAAAACTTAAAAATCTCGTTCTTGATGCTCGACAGAGCTAAAGAATCTGATCAAACCTTTCATTATGTGTAGGTAAAATTGGTTTTTCTGTGAATTGTTAATAAGAACTGTCGCGATGAGGATTTGAGGGAGAACTTTTGGTTCTTGGGCGATATGCTTTATAGTTTTACAGTCAACCGGGGAACATACTTATGGAGCACGATCACAAACTGATCATTAAAGGCATACCAAAGTTAGTTCTTATGCTCAAATACATTTTTGAACAAGTTTAATTAATAGTGTAGTCGGAAAATAACTGGACCTCTGTGTAATAATAGCAGTATTTATGTAATTTTCAGATCTGTTGTAATAACAGTCCAAATGTCCTTGGGAGTCTTTATCTTTATTTAAAGTCTCATAGGAGCCTATGGGTGAATGATGGTGGTGGTGGTGGTTGGTGGAGGCTGATGGTAATGGTGATAGGGGGGAATGATAAAAGGTGATGGCGGTAATAAAAATATGAAAAATGTAATCATGATTAAATGCAGTTTTGCAGGTAATAAACCTTACTTTAGTTTGAAGTGCAAATGATTATATTATTCAATGTATGTTACATTACGTCAAATCTATATGACCAAACCAAGTTATATGGCTGTAGTGTAACCAATTTTACATATATTGTTCAGTATGTCTTCTCAAACATAGCATAAAGGTATAGTAATAGGTTGGATGTTTAAATACCATGCTTGTAATGCTTTTAGGCAGTTTTTCAATTAATAAAATTTCCAGCTTGTGTGGTATAATCTCCTGAGGAATTCTGCATTTCTACCATCTCTGGTTACTGTATACAAGTATTAGTCTCCTTACTCTTCATGGGGTTCATAGCGCCTAATTTGCTAGCTGTCCTATGTCATATACATGTTGATTTTATTATTATTATTATTATTATTATTACTACTGCTGCTGCTGCTGCTACTTTTTGTCGCAAATCCATAAATTTTTCTTTATGATTGCACTTTTTGATGCTTGTCACACGTTAGTAAATTCTCTTTTTTGCATCGTGGCATTTTCTAGCCAACGGATATTGACATTTTATGTGTATCGTTATTTCTGTAGAACACAGTGCCCTCCTGTTCTCCTGATGCTGAATATTTATTTTTCAAGCACATTCTTGATTTTTTTTTTTTTAACGTAGCATTTTCTAGATATGAAAATGTTAATATTTACTTTCATTTGATTTTGGCATCTAGCTTGCTAGTCAGAAACCGAATATGAGCCTAGCTTGTCTTGTATGCCATAGCGTAGAAAGTCCATCACACTCTTTTAGAAGCTACTCGATGTCAAGTTCAGATAATGATGGAAGATGCACTGCCATTGCGAACTGCATAACTAGGAAGTTTTCTCTTCCTCCTCCGAGACATCATTCAATTGCATCCACATCCAAAGTGACCCCACAACCTAATTATCTGAGTCATGATGAAATGACGGGACCCCCACGACTAGTCAGGAGCCGTGCTGTGCGAAGGGATCTTGTTAGAGATTGGAATTTTGATGGGGTAGTGATGGAGGCTTAGTTTGTTTGAGAACACAGGATTCTTCTTCGCTTAGTATGATAGAATTAGTGCTTTATTTTGCTGTCTGTTCTAGATTTGTTTGTACTTTCTATTATGGGTGCAATTGGAACTTTAACTTTTCCGCTTGGAGAGTTGGAGCATTTGTGACCATTGTAGGAAAATTCAACTTGAAATGCTGTCCATAATTCCATCTCTTCTCCTATACCATTACTTGTCTTTTATGGTCAAATTGGCTTTTTCAGTTCAATTTTGCTCCTTGGTAGATTCCGACATCAGCAGAGTTGGAATCTTGAAATTTTTGATAGTAGAAAAAAATGGGTATTAGCAGAGAAACAAAGCTGAAAATAATAGTTTATTATTGTCAGAAAGTATAAAGATTACATCTGTAGAACTAAGAACAGCAATGAAAGAGTGATTGAGAATTTGGAGATTTTGTAATAATTGAACCATTACGTTGTTTAAATATTTAAAAATATAAATTGTAATTATGGAGGTTGAACGCTCTGCACAAGAAAGCGAGCTGCTCCAACGTAGCAACAAGAAAATCAAAAAGACCAATGAAGTGAATGATGAAATGAGTGATGCAATTGGAGGTGCAGCCGATAGTGCTGTAATGGAAACTGATGGTGTCCCCACTAGTTCGGATGTGCAAGGCCAAACGCATGAAGGGTTACAACTTACGTTCAAACAAACCTTGTTGAACAAGGTATCAAGTGGACCCACTATGGAAGATGAATTTGAATATATCTCTGAAGATGATGATGAGGGAATACTGGAAGATCAGGAAGCGGATGATTGTCCAATCATTAAGGTTTCGAAAGATGAGAAAGCTAGATTAAGGCAACCAAGGAAACAAACCCACGTTAAAAAAAAAAAAAAGAGACGGGGTACCTGAAATAAATAATTGTTCCGATGGAACCTTATCTTTTCCCAGAGATTGGACGTTGATATATGATCCAAGCGATTAATTTCGTTCGATTCCTCTATTCATAATTCATATTCCAAAAAAAAAAAATATTGAAACTAATCACTAACCCAAGACCGGAATATTCGGAGGACTCTTCTGACCAAACAAGTAATTGTTAGTAAAGTTGTTTCTTTTTTTTTTTCAAATCCAAAGAATAATGTGGCAAATATGGGCATCGGATAGAACAGTGTCCTTTACTGGAAAAACCGCCGCAGGTAGTTGCAGAGGTGGAGGACCGACAAGCAGATGCCCCCCTTCAGAATTCTAAGAAAGTTGAAACTCTGGCTAATTCCGAAATTTTTGAAACTTTTGGCCCCTGGATGCTAGCAACTACAAAATCTCGAAGATCAGGGAAAGTGAACACGCAAACTAATCCTAATTCTGCTGCAGTGGATGCTAATGCGAAGTTAATGGCACTAATGGGGCTGTAAGTGGATCGCGTTTTTGATATATTGGCGGGAAGTGAAGTTGAGCCTAGCAGGAATGAGAATGACGAGGGTTATTTGATGTTTTAGATAGTACGCCTAAGAGTCATATGGGCCGAAGTAACCTAAGAGTTGGAGCTTCACGTGGTAGAGGAAGGAGAATCAGGCCCAATGTTCAAGTCCAGCAAATGTGGGCCCAAAAGATGGATAAGTGGTTTGAATTTAATGTCTCTACAGTTGGCAATGAAGGGCAAGTCACAGGTACTTCGAGTAAGGGCAAGAAATCAACCAGACCAAAGAAGCAGCTGCATCGCAAGAACATATAGTAGTTATGGGGAGCAAGGGGAAACCTCCAGTGATTTCCGTAGTCAGATGTGAGAAAGAGGGAGAGGATAATATTGGAATATCTTCTTTTACAGTCCCATAAATATAGAACAACCAAACCATACATTCTTCCCATACTCTAGACCCACCTGATAGTAATTTTATGAGGTAAGAATCCAATAAAAGAGGTAGAACGGATGTGATACACCGGGAGGATTCAGATATTGACCCCTTTGACGAGGAATAGGGTGTGTTGGAGGACTAACTCGTTTGAGTGAGTCCAATGGATTTATCTCTGCTAGTTTTCGTCATTATCATGTTTTCCCTTAGTTTTGAAAATTTTTTCCATATTTTCTTCTGGAATAATAATTATTATGATTATCATCACCTGGATTTGTCAAGGGGTGGAGAATCGTGAATTGCTTCGTACCCTTAAACTCCTGATTGAGATATATAGACCTTCGGTTCTTGGTTTGGTGGAACCTAAAGTCAGCGAGTTTAGAGCTGAAAAGATATATGCTAAGATTGCTTTTGATCACTAGTAAGGCTTTGGATTTCAGGTGGCTATGTTGGAAAGAGGAAACTGACCTCAGTGTCTGTTTCACTCACCCCCAGTTTATCCTTGCCATCGTATAGAATATAAATGGGGAATCCTGTAACACCGTTCATATAATTAAGAATAAATTCAATTATATTTACAATACATATAATTTCAAAATGCCATAAATTAATAATGACTTCTTAAAATCATAAAACGTCATTAAAAAACTTAAATATAAATAAAAAATTAATACAATAACAAACAAACAATACACTAACCCAACGGTTTTACAAAATGAATAATTATAAAATTACATGTCTCTGAAAATAAAAATATGTATATTTATAACTATTCAACATAATAAAAATAATAATAAAAAAACAATACAACAACTGTATCACCCCACCCCAAGTGTGTATTATTGATTCTGCTCTTGGACATCCTTCTCTATTGATAAAGACCTAGACTCCGAACCTGTGAATGAGAATACTCACACATTAAGCAATCTAATGTTTAGTGGTACATAACAACATGTAAATCACAATATACATATACAAATATATGATATACTTACCGTCACACCAATATAACTTATGTCGTCATCCGCACATACAACATATCATGTATTTATAATATCATACCTTAATGTTCTCTATACAATACTCAATTATGAAAAACATAACAATATAAATAACCATCAAATATATAAGTGTATACCGCATATATAAATTATTAATTACCTTTTTTTTCCTATTTTACTCATAATTAGACTAAATTAGATACGCATAATCTATGGCTCTCACCTGAGCCCTCAAGGCACCTACTTGAGCTTCTCAAAATACCTATTTGAGGAAAAAGAGTATGCACATATCAAACACCAAAGGAAGTACACCTGGCTTAACTCTAGCCTCAAAGAATCTTGAATGTGATCAACCTACGTTACCTGGTACCAATCTCCCCTCAATGGCATGTCATCTCTTCTAGTTTTAGTCTTAGTCAGAGTAATGGACTTAACCGTTTATCACATTATATGTTATTTTCATAGTGTACATCATCCATGATTCATATAATCATAACCATAATATGCATTTTCATAACCTACTAAGGGTATGTTTGGGATTGCTGTTAAGTGTCCAAAAAACAAGTTTAGAATTTTTTTGATTTAATTGACTGATTTTTTTTTAATTTTTTATAAACTGCTTTTCTCAAACCTGCTTCTGGGAAAAACATCTATTTACTTGCTTCTCTCCAAAAGCAATTTTCAAAACTCAAAAAATTTAAAAATAATTTTTTTCCTGTAAAAACGCTTTTATCAAACGCAATACCAAATAGGCTCTAAAACCATAAGATAGAGGTACTCTGTCTCAAACCGAATCAAACTTGATTCACATATAAACATACAACTTTTAAGGATTACGTAGGTTCATGCCCGTAAATACACTTTCATGTTCGTGAAGAACCTCTTCACAAGTAGTTTACCCTTGAATCACACCGTGATTCACCTATGAATCAACAACATGTTCACGGTTGTGATCCACCCTTCATGGGCATGAACCAAATTGTGATCTCAATCGTGAAACTGCCCATGAACGAGATTGATTTAGCAACATAACTTCAATTCACAATATTCATGTTTGTGAGCCACTAGTTCACGACCATGAATCTTGAAATCTTTCCAGAAAATAGAGCACACTATCGCATATCATTTTCACATGAAATAATCTTTACAGTTGACCAATGTCAAACATCGTCTCAACACTACAGCATACATACAAATCCTATATTATGCCAATAATATTTATAAATATCAATATTTATCAATATAATCCATTTAACATCTCAATCTACCATTTCAACCTATTTACCATAATATGTCTCTAAGTGTATTTAATCCAAAATTATGCCCTATCTTACCTTAGAAATCACCCACAACATATATTCAAGACAACAATACAAGAATATGCAAGTTAAAGCTTTGAATGTGGTTATGTATAAACCTTTCATCTAAGATGGAGCCTAACCAAATATTTAGCACTCTAAACTTGTCATCTCCCTTGAGATGGACTTCTAGCACCTTTACTAGCTTCTGAATGCAAGTAAAACGTCCTCTTAGTCTTCTGGAACTTGGACAAAATCCAGAAAATACAAAACCGAGCTCTTCACTTACAAGCTCATAAATTTCCTCTCTCACTTTTTCTCTCAACTTCTTTAATGAAACCTGGTCTCTCAATCTCCCAAAAATGAAAATATAGTGATCTAAAGGTAGAAAAAGATGGAGGTGGCATGTTAGGTTGGTTTTCAGAGAGTGGAGAGCGGATTTAAAGGGATGGTAGAAAGAGAAAATCACGGTTGTCTCACCTATTCTGACTGCCCAGGATTCACAATTGTGACTCATCATTTACGGATGTGAACTACCCATTCACGATCGTGATTAACTTTCACAGTTTGTTCACTGAAGATCCGACATTCATGATTGAGACACTACTTGTCACGGGCGTGAAACAGTAAAAACCAGAAACTTTAAAACATTTTAATACTCTTATTAACTCCGAACTTTTACCAACCATTAACACAACTTATAGACCTTATATACGGGTGTTACATTTCTTCCCTCTTAAAAACAAATTCATCTGTGAAAATTACTCAATTATTCGAGTTGAATAACTGGAAAAATGTATTCATGAAGAGAAAATATACCATTATTAGCATTCATAGGATATTAATCTTTTATGGCTCTCATGGCATAGACTCTTGTCGGCACCCTGCTTGATCCTGGCATTTCCACCGTTGTGGAAACAACTTGACTTAATCCACTTCTATCAAAACATGTCTAACCTCGTCTCGTAGCCTGAGTGGGCACTAACCTCCGAATCTGAGTGGGTGCCTCGACTATCTATAATGGACAATCTCTCTGGTAGTGGTCTTGAGACCCACACTTGTAGCAAGCCCCTAAGGGTCCCCAACATTCTCCTATGTGTTTCTGACCACATGATGCATACTTTGGTGTTGCCTCTTTCCGTGTCTATGTCTGACTACTGGTAGTTGTAAAAATAGCTCTAAATGATGGTAAATGCCTATAAAACCCTGATTGACTCTGACTCTAGCCTTGCCCTCCAGATTAGAAGTGTTCAAAACTGGTATGAACCTTTTTGCTCGAAGTTTGTGTCACACTAAAAGATGGTATCCTAAAGTCTCTCTTGGGTGACTCATTTGATCTCTTTAGATTAAACATATTTTCTATCATAATAGCAGCAAATACCACCTTCGCAAAGTCCTCAAGGTGTTGTGAAATCACATGGAATCTGATGTCATCTCTTAGACTGTCTTCAAATTAGCGACATTTGTCTGCCTTATCCCCAATAATATCAGTCACATACTTGTTCAATCGGGTAAACTCTCTCTCATATACTGTCACGTTCATGTTCCCTTACCATAAGTTCAAAAACTCTCATTTCTTCTCATTTGTATATGCCTTCGGCACATACTGTTTCTTGAACTCAACTATTAAAAAATTCCAGGCAAACAGTTCTGGAATCTGAGGTTTCTGTAGAACTGACTTCCATCAATCATAGGCATACTCTTGGAGAAGTGATATAACATGTCTAGCCTTGTTCTCCTCAACACAATCCAACTTTTTGAAGACCCTTTCAATCTTCTCTAACTAAAACTTTGTAGCTGCTGGGTCATCCTCAATCTTGCTTGTGAAATCTGTGGCTCTATACTTCCTCAGCCTATCAATATGAACCCTAGGTCTTGTTGGTGGGGAAAAAGGAGGTGGAGGTGGCAACAATGGTGGAGGTGGTGGCATAGCCTGTAGCAAACGATGCAAAAAAGCTGTTATGTTTTGCATCAATGGATCCTGAACCAGATCCACTGGACTAGCTATTGGCTGCTATGGAGGAAAACCAACATCAGGCCCGTGAACACTAGGTTGGCTTTGCAAATTTTGAGCCTCTACATCGTGAGGACTATTACTCTCAGCCATATCATACGATCCATTTTCTATACATAATCACAAACCTACACATCGATAGAGAATAGCCCACATCATAGTCATATAGGATAACACTTGCACATATGATACAATCCTTCCCACCTAGGTTTAGAACCGCCTAAATCTAAACTATGATACCACTAAATGTAACATCATTCAATATAATTAAGAATAAACCCAAATATACCAAAAAATATTATGATTCATATGATTTCAAAATGCCATAAATTAAAAGTTGATGCACCATAGCCATGATAACTTATTAAAATCATAAAACGTCATTAAAAGACTTAAATACAAATAAAGATTTAATACAAGGAACAAATGGACAATGCACTAACTCAACTGTTTTACAAAATGGATAGTAATAAAATTACATATCTTGAAATAAAAGCTTATACATCTATAACTACCCAAACTAACAAAAATAACAAAAAAAAAAATACAACAGTTGTGTCACCTACCCCAAGTGTTTATCATTGACTCCGCTTTTGGGCATCCTCATTTGTTGATCAAGACTTAGGCTCCGAACCTGTACATAGGAATACCCATACGTAAAGTAACCTAATACTTAGTAGTACATAATATGCAAAGCATGATATACATATACAAAATTCATGATATACTTACCATCACACCAATATCACTTATCTCACCATCCACACATACTACATACCATGTATTTATGATGTCATGTCTCAATGTTCTCTACACAATACTACATACCATTGTTATTCACCTGTTAATTAACAACATGTTCACGACTGTGATCCACCCTTCACAGGCGTGAACAAACCATGATCTCAATCATGAAGCTACTCATGAACGGATCTGCTTTAGCAACACAACTTCAATTCACAACATTCACGCCCATGAACCACTAGTTCACAATTGTGGATTTGGAAATCCTTTCAGAAAATAGAGCATACCATCCCATGCCATTTTCACGTGCAATAATTTCTACAATTGACCAATGTCAAACACCCTATCAATACTCTAGCATACATACAAGTCATATATCATGCCAATAACATTTATAAATATCAACATTTATCAATGTAATCCATTTAACATCTCAATCTACTCTCTCAACCTATCAACCAAAATATGTCTCTAAGTACATTTATCCTAAAATCATGTCTTATCTTACCCCAGAAATTACCCACAGTATGTATTCAAGACAAACAACATAAGAATATGCAAGTTAAAGCTTTGAATGTGGTCATGTACAAACCTTTCACCTAGGATGAAGTCTAACCAAAACTTTAGCTTTCTAAGTTTATCCTCTCCCTTGAGATGGACTTCCAGTACTTCTATCAGCTCTTGGTCACAAGCAAAATATCCTCTTAGTCTCTTAGAACTTGGACATAACCCAGAAAACACAAAACTGAGTTATTCACTCACAAGCTCATAAGCTTCTTCTCTCACTCTTCTCTCTCACTTTCTCTAATGAAACCAGGTCTCTCAATCTCCTAAAAATGAAAATGCGGTGATCTAAGATAGAAGAAGATGGAGGTGGCATGTTAGGTTAGTTTTCAGATAGTGGAAAGCAGATTTAAAGGGATGACGGGAAAAAAATCGCGGTTATCTCACTTACCTTGACTGCTTAGGATTCACGGTTGTGACTCATCTTTCATTGTTTGTTCACTGAAGACCCGACATTCACGATCATGACACCACTTATCACAAGCATGAAACAACAAAAACCAAAAACTTTAAAACCTTTTAATACTCTTCACAACTCCCAACTTTCACCAACCATTAACACTACTTATAAACCCTATATACGAGCATTAATAAAAAAAATCTTTTTGTTTATCTCTGGTTGTGGTAGTCCTAACCCTAGTCTCCAGATTGAGTTATGGAGAGAACTTTCTGCTAGTAATCTAAATATCAATAAAGCTTGGCTTATTACTAGGGATTCTAATGTCATACTTTTTCTTGAAGATGTCTCTAACCAGAATAATTTTTCTAACTGCAAAAGCAGTAAATTTTCTCAATGGGTTTTTGATGGACTTATTGTTCTTGGATTTTATGGTGAGCCTTTTACTTAGTGTCGAAATCACTCTATACTGAGCATCAAAGTGGCTTGATTAGATAAGGCTTTGGGTAATGTTTGTTGGCATGATATTTTCCCTTCTATAGAGGTCAAGAACTTGCTTAGGAATCATTCTAACCATAACCCATTGCTTATATCCCTTAAGGGAAGAGATCTAAATTCGATTCCTATGCCTTTTTGCTTCCAAACGGCATGGTTTACTCATGTGGAGTTTGCCAATGTATTAGGTAAAACATGTCAAGTTACTAATACTATTGTGGAGAACATTAGTAATTTGACTATCTCTTTATGCCAGTGGAATCAGAAGGTTTTTGGGATTATTGCTGCCAAAAAACAAAGATATTGGGCAAGGCTTAAGGTTGTCTAGAAAAATATTTTAGTTAGTCCTAATTCTAATTTGTGCTGACTTGAGAAGAAACTCAAAAAAGAATTAGATTTGGTGCTCCAACAAGAGGAAATCCTCTGGTTCCAAAAGTCAAGGCAAGAGTGGATTGCTTCTGATTACAGTAATACAAAGTACTTTTCACTTATCTGCTATGATTAGGAGGAGCAAGTCTCATCTTAAAAGTTTAAAAGATGATAATAGAGTTTGGATTTGAAATCAAAAGATGCTTTGAGATATGGCCTTTAATTTTTATAAGCAACTTTACACAGCAAATCCTACTTGTGACATTCATGTTATGTCTAAAGGGCTCTTTGCGCCAGTGGAATCGAGAGGTTTTTGGGATTATTGCTATCAAAAAAATGAAGATACTAGGCATGGCATGAGGGTGTTTAGAAAAATCTTTTAGTTAGTCCTAATTCTAATTTGCGTCGACTTGAGAAGAAACTCATAAAAGAATTAGACTTGGTGCTCTTACAAGAAGAAATCCTCTGGTTCCACAAGTCAAGGCAATAGTGGAATGCTTCTAGTGACTGTAATACGAAGTACTTTCACTTATCCACTATGATTAGGAGTAGCAAGTCTCATCTTAAAAGTTAAAAAGATGATAATGGAGTTTGGATTTGGGATCAACATATGCTTCGAGTTATGGAATTTAATTTTTATAAGCAACTTTACACATTAGATCCTACTTGTGACATTCATGTTATGTCTAAAGGGTTTTTCCCTTCTTTGAACTCTAAACATTACTCTATCCTGAATCAATATTTTTGTGATATAAAGATCAAGGAAGTTTTGTTTGATATGGCGCCATTTAAAACGTCTGGACTGGATGGGTACCAGGCTGGATTCTTCCAGAAATATGGCCTATAATTGGTGCTTTTTATCACTAACTTTGTTTTGAATTTTTGAGGGCAGGTCAGCTCCCGAATCATGTCAGTGACACTCTGCTCGTCCTTATTCCCAAGGTTAAATAGCCTAAAAACTTAAAACAACTAAGGCCAATTGGCCTTTGTAATGTGATGTATAAGGTGATAACAAAAAGTTTGGCTAACAGACTCAAACAATTTCTCCGAAATATCATAGCTCCTCATCTGTAACATCACACCTCTTATGCATTTAAGTATAACCTATCCCTGTATCAAATAGTCACATACTGCATACTGAAAAGGCAAAATACCCTGTTAACAATAGTAGTAATTTTTTTTTTCATATCATATCCTGTAAAATCAACTAACGACTTTACAAGTCTTATATCCTGTAAAATTACTAAATGACTTTTCAAGTCAACATTAAAACCACAATACGATATATCACATATATCAAAATATAAACTTTACACATAAGTATTTCCGAGTTGATTTCATTTATACATATTTAGACTCATTCCAAAATGACTATACATATTCAAGCATATAAGTCCAAAATACAGATGACATATTTTTATGCTTGTGTGGAATGCAAGGAGAGAGAGTGATGAGGCTCGGCCAATGACCTGTGCTCCATGTCTTCTATACACTACTCAAAATGAGCTATCACTTTTCTTTACCTGAAAAATGACGCAAATTGATGAGTTGCGGCTCAGTGAGAATAATCATCCAATGAGCTCTAAAGTACCAAACAACTCATAGTAATAAATCACAAATCCAATATATATCAGGTATTCTATTCCATTCATCAGTATCATATAAGTATCAATAAAGTTGAAACATATAATCATTACTCTTTATGTATGCAAATGCTTTGCTTATTTCATTTTGTTGTGACCAAGTTAAACAGATATTGCCCCGGGTATCCATGTGAACATTTGCCATGTGAACATTTGCATTTGCAATTGTATTTGCATTTGCTAGCTAGCTTGATCATTTGTTTCATTTGCACATTTGTTGGGCCATAGGCCTCTTCTTTTGCTTTGCAATATTGATTAACTAGTCACAACGCCTTTTAAGTCCATATGCATATGCATTTGTACTAAGCATTTATGAACCATTGCATCTTATCACATATAACATACATATACCACATATATGCCTCATATGCCACGCATATACCTTGCATATACTATACATATACCATGTATATATATCACATATGTCAAACATATACCTCAAATATACCACAAGTATACCATTTATACGTATCACAAACGCCACATATTGCCCATCATCATATTATCAAGGACAATCATGACAATCATATGTCAAACCACAAACGTCACATATTGTCCATCATCATATTATCAAGGACAATCATGACAATCATATGTCAAACCACAAACGTCACATATTGTCCATCATCATATTATCAAGGACAATCATGACAATCATATGTCAAACCACAAACGTCACAAATTATCCATCATCATATTATCAAGGACAAATTATGACAATCATATGAATCACATAGCAAGCAACATTCATTTGCACTAAGAATTCAATCGATAATTAGACTCACCGTTCTCCTTTGATCCCGACTCTTACTTATTGTCTATCTGCTCCTTGTGGGTCTCCAATATGTTGTGAGCCTAACATGAAAATATAATGGATTAACTCATGATTAGGGAGACTTAATGCGGCTTAAACAAATTAATATGCATAATGCATATACATAGCTAGGCTTTTTCCTATGGGGCAGTGTGACCTTATGGGACTGTTAAGCCTATAACTTTTCCTATAGTTGACCAATTAATCTGATTCTTGTTCCTAATTCAAAATAACACATAATCATGAAACATATTAAAATATCAGACCAATTGGATCATTGTACAATTTTTTGGTGGAATTTCTAAGAGTGTTCCGTTTCCTGCCCTGTTTCTGCCCTTTGGCAGTTTCAGGGTACCAATTTGGGTAGTCCATATCTTACAATCTGTAAATCATATTATAATGAAACTTGGCATAAATTTATATGGGTTCAAATGGAACATTTTTCATGTTCACAACTTTTACCAATTATGCCTCTAAGGTCTTCAAATTATAAGCAACATTTCACTGGTCCAGAACAGAATTGGCTTCCGGACCAGTATGACTTCTAAAGGCCATAACTTACTCTATACATAACATTTTAAGCTGAAATTAGTACCAAAATTTATCTAAGACATATACCTATAACTTTCATGTTTTGATAAGTTACATAATCTAGCTCTAAGGAGCTCAAATTAGACAAAAAAGTTTCTGGAACTGCCCAGGGCACTCAATAGGCAGTTCAAACCATGGAACAGTCATGGTTCCATTTACCATAACTCACAATTTACAAGACATATGAACCTGAAATTTGGTATACATATACATAACACATATATCTACAACTTTTATGTTTTGAGATACTTCAAATAATGGCTTTGACATATTCGAAATCAAGTAACACAGTAGCTAACTTGGTTAGGGTTTACACCCTGACCAGTTTCAGTACGAAGAGCATATCTAATTCTATAAACCAAATCACGAAACACCGTTTACATATTCATAAATATAAGACATAAAGGAACAACGTTTGTGTTTTATACTTGTCCAGAATCAATTTAGATGTTCATCAAAATCGGGTTGCAAAACAGTGCCTATTAATGAACCCTAAACACCAAAATCAAGCTTAACACAAGAATAAATGTTTACTCACCTATAATCACTCTTGGCTAATCTTGTTCCTGCAATTTTTGGAGTGAAAGAAGGAAGAAATGGTGGCTGAAACTTGAAAAGAAATGGAAGGAATGAAGCAAAGAAGAAGAAGAAGAAGAAGATGAGGAAGGGAAGTGATAAGGTGGCTGCCTAATAAGTTAAAAGCCACCACCCACCACCTTATCTTCCTTTTCTTTGTTTCATCCGTCCCCTTTTTCCTTCTTTTATTTATTTATTTATTTATTTATTTTTCTGACTTTTATTTTTTTTATTTTATTTTTTTATTATTATTATACAAATCAACATAATATGCAATTTAATCTCAATCTAGTCATTTTGCTTACTTTAATTTAGTCACCTTATTTCATTCATTTTTTTTAATACTTTTTATCCTCATTTAGATTATAAATACACATGTGTGACTCAATACAATTGCAATGTACTAGGACACGTAGCTAGTGCGTGTCATAAACTTGATCCTACGAAAATACGTATGAAATGCATGTGTTCAATTGAATTATATTCAAATGCATATGTCAAAATAAAATGCATGTAATAATGCATATGTGGGAAGTCGAGGATGTTACATCATCAATGCAGCTTCATACCTAGGAGACAAATTGTTGATAATGCACTCATATATCAGGAGGTGATACACACTATGAGAAAAAGACGATCAAGAAAGGGTCTTATGGCTATTAAAATCGATCTTGAAAAAGCCCATCATTGATTATCATGGGATTTTATAAAAGATACCCTATAGGATATTGGTTCGGATGAGAGTTGGATACGCAACATTATAGCTTGTGTCTCAATATCTAATGTGTCTATGCTTTGGAATGGCTCTAGTCTTGACTCATTTAAACCTTCTTAGGGAATTAGTTAGGGTGACTCGATCTCACCATACCTCTTTGCTATATGCATTGAAAGACTATCTCAAGTAATTTCAAAGGTGGTTGAAGAGAAATGGTGGAAACCAATTAAAGTATCTAGATGTGGACCTATTATATCACACCCTTTCTATACATATGATATGATTCTTTTTGCTGAGGCTTTAGTAGATCAAATGAAAGTAATTCTAGAGTGTTTGGTTCATTTTTTTCATCACCTTAGGGCAACAGGTTAATTATGCCAAGTCTAATATCTTTGTATCTCCAAATATTGATAGAGAAGTTGCAGGGGAATTATCCAAGTTATCTAATATACCTCTAACGGTTAATCTCGATATGTACTTGGGTCATTCATCTTTACATGGTCGTTCATTTAACGAGAATTACTCTCATCTCATTGAAAAGGTTTCCTCAACACTTGCTGGATGGAAAGCTAAGAATTTGTCGCTGGAAAATGGAATAGCCTTGGTTCAATTAGTTATTTCTACCATCCCTTACTACTCCATATAGATAGTGCCTTTGACTGTTTGTATAGAGATCAAAAGACTTGCTAGACAGTTTATTTGGGGTGCCAAGGAGGACAAGAGGTCGGTTAGCCTGGTGAATTAGGATCAAGTCATAACAACCAATGATTATAGTGGGTTGGGCATCAAATCTCTTATGAGAATGAATTTGGCCTTTCTAGCCAAATTGGGATGGAGGTTGTTTATTGAAAAGCATCAATAATGGGCTCAGGTATTAATTCATAAATACTTTTCTTCTCAACTTATATTATATGTTTTGACCAAGCGCAATAATGCCTCTACTATTAGGTTTAGAATTACTAAGGCAAAGGATATCCTTATTAAAAGTATGTAGGTTAGAGTGAATAATGGGTGGAGTACTTTGTTTTAAAGAGACAAATGGCTTCATTCAGTCTCATTAATTGAGGCCGTGATGGCAAACATTAATGTGGTTGATGAATTTAATGAGTTTCTAACTATTGGCAAGAAAATTTAGGAAATGGGATTCCTTACATAGCCTTTTGCCAAAGATATGGAACAGAATCTTGCGGCCTATTTTCTCCATATGAAATCTAAGAAAGATGATGATAGGTATTAGGATCTTACCTCTAATGGTAAATTCTCTATTAAATCAGCTTACTTAGCTATGGAAATGACCCCTACTTTGGTTCACCTAATTCAATAGTACAAAGTATGAAAGATTGTTGTGTCTCAAAGAGTGAGAGTCTTCATTTGGCTAGCTTGTCATAATCGCCTCATGACTAATTCTCATCGAGTGTCAAGAGGTTTCTTTAGTGATCTTTACTGCCCATTGTTGGGAAAAATGTCAATTTTTCTATAATCAGATTTATGAGAAAGCGAAGAAATGCGGAATAATAAGACACAAATTGATAACAGAGTTCGGCCAATTATGCGTACGTCTCCGGACTACTGCAAATTTTTTACTGAATGAAAAAAAATTCACAAAGTATTTACAAACACTCACAACTCACAACCTCTTATTAAAGCTTTTCTAAGTTTTTATTTTTCTCTCTCACTTTTTGGATGGAATATATTACAAATGAATTCCTAATGTTATATATAGGCCTACACATCATCAATGAATGACCAAGATTAATTATCACCTACTTTGATGGATGGTTGAGATCATTTCTCACCTACCGTCTTACCTACCAAATGAATGATCAAAATTAATCCCCACCCACTAAATGGATGGTCAAGATTAATCTTCACTTACCATCTTACCTACCAAATATTTTGTCAACTAATTATTAATTAGTTCAACAAAAGATGCACCATACATTTTTATTGTCATTTATTTCTAATGCATGTGTAGTTTGACCAATAATCTCCCACTTGAAGATTGGTTTCAATCTATCTTTACACCTCGATCAATGCAGTAGCCTGTCTGGTCTTGTTACTCTAGTGGACCAATTGAAGTTGAACACAACTTCAATTTGTCGATAGTCACCGCATTTGTCAACATATCCTCTGGATTCTTGCTTCCTTGGATCTTCTCCAATACTAACACGTCATCTTCCAATAAAGATCTGATAAAATGGTAACGAAGCCCAATATGCTTGGTTCTAGAATGAAACGCTGATTTTTTTTGCCAAGTGTATCGCACTCTAACTATCAGTATGCAAAATATTCTTCTCATGTTTGAATCCCAACTCAGTTAACAAACCTTGAAGCCATATCATCTCTTTACTAGCTTTAGTCATTACTACATACTCAGCCTCTATAGTGGATAAAGTGACAATCTTCTGTATTTATGACATCCAACTAACAGTTGTAGTTCCAACAGTGAATATATAATCGGTGGTGCTTCTTCGGTGATCGACTTCACCTTCAAAGTCTGCATCTATGTAGTCTTGTACTTTTAACTCTACTTTATCAAAGTACAAACACTTCTCCGTGGTGTTTCGTAGATATCTCAAAAGCTACTTGACTGCTTCCCAATGAGCTTTTCCTAGATTTGACATAAATCTGCTAGCAACTCCCACTGCATGACCAATATCTGGCCTAGTACAGACCATTGCATACATCAAACTCCTAATAGCTGAGGCATAAGGAACCTTAGCCATGAATTCTCTCTCTTCCTCCATTTCATGGGATTGATTCTTAGATAGGAAAAAATGACTGGCCAAGGGTGTGCTAACTGGTTTGGCGTTACTCATGTTGAATCTCTGTAAAATACGATTGATGTACTCTACTTGAGATAACTGTAAGAATCCTCTTTGCTTATCTCTTATAATTTGCATTCCAAGAATCTTATTTGTTGGACCCAAGTCTTTCATATCAAACTCTTTTAACAATTACTGCTTCAACCTTCTGATATCATCCATATTTGAACCTGCTACTAACATATCATCAACATAAAGTAGCAAAATGATATAACTGGATCTATATCTCTTGAAGTAGCAACAGTAGTCGACATTGCACTTCTGGAAATCTTCCTTGTGCATGGAGCCGTCAAACTTTATGTACCACTGTCATGGGGCTTGTTTTAGGCCATACAAACTCTTATTAAGTCTGTACACCATGTTCTCTTTCCCTTGTTCTAAAAAACCTTTTGGCTGATGCATGTATATTTCTTCATTTAAGTCTCTGTGAAGAAATGCAATTTTCACATCCAACTGTTCAATATGAAGATCTTCAATAGCCACAATACTCAATACTGTTCTGATAGTATTGAGCTTCACAACGGGAGCAAAAATGTCAGTGTAGTCAACTCCTTGCTTCTGCTGGAATCCTTTGACAACAAGTCGAGCTTTGTATCTCTTGAGACCATTATGCTCTTCTTTTACCCGATACACCCATTTGTTATGAAATGTCTTTTTCCCTATGGGTAACTCAGCTAGTTCCCATGTCTGGTTGGAGATCAGAGACTTCATTTCATCTTTCATGGCAAGCTGCTACTTACTAGCATCTCCAGTCTGACAAGCTTCATCATAGCATTCAGGCTCCCCTCCATCAGTCAACAACAGATAGTTCATGTATCTCCTGTTAGGCACATGAGGCTGAGAAGACCTTCTCAATACAAGAGTTGGATTAACAAATTATGGTGTGTCAAACTGTTGCGCACTACTTTGTTCAACAAATTCCTCAAGATGAGGATTTGCTACAATCAGTTCCATTACAGAACTATTTAGGGCATCTCTACATCTGCAAATACTAGCTCATTATGTTCTGAATTGCTAGGGACTGTTTTATGCATGTCCTTGTACATCACACTTTCATCGAAGATTACATCTCTGCTACAGATCACTTTCTTATTTTTGTCATCCCAAATACGGTAGCCAAACTCATCCTCACCACAGCCGATGAAGGTGCATTTCTTGGATTTGGGACCAAGCTTATTTCTTCCTTGATCACTGATATGCACATATGCTATACACCCAAAAATTTTTAGATATAATTGTTTTATCTCTTTTTGGCTCCATACCTCCTCTGGTATTTTGTGCTCCAATGGAACCGATGGTCCTCGATTGATTAAGTAAGCAGCTGTGTTGACTGTTTACGTCCAAAAATGCTTCGATAATGCTTATGGACCTTTTTGTCAATGTTTGGTTCATACGCTCAGCTACACCATTGTGTTGAGGTGTTTCTGGTACGGTTTTCTCCATTCTGATACCGTTTTCATAGCAAAATTTCTTAAATCTGGTGTCTTCATATTCATCACCATTGTCAGTTTTGAGATTTTTAATCTTAAGACTTATCTCATTTTCAACCATAGTTTTCCATCTTATGAAAGTCTCGAACACTTCAGACTTATGTTTTAGAAAGTAAACTCATACCTTCCGAGAGTGATCATCGATGAAAGTCACGAAGTAGTATTTCCCACCAATGGATGAGACAGTCGTTAGTCTCCAAGCATCAAAGTGAATAAGCTCTAACCTTTCTTTCTTTGGGGTTCTACACTTGTCTGAAAGTTGACTCTTTTATGCTTTCCAAGTATGCAGTCTTCGCATATGTCTATCTCTATTGACTGTAGACCTGGAAGTTTCTCCTTCAAATGCATAATCTTCATCTTTTTTTTCACTCATATGGCCTAGCCTCTGGTGCCATAGAATGAGATTTTCATTACAAGCTGCAACTGTGATCGAACAGCATGCTTCTGCTGTCATATAAAGAGTGTCACTCTTTTTGCCTTGAGCAACCGTCATTGCTCCTTTTGAAATCTTCCAATTATCACCATGGAAGATCGTAGTGTAGCATTCGCTAGCCAACTGCGCTATTGAGATTAAGTTCTTTCTCAGGTCGAGAATATGTTTGACATCCTTCAGCTCCTAAACAGATCCGTCCAACTTAATCTTTACTACACCTTTACCAATAATAGCACAAGATTGATCATCACCAAGATATACCTTTCCAAGGTTTCCAGGGACATACCTTTCGAAGAATTCTTTCTGTGAATTAGCATGGAATGATGCTCCAGAGTCTAACACCCAAGACTCCTTTTTGTTTTCCAAAGAGCATATCAATGTGTCATTGCCTCCAGAGGTGGAAGCAACATTTGCCTCTACCTTTGCTTCCTGGTTCTTCGATGCGCTATTGCACTAATTTTTGTAGTGCACAGTCTTTCCACAATTCTAATATTCGATAGCTTTCGAACTATGAGAATTATTGGGATTCCTGGATTTGGACTTCTTGTCCTTTCATCTACCTCGGTAGTTCGATTTGCTTTGTCCATTGCCTCTGGTTGAATTTTTTCCTCTTGACTTTGTATGCAAAATTGAAGAAGTTGATGATTCACCTGATTCTTTCCACTAGATCTCTTCACTGAGAACCAAATCATGAACATCATCAAATTTCAACTTAGTGATTCCCGATGAGCTACTCATAGTCGTGACAGTAGCATTCCAACTTTCTGGTAGAGAAGACAAAAGTGTTAATGCTCGTACTTCTTCATCAAATTCAATTCCAACCGAACTCAATTGAGTTGTGATTGTATTGAGTTCATTGAGATGTTGAGCTACCGATGCGCCTTCTGTCATTCACAAGTTGAACAAGTGCCTCATGAGGTGCATTTTATTTAAGGTTGAAGGCTTCTCATACATATTAGAGAGAGTTGTCATAAGACCTGCCGTGGTCTTTTCCTTTGCTTGTTGAAAGCAACATTGTAGGATAACGTCAATCAGATAACTCCGAAAGCTTATCTGTCAAGAAGACTTCATTATTCTTCCTTCATAGCCTCTGGCTTCTTGCCTGAGAGAGGTTGATACATATTTTTTTGATACAAATAATCCTCAATTTGCATTTTCCAAAAGTCAAAGTTCGCTCTATCAAACTTCTCAATTTTTACATTTCTTTCGTCTGCGGCCATCGTTTCCACTCGAATCTGCTTCATTTGGATTGTTTCTCACAATTTTTGAGAACCACCGTATATTAGAACACATTGTGGACAATTTGGTACAACTGACTAAATTTTACTATTCATAAATTTTACTATTCAAGTGAATAGTAATCGCCCCGAAAAAAAAGGACAGAAAAACGCAACCAAAGCTCTAATACCAGTTATTGGGAAATAACGCTAATTTTTCTATAATCAGATTTATGAGAAAGCAAAAAAAAATGCAGAATAAATAAGACAAATTGATTACGGAGTTCGGCTAATTATGCCTACGTCTCTTGACTGCAGCAGATCTTTTACTGAAAAAAGAAAAAATTTACAAATTGTTTACAAATACTCATAACCTTTCACTAAAATTTTTATTTGTTTTTATTTTTCTTTCTTACTTTTTGGATGAAATATATTACAAATGAATTTCTAACGCTATATATAAGTATACATCTTCTCAATGGACAACCAAGATTAATTCTCACCTAATGGATGGTTGAGATCATTTCTCACCTACCGTCTTACCTACTAAATTGGTGATCAAGATTAATCTACACCCACCAAATGTATGATCAAGATGCAATTTTTTAAAACATGAATGGCGTTTTCAACTATACCTGGGCACATGGGTATTGATCAAACTATAAATACATTAGAAATAAATGATAATAAAGATGAACAGTGTATCTTTTGTTGAACTCATTAATAATTAGTTGACAAAATATTTGGTAGGTAAGATGATAGGTAAAGATTAATCTCTATCCACCAAATAGATGATCAAGATTCGTCTTTACCTATTATTTTACCTACCAAATATTTTTGTCAACTAATTATTAATGAGTTTAATAAAAGATATAATGTTCATATTTATTGTAATTTATTTATGATGTATTTATAGTTTGTTCAATACTCAAGTGCCCAATTATAGTTGAAAACACCATTCATGTTTTAAAAAATTGCAGGTATACTAAAAAGGTTTGGATTAGCTCTATACCCTCTTATGTTCTGTTTAAATTTTATTATATTCCAGATGATTGTTGGCTTGAGCGAAATATGTTGGAAGAACAATATGAGTTTTCTGAGGGAAATTGGAATAGTGTGTTCGCCTCTACTGCTTGGTACATTTGGAAATGGAGATACTCCAGCCTCTTTACAAATGAGCATTTGCCGCTTCACGTGAGGGTACATTTTCTGGTAAATCAATTTAGTGATACTAGGAGAACCTTTAATCCTCTTGTTACTGGTTTCACTACCTCTTGTCCTCTTAAACAAGTTCATGTGGTGGGCTGAAATCATCCCTTGGACGATTGGGTGAAGCTGAATACAGATGGTTGCAGTAAGGGAAATCCTGAAACTGCAGGAGAAGGTGGTGTAATAAGAGATAGTCTGGGTAATTGGTTGTATGGGTTCACGTTGAACATTGGCTCCTGTACTGCCATTATGACTGAATGTTGGGCAGTATGTCATGGTTTACAATTTGTTTGAGAAAAGGGATTTCGTAGAGTTATTTTGGAGTTTGATTCCATGATAGCGGTTAATTGATTGACATCGATTGACAGCTGCTCTAGCCCCTGCAGTAATTTAATTGAGGTTTGCCATGATCTTTTGCAGAGAAACTGAATTATTCGAGTACAACATATTTTATCGTGAGGGTAACCAAGCTAGCTGACTTCTTTCTGAACCTCTTCTTTAAAAAGATATTAAACAGGAAAATGCAATATTAAATCTTTAAATTTTTTATTTCAATGTTGAGCAATTATATTTTTGTCAAGTTTCTAGACTTAGATTTTTATCTCTATTATACCATTTTTTAACAATTGTGTCTAAATTAAGAGACATGCATATTAAAAGTCAGTGGTATTAGTAAATTATGCTTCTATCACTAGTGATAGATATGAGAGAGACATCAAATCAAAATCCAAAACATTTTTACATCTTCTCCCCTATCTATGGATGGTGGAGCATAATTTGTTAATATTATGTGTCTTTTTAATGTAGGTGACTCTCAATTTGCATGAGATAAGAAAGTGTATAATATGGAAAAAAATGTATAAGAACTTAATGGGTCAAAAAGGAAGCAAAGAAGATTAATAATAAATAACAAAAATAAAAAAATACAGAAGTTTAGTATTGCATTTTCCCAATTACATAAAACATGAGGAAGAGAGAGAATACGCATCCCTCCTAAAATGGGTTGAATAAAATTGAATCGAAATCAAAAATTCAATTGAAACAAATGTAATTTAATATATTAGTTTGATTTTTAGATTTTTAATTTGGTTTAATTGGAAAATATCAAATTTTCAATTCGATTTGTTTATTAATTTAAAAAAATTGAAGAGACTGAATGATTAAACTTATATATATATATGAGCTTAGGGTTCGGTACAAGTATATTTTATGAGATATGATCTACACTTTTGTATACGTCAAAATTAAATTGAGCCAAACTGACTAATTACACAACCCTAAGCTCCCTCATAATCGACAAATTCCATCATATATAACAAAATTTATAGTTTAGGGTAATACATATAAATACATAAAACGACAAGGACTTCTTTGCAATATAACTGAAATATCAACTGCTAATAGGGTTAGCTGAAAAAACATAAAGACGGCTTTGTCTTTCATGCGAAGGACATAGGCATTTATTAACAGAGATATTTTCGAGATTCTATTATTAACTTTTCATGCCCTAAAATTCTTTTTTTCCCCGAAAAAATTATGTTTCTTATATTTATTTTAGCAATAGATTTAAAGAGAAATACTAAAAATATTTTTTTAAAAAAATATTTTTTAATATTTATATTCTGATTAATAGATGAAAAGAGAGAAATTTGTTATTTGTTATTTTTAGATTTTTATTTCTTTTTACCAACCAATCTAGAAGTATTGGAAAGTATATTAAAAATTGAGTGTTCTTAGTAGGACTATAAATGAACCAATCTGATTGTAAATTATTCAGATTTCAATTCGAAAAAAAATCGTTTAAAATTATTCGTTACAGTTAATGAGTCGAGTTCGAAAATCTTATCGAACTCAAATTTAATATTATTTAGTTCGTTATATCGCAAATATATTTATTTAAAAACTCATGAATATATTTGTTTAAAAATTGACGATTGTTTTCATTTAAAAACTTGTAAACATATTCGTTTAAAACTTATTTATATTATAAAATTTGAGTTTTTGTCATTTTTAGTTAATAAGTCAAACTCGAACTTTTATCATTATTAGTTAACAAACCAAACTCAAACTAAATTTGTTAAGGATAATAAACGAGTTTTTTACAAACTGATGTCAAGATATTCATGAGTTTAATAATTTTAAAATGAGCTGAACTCGAAATTAAGTATAAAAATTTAAATTAACCTTGAGCTGAACTCGAGTTTGTAATAAATTAAAACAAACTGATATCAAATTCATTAATATTGAGTTTGTTCGACTGACCTTAGCCCTTAGCATGATTTCAGAATAAAGTTTTTTTAGGGAAAGTACAACAAAATCTGCGTGTAGTTTTACATTTTTGCAATTTTAAATATGATATTTTTTTTTGTTGCAAAAGGGTATTGTGTTTGATGCCAATAATAAATTTAAGTTTTTGACTATAACTATATTAAAAAAAAATTGAGTTTACACTCGTCTCTCTTCTATATTAAATTAGATATTTTTCTCTCTCCTCACTTTCTCTTTCATATTCATCTCACTTTACCGACTCACTCAAAATATGATTTCCCCATTGCTGCCGAAATCAAAACCAAATCTCACCTCCTCCCACAGTAAAAAACTTACCTAAAATCCAGTAAAATCTCGGCTTCCCCTCAAATGATAGCGACGTCATCAGAGAGAGAGAGAGAGAGAGAGAAGGATTTGAAATAAAAAAGGGCTAAATGGGAATGCGAGTGTGCGGAAGAGAGATAAAGAGAGAGCGGAAGGATTGAATAAAGTTCATGTCTTATCCTACTTGCAAATTGAGAAAGTTGAATATAAGACTAAACTTCATTGTTTTTTGTTGAAAAAGAAAAAGGAAAAGAAGAGAAAATATTCCTGCACGGTAAATTAATGGACTCGGATGATCAATTGATTAGAAGAGGAAAAAGAAAAAGAAACTTTAAAAAAAAAACAATTAGAATATTAAAAAGACTTTCCTGCAATCGGTAAAAAATTTAATCATTCCAACAATGAAGATACAAAAAGAACATAAAAATTCTTACACCACAAAGACTAGATAAAAGACTCTTTTTTTTTTTTCTCATTTTCAACTTTAGCAAACAAAAATCACAATTCACCAAAATAAAAATAGAAAAACTCAAAATCTTACTAGCTCTACTTAGTCAGAAATAAAAATTTAAAATCCCAGAGCAAACAAGAAACACCCTACCCTGATATTTCTTTGTAGTAGTTGCTATTTTTTTTGGTTAATTAAGATTGAGAAATTCAAAACCTAAACAAAGTTTTTTCCTTCTCTTTCAGGTCAATACACCATAAGTTAGCTCTGTTCACGTTTAATTCTCAAACAGGCTTCCCCTCAAATGACGGCGATGCCACCAATTCCAAATCTGTCCTTGGACGATGCCGATGAGAGAGCATGAGAGAGGATAAAGACGGAAAAAGGACAAGGTCTGAAATTAGGGCTATATCTCCCATTCTGACGATGTAGTTTTTGTTAAAAAACCTTTTCCTTGTGAATAAAATGTATATTTATATTTTATTAAAAATAATGTAAACTAAAAAAAACTAAATTATTCTATGACTTTTTTATTTGGGGATTAGGATTTGCAAAAATAGTATGTTATGTAAGCGAGACAAACATCTGATTTTATGTAGAAAAGAGACAAGTGTTAATTTAACAATTTTTTAACGCAATTATTATCAGAAGTTTAAATTTACTAACAGCTTTTTAAAATAAAAAAATTATATTTAAAATTGTAAAAACGTAAAATCACATATGCTTTTTTTACTCTGCCTAATGCATTCACCACTAATATTAAGCCACTTATGAAATTTATTTCTATTTTAATGCCACATGTAAGAATAAGAATACGAATGGGTGAAAACTCTATGATTTGAGGCGATCCTATTTCTGTTTGGACATAAAATGATTGGAGATTTCAGCTGGTCAAGCTTCCACGTGGCAATTTGAGGGCAAATCTATAATTATGATTCCTTAATAACGAAAATGTCATCGTTCAGTGGAGCATAGTGTCACAGACTTCAATCCCACATCGGATAGGTGAAAGAGACGAGTTCTGACTATAAGCGGGTAGCGTTGTACACCCTAACAGATCGGTTTTTTGGGGAGAGAGTAATGACTTTGTGACAAAAATGGTATCAGAGCCGACCCAAATCCGACTCCGATATCTTGTCAAACACTCCGATTTTGGGACAGGCAGGGGGCTCACTGTGACGAAGGCGTTACAGAATTGGGTGGGAGAGAATGTCACAGACTTCAATCCCACATCGGATAGGTGAAGGGGATGAGTCCTGACTATAAGCGGGTGACGTTGCACACTCTGACAGCTCAGTCTTTTAGAGAGAGAATAATGATCCCGTGACAATAGAGAACCTTCCGATATTTCTATGATTGGAATGAAGAGTAGATACAATTGCAATTTGGCTCCGTGCATTGAACGTTAACCAATAATAGTCTCAAACAGTAATTTTCAATTAAATTTCAAACTTTCAAATTTTTAATTATATTAAGAAAAAAATAAATAAAAATGGTGATTATCTCAATTTGAATGTTGGCTTCCTGGGTTTCAAATTTCCAAAGACCTTTAATTTTTTTTTTTTTTGTTCAAATTTGATAAAGTTAGTGAATTAATAATCTAATTTTGACTCGGCTTGTCAAATCAAAAGACCCACCAAAATGTTATAAAAATCGACTAAGTTGCAATAATAGAAAAAGTTTTGATGTCTTAAGGTTAATTGGAATTATGATGACTTTTGTTGGATAATTTTGGTTTAGGAGATATGGAGCTGTGGAATGGAAGTTCAAACTTCAAAAGGTGGAACATGGTTTTCCACTTTTGCTCAAACCTCTCTACTAAATATTGTCAATTTGTTATGGGATCAAATAAAATAACTTATGTTGCCTTTATATAATTATGCTCGTTTCGTTTTAATGAGTTTGTCTATTTTAAAGAAAAATTTTTCTCAGTGAATTTATCCAATTTATAAAAAATAATGAAAGTTTTCAAATTTTTTCAACTCTATCATTTATTTTAATAAAAATTTCACTATTCTCATACTTCATAAATTCTCAAATTTTATTAATTTCAAAATATATTACATTTGGTTACTAAAATTGTTGTGGAGACAGATTCTTTGCTTATATCTCAGTGGTTCATTGCTCATTCTAAGGTGAAAGGTGGATGTGCAAACTTGTTTAATGAGTGTTTATCTCTGCGTAGTCGCAATTATAATGTAAATATTAAACATGTGTACAGGGAGAGTAATCAAGCAACAAACTTCCTAGTAAATATTTCTCTACTTTATGATAGATGTTTGGTTGTTCTCTAGCATTCGTCTTGAGAATTGATTACTTCTTATGGCAAGACTTGATAGGAATTTTTTGGCCGAAAGTTATTAGGTATATCCAGTGGCGAATCCAAAAGTTCAGTTAGGAGAGCAAACTTATATATTTTCTTTTTAAAATCATATTATTCAATAAACTTATATAATAAATCTGTTATATCTAAATATAAGGAAAACAAAAATAAAAAATTAACAAATTAAAGAGTTATTGGCCAAAATATAAAATAAACATATCTAATTTTTTTCTTTAAGGATTTAACTATAGGATATTGGATTAAAAGATGAGCTGAAAAAAATTAAAGTAATTATAATAATTTTATAACTAAATAGAGAGGACTGTGGGCCCATCAGTCTCAGATCCGCCAATGATTATATCTGTCGAGTTGCTTCCTTTTTGGGTCATCCCTTCCTTAGTATATAAAATATAATTCTTAATTATCGATACAACACACGGACAAATCCATTGAAATCAATGGAGTATATTCTATCCATTAATTGCTACTTCTAATTTTAAATAATAAGGTTTAATACATAATTAGATGCTCACATTTAGTATAAAAAGTTATAATAGCCCCTTTTTTTTTTTTGAAAAACTATTTAAACTCCTCAATCTTTATTTTATTTTTGAATTTTACGCACCTTTCTAGACAATAATAAACAGAGTAAGGTGTGTGCTGATGCAGTTAAAAAAATAAATAATTAAGAAAAAAATAATATTTGTCATTTTCATAAAATCCATTTAGATATACAAATTTCTTAAATCAAGTTCTTTTTGGTCGAATTTTTTTTCATACTACTTTTAAAGGGCTTAAAAAGTTACGTATGAAACTAAATAATAATGTGAAATGAAAACTTAGACTATATTATATTTTTCAATTTTCTTCAAATGTTTTTATAAGATGTGCATATGCTTTTATTTTAATTAGAATTGTATAACCTAATTTCTCTAAGTAACTTATCAAGAGCCCAAATAGTGCATACAAATTGACATAATCATCATATACACTAAAATTAAAATAAAAATGAAATAAATTTTGTTTGCTCTAAAATTTTGATGAATTTCAAATTTATTGTATTATCTCTACATTTGTCAATATAATTGATATAATTTAATGAAAACATGCATGCTTTGAATTTGAATATGTTTTATCTATTGAATTTTTAAATTTTTATTTTTCAAATTTTATTAAAATTAAACATTTCAACTTTTATTTTATCCAAATTAAATTCTCTACTTATCTAAATTAAGTTCTTTAAGTTTTGCTTTTATCAAGTTAGCAAACTATTGGTTAGTTAAATAATTTTATTGAGTAAATACTAAATTCACCAAAAAAAATATTTGCCCAACAATCCAAAATTATATAACACCATCAAATAAGGGCTTGACAAAATAAAAATTGGAACGCTTAATCTAGATGAATAAAAGTTCAGGGGTTCAATATAAACCGTATAATTATGGAACCAAAATAAACATTTTTGCTAATCTAATTCTTAATAATTTACTAAATTTATATATTAGTTATCATATGTAAGTTAAATACTAATATTTTTGTTGTTAAAAATTTTATAATGAATAGATAGTTGCAATTTATATTGATTTTAGAGTTATAAAAATCTCAAATATAAAGTTAAATCAATGTTCCCGCAGTAAACATGTTACTGACTTGTGTAACTGTAAAAGTTAGGAATGATTTAACCCTAAATTAGATAAAATAAAAAAGGGGGTGAGGGGGTAAGCTTTATTATTTTTTAGCACTTAAACTATTGACTATTCATTTTTCAATTGTATTTTGTTAAATCTCTCAATTTTTAATTTTTTCTTCTGTGTAACATTCTTGAATTGTGTTTTATTGAGCCTCTCAATTTTTAACTTTTCTCTTATACTAAGACCTTTTTTAAAAAAAAAGTAGTAGTGGGTACTAGATTTTAACAACTAGTAAGGCCTTTACATAAAAAAAATTGAAGTTGAAGGATTCAATAAAGTGCAATAAAAAAAATGGATACTAACTAAAACTACAAATAAAAAATTGAGAGGTTAAATAAAATAGAATTGAAGAATTAATAGTTATCAAAATAAATCCAAAATGTTGAGGGACCAAAAAATGGAAAAATTCCGAATATCTATTTTATTTTATTTATCAAGTACGTATTGGGAGAGAGACAGGGAAGGAATTGAATCTAGTTGCTTCAAAAATTTCTAGGCTATGTTTGGATTGTTAAATTTTGAAAGATGAAATTAGAATAATTTATGAATTTATATAAATTTATTATTTGTCTACTTAAAAAAAGTAAAATTTATAAATTTTGGAAAATCTTTTATCCATTAAAATCTATCATTTTTAAATGATTTGACTTTCCATGTCCTATATGGAAAAATCCAAAATTTATCACTTATTATCCATGAGAGATTGTTGTCATACTTTTTTATTCTAAGATTGTCTATAATAAATTAATAGTATTCCAAAACTATCCATAAGTCTAAAAATGCAACAAAAACCATTTGCTATTTTTTTTTTAATTTTCACTTATTTTATTTCTATTGGTTTGAATATCAATCAAAATATATTAATGAGTTCTTTAGAAAAATAAAAAAAAATATACTAATGGATTATAGTACATATAATGTGTTTATATAGAATTTTGATTAAAAAATTTGTAATTATTCAAATTTGGCAATAATGATAATTTCATCAATTGCATTTTTTATTAAAATTTACTTTAAATTATATTATTTCACAATTAAATATAAATGTGATAAAACAACTAAAAAATGCTTAATTAATGATAAATTACTAATATTTAGTAAAATGTAAAATTGAAATTAATTGTTAAATCCATATAATCATTGAACCAAATATGAATACAAGAGAAATTATCTCATTAATTTATGAATTTTATATTCAAATCAAACAATAGAATTTTTATAATTCATGAATTTCATAATCCGCATTGATTTAAAATTCATCAACACTCTAAAGTTTTCAACCAATTGAATTACAAGAGAAATGGTAAAAATTGAACCTAGTTGCTTAAAAAATTTTAAAAATTTCAATCAACTGGGTTCTTTAGTTAAATTAGTCTCAAAACAATTTATAATTTTTAAATGGATTGCTTAAATTAAAATAAATCCCATGAAAACAAGAAACTTCATTCACTTAGTTGTCATTTCCTTTAGTTTCCATCCATCTATTCTTTCAATTTGATATACTCGTCTTTTACTCGGCACCATTGTGATTATAGAAATAACCTCTTTATTTTTTTTCTTTTTCAAAAAAAAAAATAAATTGAAAATTTATTTTATTTTATTCCTACAATTTCATACAACTTCTTCCGTCCATCATAGCATATCAAATGTCTCTGAATTGAGTTAATTTTATTAATAAGATTCACATATAATAACATATTATCATATCATATTAATAATATAAAGTAGATATATAGAGATTTTCCCACAATGGTGATCTAACACTCTATATGAGCGGAAAATAACCATTTTAAATTTTTTTACAGAATTTTATATATTTTTTAATTTATAATCTCTCATATTATTGATTATAATTGATATTTTATATTTTTTTTATTAACATAGTAAAAATTTAGTTATACTAAAACATTTTTTTTAATTATAAAAATTCATTTACTTAGTCATTGGATCATAATAAAACACTAAAACCCTATTTATTGATAAATTATATAAATTTTTTTGGGAACAAGATTGATCAAAGAATGTTTAATCTCTTTAGGAAGCTTACCTGCAGTGTAAAAATTATTAACAAGTTTCCAGATATTTTGTTTGATGAAACTCCAAGACTTCTTATAGAAGAAAAAATTAACCCCATCTAGACCAGGAGCTTTAGAAGAACCCCAAAACCGTACAACACTCCTGACTTCCTCAAAAGAAAAAGGGCCTCTCCAAATCCATAGCCTGAGAAAGAGAGTGATGGCGAAGACCAAGTCCATGAATGGGAGCCGAAACAATAGGATGCTTATTAAATCTGTTGGAAAAGAGAGCATAAAAAGCATTTGTAATAGACTGTTGATCCTGAAGAACTTGAGCACCATCAGGAATTCTAGAGATGGAATTACGTCGAAGTCTGCTAGATGCATGAATATGAAAAAAATTTGTATTTCTATCACTCAACTTGTACCAAGACATCCTGGATTTCTGCTTCGAAATAGATTCCTGCTACTTAGATAAGAAAGAATGCTCAAACCGCGATGAATCAAACCGCAATGACTCTGAGTGAGATAGAGACCGCGAGTTTGCAAGAGAATCAAAATATTGAATCTCTTTATCAATCAAGCTGAGAGAAGTATTTAGGTTACCATAAGTGTCCTGGTTCCAAGTAGTCAAAAAATTCTTAAGCTTTAGAAATTTAGAGGACAATGGAAGATAAGACGAAAGAGATAAACCGAAACTCACGAACCATAGTAGAAAACCGTAACAAAGACCACCAACAGTCTAAAGTACAAAAGGCTTTAGAGTAGTATTGAGAGTGGAATTACTAAACCATAGAATACTGTGATCAGAGGGGCCTCTAGGAAGAGCCATGAGATAAGAATTGGGAAACGTACTAATCCATGAGGAATTTACTCAAGCACAGTCAATACAACTTTTGGCTAATTTTTTCCTCCAGGTAAAAGTTGCACCTTACAAATCAATGTCAATCAAAGAACAATTAGAGATGAAGCTATTGAAAATATGAATACTCGAAGAGCCATTAGAGGAAGGGACACACTCGGTTGGCTTACAAACTTGGATGAAACCACTTATTAAAAGAATAAGCTGACCTGTAGTGGTGTTAATGAAGTTCTGAAGATCATTCCAAAGTTGAGCTTAAAGGCATGGGAAAAAGAGCATGGACAGTAGATAGCAATAATACAACATTTGAAATTATCAACAAGAAAACAACCAGAAATAGCCAACCAAAAATTGTTCACTTCTTTGTGAGAGCAAGAGAAAGTAGACTTATCCCAAAAAACAATGATGCCACTTAAACCAAAATCTGAAGCAGCTAAAAAAGCCCAATTAACATTCAACATACCCCAAATATTACAAATAGTAGGAAAAGACACAGAAGAGCACTTTGTTTCTAAGAGAATCACAACTTCCGATTTCTTTTAAAAAAGAAACTTACGAATGTGCTTAAGTTTGTGAGGTCCTCTAATACCTCTAGAATTCCGAATGAGGAAATTAACCATTTAGAAAATAGAAAGAGGAGAGTAAGGCGAGCTTACTAATATGATTCCTTCCATCGAAGGGAATCGTGCTACACCATGTCTGAAAGAGCTTTGGTGACAACATTGTCGTCTAAATTAAAAGAGAAACCCAACATCTTGTCTACCTCAAGAGATTTAGCTGCTTCTGATGATTGAGAGGAAGAACAGTGCTTGAGATTAGTTCGAATAATATCACTCTCGGTAGGGAGCTAAGTGGAAGCAGAAGATTGTTTTAATTGGGCCTTCTTACTGTGTTTGAACACTATCTTATCATCCTTACGTGTTAAACGCTTGGCGCTTTCAAGCAATTCTTCAAAAAATTTGCATTACGTTCTTTTACGGTGTCATTTAACACATGAATATTTAATGCTCGAGGAAGTGGAAATTGGGCCATCCGTGTTAGAGATCTTAGAAGCATCCTTAACCGGCAACACTTGTTTAGGGGAACAATCAATAACAGCTGAATCATTTAAAATAGAAAAAGGAACCTATATTGCATTGTATGGCCATGTGCAAATTATTATGACTCGTAGAAAAAGTAAGACTTAGAGTCAACCACATTCAAAGGAGAAAGAGATTTGTTTCCAACTGAATAGAATCACACACCAAAATAGGAAAATAATCAGGTGAGGCAGATTTGGTATAATCTCCATTTTCGGAAGAATTCAAAATTGAAACTGCAACATAGCCACCAGAAACTTTTCCATCACCGGAATCACCATCAAAAACATATTCACAGCCGAGTTATGCTCACCACTGGATGAGTTTTATGATAAAACCTTAGCATATGAGACATGATTGGCAAAAAAAGCACGCCAATAATTTTCTTGTGCTGTAATAGTGAATTTAAAATCTTCATGGGCAATAACTAGAGATTTGCTTATTGAGGTGGCTAAAATGGTGCTAACAAGGATACGAGCCGCATCATAATGGACATTGTTGAGAGTATCAAGATCCAAAGCTATAAAGTCCCCAAAGAACTTAGCAAGCCATTCAAAAAAATCCACAGACCATAGATGAATGAGTATGCCTTGACATCTCAGCCAAACAAATCGCCACATGGGAACAAATTTGTGGTCAAACAATCTAACATCTGAGAACCAACGCCCTAGGAAAGCTTGATTATTGTCCTCGTAAGAGGAGAGTTTTTAGTGTTTTCAAAAGTGAGAAGAACTAAAGCTCCTCCCATAGGTGTAGCTTTGATACAGTCATGGCCAGCTGCAGTGATCGAATTTTGAATAGAAAAAACATGTTTAGTGTTACGAAGCGTACCAATGGACAAACAGTCGAACCATGCCTTAATTGTTGTGACTCCAACATAACATCCATCAACAGTTTTAGAGACAGTCCTATTTATGGCAACGTCAACATAGGAGCGGTGATCACGGGTATGGAAAGCCAAAGGAGGAGGTGCCTTAACTGAACCCATCTTATTCATCGGTTGCCTGTAAGAGCGATCAGAAGGTGGATTATTCCGGAAGGGGTGACTATAAAATGAAATCTTACCAACAAGTTTGTGATCACCAATAGAGACTGAGTTGATGTATCGGAGGACGTCATGACAATCTCTGATATATTGTAGCTTGATAAAAGCAAAGGATCACACTTTCACAGTAAGCCAATATGGAATGTTGACTTCAGTAATATGCCAATGTTTAGAGAGAAGACACCAGAGTGCCTCTGTGTTCCAAGAAAAGAGAAAATTCTCTAGGTAAATAACCTTGCCAGAAGAGGGTGGAATACGACAGTTGGTGGAGGAGGAGGAACTTTGGTGTTTGGATTGGTGTTTAGGCTAGAGGTTAGGGTGAGTGGGCTATCTACAATTTCCAAATGCAATCTTAAGTTCAAATTCAGAATAAGTTAATTTATTGTCAACTTCATTTTTCTTCAAAAAGTGGTTGTAATTGTGCATTTATATATTTTTAACTTGCAATTAAATAAGAATATATGCCACCTTTCCCATTCGTAATCCTTGGTTTTATTAACTTTCTAAGTTATGAAATTTCTAATATGATCTATTTCTTCCCTATACTGTATTGTCAAAATTCTACATCGTTATTATTTTCCCACCCCAATTGACTATGTCTTCAAATTTAAATCTTAGACTCCAACGGAAGTCCTAAGAAAATTAAAATTGTTCTTAAATATATACTATAGCACAATTTTTTAGTATTGGAAAATGAGATTTTAATATCCATATATAATGATATCCACTTTTAAAGAAGTCTTTTAAGATATTAATTACTATTACTAAAGTAATTAGGTCATTTAAATAAGCTCTTTTTTTTTTAATAAGTCTACATGATTCATAAATTGTGTTGTACTTATTGGATCATGTAAGTTCTACACAGTTTTATAAATCTTTTTTTCTACATTTTATAGAGGCTGGGTACTGAATCCAAAACCTCCCCACTATTGTTATGATTGGTTAATAGTTGGTATGCTAATTAAGCTAGCCTCAATTGCTTACATGATATTATTTATATAGCATTTAAATTGGGCCTAGCCAGTTGGATCATATGGATCCCACACAAAACACCAATGGTAGGAATTTAGACTTTTATCTTTTTAAAAGAAAAAAAAATCATATTGTTGTTAACGAATGCATTATTAGTATCAAAATAGTAGAGAAGTATTCAATTTTATATCTCGTTCTATAGGTTTATAGCCAATATGTCAAAAGAAAAGAAACACAAATTATAATTCAAAAAGGAAAAAGAAAAAAAAAACAAATTAGTTTTTTTTTTCATTATCTACTGATGAACCCTTTGATCGAACCTTTCCTTCCAGAAGAGGTGGGGATTGTCTTCCAGACAACTATAGGAAGGGGCTCGACCCCCACCAAAAATGCAAAAGAAGCGGTCGTCCAGAGCCGCATATAAGCAAATGTATCAGTTAGCATGCTTTCTGATGTGGATGGAACAAATATTTTGTTTCGTCCTATGACCAAACCTAGCCCCATGTTCTCCCTTTCTGGTTTCCTGTTGGAAAAGAAGAGGAATTTGCGATATCAAAAGTTGGAGGTTCATGTTAAAGAGGGATTGAAACTGGTAATTATAATTTGGAAGACCTAACCATGCATAACATGAATAATATTGTACAGACTTGCCGGTGCTGACAAGGAAACAACTTTGACCAGACGGTCCAAATAAATAAAAAATAGAATAATATTATTAAAAAATCATTTTAATAGAAAAAATAAAAATAAAACCAGTAAAATGAAAAAAGAAACATCAATCTCGGTCAAATTATCAAAACATTAAGTATATTTTCAAACTCTAAAAGTATAATATGCTTGAAGGGCTAGGTCCATAATAACTAATTTTGTGAGACTTTTAGGTAAATGTAAAATTCGTAAATTATATTATAAATTCGGGTGCATGATATTTTGTATGTCAATAATTGATACAATATCATTTTTGAACTATACATTTATTGTATTCTTATTTTTCTTCAACGTATTCTTTTTATTCACTTTATATATTTTAAGTTTATTTTTAGAAAGAGAAATTTTTTTAATTTTCATATTTGATTTTATTTTTAGTATTTTTTTAATATTGTAATGATTGTTATTATTTTTTGGGATAAAAATATTTAATTTTGATTTTTTTGTGAAGAAAAATAGTTGAAAATAAAAATATTTAAACTAAAAATGAGTAATAAAACGAGAGAAATTGAGTTGTTGGAAATTAAAAATGATAGGTTTGGTAAAAATAATGAACATTTAAGTGATAAATTTATAAATTATAAATGATAAACTTGTAAACGATATCTGTAAGTTTAAAAACAATGAACATATAGTTTTAAAAGGATAAACATACAAGTTATAAACGATAAATTTGTAAATATTTAAATATGCAAAATATAAACAATAAATATATGGTTTCAAAAAAATAAATCTGCAAGTGATATCTATAAGTTTAAAAATAATGAACCTGTAATTTCAAAAGAATAAATCTGTAAATATTTGAATATGCAAAATATAAACGATAAACATGTAACTTCAAAAGGATAAACCTACAAGTGATACATATAAGTTTAAAAATAATGAACATGTAATTTCAAAAGAATTAATCTGCAAGTTCAAAACGATAAACTTGTAAATTGTAAACGATGAACCTGTAAATATTTAAATATGTAAAATCTAAACGATAAACATGTAGTTTCAAAAGAATTAACCTGCATGTGATACTTGTAAGTTTAAAAATGATGAACCTGTAGTTTTAAAACGATAAACTTGCAAAATATAAACGATGAACCTATAAATATTAAATCTGCAAAATCTAAACGATAAATTTGTATGATAAATCTGCAAGTTGTAAATGATGAATTTGTAAATGTTGAGACAACAATTTGTAAATGATAAACTTATAAGTTATAACTGATAAATTTATTTTATATTTATTAGTTTACTAAAATTCAATTTCAGAAAAACGTACGCTTTTATATTAAAGAAAGAAGTTCATAATATAATATGAATCTGGGTCCATAATATAACAATCCGTTAATATTGGGTTAGAATTTGACAAGAGAAAAAAAAAAAAGAAAACAAAAAATGATTGGAGTTCTTATGCATAAAGAACTTTTAAAATTTATGAGTCTCAATGGGCGAATTTAAATTAGTTTGTAATAATAATAATAATAATAATAATAATAATAACAATAATAATAACAACAACAACAACAATAGGACTTACTCTTGATCAGTCTTTATTATAAGGGATGATAATCTTGATCATCCCATTGAATATCTTTGATCTTATTAGATTACTGCCATTTCCTCTTTTTTTTTTTTAAATAAATTTTGTAGAAGTTGGTTTGCCCATAACCTTCTAGTTTTGTTATTATGTATATTTCATGGTAAGTGTACTAACTGGAGAATTGGTAGATTACTACTATCATATGGGGAAGATATTTCATATATATATATATATATATATATATTGTTTCCTATATAAATCTATTTATGTACATATATATATATATATATATATATATATATATATATATATATATAAACTTTTATTTTTGTTCATACTAAGTAGAGTTGTTTAAAAGATATCCCAAAAATCTAATTGAAACCAAATAAAAAAAACAAAAGTTAACTAAAGTTAATGGATTAATTTAGGCTTTGATTTTTGAAAAACCAAATTCAATGGACATATTTTTTTAATTATTCATAGACTAGATTGATCAATCAATCCCCACAAACAGAGAGATCAAATGGTATTAAATGAAAAAAGAAAAGAAATGATATAAGATGAGTCTTCATCCTTACCTTTAAGTTTCTGTAGGGTATATAAGGATAAAATAGTTCAGCATTAATGGACTATTCCTGAAGTTAAACAAATTAATTGACAGTTGAACATTTACATTACTCTCTATATTGCCTACTCTATTGCAGAGTGTTCGGATTATTGCTGGTTATAAAAAATTAAGTTTAGAATTTTTTTTTGATATAACTGATGATTCTTTTTAATTTTTTATAAATTATTTTTTATAAATTTGTTTATAAAAAAATATCTGCTTATCTTTTTTTTTTGCAAAAGTAATTCAAAAAAATTAAAAATAATTTTTTTTTGAATATTGCTTTTCTCAACGCAGTGTCATATAGAATCTGCCAACGTTAACTTTGACTTTCTCAGAAAATATATATCTGCCACTTCCATAAAACATTTTGTGCGAATAATTTTTTAAAAAAAAAATATTGAATCCATCAAGCCAAAATTTACTACAGCAATTCGAATACATTGTTACGACAATTAGAAAATTTTGCATTCCCATCTCTGTTTGCACATAAATAAACTTTATGGCATAATGACAGAGGAGGCAATCAATAGTACATTTCCGAATCAAAACATACAACAAAAATCCATGCCCATAAATCAGCTACAACATACATTGAATAAAAATATGTGCAAAATATTGAGAATCAAGCAGAGGGGACAGGGTAGTATTTGCCTTTGCACATGCATCTGTAAACAATCGGGCAAGATTCTCCAACGGAGCACTTGAAGCTCACCATCACCCTCTTGCATGGAAAGCATGGTCCACACGCATGTGAACAGTCCGGCAAGCTCGACCCTGTCGGATATACTTCCATTCCTACTTCTCTTTTGCCTACCTGTATCACATTCACACTCTAATTTAAAAATAAATTTTAACAGCAGTATAAAATTATTAACAATGAAAGGGTTCAAAGTATTGAATAAAATTCTATATCGGGAGTTTAAGGGATAGAAAAAGACTTATAATTGTGGTGTAATTAATTTTAAATTGACTTAAATCATTTTGAAGCAAAGATAAATCTAAAATTATCAAGTCAAACTGTTTAGGCTGATCAAATTCTAATACATAGTAACTACTTTAATTGATTATAAGTTATCACGGCAGTTTGATGAACATCTTACTGCAACTATTAAGCTTTACTGATTTGTTGGCATAGAATCAATATCACAATAATCTTACATATCTGGCGAATATTTTACTGCATAAACCCTATGTAAAGTAGTGATAGGAAAGTAACCTTAGAATACGATTGGATTTCGTGGCCATTTGATGCAACTTCTTTACCAACAATGAGTGCCATGAAAAAGAGACCAACAAGGAAAGATTTGTGGGCTCCAAATATGAAGTTCATGTTTCTTTGATTTTATTGGTGTTGTTGAAGAGAAAATAGCATATATGAAGAAGAAATGTATAAGAAAAAGATTTAAGTATATATACATATATATATGTATTTTGAGAAGGGAGTAGAGCTATAGAGTAAAATATACATGGGAGAGGAGATGAAAGGTTGGTTTTAAATGTTAAAGAGGTACAACTGATACAATTCACATGATCCACGGCTATCCTTTGAAGGGTTTTCACATGTTTTGGTGAGTCCATAATATATAAGATATATTATAAAGTAAAATCCTAAAATATCAAAGCTTTAAATGAACATATTACATGGGATATATATATAAATTGCTTTGGATTGCAAAAATTTTCAAATTTTGTATGTTCAATTAATGCTATAAACATTTGATGCAGATTGCTTCCCCAGATTATTAATTACGTGCCAATTGAGCTCTACAAATGATGAATGATATGATATAGCTTAATTTACAACCTGGAATAAGTTGGTGATAGTAACACAACAGCACATGCAGTTAATTACTTGCACGGTCACTCACTGACTCACTCAAAGGTTTTACCTTAGACTGTTCCCCCAAACTACCAAAACATAATTGTAATATGTGTTTTTTTTTCTTTAAAACTAAAAGGAAAAATACATATATAATTAATTTGATATATCCCTGAATTATATATGTTTTTAATTTTGTCCAGTGAGTCTTTAAATTTTTATTTATTCACATTAAACTCTCCATTTTATTTTACTAAATTTAAGCTTTTTAATTTTGATTTTGGCACATTAAATCCTCTATTTTAAAATTTTATTTAACTCTCCAACTTTGTTTGTTTTTTAATTTACTTCCAAATTCCAATAGATAAGTGATTATTTTTTTACAAATAGAAGTTGAAAATTTTAATATGGGAAAAAAATGAAAATTGAATAGTTTAATAGATAAAACGTGTATAGTTCAGGGGCCAAAAAATGTTTTTTTATTTTAAAAAGAAAAAGGTAAACCATGAAGATTAGTAAGGGTGAAAATTGAATTTTGGGAATATATTAGGGTTTTGGTTATGGTATCTATTTGAAAACATAGATAGACTCCACCTCATTGTAAATGAAAAAAAAATTTCATTTATGCCCCCAAAATAATTTTTGGATATACACTGAGTTAAAGCGGAAATTGAAGATTGAGTTATGAATATATATGCCTATTCTTGTAAAGAGCTATGATGAGTTGCTGCAAATTATATCATGGATCTGGATGCATGATATTTCGTGTGTCATTAATTGGTACGATACCGTTTTTAATTTTGTATTTATCGTATTCTTCTTATTTCTTTAATTAACATCTTCTTTTTCTTTTTCTTATTTTTCTCTTCTTCTTCTTCTTTTTCTTAATTATTCATAGAAATAAAAAAAATTTGTATACATTAAGTTTATTTTTAGTGAGAGAATTTTTTTAATTTGCATATTTGATTTTATTTTTAATATTTTTGAATATTATAATTATTGTTATTATTCTTTGGGATAAAATTTTGATTTTTTGTGAAAGAAAATGATTGATAGTAAAGATATTTGAACTTAAAATGCATAATATAAAGAGAGAAAATCAAGTTGATAAAGGTGTGAAGACAATAGGCTTGATAAAAATAATGAACATGTAAATGATTAACTTATAAGTTATAAACGATAAACCTGTAATTTTAAAAATAAACTTATAGTTTCAAAATGATGAACATGTAAGTAATACATGTAAATTTAAAAATGAACCTCTAGTTTCAAAATGATAAACCTTAAAGTTTACAACGATGAATCTTAAAGTTGTAAATGATGAAGCTGTAAATATTGAATCTACAAAATCTAAACAATGAACTTGATACCTATAAGTTTAAAAATGATGAACATGTAGTTTCAAATGAATGAATCTTAAATTTCAAAAGAATGAATCTTCCAGAAGTAAATGATGAATTTATAAATATTAAACCTGCAAAATCTAAATGATGAATCTGTATGTTCAAAAAGATGAAACTGAAATTTGTAAATGATGAATCTGTAAGTGATGAGGTAACAAGTTGTAAATGACCTGTAAATTTAAAACAATAAATCTGTAACTTATAAATAATGAATTTGTAACTTCTAAATAATGAACTTTCAAACGATAAATCTGTAAGTCCAAAATAATAAACTTATAAATTCAAAATAATAAACATGTAAGTTATAACTGATAAATTTATAAATTCAAAAACGATGAACTTATAAGTTATAATGATAAACTTATTTTATATTCATTAGTTTACCAAAATCTATTTTAGGAAAAATTCACGCTTTTATGAAGAAATGAGGTTTATAGTAGAATATAAATTCAGCTCCATGATATAATAACCCCTCAGTTGCAATATGGGCTTCTTGTTTGACGGACTTTTCATTGTCTTGGATTTAATTCTAATGATTTAGGCCTTCCAATTCGGCTTTCAAATGTTCCTTATGCAATCAAACATCCAACTTCTATTTATTATTTAATTATGTTTAAAGATGTTATTTTTAATTTTCAATTATGTTCATTTCTACTCTTGTACATAGGAAACGGGTCACAATTTTTTTTTACTGTAGGTTTAAATATTGTTTTCTTTCACTCATATAACTACTAGTCGAAGGACAAAAAAAAGATTATTAATATTTAAAATATTAATTATGTATAAATGTTATAATTTTAATACAAAAAATTCATGTTGAAAATTATTAGTCATATAATTGTTTTTTTTTTTCAAAAATTTTAGTCATGATATTAGTTCTTTAAAAAATAATACGAAGCCGAGAATATAAAGAAATCATATATATTTTATAGGCTAAACTATCATATCTACATCTAAATCTAGAATGAACAATTACACAGAAATTTTTTTCAAAACTTTGAAAAGAAATCAATCACACTGATCAGAAAATTTAGTTTTTTCTTTTTTAAAAAAAAAAGAAATTAAAATTTTCTCAAATACAAATGGAACTCTTTGAGCAGCATCTTAAATAACCACAAAGAAAAAGACCAAAAGCACCAAGTCTCATTTCGAATCCGTAATGAGGTAACCACAGAGGGATGCATGTCTGATTCTAGTTTTCCAAGTAATCTAAAAAAAAAGATAATGAAATAGATAAGCAACACAGGTGTTAGATTCTGGCAATAACCTGAAAGATAATGAAATTGTCGCAGTTGGGTCTATAAAATACCTTTGCCATCTTTCTCAGTATCATACACTACTCGGATTGAGCAACCACCATCAGCCGCTCCCTATGAACTTTAAATTTAACAAACAGAATTAGAAGCATGCGTATAAGAGAGAAATCTTTTATTTGTTTTTTGTCAGCTTTTCAAAATTAGTTATGGCCTCTAAGCTTACCCAAGAAAATGTATCAATACTCACATTTTCCAGTCAACCTTTCTCTCATTTCCTTCACATTAATTAGGCACTTACATGATCGTGACGGCGAAGTAACAGATTCAAAGTTACATGATATAAATATTATTTTGTGTACATTTTATGTTCCATCTCTTTGTCACCCATATTTATAAAATATTTTCACGAATTTCATAATGTACCAAGTAAAATATTAACCTTAAATATCTGAAAGAGAAAAATGAGAGAAAAACTTCAGATAAAATTAAGAAAGATCAAGCACATATAAAAATTAAAAAAAAATAAAGGAAAGAGAATAAGCAAAGAAAAAAAAAATCCTGCTTTTGCACAAATAAAAGTTCGAGTTCCCTAGCAAATTTAGGTGGGGAACATATTATTATTTCATTATAAACATTGGTATAGAATACATATAATATTATAAAAAAAAATCCCTTAGGGGGAATAAATTAGAGGTTTTTGATTTAAAAAGGAGACTGTGCTGGGCTTCCATCAAAATGGTGTCCCTTCTTGCCATCAAAATGGTGTCCCTTCTTCTTCTTGTCCTTCTTCTCATGCTCATGCTCATCATCATGATCCTTGTCATGCTTTTTATGTTTGTGTTCCTTCTTGTGCTTTTTATGCTCATGTTCTTTTCCCTTCTCATGCTCTCCATGCTTTTTGTGCTCCTTGCCGTGGTGGCTCTCTGGCGCATAAGCCCCAGACCCTCCAAATTCATGATAATTAGCTGGTGCTTCAGCCTTCTCATCTACAAATTTAAATACAAAAATATTGTCAATACTAATTCCTGCTATATATTTTTAGATTTTAATTATCCGTTGCATTTTTCATGATTTTACCTCTCTATCATGAACATAGAACATGAAATGAAATGAATGACCTTAGTTAATTGGTAGTAGAGTTGTTTCTAGGGTTGAGAAGAAATGAATGTAAATTCAAGTAGCTAGGAAACCCTAAATTAAAAAAAAAGTATATATATATAAAACAATAAAAAGTATACCTGCTGAGATCTCATGAGTTAAGAGAAGAAAAACAGTAAGAGAAATATAAAGAAGAAAGAAAATCTTTGAGCTGGCCATTTTGAAAGATATGTAATTCACAATGGATGAGAGAGTGGAGATTAGGGCTCCTATTTATACAATTTTTGCAAGAGCGACATAGGGAGTTAGTTAAGTTAGTTTACTATATATGGAATGAGTGAACCATATATTTCTGGTTCTCTATTGGAGACAAAGAATGAAGATTTAGAAAGATCCACAATTTTTTCTCCAAAATTTTAATATGCTAAAGGTAGCAAACTGTTCGTTGAAAGTTGTTGATGATAATCCGCCCTTTTGCTATTTTTAAATTTCTTTTTCTTTTTCCATTTAGAACGAGATATAAGATTTTTAATGCATATTATCATTTATAGAAATTAAAACCTAAAATTCTAAATGAATATTTATCCAATAACTTGAATAAATATTTATGCAATAAATGAGAATGATGAACTTCGATGATTAATCTTTGAATTCTGAGTTCCAATTTCTTTTCTTTTTTTTTTTTCCCTCTTTCTAATTTTTGAGAGCTGTTTCTTTTTTTTTTTCCAATTATGATTGACCTACATGAAGTTAAATTATTATATTTTTCTCTAATTTTCTATATATAATTTAAAATTATAAAAAAATGTTATGTGATACTTTTTCCGTCTGATCAATTTAAGGGGTTTATTTTTTTCGAATAAATTAAGAAAATGTAGTTAATTTTTAGAAATATATATTTTACCTAATATAACCCGACATTAATTAGGGAGATTGATAACTTAAGTTAATAACTCATATTTATTGATAACAAGCTACATTAAATAAAAATATAATTAAGAAATTAACGAATAATTTTTTTTTAAAAAATAAACTATTTTATTGGAACCAATAAAAAAAAGGATGACTTTAAAAATACCGTTAACGTATCACTCAGTTTTCAATAGGACAATAACATATATTTTTTCAATTGTACATCATATATTTTTATTTTTTTTTCAATTATGACAATCCATCAATTTTTTCATTAATCACTAACAGTTTAGATGATGTGGCATGTTTATGTGGATCCCACATTTCCATGCGGCAAATAAGGTCTCTCCAACTCAATAATACTCCTTTTTACAACTCAACATTCCCCAAACAAAAAGAAAATTTTGTCTACTGGCAATGTCACCCACACTTCCTGTTTGGATATCTCCTCCCCTGAGGCGACCTCTGCTCAATTGCTGGTGGCTGTGAAGGAGGACACCATCACCCCATGCCATCGGTTATCCATCACTGCTTCGCCCATCCACCACTAGGTTCATCAACGACCAAGTCTCTTCATTCCAAACCAAAGCCTAACACCAAAACCAAAATCTCTAATCTCCAAACTAGAATCTGATACGAGCAAGGTTGATTTCCATAACAAACTCATCAAAGCCGAAGTTAAATTTCAACAATTTCAAGCCAAAATCATCAGCCACAAAATCTCACCAATTTATAAACCAAAATTAACAAATGAATTCAACCCATTGTAAATTCAAAAAGGAAAAAGAAGCAAAAATAGCAAAAATGAGGATAAGAGAACTAATAAGCAAAAAGCTCATGAATAAAGGTCGCTGGTAGCATGGGCCAGTCGACAAGGCTAAAGGGCGCGTGATCTGGGATGGATAGTTGATGGGCAAGTCATGGCAACAAGGGGGTGATAGGTTTGGAGTGATATAGAAGTGTGAGGAAGAAGGAAATGAGAGAAAAGAAAAAGATTTATCGACAACACAAACGCGTCACTAAAACATTTTAGTGTCGTTATGACATCGCTAAAAGTCTTTGTCGCTAAGCTGATTTAGCAATATCAGAAAAGAAAACAGTTGCCAAATAGCAATTCAGTTGAGGTGTTGCTAATTAGAAAGCAAACGTCGATAAATCGACAACCATAAATTATGAGGCGATGAAGTTAACGAAAAACTTTAGTGAGGACAAAATGGCGTCGCTAAATGAGCGACACTGCTTGATTTCACTAAAATTATGATATTTAATTTTTTTAATGCTAAATTAAATTAAATATTCTTTAATGACACCGATTGACATCGCTAAAGGTCTGACTAAACTTTATATTTATTTTTTAATATTTTTAAAAAAAGAGTATGAAAAATAAAAAAGTTCTTATAAAACACCACAATTGACCCACATATCATACCATTTATTATTATCACACCATTTACAGTTTATCATAATCCAAAATTAATTGTTTTAATAAACACAAATAATAAATTAAATTACAACATTAATCCAAAGTTAATATAAACAATATGTCAAAAAATCAATACAAAAAGAAAATCTCAACATAAGTTAAAAAAAATACATCAGGAAGTGGATGAAGGATCTCTATGCGAGAAAGACTGAGGAACAGTACTTGTGAATTAAAACTGTGTTTTGTGACAATTGACATACTAAAACATGCATCCACTCCACCATGATAGCCTATAGTTGCTGCTCAATCTGCATCTCCCTCTCTTGAATATGCTTATAAACTCGCTGCTCAACTTGTTACTCCCTACAACATCCTTAGGCAAATCCCATATCGACAAAATATTAGAGAAATTTTGGTACCGAATGTAGTCCAACCTGATGAGGTGTTTGTTTGAAATGCTAGCTTGATGTGCTAGCTTTCTGATCCCACATCGGAAAAGAATAAAGAAGGAAGAGAGGTTATAAGCCTATGCACCAACTACTACTACTAACTTGAGTTAATCATTTTAGGCCACGTGGTCTGGCCATTTGTAGGTTATTATAAGATGTAGGACATAGGTCGTTATAGTTCGGTATCAGAGCCACTCTGCATGCAATCTTGAGCAATGGTGGGGCAAACCTTAGTGAAGATGCTGAGTCTCATATGGAGAGATGAATTGTAACATTTTGAGGTAAATTCCATATCGGCAAAATACAAGAGAAATTATGGGACCGAATGTAGTCAAACTAGGAGAGATACTTGTCTGAGATGCTAGTTTGAAGTGCTAGCTTCTTGATCCCATATTGAAAAAGAATGAAGAAAAAAGAGAGATTTATAAGCCTATGCATCAACTACTACTAATAATGTGAGTTAACCATTTTAAGCCGCATGTTTTGACCATTTGCAGATTATTACAATATAGTTGGATATGAGCCGTTACAATTAGCCTAAAAATAACATGTATTAAGTGTATATATATAAAATATAAGTTGTTAGATATGAAAAAGTAAGGTTTCACAGTATTCACACCTATGAATGTAATGTCACAGTCGTAAATATCATGAATAAGGTCTTTTGAAGCTGAGTAGCTTCACGACCGTGAATGAACATTTATGCTTATGAAATCCTGTAATATAAAATGAATAGTTTCATTTTTGTCTGATGTTTTACGAAATTCCATATCAGAAAATCCTAGTCACCATACCTTAACATCATAAACGATTTTTACTTCAATTTCCTTTGATTATTAGCCTTGATTATACAAAATCAACCTCATAAACAATATTATATTGGCTAGAATCAAAGGTTTTCACTATTTTTATAAAGGGCAGATTTTGGAAATAAAAGAAAAATCAAAATTGAACCATAACCTATTTTGATTCTTCAAAACAAAGGTAAGGAATTATGCTTCCTTTGTTCTTCCTTTAGTTAAATAAGATTTAGATGAGAATATTGATTAAAAACCTAAAATGGATGATTAAGTTAGGGTTTATATTGTCAATAGCATAACAAATGACCTATAAGTGTAAAAGATGGTAATTTCAGTTCTGATATTATTGTAAGAGACGATATGTAAGGTGAAAAACCCACCGATGAGACTAGGCACCCTAAAGAGTTTGTTTGATTAAGATTTCAATTCAGGTTTGTACATATATACATTTAAATTTAATTAATGGCACGTTGTGTAATAACCAAAATGAGATTATGAGACATGTTAAACTTGTTATGTAACACCTAACACCTTATACATTTATATACTGCATATGTTGTTTTTATATTAAATTATCACATATGAAACAAGAATAAAATAAAATTCATGTTTACAGCGAAAATAATTTTTTTTAACTCATCTCATATTATCAACAATAATTTCACAATCAATACAAATGCTTTAATTATAGCCTATAACATCACGTATATTAATAACTTAAATATTACGTTTAAAAATTAGTAAATTTACAAGTTGAATCCATTTATATATGTACATATATATATCTTAGTACATATTCATTGTAATTATACATATACAAGTATTCAACTCCCAAATATAAATGATATGGTCTTATGTTTGTGTGGAATGCAAAGAGAGAGTGAGGAGGCTCGACCGATGACCTTTGATCCATGACTTTTATATGCACCTCAATATGAACTACTACTCTTCTCTACCTGAAAAATGATGCAATTTGGTATGTTGCGACTTGGTGAGAATAACCATCAAATGAGTTCGAAAGTACCAAGCATTTCATAATAATAAATAACAAGTATACTTAATACACGCTTTATATTCCATTTCATCAGTTAATAACATATAAATATAGATAAAATCAAGTATTCAATAATTGATCTTTACTTATACTTATGCTTATTCATTTTATTTTGTTGTGACCAGGTTAAACAGACATTGCCCTGGGTTTCCATATGAACATTTGTCATTTGAACATTTGCATTTGCATTTGCAAGATAGCTTGATTATTTATTTTATTTGCACATTTATTGGGTCATAGACCTCTTCTTTTGCTTTGCAATGTCGATTAACTAGTCACAACGCCTTTTAAGTTATTATGCATATGCACTTGTACTTACATATTCATCAATCATTGTATCTTATCACATATATCATACATATACCACATATATATCTCATATGCCAACACATATACTTTGGATATACTATACGTATACCATGTATATATATATATATATATATATATATATATATATATATATATATTATATGTCAAATATATACCTCAAATATACCACAAGTATACAAACTTATATGTACTACAAATGTCACAAATTATTCATCATCATATTATCAAGGACAAATCATCAGAATCATATGAATCACATAGCAAACAACATTCATATGCACTAAAGAATTCAATTGATAATTTTCCTTTGATTTCAACCCTTAACTTATTGTCTACCCCCTTCTTGTGTATCTCCAATTTTTTTTGAGCCTAATATTGAAATATAATTGGTTAATTTATGACTAAAAAAACTTAATGTGGCTTAAACAAATTAATATGCATTATTCATATCAATAATTTAAAATTTCCTATGAGGTAGTGTGACCTTATGGGATTGTTTTGCTTATAACTTTTTCTGTACTTGACCAATTAATATGATTCTTATTCCTAATTAAAATTAACATATAATTGTATAACATATTAAAATTTCAGATCAATGGGATCATTTTACAATGTTTTGTGAAATTTTTAAATGTGTTCTGTTTTCTGCCCTATTTTCTGCCCTTAGGCAGTTTCAGGGTACCAAATTTGATTTATCATAACTTATAATATATCAGTCATATTTTAATGAAATTTTACAGACACTTATATGGGTTAAAATGAAAAAATTTTCATGTTTACAAATTTCAACAATTATATATCTAAAGTCTTCAAATTATAAACAACATTTTACTGGTCCAGAACAAAATTAGCTTCCGGACTAGTATGACTTGTAAAGGTTATAACTTACTCTATACATAACATAGTAATCTAAAATTAGTACCAACATTTAGATAAGACATATACCTATGACTTTCATGTTTTTATAATTTACAGAATCTATCTATAAGAAGGTTAAAATGATTTAACAAGTTTCTGGACCTGTATAGGGTAGTAAACAACTATAGAACAGTCATGGTTCTCTTCATCATAACTCAAAATCCACATGATATATGAAGCTGAAATTTGGTATAAAAATATATGACATATGTATCTAAAAATTTCATGTTTTATATTTCATCAAATTATATCTCTAAAAGAGTCAAAATATATAAAACTAGTGAGGTAGTTTGCTGAAAATTGAAACAGAACCGGTTTTACTCAAAGAACGATTTCTCTTCAAATACATCAAATCTTATAAAACTGTTTTAGAAATATGTATATGAGATATAGATATACAAAATTTGTGTTTTAAACTTTTCCAAGTTCGATCTCTAAGAGCATCGAAATAATGGTACAAAATACTGCCTATTAATGAATTCTAAACACCATAATCAAAATTAATAAAAAATAAATGTTTACTCATCTATAATCACCCTTGGCTAACCTTATTATTGTAATTTCTAGAGTGAAAGGGAGAAGAAAATGTGGCTGGAATTTCAAAAAAAATAGGCTGAAGGAATGAAGCAAAGAAGAAGAAGAAGAAGAATTAAAAGAAAAAGAAGAGGAAGAAGAAGTCAATATTTGCTAATTATAATTTAGCCTAAGTAAAAAAAAAATTTGTCTTCCTTTTCTTTTTTCTTCATCCCTCCCTTTTTCTTCTTTTTTTTTTACTACTTTTTTTTTGACTTTTTTTTCTCTTCTTTTGCTAAATGCTTCTTTTTTAAAAAATTTATTATTATTATTATTATTATTATTATTATTATTATTATTATTATTATTATTATTATCATCATCATCATCATCATCATCATCATACATATACATATATCCATGTGTACATATATACATTTACCCCATTTTACTAACCAATAATAATAAAAATATATAATTTAATCACTTATTTTAATTTAATTAAATTAATCATGTCAAATTTTTATTAATTCAATCTAGTCTTTTTATTCACTTAAATATTAATTTCATATCATTTTCATCTATATTATAAAACATACATGTGTATTTCTATACAATTGTAAAATATTTGAAAATAAACTAATTGTATATCATGAATATATTTAAATAAAAATGCATATTATGCATGTATTCAAGTGATATATATGCAAAACGCATATGGCCAAATGAGATGCTACAGAAATGCATATGAGAAAAGTCAATGATGTTACATGTTATGCTATATTACCATTGACTATTGGGATTTATGCAAGTTATAACTTGATATTTAAAGGCATATAGTCTAGTTAATTTGATTAAAGATTGTAATTTGCATGTTGATGACTTGGCAATTATTGTGTGATGTTGAAAGTGTTGATATGAGTGACTAATAGTGGTTAGTCAAAGTACATTTGTGTGTGGTGTGTAATAAATTTTATGAGTGACTAATAGTGGTTAGTCAATGTACTTTCACGATCGAGACACGATTGTTTATACCCGTGACATATGCAATTCACAACTGTGACTAAATGTTTACACCCGTGAATATTTTGGCAAAAGTGGATATAAACATTCATGATATGGGTCACGACTTAGATAACGGGTAGTCAATATGTGAATAAGGATTCACAACTGTGAATTACCATTCACTCCAGTGAATCCCTGAAATAAAATTCTATATTGAATTTTTATGCTAAAATAACACGGAATTTCTATGCATCCACACTCAATATGATGTGTTAAGATTGAATATAGTGTTAGAACAATAATAAGTGTATGGATACACATTATATGCTCTAATTCATAAGTATCATATGGTTAACAAGTTAAATCATTAAATGAGTTAAGAATGATACAAATAACTAGACTATGATTAATTAATGCCCATTCTCTATACTAGAACTAGAGTAGGATAGATGACATTTTATTGAAGGGGTTACGGTACCATAAATTATATTACTTTGATTTATACTTTTAGGGACAAAGTGATTTAAACTAGGGTGAAAGCGCCCTTAATCCCATATGCTTGTAGTTATTATATTGAACTCAATTATGATGACTTAAGCTTGGGTGAGAATGCTCTTAACTTAAAAAAACTCGATTGAACAATTATACAGACAAATACAAATAGTGAGTAGAGTCATTTAAGCTCGAATAAGAGCGCTTCTATTTCACAACCTGTATCCGGATAGTTCGGGTCTAGAGTATTAAGCTATAAATTGAAAAATGCATAAAAAAATTAGAACTAGCTAAAAATGATAATATGAATCATGGAAACCAGTGACCAAATATATAGAGGTAGAAAATAGAAATTGGAATTATATGATATGGATTTGTTTGCGTGTATTAAGGCAGGTTGTTGCTTTATATATATTATATTATATACTGCTATATTATAATATGATTCAAACTAACCAGATATATATAATGGTTATATGCTATTGCTATATATGAATGCATGTTAGAATTTTTATTCTTATATGTACTGCTAAACTTTCAGTAGTTTAGTGTGTGACTTTCTCTGCAAGCAGGTCTGAAGCCAGTAGATAACTGAGTTAATGAAAATAAGAGTCCAACTTCATCAAAGTAGTCAAAGTAGATTCGTGTTTGGATCAATTGCATTTTATTTTTTTCATTTGTGTTATCCTCATGACATGTGATAGTAGACTATTTTTATTTTGCTTTTCAATAAAAAGGATCATATATTGGTTATGTTGGAATAAGGATAATTTTTGTAATAAAAGTTGTTGTTGAACAAACCAGTTTATATTATGAATATGGATTTGATTTTGATACTAACATAGGAAGTTGGTTTTAAATAGTATATGGTAAATGGATATTTTGTTTATGCATGTTATGTAGTGTCTTCTCGTCTAATCAGGATTAATCCAACTAAATGAACGAATGTCACATGTGCTTATTGCAAAAAATCTAGAAAATTTAAAACTTTTTGTTTCCTTTGGAAACATGTTATCATATATACTCATTCACATATAAAACTTGTTAAACTATATACATCGCATGTGTAAAAGGAACCTTTTGATCCAATGAATCAACATCATCATATATATAAAAAAATTATCAAGTATAGGCTCAATCAACCTGATATTTACAAAAATATATAACTTAATAAAAACTACATCTTTCTTTGAATATCAAAGACATGTATAAAAGTAAACAACTCAATTTCTATATCATGTATAAAATACAAAAGATGACATATAATATCACCGATCTAAGTCAGGTCTACTCTATTGTCTCTGTATAGGCTGACTCCTCGAATCAACTTCTATTCTTATCTACTCAGCTCTGACCTACGTGCAGGAATACCTACATGCTAAACTATTGAAAGTTTAGTGGTATATATTGAAATAAAAATTCAACTTACATCAAGCAATTCACATCATGTAATTCATATTCATAGCATCATATCATATTATACATCTTATAGTATGATAATGAAACCATTAAATCGTCATACTTTACCTTATGAAACTAATAAAAATTAAGCCTTGAACCATGCATAAGGGACCCATCACTGTGTTCATAACATATAACAGACTAATTGTGTATCATTGCATACATGTGTCATTAAAACCTTTTTAAATATATTGTATTCATTAATTATTTTAATACTTTTTGCCCAACAACTCTCTATATGGGCTATTCGAATATGGGTTGTGAATAGGGGCACTATCCGAGTATAAGTCACCATGTCACTGTTTATGACTGCGTGCTCGTCTGAACTTCTTAAGTCAAGAGCACTCTCCCATCTTAATGCATATTGACTGAGTAAACATGTAACACCCTTTTAGATAATCATAATTACTCTCGATTAATTAGGCGGATGCTATTGGTTATTGTTTTATAAAATCTATGAAATTAAAACTTTCCTTACAAAACTAATTTCATAAACCTTGATACCTAAAAATCTCTTTCATAAAATACTAACTTGCCCTTAACTGGCCCAGCTTTTACAAAAATACAACTTTAAAATTAAAATACATATCCTTTAATATATAAACTTATACAAACATAAAATCCAAAATCATGTCATGTACAAAAAACAACAAAGATGACATGTGCACTGACTCTTCAAAATGGACATTTCTTCCCTTGAGTCAACTCTTGCTATCCTTTAGGCTCCGACCTGCGTGCAGAAAACCCACATGCTAAGCTATTAAAAGTTTAGTAATATATATAGGAATAAAAATTCAAGCATGTAACTATACAATTCATATTATGGCATATAATGCATGTTCATGTATACTATTATACCATAAACATTATCCTAATGCATAATAATACAATCACCATATCTCATATCAACATTACACAAAACAAGCTTTTTCATACAACCGGTTCACATAATTCTTTCCTTATTTTATCTCATAACTACTGTTATCAGTTTATCATTTCCTTAATCTGGTTCCTTTAATTCATTACCTTTCCCAAAACTTACTATAATTCCATTTTTAATATATTTTCATCCAAAACTTTAAGCCGGACTATTCGAATGCGGTTTGTAGAAAAGAGGCTCTCTCAGAGCTTCAACCACTTTATCCATTAACAGTAAAAGCTTACTTGAGCCCTTAAGTCAAAAGTGCTCCCAGAGTTTCAACCATATTGACTGAGTAAAAACTGGATCAATGACACTTTAACCTAAGCTTCAGACACTTTATCCTTAAAATCGCATAGAATCGAGGACTAAATACAATTTAACATGAGCTTCAACTACCAATGTCTCATATAAAATAATATTTTACAATACCGTAACCCCTTTAATGACATACCATCTACCAAGGCCAAGTCCTAGATTAGAAAAAATGACATTTTCTATTCTTATAACTTATTTATATTTCAATATCATATACTCATAGGACCATTCTTATAACATCATCATATTACTTCTCATGATCATCACATATATCCTTTATATCACTTTTACATTATCTATATGCATTTAAAAGCAAAACCACCACATCTCAATTAAAACCATACACTACATATGTAAAATAACAGACAATTCACATGCATGAAAGATATTCATGGGTACTCATTTACCCGTGAACAAAATTGTAACCGTTCTAGTGAAAGCTTAGGTCTCCATGCACATTTTATTTATGGTTGTGACTATATTTTCATAAGCATGAAATCAAACATTCATGATCGTGGTTCAAACCATGAAAACTAAGGGTGAAAAACTAGAAATAAATGTTCACTGTCATGAATCCATGTATTCACGACTTCCTTAACCGTGGCGCAAGGTATGAAAGCTTCTGCCCGTTTTAGGCATTTTTTGGATTCATATTTCATGGGCATGACTCCCTTTGTCATGGGCATGAAACATGTTTGTGTGCTATATTCACAAACATGATAACCTTATCACGAGTATGAATTTCTTAGTTTTCCAAAAAAAAAATAGAAACAGAGTATAACAAAGTTATATGCAATAGTTTCTAAGATTGACCAATGTCATCACTCCTATCAACATTCAACCACATATCAAGCTAGCAATATGCCTTAAACATAAAAAGGAACATTCATAACATATTTCATGCTAAAATCTCTTTAATGCAACATAACCAACATAACATATTTTCCTGGCATTTCTAGAAATTATACCATACCATTAACATGTAAAAATGTTTTAGAAACACATTAATCACATTTTTTATAGCATATAACACAACAACATGCAAAATAAGGGAATTAATATGCATATATATATATATATATATATATATATATATATATATATATATATATTAACCTTAACAATGGAGCTTAAACCCTTCAAGTTCTTCAAGCTTGCCTAGCTCTTGGTTAATCCTCACCTCTACCTCTAGCTCCTATAAATAAGAAAAAATTCATATGAGCTCCATAATCTCTAGAAAAATTAACAACAAACTCTTCAACCTAAAGCTTAGACTTCACCTCGCCCTCTCACTTACTTACCTTTTACTGATATGTGAAAACATAGTGAAAAAGAAAGAAAAGAAGAAGAAAATGATGAAAGAAAGATGTCTAGTTTGAGAGAAAGGATTTTAGGGAACACAGGGTGACTATAGGTAGCAAAATAAAGTATAGGAAAGAGAGAAAATCGCGGGATCTACTCACCAATTATGCTGACCATCGTTCATGGGTGTGAAGAATTCTTCATGGGTGTGAACACTCTTCTATTATAGGCGTGACAAACCTTTCACAGAAAAACCTAACACATGATATTCATGGCCATGAAACCCTTATTCACGGGTGTGAACAATCTCAAAACTATGTTGTTTGAACACAACACTCTCACGGTCGTGAATAATCTATTCATGGGCGTGAAAATAACCTTTTAACTATTTCTAACCTATCATACTACCTACACTCACTCACAACAACCCATCTAACTATTGACTTTAAAAATCGAACATTATAAAACATATATTCTTTGCATGCAGGATAACATCAAGGGTGCACTCCAAGCTTAAGCTACATTGTTCTTAAAAGATAATTGTACAATTTATTACTACGATACCTTACGCGCTCTTAATGGCATGTTGCATATCCTACTTTTAGTCTTAGCATCAAGTTTGGGCTTAACTTGATCATATCCCTTTGTTATACTTATATAGTAAACCTTTATCTTATGACATAAATATTTAGAACATATGAAAATTCACCATGTATCATATATGCATGAATAGTCATGAAATCATGTATTTTTTATTCATATCATACTATTATGGAAGCATGTTCATAGCCATCATATTGAAATCATAGAAGAAAAAAATATGTAACATTTTAAACATGACTCACGTACCCGTGAATTAGGTTGTGGTTGTTTCTATCCAATTTTGTAGACATGCTTCACGAGAGTGACGAAAAATAGTCATGGGTGTGACTGTGGTGATTCATGGTCATGAGTCAAGTGGTGACTCAAATCATGAGACATTCTGCTTGAATTAGGCAATTTTAGGCTAATGATTCACTTTTGTGAACTCTTTGTCACAGGCATGAATATGGATTTTCAAGCTATATAACTATAAAACAAGGCATTTAATGAAAATCACATGCGAAGGCTCAATTGGTTGTCCAATGGCAACCTCTTCCTATCAACACTCTCATCAAATCCATGCATTTAATATATTATAACATCAATTAAACACATAATCACTAAAATCTACCTTTTCATGCTCATTAATCATTATAACAAGCATTTATGATTCCATATGCATTTATGCCTTTTTCAACCATCAATATCAAAACCATTTAAACCTCGTCCCTGATAATACTTTTCAATACGAATTCATAATGCACATTTATTGCATATGTCAACTCAAGCATTATTCAATACTCATATGTATGTATTCAACATCTAATATTGTTATCATTCAATATTCATATTCCCATGGCATAAATTTTGTCATTTAAACTTATAATAATTGACAATTATCACTTAAAGCATACAAAGCATTTATCACATACAACATGCTAAGATTTGGAATTTAAATGCATATATGTACATACCTCTATTATAGCCTCAAAACTAATCTTTGCCCAAGCTTGCTTATCCTTTTGGTGGGTTTCACCATCTCCTCTTCTAACTCCTATCATATATAAAATATCTCTATCAACCTCTATAAACCATAAACTTAATCTTAAAAGGTCGTAAAGATAAAACCCTAACTTAAACCCTCTTAACAACTTTAAACTCATACGGTTCTTTTTTAAAAGCATAATATAACTTTAATCAAACTTAAAGAAGAGTCTTTAGCCAGAAAAACTCATTTTTGAACAAAAACCCAATCCATTTAGAAATGAGTCTTTACCGGAAATGAAATACACATGATAAGGGTATAAAAACTTGCACACTAAATGTAACACCCCATTTTTCTTTTATACCTCAGTCAGATAAAGTGGTGTCTCTGACTAACTAACTGATATGCCTGCACAGGACTTATAGGCATACAACATATATAAACCCACGCATACATCTAAATGAGACAAAATAGTTATTATATATATGCATGAACTATATGTTTATAGACTATAAAACTGATACATGCTTAATTTACACACACGTATTTATTTTACTTAAAATATTCATAATGCATATAATAATTTCTGTAACTGTAACGGCTGGGTCTCATCCACAACATGAGACCTACCTCAAGTCCACAGGACAAGCCCACCCGCCGTCTCACTGAGACCAACGGGCTGCCGGGGTTCATGGCCCAGTACCTCCAACCCATCTCCTGCTTACCAGGTAGGTTGTTGGAGCTGGGATTCGAAACCCCAACCTCCCTTTAGCCTCAGTAAGAGACTACCAATTGTACCATGGGGTTTCGAATCCCAGCTCCAACAACCTACCTGGTAAGCAGGAGATGGGTTGGAGGTACTGGGCCATGGACCCCGGCAGCCCGTTGGTCTCAGTGAGACGGCGGGTGGGCTTGTCCTGTGGACTTGAGGTAGGGCTCATGCTGTGGATGAGACCCAGCCATTACAGGTTGGAGGTACTGGGCCATGGACCCCGGCAGCCCGTTGGTCTCAGTGAGACGGCGGGTGGGCTTGTCCTGTGGACTTGAGGTAGGGCTCATGCTGTGGATGAGACTCAGCCGTTACAGTAACGCCCGTAATTAGGGCTTATAAATTATGCTATTGGTTAGTGGGAATTAGGGGTTACGTGGAGTTTTGGAAAGTTTGAGAGTGACTGACATCAAATGTTTCATGCACGTGATAATAGGTGTCACAATCATGAATATTGGATTTTAGTACATAGGCGTGATAAGGTTCTTTACAGCTACAGCCGTGAAGAGTATAAATTATGGTAATGGATAATATGAATATATGCATGGTGACTTTGTAAGCCTAATATTTTTATTAGGACTGGAGTTAGGATAAGTGGCATGCCATTAAGGGGGGAGATCCGTACTGAGTGATGTACATTGGTCACGATTGAGATATATTGAAGAATTATGAGGTGTATAAAAGGTTCAAGGTCTAGCCAGGTGGGCTTCCCTTGCAGCTGCTTCGTGCACTCGTTTTCTTCGGTGGACTAATGATTGTGATGTTTTGAAGAATTGTGAAGTGTTTAGAAGGCTAGCCAAATCGGTTTTCCTCACAGTTATTTCATGCACTCATTTTCTTTGGTGGACTTATGCTAAGATATTTGGAAAATTAATGAGGTGTTTAGAAGGCTTGGGATTTAGTCAGGTGTGCTTCCCTCGTAACTATTATGCGCACTCATTTTTCTTCGGTAGATTATTTTGGCTCTAGCGAGAGCTATAAGTACTAGTATGCATTTTAGTCTAGTTATGAGTAAGGTGGACAAAGGTAAGATAATTGATAAATTATATGTGTCATAAACACGTGTATGACACTGAGATATATTTTGAGATGTCATATGGCATTGTGCATATATATATATATATATATATATATATATATATATATATATATATAATTTTGATAGCATGTCATATAATATACGAACTAGTGCATATGCGAACTTTAAGATAAGTCATCATAGTAGCTCGGTGAGTATATCATGCATATTATTCTATATGTTATTGTATACCTTTCACATTATTATTTACCACTAGACACGAGTTACTTAGCATATGGACTTTCCATATGTAGGTTTGGAGCTTAGGAGAGGACCGACAGAGGAGGATGCCCAGTGATCAGTGCCAAAGATATATATTCGAGGTGGGTGATACAATGTTGTATCTTATCTTAGTTGTTTTACTATGGGTTGGGTAGTTACAGTTTTACATGTTATATTTCAGAGACATGTAGTTTTATAACTACTGATTTTGTAAAATCTTGAGCTTGTGTATGCCTGTATGATTTGTAATTGAACTTTTTTTCTATTTTGAGCTTGATTTCATGATTTTTAAGAATGTTTTTATTTTGTTAAGTCATCATGGCCATAGTGCATGAAATTTTTAAATTTTTTTATGATGTTTTAACTCATATGCATTGTAGCATCTTTTGGTATAATTGGGTTTAGTCTTAATTATATTGAATGGTGTTACAATTTCTTTATAAGCATGAAAAGACTATCGTTGTTACAATCATTGCTACATTCTTCAAATGGAATCACTAGATCTGTAAATTTTTACCTACCTATACTCGGCTTTTGCTGTGGAAATTAAACATGTGCGAGAGAAAGACAACTCCCGCTTCTTTCTGAACCTAGGGCTCAACTTGCCCTTCTTTCTGAACCTTAGAACCTTTTTCCATGGGAAAACTTTCAAAACACCTTGTCTCCCACTTCATATTCCATATCTCTTCTTTTGAGATCTGTATACGATTTTTGTCTATCTGAAGTTGCCTTTAATATTTCATGTATGATCTTCACTTTTTCTTCTGTCTCTTGCACCAACTCTCACCCTATTAATTTTTGCTCACTAAGCCCTATCCAAAATAACAGTGTTTGACACTTATTACCATATAGTGCCTCATAAGTTGCCATCTAGATGCTAGACTAGTAACTGTTATTATAAGCGGACTCCATTAACAATAGATATTTCTCCTAACTACCTTCAAACTCTATCACACAACTTCTCATCATGTTTTTCAAAATTTATATCACTCTCTCTGACTGACTATCTATCTATGGGTGAAAAGTCATATTGGAACTGAGCTTAGTACCCAAAGCTCACTATAAACTTCTCCAAAACTAAGATATGAATCTTGGATCTCTGTCTGATATGATGGAGATTGACACTCCATATTTCCATACTATCTCATTCATTTATAACTCTGCTAACTTGTTCAAAAGATAGTCTCTCATGATTGGTAAAAGGTGTGCTGACTTCGTTAACCTATCCATAATGACCCAAATGACGTCTATAACACCCACAAGTTAGGGCATATAAATAACATGTAACCATAGTATATTAAGTGTATATCAGTGGTATATAAATAGTTATGGGTATTGGGAACATAAAAAAATGGTTAAAAGGATTTAAAATATGAAATTTCCTAATATTCACGCTCATGAATATAGCATAACAGCTATGAATGTTATGAAATTGGAATTTTGAAGCTGAAGAGCTTTACAAATGTGACACTCATGTTCACACCATTGAAGACCTATAGTTTAAATTGGGCAATTTCGTATTTTTGATAGAAACTCACGATTCTTTTGCCCAAAATCCTAGCTACTAGTTTCTCTAAATCTTAGAATTAATTCCCTTTCATTTCCCTTGATTTCTAGCTTTGACTAAATGGAATTCCCACTATAAATAAGATTAAAATCAATTAGAAATAAGGGTTTTACCATAACATCGATATCAAAATTAAGGGGAAAAGGAGAATTTGATTTTAAACCTTAAAATTAAAATGGAATATGCGAAACTAAGGTAAGGAATCATGTTTCCTTCATTCTTTAAATGATTCAATTCAAATTTAGACGAGGATTAGAGTATATAGCCTTTTAATGAAGGATTAAGTTAAGGTTTGGTTATTTTGGATTCTATTATGGTGTTAGGAGATGAAAAGAAAGATGGAGAAACTTACCAGAGATCTTAGGTACATAAGTGATGTTGGAAATTAAGGCTCCAATTAAGGTTTGTACATATACACATTTAAATTCGGTTAATCAATTATTTGTGTGATGATTGTGTAAATAGCATGTTATTTGGTATATATGGGTATAAAGGAATTGTTGGAACCAGAATAAATGGAATGATCAAATTTGAATTAGATATGGAAGATTGATATATGAACTTTGATAATGCTATGATATTGAATATGGTTGTTTGAATTTAGTTTATATGATATCAATTGGTAATTTGCATGATTATAGTTTTGAAATGATGAATTATATTGAAAAGAGTTGATAAGGATAACTAATATTGGTTGGCCTTAGAACTTTTGCAAATGGTGTGTATGTTGCTTTATAACAATGCTGAAATTTGACATAGACTATTGTTGTGGACGTGAAGGAAAACTTCACACCCGTGAATGTCCACACAGCTAAGTCACGACAGACAATCCATGAAAGAAGGCTTTATGAGTGTGAATGACTATTCATGCCTGTGAAAATCCTGTAACAAAAAATTGTATTTTAGTTTCTATGGTGAAATTATATGATTTTGGTAGCACACACACTATGCTTAATTAAATGAGATGGTATACAATATAATAACTTAATCTTGATCATGGATTTACATTATGTACTCTATATTACAAAGTATTATAGGGTGAACATGTTAATCATGAAATGAGTTATAAATGATATGGATAACTAGATTTTTATTAATTATTCCCATTCTCTATATGAGGACTAGTATAGGATATATGGTTTGCCATTAAGGGGGTTATAGTATCGTAGAATATCTAGTACATGTTTTTATATTTTAGGGACAATGTAACTTAAGCTCGGATGAGAGTGCCCTTGATCTCATATGCATGCAATTGTTATATTTTACTCAATGAAAGTGGTTTAAACTCAGGTGAGAATGCTCTTAACTTGAGAAGCTCAATTGAGCACTATATAGACAAATATAGTTAGTGAGCAAGGGCTATTTGAGTAGTCATTCCTTATCTCCTTCCAATGCCCCAACCAGAATGTACTTCTCCTTGTCCTTAACCTTTCATCCTACAAAAAAATGAAAAATTTGTTAACAAACATCCATTATGGAATATTTAGTAAAATATTCAATGTCAATTTGGAATAGAAATAAACATACAACTACAAAGTCATATAAATGTAAAAAACCTGTATTCACTATCACTATCATTGTCATCCTCATCCTCAAGTTCTAGTTGATCCCTTTCTTTTATATCAAATTGTGACTCAAAATTCGATTATTCATCTGATTCCACCTCTGCATCTTCAAAATCTATGAAATTATCATTCAAGTCATTTAAGGATGTTACTAAATCTTTTGTTCCATCCTCAACAACATATATTTTGATTTCATCATCTTGAAATGACAATGATTCATGTGTAACATTTGAAGAACTTTTAGGAATTTCCATAATAGCTTGTAGTTTGATCTTGATTACAGTCCACCAATCTTACTTATCACATTGCAAACTAGAACATGTGGAGTAATTGTAATATCATTAACCTTCTCCACATGCATATCTTCATGCATTTCATTTGAACATATGCATTTTACATGTATTTCACTTGAACACATGCATTCCATGTATATTTTTATAAGAACAAGTTCATAACACGCACTAGCCACGTGTTCTGGTATATTGCAATTGTATCAAGTTGCACATATGTTCTTATAACCTAAATGAGGGTAACAAGATATTAAGAATAAATTAAATAAAGTGACTAAATTAAAGTAAGTAAAATGACTATATTAAAATTAATAAATATTTTACATTTTGTTAATTTAATTAAATTGAATCAAAAGATTAAATTGCATATTGTGTTGATATATGTAATAATAATAAGAATAATTAGAATAAGAATAAATAAAAAGAAAAAGAAAAGTAAATAAAAAGGAAATTTAAAAAAAAAAGAGGAACGGTTGAAAAAAAACTCTACTGCTAGTCGTGTTACAGTAATACATTTAACATGCTTGATTAACCAAAATAAATGGTTATATCTATTAAATCTTCTTATATGATTCACTTCAACTATCTTATATTCATCATGAATTTTAGTATCTATATTTGATGTCGGATGTAACCATTCATACTTGAATAGAATTGTGCACTTGATTGACCATTTAAAATATTCAACTGCCACTACCTCAACGAGTTTTCTATAATAAATATTCTCATATGCATTATAGTTAGATCCTTAATGCACTCTCCAATTCATAGTTTTTCTTATAGAATTTAGGCATTCAATATAGAATTTATATTCATTCACAATATATCTAGTGTATGTTTTTACCTAAATTAAAAGCTCTTTAGTGAGGTCTTTAATGTAAGAATTTTCTACATTCGATCACTCGTTATTAGTCTACAATTGATAAGTTGTAGTTAATTGATCATTCAAGAATACATAAAGAGGCGATAAAGTAATCATTTTAATATACACACAAATGTGTTAAATCTTTCTACAAACTCAGTTTCATGTTTATTATCAACTTTCTTATCATCAATATGCACGAACAAGTTGAAAGTATTTTTTTATAACAAATTAATGATGATTTAATAATTCTATATTATTTGGTTAGAAAACATTTCAATTTGAAGTTAAATATGAAATTTTTTTTTTCTGATGAGTATAACCAATCCCTCGTCATTCATAATACTCTCAAAAATCTTTTCTTTACCTTATACGTACATTACTACCCTATCCCAAAAACTTCCAGTCAAAACAAGGCTTAAGGGGAGCCAATATATGGTATAATTTTCACATGTGGCCCTAAATCCAAGTTTACTGCATTTTAATTACTCAGCTTTATCTCAAAAACAAAAAGGATTCAACTTTAAAATATAACAATTAAATCTTAAAACAAGCGGACATTAGGGTTGTGTAAAATGAATCTGAAATAAAATATTATATCCAACTGAAAGCAATTTATAGTTCTTTCTTCTTCTTTTTTTTTTAAATTTGGTTCGGCTTGGGAATTTTTCATATAATTAGTTCAATTTAGTTATTAACAGTGAAAAAATAAAAAAAAAAGTTAAAAGGACAAACCAAATATAACCTGATTTTCTTATTCATTTTTCATTATTTTGAATTTAAGAGTCATATATTAACGTATCTATGTGTAAGTTGACATCAGTTTTATTTTAATAATAATTTTAATTTCATTATGTTGGGTGTTTGTCGTCGTTTAAAAATCAATATTGACTCAATTTTAGTACGTTAGAGATAACATTAACAATGATAAAACAATTAGATCAACATCATACCATAACATTAACATGGTAGCTACAAGTTCAAGTACAAGTTCAATGGATTTAGATATATGGTAGCCTTACCCACTAATATGAGTGTAGCTTAGAATTTTCCAAGGATATATATATCAATCGGTAATGACCACAAGCTACAAGGGCCTGGCAGACCTCCCTTTCTATATATAGCTAGAAAAATGGAACAACGAGGAAAACTGTCACAACCTAAAGGAGAGATTGAACCCAACTATGTATGCCTTGAAAAAGTTGTGCGCACAAAAGTCAGAAAGCAACCAAGCACATTCAGAACACACTGCTATTATTAAACATGTCAACAATTTATAGATATTTTAATGCTGCCCCACTTATTTTTCCCGTTTTCAGATCGGAAAAAACGCATCTAACTGCCTAGTTTCTATTAAAGATTCAGGTTAAAATAAAGCTTTAATCACATAGTGCTTATAGCTATGATAAATAGGAGGTTAAATTAATAAATCTTTTGCACTTGCGATTTCAGTTATAAGTGTGACATCACCCAATCAAGAATTCGACATCTCCCACACTAATATACCTACATAAATAAATAAAAAAATTACATCCACTAATATACCTATAGTTTCAATAATTTTAATCAACTCTGACCCACTAAACACGGTGGTGATCACCCACAACAACCTCACTCTACTCTCTAAACTCCAAAATCCAACACCCAGTAGTCCTATCTGTCCCAAAACATTGTTCCAAGCTCTGCCCATTCTCTTACAATTTGGTAATGAATCCATATTGGCCCAATATCACTTAAACAAAAATAATCTTATAACTTGGCATATATCTCACATTCCTAAATCCTAATTCAACAAACTCTACAGGTAAAGCAACAATTTTACATCTAACAATAACAAGAGCTTTTCAACAAATACCTTAAATGCAACAATTTTGAAAGTAATTGCCGCCAAAGCCTCCGCTCTAACAACCAACTTCTTTTGCCTTCTTTTAAATTTGATTCTTCAACGGCGGATGGCAGACAAAATCTCCAATGGCAGCAATGTGGTTTTGGAGATTTCAGTGGGTTTAGGAATTGCAATTTGGGGATTTCTTGTGAAATCATAAAATTATATCGACACTCTTAGCGACACCTATGGAGTCACTACGTTAGTATAAATTAAATGAAATGGGATGTTTCACTATAAAGGTCATTGATGTGTGTAGCAAATACACAAGAAGCGCATTGCCAACTGAAATAGCAAGTCACTTTGCGTTTTGACATTAGATACACCATTTAGTGACACCAAATTCTTGTCGCTAAGCTATGTATAGATAAGTTATCCTGTTGACTCCAAATTTAGTGACACATAAACTAGGTAGCGACATAGATAGTGACGTCCTAGCATCACTAAATTATTTTGATGTTATGCGTCGCAAATGGCATTGCTACTCTTACATCTTTATTTGCTATCACTATTGTGTTATTTGGTGTGGCTACGACGTCGCTTGTAATGATACTCTTTTTAGTGTGGCTAAGCGGCGTCACAATTATGACCAATTCTTGTAGTGAAAGAAGAGACAAAAGCGATATTTGACACGGAGAAAAGAACAATTACTTAATTAGCTCAAAAATCCACTATAACCGGTGACGGCAACGACACTCTACTGCAGCTTCTTCAAGTGAGGAAAAAGAAAGGAAACGGGGAGAAATAATTGGTGGTGGTGGTGGACGACAATGATGGGTGGCGATGGCTTGAGGAGGGAGAAGAAGGTTGGTTTAGACATCTTCATAGATGAATTTTGAATTGAAGAAACAGAGAAGAAGTTTTACTGTAAAAAGAAAGAGGAGAGAAAAAAGAAGAGAGAGAATCTATTGACATGGTCGATCTATTTTTGCCAACTAGGATTGATGGGTCCCATAAATTTTTGTCACGTTAGTAATCTGTCTGTCTTTAACTGGAAAATTGACTAATTGTCCTAATTGAAAAAAATAGAAACATATGGTGTATAATTTTAAAAAAAAAATGTTATTCTTCTAGTTCAAAAAAAAAATAAAACAGTGAAACATTGGATGTATTTTTGAATTTATTCCAAAAAAAAAATACCTTTCAAATTGGGAGAGAGGAAGCATATAAAGAGTAGGGATGATAATTTTTTCCTGCTTCGTAGTGTCTCGTCCCGACTCCGTTCCGAATGGAACGGCTTTTTCAAATAAAATTTTTTCCTGCCTCAACTCCGAATTTTTTGTATCGGGGATGGGCAGGAATGATATATATATCTCCCATCCCAAAAATATATTTATATATATAATAATTATTTATATTTTAATATAATTAATATTTTAAAAATAATAAAAAAATATAAATATAACACTTATTTTAAGTAAGAAATATTTTTTTATTTAAAAAATTATATAATTAATTAATTAAAATTAAAAATAAAAAATAATTTTAACATTAAAATAAAATAAAAAATTTTAATAAAATTTGGATATCAGGATGGATTCGGGGATTTCCATCCCCGTTTGGTGCGGGGACGGATATCCAAAAAAATTTTCTATTGGAGTTCGGGGTAGGGTCGGGGGTTGTAGAACTCTACCCTGAACCTGCCTCGTTACCATCCCTAATAAAGAGGATGGGTTGTGGTGAAATATAATCAATTAATGCTTATCTTTTTTTTAATTTTACTACTAGTTTGAATTTTGAAAAATTTATAATTGCTTTTTTTTTAAGTTGTTTGCAAGCTGTTTGTTAATTTTAATAACAATTAGCAATATATCTTAATTTGTACATGCATGCATGGATTGAAATTTATATTGATTTTAAGTTAGTATTTAACACTTTAAATCCTCATTCTTTTGTCTTCATCAGCAGTAGGTTTTTTTTTTTGATAAATACCAAAAACAAAATTGTTATCAAATTCCCTTCTGCAAATCCCCAATAAATATGAATAATTTCCCTTTTACAACTTCAGTTGTTCCAAATTCTACTAGAGATGAGATTCAACATTTTTTGTTGATAAATGTTGGGTTCTACTCATGGGAAATTGTTAAGTTACCTTAATGTAGAATTGTGCAATGGGTAGTCACTATAATATTGATATGTCAAACAATGTCATGTTCCCACTCCAGCTACAACAACCAATTGGCATGCCTAGATCGAGACTTGGCCCTGACGACATTGGCTGAAAAACTCACATGAGCCTTACACACAGATGTCTCCTCACATGCGGTGAGGTAATGCATAGAAATACACCTAACAATTGATTTATATCCTCAAATGAGCTGAATATTTAGCCAAATTGAGGCAATCCGTTGCCAACCGATTGCTGCCACCAAAGTTGAAGCCATGGCCTGGTGGCCCACCAAAGTCGGGGAGTATCCGACAATTGACGAGACAAACAAGGCGACAATTGACAGTAGACAAGCCTTTCCAGCCAACAACCCAAGTAGCCTAGGCCTTGAGGCCCCCAAAGGGGGGGTCAAGCAGCACCCCCTAAAGAGTATAATCTGACTTTTGGGTTTATTTAATTTCTGAATTTATTCCATTAAACACAATTATGATAATAATAATAATAATAATAATAATAATAATAATAATAATAATAATAATAATAATAATAATAATAATAATAATAATAATAATAAGGGCTCAATAGGTACAAAAAAATAAAAACTCAAAGTGTCAAAATAGAAATACAAAAGCTTAATAAAATAAAAAATAAAAAAGTACAGGAGCAAAATATAATAGGGATAACTTCAAAAATACTCCTAACCTTTCACTTTATTTTTAATTAGAACAATAGCATTTTTCTTCTCAATTGAACCCAATATGTTATCAATTTTTTTTCAATTAGGACAGTCTCTCAATTTTAAGACTACATATTTTTAGATATGGTGCCATTTGTATATATATGTAAAGAGTACCATAAAAAAAATGCAAATTAATACTAATGTAATTTTTTTTCTTAATTACATAATATTTGATATATTATTTTGTGTACATTTTATATTTCATCTCTTTATCACCAAAATTTATAAAATATTATCACCAATTCCATAACCTACCAAGCAAAATATTAACTAGCACCTTAAAATATCTGAAAGAGAAATAAAAGAAAAATTTTAAAGAAAATTAAATGAAGGAAAAATATTCAAAGAAAGAGAAAGCGCATATAAAACAAAATAAATGAAGGAAAGAGAATAAGCAAAGAAAAAAAAAACCATGCTTTTACAAAGAAAAAAGTTCAAGTTCCCCAGCTAATTTATAGGTAGGGGACATATTACTATTCCATTAAAAAATTGGTATAGGATACATACAATATTATCAAAAAGAATCCCTTAGCCTTTAGGGGAATAAATTAGGGTTTTTTCATTTAATAAGGAGACTCTGCTGGGCTGCCATCAAAATCGTGTCCCTTCTTCTTCTCATGCTCATCATCACCACCATGACCCTTGTCGTGCTTTTTATGTCTGTGTTCCTTCTTGTGCTTTTTATGCTCATGTTCCTTTCCCTTCTCATGCTCTCCATGCTTTTTGTGCTCCTTGCCGTGGTGACTCTCCGGCGCATCGGCCCCATACCCTCCAAATTCATGGTAATTAGCTGGTGCTTCAGCCTTCTCATCTACAAATTTAAATACAAAAATATTGTCAACATTAATTCCTACTATTTATTTTTATATTTTAATTATCCGTTGCATTTTTCATGATTTTACCTATCTATATATATATCATGAACAGAGAATATGAAATAAAATGAATGAGTTTTAGTTAATTAGTAGTAGAGTTGTTTCTAGGGTTGAGAAGTAATGAATGTAAATTCAAGTAGCTAGGAAACCATAAAATAAAATAAAATAAAAAGTATACGTATAAAACAATAAAAAAGTGTACCTGCTGAGATCTCATGAGCTGAGAGAAGAAAAACAGTAAGAGAAATGCAAAGAAGAAAGAAAATCTTTGAGTTGGCCATTTTGAAAGATATGTAATTCACAAGTGTTGGATGAGAGAGTGGAGATTAGGGCTCCTATTTATACTATTTTTGCATGGGAGAAATAGGGAGTTAGTTAAGTTAGTTTACCATATATGGAATGGGTCAACCATTTTATTGGAGTCAAAGCTTGAAATTCTAGAAAGATCCACATTTTTCTCTCCAAAATTTTAGTATATATGCTATGTTAGAAAATACTTTGCAGCAGAATTGAGAATTAGAAAATAGAAAATTAATATAAGGTTTTGACGGTGTATTCACAATCCTTGAGGAATTACCCACTATAAGTTGATGCTGGGTTCATTAGCAGTATTCCCTTAAGATTTTACAAAGCCAACCAGAAATTCAAGATAGCAAAATCATGAATTTCTTCCAAGAGCAAGTTTCCAATTAATTTTAGAGAAGAAGGAGAAAGCAATTAGGAAAACAGTTGTATGTGTGTGTATATATATATATATAATTCTTGACACATTAGTATTTTACACCTTAAAAGACATCCTTAGATTTCTAAACATCTCCTAAATTCTTGGAGAGAGAATTATTGTTTTGAAATTAAACTCGTAACAGTATAACTGCTTAAATTCGTAATAGTATAATTGTTGTAACTTAAACGCTAATAACTGTAACTTAATAAATAATTACAACAAATTTATTTATTAATTTCGGGCTCCAATTTTATATTTTTAGATTTGATTCAACATTAACATATCTATGATATAATTTTTTAGCGTAATTATAGAAAATTTAATCTTGATCAAAGTCTGATTAAGCTTTTGATATTGTTGTCATATTTTATTCTAAAACACTACATGAAACTAATTGTTTATGCAACTGAGGGTTCTTGATTGATATTTTAGAATATGCTACTCTATAATTCAAGAACTTTTTTATGTTTAATTTACCATAAATAATAAGGGACCTATAAGGTGCACTTTAACATATTATATTTATCAAATTTATTAATTTTTAATAAATATGGGTTTAGTTAAACATACATTTTACTAATATGTACTGAATATATTTCGACTTGCCTATATTTCAAATCAATAAAAATTTTGAGAAGCGCGGAGGAATACCCTAATTTATGCAATAACTAAATAAATGTTTATGCAATAAATGAGTATGGAGAATGGTAAACTTGGATGATTGAATTCTTTTCTCAGTTTTTATTTTATTTTTTTCCATTTATATTTAAATATTTTTCCAATCTTAATTCAAAACCTTCGAATTTTGACTTTCAATATAACATTCCTAGGTAAATCTTATATCAGTAAAATACGAGATAAATTTTGAGCTGAATGTAAAAACTCAAATCTAAAGAGGTGCTAGCTTTTCAATCCCACTTCGAAATGAAATGAAAAATGAAAAAAAATTTATAGGACTATTCACTAACTACTAGTAATAATCTGAATTAATTATTTTAAATCGAGTGGGTTGACCATTTGCAGATTGTTAATACGACATTTGGACATGGACTGTTACAATTTGGCATTAGAGCTATTTTGCATGCAACTTTGGGCAAAAATGGGGCACTGAGTCCAATATGAGATAATGAATTGTAACATCTCTAAGCTAAATCTCATATCAGCAAAAAAGGAGAGAGATTTTGGGGTGTGTAAGAATTCAAATTTAAAAATTTACTAGTTTTTACAATCTCACATTAAAAAAATGAAAAATGAAGAGAGATTTACAAACATATGCATCAACTACTAGTAATAAGCTGGATTAACCATTTTAAGTCTCATGGTTTGGCTATCTGCAAGTTTTTATATGATAGTTGGTCATGGATCATTACAGTTTGGTATTAGAATCACTTCAAATATAATCTTGAGAAATGGTGAAACAAACCGTAACAAGAACGTTGTCCCATATGGGAGGATTAATTGTAAATCATTAGGCTAAATCTTACATCGGTAAAATACGAGAAAAATTTTAGATTAAATATAAAAATTCAAACCTAGAGAAGTGTTAACTTTCCAATCTTGCATCAAAAGGAAAAGAAAAAAGAAAAAAGATTTATAACTTTATTCACTAATTATTAGTAATAATATATATATATATATATATATATATATATATATATATATATATATATATATATATATATATATATATATATATATATATAGTTTTTGAGATTTTTCTATTATTTTATCAATTATGATTGGCCCACGTGAAATTTAATCAGTATATTCTTTCATAATTTTCTATAATTTAAAATGATAAAATATGAGATGAATAAATGCTAATAATCAAATTTATAATATAAAGTAGAGTCAAGGAGGTGCTGGTATAGTGCTCTCTACGAAGCAAAAATAACTTCTTTTCTATTTTTTTCAGAGTTTTGAGATTTTTTTATTTTTAAAATAATAATAATATATTATAGTTATCTTTTTCAGGACTCTTTATGGGGCAAGGTAATTAGCTTTTTAAACCTTTCTTCTTAATTTTATATAAAAATATTATTTATTATGATGTTTTCTTATGTAATTAGAGACTAAGTCACACAACCCTAAATATGTAACGGTGGAATTTAAATATCTTAAGCTTCCGAAATTTTTGTTATTAATATACATATGTATTTTTTTTTTATAACTTGAATCAATATAATATTGTTTTAAAGAAACTCAAAATTTTTTTTTAATTGCATTAACTCAAATTGACTTACCTTAACTGCAATACCCATTTTACCTAATAATAATTCTATTATGTATAAAAGTGTTCTAAGAATAATTCACTATCTTTGGTATTTGCATAGGACATACTGACCAACTTAATTTAACATATGCACAATATATGATAATTGATAAATATATATGCATAAATTTTTTTTATAAAATTATAAAAATTTAAAACTTATTTACAATAAGTTTTAAACCAATTTTCTTTTAAGATACAATAATAATGTCTTTTACTCACATAACATGTCTTTTATAAATACAACGGCTTCAAACCAACTTTTTTTATGTGAATTAATTATGTCACACAAAAAAATTATAAATGCATATTTTTTTTACTTATTTATATAACTTTTATTTTTATTTATTAACATTTCACATAAATTTTATTCTTTTCAAAATAATGTCTAAAATTGATTTCATATAGCATCACCTATTAATAATCACTTTAGTATCATATCATATCATTTCATTATATAGTATCATTTCTATATTCTCATGTATTAAAATACCCTAAACTTGTTCCTAGGATATCAAATAGGTACCACATCACATATCAATGCAGGATCCACAAAATTACATATGATCCAAATATAATATCATTCAGTCCACAAAAATGAATAGAATTAAAAAATATATATATATCATATGATCCAAAGAAATATACAAAATCACAAAATTTCGTCAGACAACATAAATGAATAGAAAAATAATTTCTACTATATTGACATACCAACAATATATTAGTCTGCGTCTAGACTAATAAATGGGCTCAAAACCATCGATTCTTAACTTTTCTTTTTCCAAATAAATTCCCAAACATTTATTGTTTTATTTGATGTTATGACATAACATCTATATCTTCATTTCATATGCAACTTAAAATGTACCACTAATCTCATTTTACAAAAAGTACATAAAAATGATATTTCCAAATCTTTTCATTTAAAATATGCCATAATATTTAATTCATGTCATAACTAAATAATATCATAATATAGAAATATTAAATTTAATCAATATTCATGCAAAATATTTTCATGTCAAAATTAATATAGAAGCATTTAATAGCCCAATATAATAAATTCTTTTCATATTATTTTCCTTTTAGCATACTTATATATATTATTTTTCTCTTAATAAAGTGTTTTTCACTCATTTCATACCTTAAGAGGTTTCAAAAATTCTCAATTTAACAGTATCATTCATAATATATTTTCAATCTTTAACACATTCACTAAAAAAATTTATTAGAATTATTCTCATCAAATATATTAATTATAAAAATTTATTAATTATTTTTCTAGCTTTTACTGTAAGGATTTTGTACAAATATTTTTCCTCTCATCATTGCACACTAGTGGTTAATGCATATTTCGATATTCCAGTCACCAACACGCTTTTTGATGCAGCTAAAAATTTCAAATGATATTTTCTTTTATAACAATTAATTTTTCTTATTTGTTTTCTTCCATAACTATTTTTCTCGATTATTTTCATTTTTCCCTTAATTTCAATTTTCCACCCGAAATTTTTCATAAATTCAATAAAATATTCTAAAAATTCCAAATAAATTCATATAATCAATTTAACCTATTTTTTTCATTACCAATTTCACCAAAATTTCTAATAATTTTTTCAATAATTCGGCTAAAAATCCAAAAATTCACCAAAAATTTTATTAAAATTTTCATTCATTTCACAAATTATTTTTCATCTCCAAACACTCCATTGAACTCCATTTTTATTATTTTAAGTCACAAATTTTCCAAAATAATTTTTCAAAATTTTGACAATAATTATGGAAATTCCCAAAATTTTCACAAAAATTTCTACTCATTCTACTCATTTTCTATTTTTATCAATTTTTTCCATAATCTCCTATAAAATTCTTACTCAATTTCTTCACCAAATTAATTTCAATCACAACACAAATCCATTTTCTACTTTAAACAATCATCAAATCCAACATAAATTTATAGAACTTTGAAGGAAAAGTGAAGAAAATGTCAACTTTAAATTTATTGGAATTTTCGGCTAATAAGAGATTTTTCTTCTAAATTTATTTTATTTTCTTCACCCAATAATCAATTCTCTTTGCTCCAAAGACTTGAATGATTGAAATATTGTGAATTTTGAGTGGAAGAAAAGCTTGGATAAGCTCCCATGGTAGCTGGCCAACTCTTGGAGTAGATGAAGTAAATTTTAGTTAAATTTATTTGTGAGATAATTATAGAATTACGATATTTATATTATAAAGTCCAACTAAAAATAATTAATCTATATGAATTCTTAATCTTCACTACCATGGGTTAATTAGAGATTAATTAGGTATTAGTTGGGACAATTGACCCAATAAAAAATTAATTAGAATTGACTTCCCTACTAATTCTACCAATTACAATTTTTCTTCAAATTAATTAATGACTAAATTTAATTTTTCAAAATCCAACCACCAAACAACTTAGTTCCATTAAATTAAATAAATCAAATAATTTTTTCTTCCAAATAGTCTTTTCGATTTTGCGAAATGATCACCAATGCAAATATCGTATTTTTACAGTTTAACCATTTTTCTTAATCTGGTGCATAAAAATTTATCCACTGTCCAATTTCTAAATTATCAATTCTAAAAATCTTAGAATTCAATTTTGATAACATCAGCACCACTATATCGAACACATATCTTTAACTTTCAGTCAAAAAATTGGATGGTAAATTTGCATCGAGTACCGTATTTTCACAAATTGGAGTCATTAACCTTAAAATTTCACCTTATAACCCCACTTATGGGTTTCAAATAATATTTTTTATGTTTCGGTATACTTAACTCGAATTATCACTGTCTGACAAAAAATCTCGAATTTTGTCCCAGTTCGTTGGTTCGATTTATATGTATGATACGAAATCACAACGTTTCATTAAATCAACTCAATATTTATATTAAGCATCATATAATCATATTAAAATAAATTTTTCAAATTTATTTATTTGTATTTAAACTCTGATTGGTATACCTCTACTGCAGTATAGACGATAACAATTTTCTCCCTTTTATGAGATTTTGTCCTCAAAATCATATATAATCAGTAGCTTCAAAGTAGTAATAGATACTTGTTTGGGTCAGTATAACCACAAATCATTCTTCCTATGTTAAATTTGTCCATTTATATGTAACTTTTATCTGAATAACTGAGAGGAGGCCTTATCATGTACCATTTAAACATAAATACATGAAACACATTTTGAATCATATTCCATTCAAGAGATAAAATCAATTGGTAAATTACTGATTCTATTTATACTAATATTCGTAAGATCTCGTGAGCCTGAAACTTTACTTATTTTTTCTTCTAAATTGGTGCAACAACTTCTAAGACTATACTCTTAGAATTACTTTGTCACTAACTGTGAACTCTACATCTCGATATTTCAAATTTATATATATATATAACTTTTGTCTATCACTTGCTACCTTGAGTTTGTCTAGATTATCATAATCTTTTCTATTGTCTACTGGACTAAATCTAGTTCAAACACTGTACATTTATATTTTTTTATGTAGTACTTCACATAAAACTTGTCTGATAACTGTTATTATAGGCAAATTTCATCAGTGATATGTATCAATCCTCAACTTCCCTTATTTTTAGTCATACAATTTCGTAGTATATCTTTTGACCATTAGATTTTCTGCTTCAATCCACCCTTAACATAGAATATACACATTTGGTTACTTATTGATAATTACCTAGGTATAAAGATTGGTTGCAACTATTATGTAGGCAACTGATTTTTTTCTCCCTCTATTGGTAAGCTAGATCTCTAATAATAATAACTTCTATAATATTTTTTTCATAACCGACTACTAATAATAAGTATTCAAATTTTATTACATCTGATTACTGTTTGGATACACAAAAAAGAATTAATTTTTAAGCCTCCTTTAAAGTTTCTTTTATTCTATTCTAATACATCAGACTCATATAATTAGTCTCTGCAGAATATATCACCACTTGTTTCCACTTAATATTTAGGGCTATCCTCTTTAGAAACAACCACCCAAATTTTCACGAGCTTAGGATCTTATTTTTAAATTCCCTTGATTCTATAAAACAACATAGGTTAAATCTGAAACTCCATAATTCAAGAGAAAAATAAAATTATAGCATTTCTTCATTAAATACTAAAGCATCTAACTCTTTTTAGAGTTCATGTCACCTGCTAAAGTCTTTGATCCAAAGTATCTATCACCGCATTAATCTTTCCCAATTGATAGTAGATCATACAATCATGATCCTTAGGAAATTTTAAACACTACATGTGTCTAAATCTGACTCCTTCATTGATGGGTAGTACTTTAAACTCTTTAAATTGTATGATCATAACATCTCTCTATACCTATAGTGTCGTCAAATATTCAAGACGATTACTGTTGCTACTACTCTAGTTTATGTATATCCAAGTAGCTTCAACTGTTAGGAAGCATAAAAAATTATTTTGCCCTCTTGCATCTGTAAATAACTTAATTCATCTAAAAATGCATCTTTATGTACTTTAAAATCTTCCTTGGAATGGATTGTATCAAAGTTGATGAACTTCTAAATATTTGGTTACAACCAATCCCCATTAATCAAACATTTATTTAATCATTCTAACTTCATTTTCCCCTAAAATAACTATGTCATGGGGAGTAGTTATCGATGTGAATCTCTTCACCTTTCATTTACATTAGTTGACTAATTCAAGAGAAATTATTTATCTTCATTTATATTCCGAATGAGTTTCCTTTCAAAAATAATTTTTATTTTACTATGATCTATTCCTATTATTTCAATTAACATAATATGATTCAAGAAGCTAATTTTATCTAACTAGAAATCACATTTCATCAGTTGCATATTTAATTTCTTCTTTCATGAGATTTTAAAACACAACTCTCAAAAATTATTCCCATTTCTCCTGATCTCTAAATATATTAGAATATCCTTAATGAAAGTTATCGCAAACAATTCCAGGTATAATCTGAATATTAAATTCATCAGGTGTAAGCACTACAATTGCATTCATATATTCAAATAATCATTATTAAGAATTTGTAATGATTGTAACAATCTGGAAATTATCTTGAGTACATAGCATTAATTTATTTCCCGCAAATGATACCCATATTTGTGATATATTTTAGGGAACAAACCTACACTTTTCATTGACTTATACAAATCATCAATTTTGAATAATTGTTGACTATCATCCACCATCACCTTATTTAGTTCTTTATAATCTAGATAACCTCCATAGAATACGATTATTCTTTACAACAATACTTATGCGTCCAAGATGACACATTAGGTCTAATGAGTCCTTATTTTAAATATGTAAGAATTGTTAACCTCCAAATATTATCTTGTAATTTTATGAACTCATAACAGTGACTCATTCTCTTCATTATCAAAATATTATTCATTTTATTTTTGAATAATTTTTCATTTTGAGTACTCTTGTCAACTTCTCATTACCACTTTTTGTCTATTTCATACTGTTTATCTGAAAGTTTATATCATACATTAAAAAATCTTATTGTATAGTCTTTTTTTAATATAGTTTAGAACAATCATGTCCCTTTATTAAATTACCACATTGACTCATTATTCACTATTTGTATTTGTAATATATTATTAATCTTAGGTAGCATCATGTTTTTAAAGTAAAATTCAAATTTTACCAGTGGCTCAATCTTATATTTTATTTTGTTATCTATTATCTATGAATCTATATATTATTTCTCTTTTAATCCATTAGGGTTACATTGTGAAGGTTCTACAACATAACGTTCTTAAAACTTATTTACTTAATATCCCATAGTTCTACTATTACAAAGTTAGTCTAATTTTCTTTTAGAAGGTCAAAATCCAATTCTGAATCACTATTTCTATCATCATTCATCCCGATGAAAATATCATTTTATGTTTCACAGTGAACTTCATTAATGTGTAATTATAGATATTTAGAATAGTAACTTCAGATTCCCCCTTCTATCCTCTAAGGAATCCGTCATAATTCATGTTTTATCACACTTACTTATCAGGAACAGTAGTTCACCTCTGAGTGCAACTGTTTATCAGAACTTTTCATGTCATGCTAATGTAGATACATAAGTATGTGCATGCTTAACTCTACTCTTTTTTTTATCCTAGGACCGCCTAAATCTTGCTCTGATCCCAACAAATGTAACTCTCCTTCTACCAAACAATAATCTTGTTAAGTATAAGATTGTTATGACAATAATTCACTAATCATAGTGTATGCGCAAGACTTACTGACTAACTTAACCTATACACAATATACGATAACAGATAAACATTCATGCATAAATTTTTTTATAAAATTACAAAGATTTAAAACTTATTTACATCAAGTTTCAAACCAATTTTTTTCCTTTTAAAACACAATAATAATGTCATTTACTCGCATAACATGTTTTCCATAAGTACAACTATTTCTCATTTAGTGAAACTACTAGATCAATCACTTCATATTTCTACAATATACTTTTGTTCCCAACTCTAATACCTCATGAAAGAAAACACTCCCACAATGAATTTTTCTAATTCAGTTATGCAAAACTTTATAGTAATAGTCATTCAAAATTAAATGGGTTTAATAGCTATTTTTACTTCTTCATAATATTAATAACAACAACAACAACATTTACAACTCCAAGTTAAAGAAAATCATAAAAATTTATTTATGTACTGATTTAATCAGGAATCTCTTATAATATTTTTAAGTATTAAGTGAATTAATTATGTCTCATAAAAGATTTACAAATGTCCCTTTATTTTACTTATTTGTATAACTTTTATTTTTATTTATTAACATTTCATATAAATTTTACTCTTTTCAAAATAGTGCTCGAAATTGATCTCATATACATCAACTATTAATCATCACATTAGTATCATATCATTTCATTTTCCAATATCATTTCCTCATTTCTATATATTAAAACACCATAAACTTGTTCCTAAGGTATCAAATGGGTGTCACATCATATATCAATGAAAGATCCACAGAAATACACATAATCTAAATATAATATCACTCAGTCCACATAAATGTACAAAATTGGAAAAATATATCAGGTGATCAACAAAAATGTATAGGATCACAAAATCTTGTCAGTCTACAAAAATGCACATAACCGTGATTTCTACTCTATTTGTATGCCAACAATACTCTAATTTATATCTAGGGTAATATATGAGCTCAAAACCATCAATTCTCAACTTTTCTTTTTCCAAGTAAATTTTCAAATATTTATTTATCTATTTTTTTTTTCTATTTGATATCATGGCATAACATCTATATTTTTATTTCATATGCAACTTAAAATATACTAATAATCTCATTTTACAAAAAGTACATAAAAATTCTACTTCCAAATCTTTTCATTTAAAATATGTCATAATATTTAATTCATGTCACAGGTAAATAATATCATAATATAGAAACATTAAATTTAATCAATATTCATGCAAAACATTTTCATATCAAAATTAATATATAAGCATTTAATGGCCCAATATAATAAATATTTTTCACATTATTTTCCTAAAATTCAATTCACAAATAAATTTTATCATACTTTTATATATATATATATATATATATTCTCTCAATGAATTGTTTTTCACTCATTTCATGTCTTTGGAGGTTTTTAAAAATTTCCAATTTAATATTATTATTCATAATATACTCTCAATCTTTATCACATTCACTAAAAGAATTTATTGATTTATTCTCATCAAATATATTAATTATGAAAATCTATTAATTACTTTCTTGACTTTTACTGTACGAATTTTGCATAAACTTTTTTCTCTCGTCATTGTAGACCGGTGTCTGCCGGTTCTTTTTCTTTATCTCGAGTTGATGTCTACCCCGACATTACACATAATAAAAAGTAAATTTCAATTAATTATCGAGCCACACAAGATACATATTCTAGCTAAATTAAAATCTCTCTACTAACTATCACTCTCACGTATATCGAATTCTATTATGGAAATTTTTTTCATTATGTGCATTTTACGCGTAATTTGAGATTTCGGTCGCCGACACACTTTTTTTGCGATAAAAAATTTCAAATATTATATTCTCTTATAATAATTAATTTTTCTTATTTTTTCTTATCTATAACTATTTTTTTCGATAATTTTTATTATTTTCTTAATTTCCATTTTCCACCTTAAATTTCTCATAAATTCAATAAATGTTCTAAAAATTCCAAATAAATTCCTATAATCAATTTAACTCAATTTTCTTTCTTTTTTCATCACCATTTTCACCAAAATCGTACTCAATTATTTCCAATAAAATTTTCAATAATTCAGCTAAAAATCTAAAAATTCACCAAAATTCCTATTAAATTTTTCTTCCATTCCACAAAATTATTTTTCATCTCTAAACACTCTATTTAACTCTATTTTTATCATTTTAAGGCACAAATCCTCCAAAATAATGTTTTAAAAATTTGACAATAATTATGGAAATTTCCAAAAATTTTACAAAAATTTCTAAAAATTATTCTTATAAAATTTTCACCTTATCTATCATCCACAAGCCTCATTCTACTCATTTTTTATTTTTATCAAAAAATTTTATAATCTCCTACAAAAACCTTACTCAACTTTTTCACCAAATTAATTTCAATCACAACACAAATCCATTTTCTATTTTAAACAATCATCAAATTCAACATAAATCCATAGAAATTTTAAGGAAAAGTGAAGAAAATCTCACATCTAAATTTATTGGAAATTTCTGCCAATAACAGATTTTTTTTCTCTAAATTTATTTTATTTTCTTCATCCAATAATCAATTCTCCTTGCTCCAAAGACTTGAATGATTAAAATATTGTGAATTTTGAGTGGAAGAAAATCTTGGATAATGTCCCATGGTGGCTAGCCAACTCTTGGAGAAATGAAGCAAATTTTAGTTAAATTTATTTGTCTTATATAGTCCAATTAAAAATAATTAATCTCCATTAATTATTAATCTTTACTACTACTGATTAATTAGAGATTAACTAGGTGTTATTTGGGACAATTGGCCCAATCATAAATTAATTAGAATTGACTTCCCTACTAATTCTATCAATTATAATTTTTTTTCAAATTTATCCACGATTAAATTTAATTCTCCAAATTCTAGCCTCCAAAGTACTTAATTTTATCAAATTAAATATACCAAAAATTATAAAATATTTTTCTATTTGAAATAATCTTTTCGATTGTACAAAACGACTACAGATACGAAAATTGTGTTTTACAATTTAATCATTTTTCTTAATTTGGTGCATAAAAATTCATCTATTGTCTAATTTCTAAATTATCAATTTTTAAAATCCTAAAATTTAATTTTGATCATATCGGCATCACTGCAATCGTGAACGCATATCTTTAACTCCTAATCAGAAATCAGACCGTAAATCTGCACCAGAAACCGTATTTCTGCAAATCGGAGCCTTTAACCTTTAAATTTCACTTTATAACTTCACCTATGACATTGAAATAATATTCTCTATGTTTCGGTATGCTTAACTTGAATTTTCATTGTCAGGCAAAATACTCCGAATTTTGGCCAATTCGTTCAGTTTACATGCATGACACAAAATCACAACATTTTATCAAATCAACTCAATATTTATATTAAGCATCATATAATCATATTAAAATAAAATTTTTATATTTATTTATCTATCTTTAGACTTTGATTAATACATTTATATACTGCAGTATAGACGACAACAATATACATATACGATCAGAGTCTAGATTGTGGATATAATATTAACACTAAGATATGAGATATAATACATTTTTATCTTTTATTATTTTAAATATACAACTACCTAGATAATCATGTCTCCGATGTCATTTTAATTGCGACAGATTAACGTGTATGGATAAATAATGTTGTAAGCAAAGATAAATATCAAATATATATATATATATATATATATATATATATATATATATATATATATATATATATATATATATATATATATATATATATATATATATATATATTTATGTTTTAAAAATAACAATATATAATCTTTTATTGAAACTCAATTACTAATTTAATTGTTAAAAATTTTATAAAAAATATCAGTTTTCTGAAAAAAATAAATAGAAAAAATGTAAAATAATTTTTATAGAGAAGCCACATTGGCATCCCTTGACTCAACTTTATATATACTTTATATTATATATGCATGCCAATATTATTCTTAGAGATAATTTCTTTCTATTTATGGATTTTAAATATAAAACACAATTAATTATTGTTGCTAAGAGGACCAGATTAATGTTAATTGGATTTACCTCACATTTTCTCATTTGCAAGAATTGCCAATATCCTTCAATGATATTTTCTTTAGTTTCATCAGTTTGAAATGTTTTTAGTTAAATGTTGATTAAATAGTTAGTGAGTATTTATTATGATCGGATGCTTATCGAATTCTATTTATTTATAAACACAATTTAATGAAATTCTTTATTTTTATAATTATTCACCTCACTTTATAAAATAATATTTCCCTTCTCATGTAAAAATTATTTAATGCTAAAACAAAATTTCATTTTTATTTATATTATAAAGCTATTTTAATTTTATTTTGTAAAAACCTTTAATAATTAAACTACAAATAAAAAATTTATTCAAAAAATTAAAATTTATTTTTCTATCCTATTCGCGCACAACACGAATAGTGCTAATTTATAAATTTAACTTCTGAAAATATATCAATTTTTTTTCCTTGGGCTGGATGGGAATCAGCTATTGGATTCTTATTTAGTTTCAAAAGAAAGCCCATAAAATTTTCTGAAGAAATCTGTTGATTCATTGCCAAAACCCAAAACTATTACTCTTTTAAGTCCGAAATGGGGAGGCAAGTGAAGGAGCTTGTTGATTTCCCTGAATATTTTACTTATAGTCTAGAGTCCAGAATCAAGCCAAGGTACCAGAGGTTGCAAAGTAAGGGGATCAGGTGTTCATTGAATTGGTTCCTCAATTGTAGTGACCAGAGATTTGAGGAGAGATTGCAATGTGATTATATTGAATCCGAGAGCCTAGGTCCATCGTTCTGCATGGGTACAAGGGTATGAGGTAGTGTCAGATGAGGAGGATGAGAGTGATGATGAAGTACTTTTAGGCGCACTGTTTCTCTTTAATAATTTGTAAGTTACAGCAACGAATTATATTCACATTCTAAATCTTATGAGTAACAAATATATTAGTTCTGTGATATCGTTCTTTTTCTTTTTACCCTCTTCATTTATTAATAATTACTCCCTCGTCCGACTTCAACTGTTCACTTTGGGTTAGGTTTTTTTTTTCTATAATTTCCCTTCTGTTTTTTGTCCCACTTCAAATGTTTACTTAAGAAATCAATGTAGTATTTAATGCACATTTTTACATTTACTATTATTTATTGAAATTAAATGCTCTTTCTTTTTATAATTTGAAGAAAAGTAAAAGAGTATTGAAGTAAATTGCAACAAAATTCTTATTGAATTCATGAATATTAATCATTTTCTTAATCTGTGTGAAAATTCCAAAATGAATATTTGAAGTGAGACGAAGGGAAACTATAATCTTATGGATAGTTTAGCCAGATGGCTATACCTTTAAAGTTATTGTGAATTTCCTGTTATGGTGAATTGGCAAGTTTTGAAGAAATATGATAGTATATGTAGTTTTATGCTTTCTGCTTGCTGGAAGTCATACATAAAACTGTGAATGTTGGAGTGTGTAATTTTATGCTTTCCAATTCAACCATGTGATCATCTGTGGGTTGAGAACCAGTACTGTTCTGCAGTCTGTTATAGACTTCAGTATTCCCCTGCAATACAAGGGTTACAAATTTGTCTCATTTTTTGTATAAAACTTTTCATTGTTTCTGATGATATGTGCTGCTTTCTTTCATAGAATTTTGTATAATCTAGCTACTTTTCCCTTTATTAGATGCATATTTCACATGCCTTTATTATAGCTTGCTTCCACTTTGGTTTGATTAGTTTATTTGTTTCTTGGAGTATTTGATGATTTAGGACTCAGAAGGATTGCATTTGACCTGTAACTAAGTAACTTGACTAGATTATTCTTGTTAATATTAGCTTGGTGATTTTGAAAACTGCTGAAATTCACATGTCCAGGCTCCAGGCCTTTGATGTGGGATTCTTGACCTTTTGCATATTAAGCTTTCTTGCTTCAAATTGCATTTTATATATATAAGCTCGCACTGCAATTGACATATTCTATAATCAACCCAATATTTTGACATTTAACTAAGGTGTTTTTTTTTCCCTTTATTTTTTTCTGTTTTGAATTTCAAGGAATGTTAAGTCATTAGAGCTATGAAATCCAACCCATGTAAATTTAATCTTCTCAAGTCAGATGACCAAGAAGAATATGTAAGTTAGTGACTTCAGTCATTGTTATTATATAATTCATGCCTTAATGGTGATCCCCCCCTCTTAAGTTCCCTCGGGTGCCCTTCTCCTTTTGTTTTAGTTTGAGAGAGAGATGATTTGATTAGAATTGCTGTCATGGCGCCTCACCTTCGAATTTGGAGAATCAGTATCTGAGATACGAGTGACATTTGTTCCAGTGCAAGTATGACGGTGAAGTAGGTTTCTATTGAACTTCAATTGTATTGTTTCTTTAAAGATGAAGAATCAACATGCCCCTTGAGCTTTTTCGTGATGATTAATTTTAAACTTTTTTAGTATTTATATATATGATTGTTAAGAGTCCGAGTCAATTGAGAAAATTTCAGTTGAGAAATTAAATTAAAATTGATAATTAAGCATTTGGTTGAGAAATTTAATTATATAAATTCTTAAAGTATATGTTTTTTCCTACTTTTTTATGCAAACTGCACAAAGAGGAAGCCATTCTTTGCTTGAAAAACCTCGTAGTTACTTCCAAACAAGTTAACCTCCTATTTTTCCAACTCTATCTATCGTCTCCAACTCCTAACTCACTTGATTCAACCCAAAATGGTAACAATAGTAAAATAACTCTTTATGGATGTATACTTGATCCCATTCATTTTTTTTTTCATTTGCAAAAACTAATGTTCATCTACTAATCACCCATTTTCCATTTGAATTCATGATTTGCACCCATCCGACTCTTTACATTTAAAATAAATGGCTTAATTACTATCATTATCAAACCTTTTGTATTTTGGCACTATCAATATTTAATACTTTGGTTTCAAAATTATCAGATTTAGTCCCTACACCAATATCACTAAAAAAGTATGCAATTATGTATTGATAATTCAGAACAGTTACAAATTAAGTTTAAGAAATTCAAGTACTAGTGTTAAATACATCAAAATACCAGAAGATAAACTGCTACAGTAATCAAGGGAAGATAGGCAACCAACTTTTTCTTCCCAGGAAGATTTATATGATTCCATAATGAATATATCACTCATTACATGTTGCCACAAGTCTACTATCAATTCTTTTTTTTTTTTTGCGTATTTTTTCCATACATATTAGTTTCTAAGCATATGGAAATGCAAAACATCCTCTAATATATTCCTAGCATTGTTGCTTACCGAAACTCTGCAATCTCAAACACTCTTGCAGTTCCATCAATTGAAGCCGAAACAAGGAAATCCTGATTAGCAGTGATGGAGAGAGACTGAATGGCACTAGCATGGCCACTGAAAGTTCTTATGCAATCGCCAGAAAGACTATCCCATAATCTTACTTTCCCATCTAAACATCCTGTAGCTAGGTATCTAGATGTACCCAGCCATGTCAAGCATGAAACCCCATCCTGCCCACAAGTGACAAGTTCCTCTTTTTAGAAAGAAGATGAAATTTTATTGACATGGTTACACCAAAATACAAATAAACACAACTCAAATTGTTGTTCTTTTAGGTTGAGTTCTAATAAGTTGAGCATCATTTTCCAGGATTTATGCCTTATTCCTCCTTTAGCTTAATGCCTTCTCCCTTAATTGTTTTTGATCATTCAAAGCAGAGCAGAAATGAACTAATCAGCCACTAATTTGAAACTTGGGGTTCTTTTTTAAGTATAGAATCTCCACAATAAGACTGCTTATTCTCAAAATTTTAAACAAATGCCGTAGTTTTTCCATTTAATTTTCAAGCCACCATGCATACCATGTTTGCCTGCATCAATTAATCAATAAGAAAGCAGAAGTAATATAACACTGGAATAAAACAGGGCGGACCTCATGGTCACATGTGGAGCGAGCTGATGAATGCTGCAGATCCCAGATGATAAGCTTCTGATCCATACTCCCAGTAGCAGCCCAAGGGGTGCTGCCACACCAGATAACAAGGCAAATCCAAAGTTAAATTGAACATTCAAAAAGTCTTTGACCCACTAGTTTGTTTCCCCAATTTCTTTCCAGGGGTGGCAGCGCAGGAGCAGAAGGGGGAAGGGGAAGAAGAGGTTGGCAATACAGGTTTTCATTGCTTTCCCTCTTTGCAATTTACATAACCATAAGTAAATAACAAGCATAAAATAATAGTTGCTTAGAGTTGCAAAAGATCATTTTAAAACTAATCTTTTAAGAGCATGCACACGCACACAGCTTTTGAGTCTACCTTGGTGCAAGCGCAACACACTCAATGGAATCTGAGTGAGAAACAAGAGAACTAACCACCTGTGGATGACAAGAAGCAAGTTTATAAACAATAATAGATTAGCAATCAGAACCTTTCCACTTGATCAAATTGTACTATTAAAATTGTATCAAGTAGTAATTTACTAAGTTCCCCCATGTGATTCCAACAAGTAATCCACAATAAAGACCATAAGTACAAAATTTACATCCAAACATCACAAGGAACATTGAAATATCAACATCAACAAGAAGGGTATAACCCAAATGCTCTTAGACATACAAGAATCATTCTATCCCAAGGTCCTTAGCTGTTAACCTACAGCTGTTAAGCTACAAGGTTAAAAAAGAAAAACCTACACTAGCATACATGCAAGCCCAAGAATAGACATCAACTACACTGCAATCTACATATAAAGATTTGAACCAAGCACTAGCTCAGGCCTACCTCACCAGCTAGACTCTTGTTAGCTGAGATAGAACTTTCAAGCTGGGAGCACCTAAGGGCACAAAGCAGCCACAAGTCCGACCTATCATTAACTGTGTAATTCATTCTATGATGGTATTTTACCATAACTTCTCACTATAACTAGAAAGATTCAACAGTTTACTGTTATGAAAGTACAAACCAATTACTCAGAAAAGAGACCCGAAAAGTTAAAAGGAAAGCACACACAGGGAATACAACCTAAAAGCTGAAAAATTCCAAGACAATGACCAAGACACAATACTCTCAAGGAAGAAAACTTGATCACATAGACAAAGTCAGTCAAAATAAAAAGGGATACTAAATGCAGCAAGAAACAAACCCTTCCATTTGTTATGTTCACAATGTGGACAGAACTGTCTTGTGAACCAGTAATGGCAAGAGTAGAATCTGAGCTTAGAACCAAGCATGTCAATCCTTCCGTGTGATAAGGATGACCTACACAGCAGAAAACATTAGTCAGAAATGTGAAAAAAAAATCTGACAAGAAAAGTCATATTTTTTAAAAATAACAGAAATATTCCAAAAGGAAAAGTTAAGGTAAAAAAGCATCTGAAAACCAAGAAACAACTGGTGACATCGTAATTAGTTTCAATACCAAGTTTACCTTTATCAAACTTCATATGACATATGCACATTATACACAAGAAACACAGATGGCATCGCTAAGTTAATATTACAATATAGAAAAAAGAAGATTTCCCTGAATTTTATTTACAATAATTATCTCTTAGTGTTCCATTGAAATTTGGAACATCTTGGCTGCAATTATTTTCTTGGACAAAATTATTCACCCACCCCCCAAAAACCTGCCACCGGCTGTTGGCATTAAGCAATATTTATTCTTATGTCTCAACGCATTAGTCCTATTAGGGATTTGTGTAAGGACCCCGTTAGTCAATCATAACCAAGCAGTCAAAGGCACATTATTCCTAAACTACCTTGCCTCCTCTGCTACACCATCTCTCACCAAGCTCCCCTGTTGCCTTCCTTCTTTCTCGAGCTTAGCAGAATCTACTAAATAGAGAACGACATTCACTGCCAATGGAGCTAGAAGCATGGAATACCGATTCCAATCTTTACTATTCAAAGAAGTGCTAGCTAGGAAATTTAATTAGGAATTCCCGGTTAAATAATTCAACAAGGCAACCATGGCGGTTAATAAGAGGGCTGGAAAAAAATGGAAAATCAAAAAATAGGTTAACTAAACCACCGGTTTAGGTTTAGGTTTTTATTTTTTGGTTTTCGAATTTTAGTTCAAAAGGCAATCAGATTTCATTTAACTGATCCGTGTACATGCATAAAGTTTTTCTCAGTAAATCTTTCTCCCCAGAACTCTTAATTAGATAATATTCTAGTTCAATGTATATATATATGCCTTTTAACCTTATATATGTATATGTATATATGTTTGTTTATTTACCCTTTTTAACTTTATATTCACTTAGAAATATGACTTATATCACAGACTATTTACTTTAGCTGTAAAAATGCAGCGATGTAGTGTGAATATTGCCTAATATCAAGGGGGAGGAGACTTGAGTAATTTGCTCTATTTCTTTATTTCTCCATCTCATCAACCAAATTTGCTTTGATAATTAAGTTGGCTTTGTGTTACACTGGTTAGTTGTTGCAATCTCATCAATTTGTTGATTCATTGGATCTTCCAGTGGACCAACTAAAAGAAAAGAATAGCCAACTAAGGGGAAAATATAATCAAACTTTGAAATAGTTAGACTAAGAAAGCAAACAAAGCAACAAGAATTGATTAATGAAAATAGAAACATATCAATAACATTTTCAAATAGGGAATAGACAACTTTAGCACAGGAGGTTTAAAATCTCATTGTATTCCAGCAAGTTTGCAGGTTCTAGAAACACAAAATAAGCATCTCGTTTGCATAAGGTCTAACATTTCATCCTAAGTTCATGATTAGAAGCCTCCTTGAAATTTCAGAATTTTAATATAATCAAACGAAAAATAAGTTAAAAACAAGATTAAAACTTTAACTTGGAATTCAAAGAGAGAGATCTTCAGGACGAAGAATAAAAAATGTACCTAAATAACAAAGCAAAAGGCCAACACGATAACTAATATTACTGTAAGACAAACCAAGCTCAGCTCAGGGTTGACTTAGCTCTTAAATTACTTGATTGAAATTATTGACTAACTAATGAACCTATCTTGAACAAAACTTTTTAAAGTCTATTATTTTAACGAAACCAATTAGATCCAACAATCAGTAAGAAATATACTTATTAGAAAACATACTTCAAAAATGTGGCTAAATCATTTTAGGATAATCCTGTATATATAGTGTTGCAGACGGAAAAAGTCCAAAAATCAAAGAATCTTAGTAACTTCAATGACGATTTTATGAGAGATCGAGAGCAAGGATAGGCACATGGCTATTGCCAATACACAATGACACTAACATCAGAAATTTGTTCTCACAAAAGCTTTCTACTACATTCAGCAAAAACCTCCCAATTTAAACATTAAATACACTGATGGATAGGATTTTAACAATTCTTTCCATTTTGAGGTAGCACAGCCCCACCTCATTTTGGATCCCACAAGAGTTATGTTATGTCCAGCCTTGCACCTTTTACCCAGTTATATTTAAGTAACATGCAGCAGCCAAGTCAAGCTGCAACTCTTCTTCCTATTCTAGCACAATTATAGTTCCCATTAGCAAATTTGGAAAGCATTTCTTGAGGAGATGTGACATCATGAATTTGGTTTAAGACTTTGAAATTTATTGTTCTACATCCTTTTCAAAAAATTTTAGGAAGAAAAGGACATCTATGTAAAATCCAGACCTTCAAAAGGGAAAACAGAATATTTCAAACTCAGATATGATAATAAGCAGATATTTTTAATGTGAACAGGATTTTGATTTGAAGCTTGAAATTCCTATATGCTTTGCTTCTTTTAACACTTCAACTACATAAATCAAAAACAGAAAAGTATGCAAGCTGGATCAAAATATTACCTCGAACAACATGAATATTTTCTCCACTCCTTGGATTCCATATTCTCAAGGTTGCATCATCAGAACCAGTGCAGATTGTTTTGCCTTAAGAAGTCATCAGATGTCAAGTAAATAAGAGAGGAGTGGATCAAATTTGGGCTGAAAAGAAAGTCCAGCCAAGATAACAGCAATAAATCACCAAAAGAAAGTAGTTGCATACCGTCAGGGGTAAAATCACCGCAAGTCACACTACTGCCATGTCCAGAGAACATATTAAGAAAGGCACCTTTATCAGCATTCCACATCCAAGCATTAGAGTCCTCGGAACCAGCCAAGACCAGATGCCCTCTAGGATGCCATCTGACCCACTGAGGAAAAGCATAGTCGATACATAATATATGCCTAACAAAAAATTTGATAAAGCAAAGTGCTACTAAGTACACTTCACAAGCCCACCTCAATTCCCCCTCCAGGATTATCAAATTCATATTTCAAGGTTCCAGATGAAGCATCCCAAATTCGAACAACTCCATCCAATCCAGAAGATGCAAGTAGCAGGCCATCAGTACTAAAGGCTAAACTAGAAACAGAATCTTTGTGACCTGTACAAGAATTTCCAAAATGTTGGGTTGAATAACAAGCAAAGGAACAAAAGGAGCAGAAAGTTGCTTTGGCTGGACTGGAAGGCATTGATAATTTGATACAAGTAATCATGATCAAGGAAAATAGAAAGGACAAAAATGATTAAACCTTGAAGCTCAGACGCCCAATCTCCTAAACCAATTTTCCAAAGAAACCCTTTATCATCCCCACCCCCAGTTGCCACTAGTTGAGGATCAGTTGGACTGCAGGCAACAGTATAGAGCTCATCTGTGCAGAAAAGGGAAGATACTTAATGACTTTCAGTAGCAGCAAAGTGAACATTGTGGCATATTTGAAGCCACAAAATACACCAATTTAATTTGAGAAAATATACTAAAATATCAATAATCTGGAATGCATGAGAACTAATGATCTATGTCCATTTTACAATCTCAACATCAGATGCCTTGACGCCCAGAGAAAAATAAGACAAAATTCGAAATTTGGAAAAGAAAAAGGCGAATAACAGATCACACTCTTGTACACCACAAGAATGATATTTTCTCAAAAAAAGAAGAAAAAAATATAACCATAAAAATACAAGGATTGATTACGAATACACTTGAAGAAGTCCAATTTCAAAGAAATCAACAAGCATAAAAGTTAAAGACCTAGATATTGAACAAGAAGACATACCTGATTCAAGCTCAAGAAAAGCTACTTCATTGAATGCTATGTTTTGATCATTAAATTTGTTCACACTTCACACACACACACTCTTTAAGTTTAGCGCAAACATTTTAGCAAAATTGTTCCTCTTTAATTCGAATATTCAACTAAAAGAATAACTTTAATTTATTGCAGACCGCAAATGGAGAGAACAGATGGAAATTGTTTAACAAAACAATTGAGTAAGTCCTGCAACTTACCAGTATGACCAGTGAAAATGTGCACTGAATCATCAATTCCATCTGGAAAAGCCAAAAAGAAATGCAGAAAAACAAACTTGTTTACTATTATTTAGATTGTCAACATCAGGTTCTAATAAGCTAAAACCAATCAAATAACATAAAATACTCAAATTGAATTGGAACAAATTGCTAACCATCACTTTCACCATCAGAGCCAGCGTCATCGTCCGCATCAGTAAGATCTGTTTGGAGGAAAAGGAAATTATGCCAGCAGAAAATGGGGTAGAAATGGAGGAACAAGTATTCAAGAGAAAAATAGGACCTTCATCGTCGATGGTAACTTCGTCGACGATATCAGATTCATCGATGAAGACTTCGCCTTGATCATCGTCGTTGTCGTCGTGGGCTGAATTTCTAGTACTCATTCTGCCACCCGCTTTGTGCACCTTTACGATAGGGGAGGGGTTTATTCGGGGTTTCCGCCATATTTTATATGCACATGCTCATATTTATTTAACTTTAAATCTATACTAGACAATAAAACGCGAAGATGACAAATTTGCCCAAAAGTAAAACGACGTCGCTTTGTGGATATATTTTTTTGCCTAGGTCATTCCAAAACGGCACCGTATCATCCCTTCAACAATTGCAGTTGATCGCCTATGCCTCCACACCGTCATACTCAGTTCCATCTCCACGCCTATGCCTAGTGTCACGGGCTTGGTTTTTTGCTACTAACGACCGCGCGACATTAACAAACTCTTTCATAAGAATGCTAGTCAATCTATCTCACAAATGCTAGATATAGCTAGCAATTAAGCAAAGATGCTAAGAACACAAAGAAAAGAGAACTAGGAGAATGCTTAAGATTACTTGTATTGCACAAATGCTTGGATGATTACAAATGAACTACACAAAAAGGTATATATAGGTCTCCACCTCCTCAATGGATGGTCAAGATCAATTCTCACCTACCAAATGGATGGTCAAGATCAATTCTCACCTACCAAATGGATGGTCAAGATCAACTCCCACCTACCAAAATGTATGGCTATGATTGATTCTCACCTACCAAATAGAGGGCTATGATTAATTCTTACCTACCAAAATGGACGGTCATGATCCATTTAATCTAACGGTGTACAATGACCTTCTAGAATATTATACATGTGCGGGAAAATGTACATGTGCGGGAAATCCCGTATGAACCTTCGCGGTGTGTGACATTCTCCCCCACTCAATCTGGCGACACCCTCGTCGCATCTCCTTCTTCAAGCTTCAAGTGCCTCTTTTTAGCTTCGGCCCAATTCTTCCTCTTCTTCTCGGCCTTAGCTTGGTGTGCTTGTGCCATGGTCGGCCTCTCATGCGCACCGTTGGCAAACTTTGCAGTGCTTGGAAACTTATGACGTTCCTTGTTGAGCTCCCCACCTCTAAGCCAATTTTGGTGAGTCTTGCCCCGACTTGCCAACTCCCTCAATCTCTTGGCTTATGGGTCTTGCTCCCTCAATGAAATCTTCGGGCTTAGGGCAGTAGCCCTTGATTTCCTCCTCAAATCTCCAAACTCGGAAGGCATCATTCGATTGGCAATGGTACCAGAATTCAACCAATCCTTCCCATCCACCTCACCCTTAGGTGGAAGTCTCTTGGGCAATTCAGGCAGCATCTCTTCCATAGAGAGTTGCATGGACGATATCCGCTTGGCTTTTGGACTTGCTTCCCTTGCTAATGGCACCATGCAAGCATTGTCTTCCTTCAATATGCACATCGTGTTGGCTCCAGGAATGAGCATGATCTTGACTTGATCTAGGAACTCCATGCCCAACACGATAGCATAGTCATCCATTGGCACAACGGAGAAGTCTATAGAGTCATGCCATCCACCAAGGCTTACCTTTACTCCACGAGCAACTCCAAACGTGGCTTTGGCTTCAAAATTCACGGATTTAAGTCATCCTTTCTTGCCAGCATATTTGATACCTAGTTGATCCGCTTCTTTTACTTTGAGAAAGTTGTGGTTGACTCCCGTGTCCACCAATGCTTTCACGGTTTGTTGGCCAACTTTGACTTCCACGAACAATCGTCCCTTGCTGTCGGACTTTGGCATCTCATCATTGGCTTTCATTGCATTAAGGAGTTGTAGGGATCCCACCCTCGTCTCCTCGTATCGCTCATGCTCATCCCTTTCTTCAACTAGGGCGGATAGTTTGGCCTTCTTCGGGCATTCCCTTGCCCTATGTGGCCCATCACAAAAGAAACATTGGATAGTTGGCATACCTCCGCCTTTGTCATCCTTGATGCTCTTCCCCTTGACGTACTTATGAGAATTATCTTTGCTATGGTGGTTGTCTTCTCCACTCCTTCCATTGTCACCATTGCTTGTATGAAACTTCGGCTTATCGTTCCTCTTAAACTCAATAAGAGATTCAGCAATGGAAATAGCAGTGGCTAGGTCTTGGGCACCATGTCTCTCGATCTCTAGTTTGACCCAATGTTGCAAACCATCTATGAAAGCAAAGAGTGCTTCCTTGTCGGGATAATCGGGGATCTCCAAAAGCACTTCGGAAAACTCCTTCACATAGTCCCATATGCTTCCCTCATGAGTGAGTCACCTAAGCTTGGCTCTCGCCTCATGTTCTGCATTCACCGGATAGAACTTCCTTTTCAGTTCCTTCTTAAACTCGTCCCATGTATCTATGGTACAAGTTCCTCTCTCGATGTCGCTACATCTCCTCCTCCACCATACCATTGTGGTATCCACAAGGTAGAGGGATGCATGATCGACCTTCCTTCCTTCATCAATGCCAAGTGTCTTGAAGTATTGTTCCAAGCTCCACAAGAAGTTGTCAATCTTCATCGCATTCCTCGAATCATGGTACGTCTTTGGCTTAGGAACGTCCACCCTCGAAGGAGTAGAGACTACCACGGGGTTAGCAACACATCCCCCTTGCGCAATGGCTCTCTTGCAAAGGATTAACTCATCCTTTGCATCGCCAAGCTCCGCTACAACTTTTACAATCTCCTCTTTGAGCCCCACAATCTCGACACGAATGGACTCATCCAAGGCCTTTACTTGGTCTAAACATGTTGTCATGGCAATGTTCAGGGCACCTTGCATCTCCCCTTGGAGCTCATCTCTCCCAGTTTCGAGCTCTATGAAGCGTTGGTCTGCGTCCTCAAACTTCTCTTGCCCCTCAACGACAGCAAGCTTCACTCTAGTGAGTCTTGCATTCATGTCTACCAAGGCATCTCTCGACCTTGATCTCCCCTTTCTTGATTGTTGGCTCTCCTCGGTTGCCATCTTCGTGATTTCACTTGATCTCGCCATCTTTGCTTGAACCTTAAGCTCTGATACCAACTGTCACGAGTTTGGTTTTTTGCTACCAACAACCGCGCGACACTAGCAAACTCCTTCATAAGAATGTTAGTCAGCCTTTCCCACGAATGCTAGATATAGCTAGCAAGTAAGCAAAGATGCTAAGAACACCAAAAAAAAAAAAAAAAAGAGAACTAGGAGAATGCTTAAGATTGCTTGTATTGCACAAATGCTTAGATGATTACAAATGAACTACACAAAGGTATATATAGGTCTCCACCTCCTCAATGGATGACCAAGATCAATTCCCACCTACCAAATGGATGGTCAAGATCAATTCTCACATACCAAAATATATGGCTAGAATTGATTCCCACATACCAAATGGAGGGCTAGGATTAATTCTTACCTACCAAAATGGACGGTCATGATCCATTTAATCTAACGTCGTATAATGACTTTCTAGAATATTATACATGTGTGGAAAAATGTATATGTGCGGAAAATCCCGTATGAATTTTCACGGTGAGTGACACTAGCCACCTCAGACTCGTCTCTACCACAATTCCCCGTCCTACCATTTAATCTAACGTCGTATAATGACTTTCTAGAATATTATACATGTGTGGAAAAATGTATATGTGCGGAAAATCCCGTATGAATTTTCGCGGTGAGTGACACTAGCCACCTCAGACTCATCTCTACCACAATTCCCCGCCCTACCATTGCCCCACCTCAGGAAAAAACGATATCGTCGAGTATTAAAGGTTTGCGTGCCAGCGCCGTTTGGTCGACAAGAAAATCAATCAAATTGGAACAGAAAAATACAAAAATTAAAAGTCTAAAAAGAACAAAATTTGAAAACCATGGAGAAGCCAATAAAACAATTGATTTGTTCAGATTTTACATCAAAAAAAAAACGTAATAAACTCTGCATCCAATTTCTAAAGTCAAAAGTGGCTTATTTCAGCTAGGTATGTGTTCAATGGTTGGAATTTAAGAAGAAAAAGGAGTAGGATGTGGAGTGAAGGTCCTAGGTTGAAAAAGTAGAAGAAGAAGAGCGGAGATCCGAATTTTTCTCTTTGAAAATTTCGGTCAACTAAAATAAGAAAGGCATAATGAAAAAGTTAGCCTCTAAATATTTGGTTTAAATGGAAGATTAGTTGCATGGTGGACAAGTGTCTCACATGCCAGCAAGGTTTAAGCTAATTAAAAAAATTAATGGAATATAATTTTAATAAAAAATTTAAACTGTTTGTGCATGTGGGCTGGCTGAGTCTACTATGGGCCAATCTCGAATTCGGCTCATCTCTCAAATTAGCCCATTAAATTATTTTGATTATAACAAATTCATCTTTTAAAATTTTTGACAGTTATTAAATAAGAACTAATGTATATTAGGACAACAGTTTCTTAGATCCATTTCATAATTTCTTTTACGCACTAAATCAGTGATAGTGTTAAAAAAATGATTAGAATTATTTTACTTATATAGTATTCAATTTATAAATAAAATCATGAATTTAGCTAACAATTTATTAATATTGTTAGAATTTCTTAATATAATTCATGCAAAATAATACATTTGTAAAATATTAAAAGGGAAGGAAGAAATATTTCATACTACTTAATTATTTAATATTTTCATTTTTGGATTTTGGATTTAGACCATGAATGAAAACAAAAAACAATTATATTTAATTAAAAATTTTCTAATCCTAAAATAAAATTATAAAAAAGCGCACTTCACAGAAACCCATGAAATATGATAAATTCAAGAACATTAGAAAAAATTATATGTCTTTATCTGAACATTCATTAAATAATTAAAAACATACCAAAATTACATTTTATTGCCCCTTTATATATATATATATATATATATATATATATATATATATATATATATATATATATATATTAAAAACAAGGCTTTAAATTTTCATTTTTTAAATTAAATTTATGAATTTTTTATTTTATTAAAATTTCACTTTTTAATTATATTCTTTTTGTTTATATTAGACCCTTCAATTTGAATTTTTATCTATATTAAAATCTTTAATTTTGGATTTTGGATTTATATTTAGTCAATAAAAACTTAATTTAATAAAATAATAATTAAAATTTAATTTTGAGTAATAAAAAAAGTTTATAAATTTTCATTTAATAGATAAAATGTAAATAATTTAAGGATTAAAATGCATAACTTCTTTTTTCTTAAAATATATATGAAAAGGAGAATCCAATGGGCCCATATTGGCCCAACAGCCATCTACTCCAGTCGGACTTCTATTCATGAAAATCCATCAAGTTGATATTTGAAGTATTGTCATCAACGCTCAGACTAACAAAATCAAATCAAAACTAACACAATTTGATTTATTTAATTTAGTTTTTTCAATTTAATTTAGATTGAAATATTTGAAAATATTAATTTGTTTAGTTTATTTATGATATAATAATTTGGACCCTATGGTTCAATTCAAACCAAGCTCATAATTAATATTAGTCGAAGACTGTTCTAATGGGTTGTCATTTGATGATTTATTAAAGTTGGTTGGAAATCACTCTAGTGAATGCAATGAATTTCCAACATTGCACTCCTAACAAAATCTATAAAAGAAACGGTGTCGTCAACTCACTTTTTTACTAACAATGTGAACAAAACGACATCGTAACCATTTTATTGAGCTGACTCACGTTAAAATTACGTTTATGTCTTTATTTGGCAGGTTGGCAGGTGCAACAAAATTGTTTCTACAACTGTCCGTCACTTTATTAGGTGGTTGTTTATTATGCTCTAATGTCATTTTTGTTGCTTATGGTGTGGGTCACTCAACATATTGAGCCCACAATCAATTAATTTTTTTTAAAAAATTATATGGCTAAAAATGTCATTAACGTTCCTATATTTTGGCCACTTACAGTAACCTTATGTCTCTATAAATAGGCACATTACATTATTTCCTTGCATTGCAACGCATAAGTAGTATTAGTAAAGTGCAAGTCGATAAAAAGTTTCCTTCGAGTAGCGAGAGAGTTGAGTATTTTTGAATTTTTTTTAAAATAAATTTAAAACAAGAAAGAATTTCCCATTTGAAAATGTTTCAAAAAATTATTTGTAAAGATCGGATGTCCTAACCACCCAACAACTATTCCATCCTCGTTGTCTATTGAACCAATCATCACAAACCTCTTTTTTTTTTCTTTTCTATTGCAATTTCTGAATTATTATATGATGATTTTTAAACTTTCCATATACATAGAAATAGAATATAGAAATAGATACTTCATTTTTTTTTTGTTTTTGATCCAAACAAGACAACTATAGATTATTCTAATTGATAATATTAATTTGATTCCCTCAAAAGCATAGATCTAATTGAAATTCAGTAAAAAAAATATTTGAGTATTACTATTTTTTTTATTTATCTTATACTATTGTATTATCTCCCGCTATTGTTCAAAAAAAAACTCTTTCTTAAACCGAATTTCACTATATGTTTTTTTTTCTTTTAAACTTCATTAATATTCATGTGTTAAATAAATTCTTTTATATTATTATGTTAATCTTATTTATTATATGTATGAATACTAATGACTCCTACATTTATCATAAATCAATTTATAGTTGAACTATTAATTTAAGATTTAACTTTCATTTTATTACTTTTTTTTAAAAGTAAAATAATGTTTCTACAATTTTTTTAACTATATCTTTTATAATGTTATATTTTATTTATTTTTGCACTTTCAAAATATTTATTCATTTTACTATTTAATTTTTTTACCTGACGCAACACGATATTTATATATTAACGTATAAATAATTATTGTAAGAAGTAAAAAAGAATAATTAATTATTTTTTTCTTTAAAGAACAGTAATGAAAAATTGTGTCACTAAATAATTATTCTACAATTATCAATTACCTCGTCTAATTACACTTATATTAAAGCCTTGTATTTAAGGCCTTATTTATGTTACGTGAGGTATGTTGTTTCTTTAATTCTGTAGGATTGGTATTAGGTAGTGCCAGGTGCGTCTCTTTGAGTTGGTGATTAGTCCAAGTGTCTAAGTGAGCTCTGGCTAGTGTATATACTTGATCATCATCTCTTTTGAGTATCTTTGGTTTTCTATAGATGTCCATCGTTGCTACACACGGCTCATAGCTTTCCTTTCTAACTTCACAGCTCATGCATGTACCACCTGATATTTGGAAACTATGTGAGGTGGTATCACCTGTCGATATTTTGTTCGGAGTTTGTAAAAAATATTTTTAAAAATATTAATTTTTAAATTTTTTTGAACTTTGAAAGTTGTTTTTATAAAGAAATAAATATTTTTAAAAACAATTTTAAGAAAAAATATTTATTAAAAATTAGAAAATTAATTAAATAAAAAAATTAAATCTTTTTTTACCCCAACAACAATTTCACTACACTCCCTCACAGTGATTTGTTTGGTCTAAGTTTGTATTCAGCTTCCTAAGCTTTTATGCCTCAGCATCATCTCCTTTGGACAAGTTCTTAATCTTACACCTTTGTGGATTGTTGTTTGCTAGTTTATTAGTGTATTATAAATATGATGTTAGAGTATCTCTAATATTATTGTTTTTATTTTAAAAAATATTTTTAATAGAATAAAAGAGTATCTTAAAATATAGAAAATAATTTTTTTATAATTTCAATAAACTATTTATATTTTTACTAATTATTTTATTTTATCGTATATAAATTAATATTTATAAAAATAAATGACTTTTATTATAAAAAAAAGAAAAATATTTTTAGAAAAATACACCAATAAAAAGATAAAATATGTATAGAAAATGAATATGCATTAATTATAATTAGAATAAATAGTGTAGAAAATCAAACTCACTATCTACTCTAAATTTTAAAGATAAAAAGTTATTGGAGACCCATTTTATAAAACGACTCTTCAAAATAAATAGAATAGTTTAAATAAAAAGTCTATTAGAATATCTCCAACAATACTTTTTATTTTAAATAATATATTTAATAGAATAATCAACATCTTAGAATATATTTAAATATAGAGAGTAAATGTTTTTTACAAGTCTAATAGGCTTTTTATATTTTTATTTTTTATTTTACTTTATCTCATACAAAGTAATATTTATTAAAAGACAAAAATAAATGACTTTTATTATAAAGAAAGAAAAAAAATATTTTTAGAGACTCACTAATAAAAAAGATAAAATATATTTAAAAAGTGAAGATGCATTAATTATAATTAGAATATGTAATGAATTTTGACACTTTATGTAACATCCATAATTATTGTAATGCCCGTCAATTTAGGTTTGGATAATTAACATATTTAATGATCGTGATTAAAATTATTTGAGACTAAATTTGAAAATAAAATATAATAAAAATATTTATAAGTGAATTTTTATTAAGTTATGTGTGTTAAATAAAATAAATAGAAAAGTTGGATAAGTTAATAATAATAAGATAAAAACCAATGATTTAAGTGGATATTTGGCAAAAACAAGGAGGGACCTAATAAGGTATTTACCATGAGTATAAAAATATTATTTTATTATTCTTCTTCTTCCAAATTTCAGAACCCTAGCATTCCTCTCATTCTTCCATACACAAATTCTCTTTTCTTTTACTCATTCTCTTATTCCTCTCCCCAAAAACTTAAAACAACTATAATAGTTTAAGATTTGAAAAGGTTAAGACTTCATTGTGTCAAGATTTGTACATATGAGCATATTTAATCCTTTGTGCATTTTATTTGTATTACAATAATGTTTGATGTTGAAGGAAAAGTGAACAAATAACTTGTTGTGTTTGTTGATTTTGTTAAAATTCGTCTGTAACAGTCTTGATGTATTTGACCATATTTTTTATTTTACAACTTGAATCGGGAAGAAATCAGTTGGAAATAAAATAGACACATAGATCTAAAACTCGCATGAAAAGTGTAAATACTATATCTGATTCTAAGTTGGTCTAAAAATTTCTACAAATTCTCGGATTTAAAAGTATCCAGAAAATTCTGGGTAGTTATATTTTGAACATTCTATGGTATTTTGATTAAACACATAAATCTAAAATTTTTATAAATAGTATAAATGTTATATCTGATTCTAAGTTGATCTAAAAATTTATACAATTTCTCTAATTTAAAAGTACCCAGAAAATTCTGGGTAGTTATTTTTTGAACATTCTATGGTATTTTGATTATATATTTGTTATGGAACTTGGATCGGGATAAAATCAGTTGGAAATAAAAATAGACACATAGATCTAAAAATTTTATAAAGAGTATAAATGTTATATCTGATTTTAAGTTGGTCTAAAAATTTCTACAAATTCTCTGATTTGAAAGTAGCTAGAAAATTCTGGATAGTTATTTTCTGAACATTTTATGGTATTTTGGTTATATCTTTTGTTCTATAACTTAGATTAGGTTGAAACTAGTTAGAAGTGAAATTAGACACATAGATACAAAAAGTTTTTGAAGAGTATAAATGTTAGTTATGATTTATATTGAACCTAAAACTTTATACAAAATCTCGGACCTAACAATATTCTGAAAAATACTGGACATATTTTTACTGAGCATTATACGGTTATTTGGACATAACTTTAGCTAAAAACTTCAGATTTATATGATTCTTTTTGTATATAAAAGATAAGACATTAGTCTAAAAATTCATATAATACCTTAAGGTTAAATTCGAATAAAAAATAGGTGAAAAGTGCAATCCAAAATCAGGGTAGGAATCTATCCAGAAATAAAAATTTAGTAATTTGGTATTTTAAATATTGAGTGACATATATATATATATATATATATATATATATGTTTTAATTTTGAATAATATGATAGTAGTTATATTTAAAATTCTTATTGTGTATTGACTAAATTAATATAATGTGTTGTGGTTTGAGGTTTCAAATGAGATTGAAAATATTTTATATGTATAGGGCATATAAACCGAAAATTATTATGAATATGTGAATTTTGATGAATTATGTAAACAATAAGGTGATGACATCAATTAAGCCTAATTCTCTAATTTAGGACTAGAAATGGGATAGATGGCGTGCCATTGAGGGGTTTACGGTACCGTAGAAATTTATGATGATATGAAAATTTTTTATTATAAGGACAATGTGGCTTAAGCTCGGGTAAGAGCGCTCTTGACTTGAGAAGCTTGGTTGAGCACTTATACATATAGATACAGATAGTGAGCAGGGTGGCTTAAGCTCGGGTGAGAGCGATCCTGTTTCACAACCCGCATCCAAATAGTCCGGATTTAGAATTTTAGGGCTATAAAATATAAAATATTTTAAAGAAAATAAATATGAAAAAAATCAGTTATCAGGTAAATGAAACAAGGAAATAGAATTCATAAATGAGGTATGAATGTGAATTTACCTTTGTAAATTATGACATGTATATGTGTTAAACAGTAAACCAGGTATGCAATATTCCATATTGATATATGATAAATTGATTTCTTTTTATATTGCTATAAAAATGTTTGTGATATATGGATTATTATTTATGATTATTTATATGCAAAATTGGATAATATGAACATGAAATTTTTATGATATATCATGAGTGTATGTATGAATATTTATGCACATGTGTACCACTAAGCATTAGGTTGCTTAGCGTGTGGGTGTTTTTACATACGCAGGTTCGGAGCCTATAAAGAGAAGTTGATAAAAAGAGAAGCAAGCCCATACATAGTCAAATAAAGTAAATCCACGTCAGAGAGTTGGTGTTTTACATGACATGCATTTTGTTCCTGTCCACATATCATGAGTGATGAGTATAATTATGGTTTTCAAAAGTTTTACATGTCTTTTTATATTGGGAACATGTAATTTTATTTGGATTATATGTATTTTGTAAACATCGGGATAATGAAAGCCCAAACATATGTTTAAAAATGTGGTAATGGTTTGTTAATTTTGCATATAAAATAGATTCATTAATTGAATGACATATTGCTATCATGAAAAAAAAATTAATTAACATATGAAAATATAATAATTAAAATAGAATAAACTTTAATTCAAACGAATTTTAAGGTAATAGGCATGTGACATTCTCCTATATAGTTGGGATTATTCCTAACTATATAAGAGAGTATTACATTTAGTGGTATCAGAGCCCAGGTTTAGACAATCCTAGACCTAAGTGGGCTAAAGATTTATCATGCATGCATTGCATGTCTCATGTGACTCTGACATGAGCTACTTCTCTGTCGACTTGTAGGATTATAAGAGACTATGGAAATTCAGGCGCATGAAGTTACTGAAAGCAATAGCTCTCATAATACTGGAGCACCGAACCAACCCAGTATAGCTAGTGTTCAGGGTCCGAATGTTATACCAGCCGCAGCCCAGCAGGTTCCTGGACATGTCGAGCAGGACCAAAACCTTTTGATGCAACAGATGGCTGGTTTGCTGCAACAGATCGCAAGAGTGGTACCACAACCTGCTCTTGTTCCTCCACCTCCACCACCAAAACCGAAAGTACAGATGGACAAGCTTCGTAAGTATGGAGCCACAAATTTTCTAGGTACGAAAGATGATGATCCTGCTGTAGCAGAATATTGGTTAGAAAAGACTGTAAGAGTCTTTGATGAGCTTAAGGTTTCTACTGACCAAAAGGCAAGATATGTCGTATCTCTACTCTAGGAAGATGCTTATGACTGGTCGAAGTCAGTTCCTTTGAAACCAGAGGCTCCAAAGCCTATGACATGGGAATTATTTATCATTGAGGTCAAGGAAGAATATGTTCCTCCATTTTACATAGATGAGAAAAAGAGAGAGTTTCTGAACCTTAAGCAAGGCAAGATGACAGTGACAGAGTATTAGAGAGAGTTTACTCGATTGAGTAAGTACACTTCAGAGATTATCATGAGTGAAAGAGTTAAAGTGTAGAAGATTTGAATATGGCCTCAATATAGAGATTGGGGATTTTATGACTGCACTTCAGCATGTCAACTTTACTCAACTAATTAAATCCGCGGTTAGTGTTGAAAAGAGAAAGAGAAAGAGAGCAGAAGAAGCTTTTAAACAGACAGCAACTCCAGTGGCCCAATCTATAAGCAAGAAAGGTCGATACTACCTAGGACAGTCTCATGGCAAGAGTCATAAACATAATAGGAGTTATACACAGGGTGAACTACACAGGAGGAGGCAGCCCTCCAGTGTTACATCTGTAGCCGGTAGCATACATACATAGGCTACCCGAGAGAGCGCTCCAATTTGTGGTACCTGCCACAAGAGCCATAAAGGAGAATGTTGGATGGTCACAAGTGCTTGTTTCAGATGTGGTTCTAAGAACCATATGAAAAGAGATTGCCCTTTGATGACTACTAGTGCACCTACACAGACTGCAGGATCAACTTGGGTTCAGAATCAGACTCAGACTAGAGGAGGTCGAGCAGACCTAATCATGCCACATCAGAAACAATCAATAGGCAGCAGGACTCTAGCTAGAGCTTATGCTATGAAGGCTAGAGAGGACCAAAAATCCACTGATGTGATTGTGGGTATGTTTTTTTTACATGACTCAGTTTTATGTGCTTTAATAGATCCTGGTTCTACACATTCCTATGTATGCACGAGCACACCTAGTCAAAATAATATGACGAGCCAGAATCTAGAATATGAGATTGAGGTCACAAATCCCCTAAGCCATAGTGTGATTGTTAACCGGGTATACAAAAGTTGCCCTTTGATAGTGCATGGGAAAGAATTTTTAGCAGATTTGATTGAATTGTCATTCCATGAGTTCGATGTTATCTTAGGTGTGGATTGGCTTTCTAAACATGAGGCAGTAGTGGATTGTCGATCTAAGACAGTTGTTCTTAAAACTCCAGAACTAGAAGAGGTAGTAGTGGAAGGCGAAAGGTTTCTACCACCTGGTCAAGTGATATCTATGATGAATGCTCAAAGAATGATTAGAAAGGGACATGAGGCATATTTGACTCACGTGATTGATACTAGGAAGGGAGGTCCAGATCTTAAGGATATCTATGTAGTGAATGAATTCCCAGAAGTGTTCCCAGATGACTTACCAGGGCTACCTCCCGATAGAGAGATCGAATTCTCTATAGAGCTCACTCCAGGTATAGCACCAATATCAGTTGCACCGTATAAAATGGCACCGATGGAGTTGAAAGAATTAAAGGCGCAACTGCAAGAGTTGTTAGATAAAGGTTTTTATCAAACCAAGTGTGTCTCCATGGGGTGCACCAGTATTGTTTGTAAAGAAGAAAGATGGGTCTATGAGGTCGTGCATAAATTACAGATACTTGAACAAGGTGACTATTAAGAACAGATATCCGTTACCACGAATTGATGATCTCTTTGATCAGTTGAAGGGTGCAGGAGTTTTCTTTAAGATTGATTTGAGATCAGGGTATCACCAATTAAAAATTAAGACAGAAGACATAGCTAAGACTGCATTTAGAACCAGATATGGGCATTATGAGTTTTTGGTGATTCATTCAGTTTGACAAATGCTCCAACAGCCTTTATGGACTTGATGAACCAAATCTTTAGACTACATTTGGATATGTTCGTGGTGGTTTTTATTGATGATATCTTAGTGTATTCCAAGAATAAGGAAGAACATGGTCAACATTTGAAGATAGTTTTACAGACCCTCAAGGAACAGAAGCTTTATGTCAAACTCTCAAAATGTGAGTTTTGGCTTGATGATATAGCTTTCCTTAGACACATTGTGTCAGCAAATGGCATCAGAGTTGATCCCAACAAAGTAGAGGCAGTTATGAGTTGGAAGCCTCCTTGTAATGTGACAAAAGTCAGGAGTTTCCTCGGTTTGGTCGGTTATTACAGGAGGTTTATTAAGGGATTTTCAATGATTGCTTCTCCTTTGACCAGATTACTGAGGAAAGATGTGAAATTCGAGTGGACAGAGAAATGTCAGGACAGCTTTGAGAGACTTAAGAAGATGTTGACTGAGGCTCCCGTTTTGACATAACCAGTTATTGATAAGGAATATGTCATCTATAGCGATACTTCTCACAATGGACTGGGGTGTGTACTGATGCAAGAAGGCAAGGTAGTAGCTTACGCTTCTAGACAGTTGAAGACACATGAGAAGAATTACCCCACACATGACCTTGAACTGACTACCATTGTCTTTGCTTTAAAGATATGGCGCCATTACTTGTACGGGGAAAAATGTTTTATTTACATCGACCATAAGAGTTTAAAGTATCTTCCTACCTAGAAGGAATTGAACTTAAGACAAAGAAGATGACTAGAGTTGATCAAGGATTACAATTGTGTGATAGACTACCATCCAGGTAAGGCCAATGTTGTGGCCGATGCATTAAGCTGAAAGACTTTGGCAGAATTACACATTCGTCCGAATCTCAACCAAGAAATCAAATATGCACAAAAATAAGATAACAAGTTAGCTGAGTTAGTCTCTAAGGGGGAGAGACCTGATTATACAATTAGTTCAGATAACAGTTTATACTATCAAGGTCGATTATGCGTACCTAATGTGGAAGATTTGAGACAGAGGATCTTAAAGGAAGCACATGAGACAAAACATGTCATGCACCCAGGAAGTAACAAGATGTATCATGACTTGAAGAATAAGTATTGGAGGTCAAGTATGAAAAATGACATCACAGAATTCACCACCAGGTGCTTGACATGTCAGCAAGTCAAGGCAGAACATCAGATACCTTCAGGATTGTTACAGCCAATCACGATTCCAGAATGGAAATAGGAATGAATAACCATGGATTTTGTGATTGGGTTGCCTTTGACACCAAAAAAATATGACGTTGTGTGGGTGATTATGGATAGATTAACGAAGTCAACTCATTTTTTACCCGTTAGGAGGGACTACCCATTAAGCAAGTTAGCAGAGTTATATGTAAATAAAATAGTATGGCTTCATGGAGTGTTAGTCTCCATTGTTTCAGATAGGGACCCCAGGTTTACTTCTCAGTTTTGGGGTAGTCTGCAAAGAGCTTTAGGTACCAAGCTTAATTTCAGCACAACTTTTCATTCTCAGACTGATGGACAATCAGAAAGGGTGATTTAGATTTTGGAAGACATGATGAGGAATTATGTAATAGAGTTCAAGGGAAGTTGGGACAAATACCTACCATTGATGGAGTTTGTCTACAACAAGAATTATCAGTCAAGCATTATTAGTCAAGCATTGAAATGGCTCCTTATGAGGCACTTTATGGTAGAAGGTGTCGAACACCATTGTGTTGAATAGAACTCAATGAGAAGAAGCTAGTGGGACCAGAGCTAGTGCAAGAAACAGAAGAAAAGGTGAAGATTATACAAGAAAGATTGAAGACGGCTTCAGATAGGCAAAAATCATATGCAGATCTCAAAAGGAGAGACATAGAGTACGAAGTGGGAGACAAAGTGTTTTTCAAGGTTTCCCCTTGGAAAAAGGTCATCAGATTTGGAAAGAAGGGTAAGTTAAGTCCTAGGTTTATTGGACCTTATCAGATCTTAGACAGAATTGGACCAGTTGCCTATAGAATTGCTTTACCGCCAAAGTTGAGCAAGATCCACAATGTCTTTCATGTTTCCATGCTGAGGATGTACCGATCAGATCCTTCTCATATTATTCCAACCAAGAGCTTCGAAGTAAGGCCAGATTTACCCTATGAGGAAGAACCAATAGAGATCTTGGCTTGTGAAGTCAAGGAGTTAAGGAATAATCGAGGTCCCATTAGTCAAAGTGTTATGGAGGAATCACTCAACTGAACAAGCAACATGGGAAAGCAAGAAAGTGATGAAAATATCCCTAGTTGTTTTCAACATAAACAATCAGGTAAATTTCAAGGACAAAATTTCTTAAGGGGGAGAGAAATGTAACGCTCGTCAATTTAGGCTTGGATAATTAACATATTTAATGATCGTGATTAAAATTATTTGATACTAAATTTGGAAATAAAATATAATAAAATTATTTATAAGAGAGTTTTTATTAAGTTATGTGTGTTAAATAAAATAAAGAGAAAAGTTGGTAAGTTAATAATAATAAGATAAAAACAAAGGATTTAAATGGATATTTAGCAAAAAAAAAGAGAGACCTAATAGGGTATTTACCATAAGTATAAAAATATTATTTTCTTCTTATTCTTCCAAATTTCAGAACCCTAGCCTTCCTCCCATTCTTCCATACACAAATTCTCTCTTCTTTCACCCATTTTCTTCTTCCTCTTCTTCCTCTTCATCTCCCCAAAAACTTAAAACAACTATAATAGTTTAAGGATTGAAGAGGTTAAGACTTCATTGTGTCCATATTTGTACATATGAGCATATTTAATCCTTTGTACATTTTATTTGCATTACAATAATGTTTGATGTTGAAGAAAGAGTGAACAAATAACTTATTGTGTTTGTTGATTTTGTTAAAATTCATCTGGAACAGTCTTGATGTATGTGACCATATCTTTTATTCTGGAACTTTGATAGGGAAGAAATTAGTTGAAAATGAAAATAGACACATAGAACTAAAACTTTTATAAGTAACGTAAATGCTATATTTGATTCTAAGTTGGTGTAAAAATTTCTACAAATTCTAGGATTTAAAAGTACCCAGAAAATTCTGGGTAGTTATATTTTTAACATTCTATGGTATTTGGATTATATCTTTTGTTGTGGAACTTGGATCGGGATGAAATCAGTTGAAAATAAAAATAGATACATAAATCTAAAACTTTTATAAAAAGTATAAATATTATATCTGATTCTAAGTTGGTTTAAAAATTTCTACAAATTCTCTAATTTGAAAGTACCCAGAAAATTTTGGGTAGTTAGTTTTTGAATATTATATGGTATTTTGATTATATCTTTTATTCTGGAACTTGGATCGGGATGAAATCAATTAAAAATGAAAATAGACACATAAAGATAAAACTTTTATACAGAGTATAAATGCTATATCAGATTCTAAGTTGGTCTAAATAATTCTACAAATTATCTGATTTGAAAGTACCTAGAAAATTCTGGATAGTTATTTTCTGAATATTCTATTGTATTTTGGTTATATCTTTTGTTCTGAAACTTAGATCGGGATGAAACTAGTTAGAAATGAAATTAGACACATAGATACAAAAATCTTATGAGAGTATAAATGTTAGTTATGATTTATATTGGACCTAAAAGTTGATACAAAATCTCGGACCTAATAATATTCTAAAAAATACTGAACATATGTTTACTGAGTACTATACGGTTATTTGGACATAACGTTAGCTAGAAAATTCAGATTTATATGATTCATTTTGTATATGAAAGATAAGACATTAATCTAAAAATTCATATAATACCATAAGGTCAAATTCGAATACAAAATAGGTGAAAGGTGCAATCCAAAATCAGGGCAGGAATCTGTTCAGAAATAAAACTTTAATAATTTGGTATTTTAAATATTGGGTAACATATATATATATATATATATATATATATATATATATATATATATATATATGTGTGTTTTAATTTTGAATAATATGATAGTAGTTATATTTAAAATTATTATTGTGTATTGACTAAATTAATATGATGTGTTGTGATTTGAGATTTCAAATGAGATTGAGAAATTTTTATATGTATAGTAAACCGAAAATTATTATGAATATGTGAATTTTGATGAATTATGTAAACAATAAGATGATGACATCAATTACATCTAATTTTCTAATTTAGGACTATAAATAGGATAGATGACATGTCATTGAGGGATTTACGATACCGTAAAAATTTATGATAATATGAAAAATTTTATTATAAGGACAAGGTGACTTAAGTTCAAGTGAGAGCGCCCTTGATCCTAAATGCATGCAATTATTTATTTTACTCAGTCAAGATGGCTTAAGCTCGGGTGAGAGAGCTATTGACTTGAGAAGCTCGGTTGAGCACTTATACATGCAAATATAAATAGTGACCAGGGTGGCTTAAGCTCGGGTGATAGTGCTCCTATTTTACAACCCGCATCCAAATGGTTGGCAAACTATCTGGAAAGTGCCACTGTGACTCCCTTGCGAGCCATCTCAAATAGGAAGAGTTCTGACTTCCTAATAGTTCCATTACTTTCTCCCCTAGCAAAAATGTTATAGGTTAGGAACCTATGGAAATACCTGTGTACTGGGGTCCTGAGATGTGTGCTCTTAGTTTTCTTAACATCCCAGCTGCAACCGGTGCCAAAATGTGTCCAGGCTGGAGGAGCAAAGAATTCTACCTCAGTCTCATTTAGAATGCCATCAGATGGTAGGTTGAACAATTCTCCAAATGCGATGGCGCTGAGGGTGTTAGGATTATTGCAGAGTTGGAATTTCACCACTCTAGTAGGTGAAACCTGCAATGTGCTGAGAAATTCCAGCGTTGGCTCCCTTAGAGTCGGCTGATGAATTTCAACAAACTCTTTGAGATGACAGGCTTGTAGTTGCTCTGTCATGGCCATCTCAAGCCCGAGACTACGGACTGTCTGCCAATCGAAGGACCTTGAAGATAAAAAAGGTCTCTTCTTCAAAGTTGCATACAGATGATGACAATTCTCCGGAATGCGGTTCATGAGGTAATCTGAATACCTCTTAGGTGCATGAGACTTCTTTCTCTTTCCCTTAAATGAAGCAGACTCCATATTTGAAGAAATTTGTTGTTGAGGGAGTTAAAAATAATTTTGACAGAAAATTTGATGTAAAACCCTAGAAATGTATGATTTCTGCTGAAGTTTCGAACTTTTGGTGGTATTTATAGTGAAATTTCAAGTCTTTGGGGTCGGAATCTTCAATGTCTTAATGAATGAGAGTAAATGAAAGCAGTTTTGGGAGATGAGGAGTTGAAATGAAGGTTGTAACCAGTTGTTCTCTTATATACTCGATACATTCACGGGCGTGACTTATGGTTTCATGGGCGTGAATGGTCGTGTTCACAGTTTGCTGAAGGAGTGTTTCACCCATGAATAAAGGCGTGAATATGTTCACGGGCGTGATGTTTGAACATCACGGGCATGAATGATCATCGGTCACGGGGGTGCATAAATGGTCACGGGCGTGAACTGTTGAATTTTACTATTTATGCCCGTGAAGCAAGCCGTGACACAAGGCGTGAAAGCTTCTGTGAGTTTTTGGGGTGTAACTGTTCACGGGAGTGAAAATGCGTCACAGGCGTGAAAGTCCATTTTCACGGGCGTGACTCAAGCCGTGAAAATAAGTTTCACCACTTGAAGTTGTGCATCATGTCGTGAACCAAAGTCGTGAACGACACTGCCTCTTTGGGCTACTTAAGTCACGGGCGTGAGTATATGTCACGGGCGTGACTCCCCTAAGATTTTCATCAAATTGAAATTAAGTTCTTCAACAAGACTAAATCGTTTCAACAAAGATTCTACTTCTTAAAATATGAATTCTCATCAAAATTTCTATCTTATAACTTGTGATATGATTTAAGATCAACAATTATATTTTTTGCTATCACAAGGTTAATCCATCAATCATACCAAGTTCTCTTCTAATGAAATTAAATCTTTCCTCATTTAGATACTTAGTAAAAATATCTATTAATTGATTTTCTGTGCTTATAAATTTTAATTCAACATCTCCATATTGAATATGATCTCTAATAAAGTGGTGTCTAATGTCAATATGTTTGCTTCTAGAGTGTTGAATAGGATTCTTTGAAAGATTTATAGCACTAGTGTTGTCACATTTTATAGGTATATGGTTCATCTCATGACCACAGTCCTTAAGTTGTTGTTTCATCCAAAGAATTTGTGTACAACAGCATCCAACTGCTACATATTCAGCTTCATCAGTTGAGAGAGCAACTAAAACTTGTTTCTTGCTAAACCAAGAAACCAAACATTCTCCAATGAAGTGACAAGTACCTGAAGTACTTTTCCTATCCAAAAGACTACTAGCATAATCTGCATCTGAATATCCTATAATATAAAAAGATGAATTCCTAGGATACCATAAACCTAGATGCAATGATCCATGTAAATATCTTAAAATCCTTTTTACAGCATTTAAATGAGATTCTTTAGGTCTTGATTGAAATCATGCACATAAGCAAACACTATATATAATATCGGGTCTAGAAGCAGTAAGATATAAAAGTGATCCGATCATACCTCTATAAAGCTTTTCATTAATGCTCTTACCCTTTTCATCTTTATCCAATTTTGCTGATGTGCTCATAGGAGTCTTGGCATTTTTGCATCCTTCCATACCAAATTTCTTGATTAAATCTTTGGCATATTTGAATTGGTTGATGAATATGCCCTCATTGCTTTGCTTTATTTGTAGACCAAGGAAATACTTAAGTTATCCCATCATGCTCATTTCAAATTCCCTAGTCATGCACTTAGCAAATTCTTGACAAAGCAGCTCATTAGTAGAACCAAATATTATATCATCAACATAAATTTGAACAATTAGTATATCATGCTTATGCTTTTTGATGAATAGTGTAGTTTCAACATTTCCCTTTGTAAAGTTATTTTCTAGTAAAAAAGAACTTAGTCTTTCATACCAAGCTCTTGGAGCATGTTTTAAACCATACAAAGCTTTTGAAAGTTTAAAAACATGATTTGGCAAATCATAACTTTCAAAACCTAGTGGTTGTTCTACATGCACTTTTTCACCTATATAACCATTTAGAAATGCACTTTTCATATCCATTTGAAAGAGTTTGAAAGTCATGTGACATGCATATGCTAAGAATATTCTTATAGCTTCTAATCTAGCTACAGGAGCATATGTTTCATCATAATCTATACCTTCTTCCTGATTATATCCTTTTGCAACTAGTCTTGCTTTATTCCTAGTTATTAACCCTTGTTCATCTAATTTGTTTATAAATACCCATTTGCTACCTATGATTTGATGATCCTTGGGTCTAGGTACTAGATTCAATACCTTATTTCTCTCAAATTGATTGAGTTCCTCTTGCATGGCAATCACCCAACTTTCATCATTAAGAGTCTCATCAATATTTTTAGGCTCAATTTGTGAAATAAAAGCAATGTCAAAGACTAAATGCTTGAAATGAGATCTAGTACTTACTCCCCTTGATAGATCACCAATTATTTGCTCTTTTGGATGATCTTTCGTCATTCTCCATTCTTTTGGAAGTTCTTGCTCCATTTGTTCTTGATTTTGAGGTGGTAAATTTTCTTGATCGTTTTCTTCTTTTCCATTTTCAATGACAAGTTTTTCCATATTACCTACAACATCATCAAGAGCACTACCTTTCACAAGATCAAGTCTACTAAATTCATTAAAAACAACATGCATGGATTCTTCAACCGTTAATGATCTTTTATTAAATACTCTGTATGCTTTGCTGGTTGTAGAGTATCCTAAAAAAATACCTTCATCAGACTTAGAAGCAAATTTTCCAAGATTGTCCTTGGTGTTCAATATAAAACACTTGCATCCAAATACTCTAAAGTATGATATCAAGGGCTTTCTTCCATTCCATAGCTCAAATGAGGTTTTGTTTAAAATAGGTCTTTTGAAAACTTGATTTGAAATATAACATGCAGTGTTTGTGGCCTCTACCCAAAAATAAGTTGGTAAATCATATTCATTAAGCATTGTTCTAGCCATTTCAATTAATGTTCGATTTTTCCTTTCAACTACCCCATTTTGTTGAGGTGCCCTAGGAGATGAGAAATTATGTGAAATTCCATGTTTAAGACAAAAGCTTTCAAAGTTTTCATTTTCAAATTCTTTCCCATGATCACTCCTTATTTTTGAAATGCAGTAACCTTTTTCATTTTGAATTCTTTTAGCAAAGTTTTTGAAGTTTTCAAAAGCATCACTCTTTTGAGCTAAGAAAATTACCCAAGTAAATCTAGAGTAATCATCTACGATGACAAATGCATAATGTTTTCCTCCTAAGCTAGCAATTCTAGTAGGTCCAAACAAGTCTAAATGCAGGAGTTGAAGAGGTTTTGAAGTACTTACTATGTTTTTAGCTTTGAAAGATGACTTGTGTTGTTTTCCTCTTTGACAAGGATCACATGTCCTGCCTTTTTCATATTTAACTCTTGGTAATCCTTTTACTAGCTCTCATGTACTGAGACTTTGTATTAAGTCCATGTTAGCATGACCAAGTCTTCTATGCCACAGCCAAGATTCATCACTAGTAGTCACAAGACACTTAGAGAAATTGTTAGATAGCTCATGTAAGTTTATTATGTACGTATTGATATCTCTATTTCCTTTAAATATTTCTTGACCATCAATAGAGATTACAAGACATTTATTTGAAGTAAAGATTACTTTGTTTCCTTTATCACATAATTGACTTATACTTAACAAGTTATATTTCAAGCCATCAACAAGTAAGACATCCTTAATAAAAGTAGTACCATTAACACCAATAGAACCAATGTCAATTACCTTACCCTTTGCATTGTTTCCAAAGGTAACTTTACCTCCATCAATACTTTTGATTTAATTGAAGAGTTCTTTGTCTGCTGTCATATGCCTTGAGCATCCACTGTCTACTAGCCAAACATTTTTGTTTATTGTGGACTTGAGGCATACCTATAGAATCACAAATCAAATATGATTTTTAGGTACCCAAATGAGTTTGGGTCCTTGGGGCACATGAAGGTTTCCAATGAGCCTTCCTTATCCAGCAATGTTTATTTATGTGACTCATTTTCATACAATAATTACATTGTTTAGGTCTAAACTTGCTTTTTGGTCTTATACTATGTTTAAATGCCATAATTCTATTAGACTAATTTTGAGAACAATGACATGCACATTCATGATTAATTTGCATTTTTCTAGATACATTCTTCCTATATATAAAGGCATGAATATTCTTTTTCTGTATATAAGGTTTAACATTCTTATTTCTTGGTGCAGTTCTAACATGTGTGGAGATGTTAGGTTTTTTAGACTTAACAAATATTGTTTTGTTAGAAGATGATGATGTGTCCTTAAATCCTATACCATGTCTAATTAAAGGTAATATTTGAGACACAATGAGAGTATCTAAGCTCTCTTTACCTTTATGAAATTTAGAAATAAAATTTCTAAGTTCATCAACTTCATTTTTCAAAGTATTATTTTTTATAACAAAGAAACTGTTGAGGGTCTTGATAAGTATTCATCTAATGACTTTTGAAGATATTCATTAGATGATTTAAGCTTTATGTTCTCTTTTTCTAAACCATCTATCTTATTTTTTAAATTAGAGATATTATTTCTATAGGTACTAAATTTAGTTTTATATTTCTCTAATTCTATATTTAATTCTTCTATTAGGCTTTGCTCATCATCATCATCATCACTATCACTATTACTATCATTATCACTACTATCATTATTGAAGGAATATGAGTGTAGCGATCTTACCTTATTCGAGACGTGATCCTCAATAGCCATGAAGCATAGGTTGACCTCTTCACTTTCATTATCATCTCTTTCACATGAAGAGCTTTCGTCATCCCATGTGGCTTTATGACCTTTCTCCCCATTGTCTCTTTGGTATTTGCTCTTATGCTTCTTGAGCCTTGGACATTCTGGTTTGATATGTCCTTTCTTTCCACATTCATAGCATTTTACCTCTTCCTTACTTCTATGTGTATCATTAGAAGTTTGTTTGAGGTTTCTTTGCCTGAATTTTCTGGAATTGCTCATTTTTTTCTCAATGATTCTTTTTAATCTCCTTGAAAGCATAGCGATGTCCTCATTTTCATCATCACTCATCTCTTCATCATCTTCACTTTCTTCTTGAGATTTTGAAGTAGAGGCTTTGAGTGCTAAGGGTTTTCTTTTCTCTAGCTCTGCTTCAACCTCTCTATCTCTCTTCACTACCATCTCATGTGTGAGAAGCTTGCCAATCAGCACATCAGTATTCATGATCCTCATATCTTCATTTGCTTCTTCTATGCTAGCAACTCTTGACCCATAGTCTTTAAGAGGAAGACTTATCAGGATTTTATTGTTTACATCTTCCAAACTCAGATGCTTCCCAAGTTTCCTCATTCCATTTATAATGGATAGAAGTCGGTTGGTCATGTCAGTGATTGACTCATTGGATTTCATCTTGAAGAGCTCATATTCTGAGGTTAGAAGTTGAATCTTCTTGGATTTGACTTGCTTAGTTCCCTCATGATAGTTCTCCAATGTCTTCCACATGTTATATGCTGTTGAGCAGTGTTGTATTCTCCCACATTCTTCAATAGATAATGAGCTTGATAGGATTGTCATTGCCTTCTTATTTTTTAAATTTGCTCTTCTTGGACGCTCTGTCCAATCATCTCTTGATAGGATTTCCTCTTCACCATCAGCTCCTCTTCTGGTTGGTGGTGTCCATTCTTTTCTTACACTATCCCAAACTTTAATTCCTTCACTATCCAAGTATGTCTCCATCCTAAACTTCCAATGGGCATAATTTGCTCCATCAAAGTAAGGTTTGAGACTCTGGAATCCTTCACTGGCCATATCTTACTCTTTACTAGCGCTTTTTAGGCTTCGATGCTAGACAAGACTCTAATACCAATTGTTGCCCAGATATTAAACCAAGAAGGGGGTTGAATTGGATTTTCAAAAAATTAAATTATAAGGTGCAGAAATAAAAGATTAATTTTAAGAGGGATAGAGAAATTTGACACACAAATTTATAGAGGTTCGGGTGTTAACAAACCCTACTCATCTCCCCAATCGCAATTGGGAGTTTCACTAACACACTAAGTGTTACAATGGAGTTTCATAAGCTCACTCCCAACTTTTGGTGTTTCTCACAATGGCTTACACCTAACCCAGAAATCCCTTGTGTTTTAATGGCTCACACAATAACCAATTTCTTGTGTTTTACAAGCTCACACAAACAACCTACACTTTGTGTTTTACAGGCTCACACAAACAACCTTCACTTTGTGTTTTACAGGCTCACACAATCAACCTATTAATTTGTGTTTTGGAGGTTCACACAACTAACCCTTACAAGTGTTATACTCTTAACCCAGAACTTCCCAAAGCTCACTTGAGTAAAGATTACAGAGAGAACCACTTATAAATCTTTATTGCTCAAATATGAGGAGCAAAAAGATTTTTACAGAGAATAGATTTGTTCTCAAGGTATGAAAGTACAAATAGTTTGTAATAAGAATTAAATTCGAAGTATATGCTATTCTTTTGTTTTTCTTATCATTCTCCTCTTTTCTTAATGCATAAATGACTTCCATTTATACTTTCATGGCTGAATATAGCCATTGGGGTGCATTAAATAAGAAACTAGTCGTTGTACGAACCAAAAAATCGCACCTGATATTTTTCTCTTTCATTGTTCACGAGCGTGACTATGCTTGTCACGGGGGTGACAGTTCTTCCCAAGTCGTGACTGAAGTGGTGACCTTGGTCGTGAAGCTCTCTGGAATATTTTGACATATAAAGTCACGGGCGTGACAATATTCCCAGCCGTGATCCAAGTGGTGCCTCTGGTCGTGAAGCTATCTGGATGAAATTGCATGAATCTTCACGGGGGTGACACCTTTATTCACGGGGGTGACTTAATTGCTTACTTCACGGTTTATTTTTCCTTCATGGCCGTGAACTTCAAATGTTGGTTTTGGTAACGGTTAGCTTCCTTCACAGGAGTGACTCCTAGAGTCACGGCAGTGAACATACTACTACTTGAATTTTGTTTCTTAAGGATTATTCTTCCAATTCTCCATTCTTGCTATCTTAATTCATGTCCTATAAAATATACTTACAAAAATAAGTATGTTAAATACAATATTGCTATATTATTTGTTATCATCAAAATGACGGAAATACCTCTCAAGGTTTAACACTTTACATGACATGCATTTTGTTCTTGTCCACATGTCATGGGTGATGAGTATAATTATGGTTTTCAAAAGTTTTACATGTCTTTTTATATTGGGAACATATAATTTTATTTGGATTATATGTATTTTGTAAACATCGGGATAATGAAAGCCCAAACATATATTTAAAAATGTGGTCATGGTTTGTTAATTCCGCATATAAAATAGATTCATTAATTGAATGACATATTGCTATCATGAAAATTTTTTTTTAACTAACATATGAAAATATAATAACTAAAATGGAAGAAACTTTAATTCAAATAAATTTTAAGGTAATAGACAGGTGACATTCTCCTATATAGTTGGGATTATTCTTAACTATATAAGAGGGTGTTACAATTATGGCTTATAATTTATGTTATTGGTTAGTGAAAAATGGAGAATTAAGTGGAGTTTTGAGATATTGAGAGTGACTAAAATATGATGTTTTACGCCCGTGAATATTGGGTTTTAGTGCACAACTGTGATAAGGTTCTTCATGACTGTAAAACCTGGGCAGACAAAGTTGAAGAGGCAGTCACGTTTTTCTCTCTGTCATTCCCTTTAAATTCGTTCTTCACTTTCTATTAACCAACAAAACACGCATATTTCTTATTCTTCTTCTTCTTCCTACAGAGCTTTTCTTCTTCCATTACGGAAGCTTAGAAAGGGTTGTTTTTATAAGTAAAGTGAGAGAAAGATAGAGTTGTGGGTTACAAAGGAAAATTTTGGTTTTTCTTTTCTGAACCTTGGTTCCTTTTTCAGAAGCTAAAAAAACTTTTCTTCATCTTGCTAGGACTTGGAGAAAGTGTTGGAAGTCCTTCTCAAGGGAGATGACAAACTTGAAGAGATTAAACTTTAGTCAATTTTCGTCCTATGTGTAAGATTTGTACATAACAACACTTTAAGGCAAATACTTTGTATTGCTATGTTAATTACTTTAGAATCATGATTTAAGTGATAAATGAGTAGATAAATGGTGAAATGTGGGGTTAATATGTATAATGGGAATTTTGTATGAAATTGATTAGATTGTAATGTTTGAGGATCATTTTTTATTATTACTGATGATTAGAGATGATATAGTTATGTTACATAGCTTGAATGTATGCTAGAATGTTGATAGGGTAGCTGACATTGGTCAACCGTAGTGAATATTGCTTTGTAAATTGGCATAATTTTGTGATGTTATGTTTTTCTAAAAAAATTTCAGATTCACGGCCATAAAGGGTGGGTTCACGGGCGTGAATGTAGTGAGATGCATTATTGTTGCTGAAGCATACCTGTTCACAGACAGCTTTACGGTTGGGTTCACACCTATGAAAGGATGATCATAGTCATGAACATGTGTTGATTCACGGGTTGAATCACGACTTGAGTCACGGGAGGTGACTACTAGTTATTCATATGCGTGAAGCTGTTTTTTATTAAAAAAATTGATATATTTGGTTTTGAATCAGATTTGATTCGTTGGAAGATGGTAGACTTTGAATGCATGCTATTAGCATGGTATAAAAATATATGATTATAGAAATCATGAAATTTATATAAAATTTAGTAATGAATAATATGAATTTGTGTATGATAATACTATAAGCCCAATACTTTGACTATAACTAGAGGTATAATATATGGCATGCTATTAAGAGGAGAGTTCGATACCGAGTGATCTATATTAGTCATATATATTTGAAGGTCCAGAGATTAGTGAACCAGAGTGTTTCGGTGGGTTATATATTTAAAATTCAAAGATTAGTAGACCAGAGTATCTCGGTAGGTTATATATTTGAAGGCCCAGAGTTAAAAGACTATAGCACTTTGGTAGGTTATATATTTGAAGGCCCAAAGGTTAGCCGACCAGAGTGACTCGGTAGGTCATATATATTTCACAGCTAGAGGTTAGCAGACCAGAGCATGTCGGTGGGTTGAGTTATCCATATCCATTTTTGTTTAATTATAAGTAGGTAAACAAATGAAAAATAAATAAATAAATTGTTATGTGTGATAACCATGTGTATGACACTGAGATATTGCTTGATATATCATGTAGTAATGTACATTATATATATAATTCGGATGACATGTCATATAGTATGCAAGCTAGTGCATGTGCGGATTTTGAGACAAGTCATTATAGTAGCTCAGTGAGTATATCATGCATATTATGTATATGTTGTTGTATGTCTAACACATTATTATGTATTACTAGGCACGAGTTGCTTAACGTATAGATTTTTTCCGTTCACAGATTTGGAGTTTAGGGGAGGACCGATAGATGAGGGCGCCCTGTGATTAGAATCGAGAATATTCATTTGGGTGGATAATATACTGTTGTATTTTATTTTTGGTTGTTTTGTTATGGGTTTGGTAGTTATAGTTTTACATGTTTTATTTTAGTAACATGTAATTTATAACTACTCATTTTGTAAAATTTTGGGCTTATGTATGCCCGGATGATTTGTATTAAACTTTTATTTTATTTAGCTTGATTTCATGATTTAAAAATATTTTTATTTTATTAACTCATCATGACCATGGTGCATGAAATTTTTTAAAATTTTGACATTTTAACTAATATGCATTGTAACATCTTTTAGTATAATTGAGTTTAGTCTTAATTATATCGAAGGGTGTTACACTCTAAATGTATATAACCAAAATCACTATTTACTCTAAATTTTAAAGATATAGGATCTATTGAAGATCATTTTTATAGAACGACTCTTTAAAATAAAATTGTAATACCCCTTATCCTTCCGTATACTAGACAGATAAAAGATGATACAGAAAATAAAAATCTTTTAAAAAATATTCCTTTAATTTTATACATATATAATATAAGAATTTTAAAATATATAAAATAAAATTAATGCATATATACCATAATTACAACCCTTTTTTATGCGTATATACATGTCATAATGATTTTTTTTTAAAAGCTTATATATATATATATATATATATATATATATATATATATATATATATATATATATATATATATATATATATATTATAATACAATAAGAAAACTAACTCGCTCAGGGTGACTACCGCTACTATTGCTAGATTCCATCATGATGGTCCACCAAACAATGTCTCTTATCTACAAGTTCAGACGTTGTCGGCTATACTTGTAACCTACGCGAGAGAAAACAAACTCCCGCGCTAAGTATATAACTCAGTGGTGCAAAAATTTTTATAATAATAGCCACTAAAATATAACATAAATTTATATTGAAACCAATTCAAATTTTAAATCTCTTTTTGTAATTTTAATAATATAATATTTTTATAATTCATTTAATTCATAATTCAATATATCTTCGATTTCTTAATAATATATTTTTCATATACCCACATATTATAACATCCTAAACTTGTTCATAGGGAATCAAAAGAGTATCATATAACATATTAACTTAGGATCCACAGAAATGTACAGGATCCAAATATAATATTACTCAGTCCACAGAAATGCACAAGATTGAAAAATATATTAGATGATCCACAGAAATGCATAGGATCACAATATTTCATCGGTCCACAGAAATATACAAGACCGTAATTTCTACCCTATTGGCATACCAACAATAATCCAGTTCACGTCTAGGCTAACATGTTGGCAAAATTTCTCATATTCGTAATTCAACTCATTTTTTCATAAAATCGATAAATAATATTTTCATGCCAAAATAAATATTATAAATCATTTGAATATAACAATTTCCTTATTACTTCATACTTTTCCGATTTTCTTTAATTTCTTAATTATATATACGTGACAAATATTATAAAGATAATTGCACTAACCTTTTTATGTTTAGTCGGTGTCTGCCGGCTCTTTCCCTTATCTCGAGGTGGCGCCTGCCCCGACGTCGCGCCTAAAGATATACAATTTTCAATTACCTACTGAATCTTATACGATATAAAATTTAGCAAGATTTAAATTTTTTTGATAGTTCTCCGCTCTCATATATATCGAGATCCTATAATTAAAATTCTCCTCATTATGCGTGTTTAATGTATAGATCGTAGTTTTGGTAGTCAACACGCTTTTCCGTGCGACTAAAAATTTCAAATATTCTTTTCCTTTATAATTTTTTATTTTTTTTATTTTTTTTTTCAAAACTATTTTTCTCAATTTATTTCCCTGTAATTTCATTTCCAATTCAAAAATTCTCATTAATTAAATAAATACTCTAAACTCATTTTCTTTCATTCTCCATCATCAATTTCATAAAAATAATATTTAATAGCTCCCAATAAATTTTTCTATAATTAGACTAAAAATCTAAAAATTCACCAAAAATCCTATTAAATATTTCTTCCATTCCAAAATTTATTTTCTACTTCTAAACACTCCAATTAACTTCATAATTAATAATCATCGATTATTAATTTAATTATCTAATATATTAATATTCTAACTTAACTAATAATCACCTCCATTTAATAATATAAAATCCAATTATTCACCAAATAATCTCCGATAAACTCCAATAATTATGCAATTAATCATGCAATTCAACTAATTTAATTAATCACTTTAATAATAAAAATATATTTAAACTTTACAATTAAATTCATATCTCACTATTTAAAAACAATTAGGAGGTGTGATTTGTACCAAATGACTCGGTTTAACAAGCTGAAGATTCTGTCCAAAATACCCGATTAGATGTCGCCGGACTCTGGTTACCGAAAATATTTTGACGACGGCGGATCGACGATCGGATGGTACCAAAAGAAAGCTTGAGGTATGAGGAGTCCAAACATATAAGTTTTGTGGCTTGGAAGTAGCTGGAAACATGTAGATCTACAAAAGTTTGCGCGGCTCCAGCGAAAATTTTTCGGCTCTGATCAACCTTCAAATCTTAGTGCCTAAAGCTCAAATTACACAGACCGGGATTTTTTGACGTCCTAAATCTATTTCCGGTGTCAGATTTAAGAAAAGAAGCCAGAAAATACGTGAAATAGAAGGGAAGCCCAGAAATGGACTTTCTCTGCTCCGATCTCGAAAATCCGTTTAGTTTTTAGAAAATTAGATGTCGCCGAAGCGATAAGGACATGGAGAACTACTTCTGGTTCGAATTTGGGGAAGATCAGATGTCGTTTCGTTGATGAACGAAGATGTGATCGTGTAGGGAGAATGAGAGAGAAAATGAATTTTTATCACTTTAATCTTTGAAATCTCTCTCTTTCTCTCTATATACTTAGGGGCAATTTTGCAATTTTTTATAAATCTCAAATTTGTATTAAAAATTTGCTCAAATAAAATTATTAAGTCATTAAATAAATTAAAAAAATCTTAATTGAGCAAAAATTAAAAATATGAGATGTTACATTCTTCCCCCTTAAAAGATTTCGTCCTCGAAATCATACATAATAGGTTATTACTTAAACAATTGATGATGTTGACTCTTCATTATTTCTTTACTTTTCCATGTCGCCTCTTCAGCTAAATGTCTTTGCCAAAAGATTTTTACCAAAAGTATTTGCTTATTCCGCAGTTGTTTCACTTCCCTTGCCATAATAGCTATAGGCTCCTCCTCATAAGATAAATTTTGTTGCACCTTGATTTCTTCTACTCGAATGACATGGGACGGATCCGATGTATACCTTCTGAGCATCGATACATGAAACATATTATGAATCTTCTCTAGTTCAGGAGGTAAAGCCAACCTATAGGCTACTAGTCTCACTCGTTCAATTATCTCAAAAGGCCCGATAAATCTGGGACTCAGCTTGCCTTTCCTTCTAAACCGTTGTACTTTCTTCCAGGGAGATACTTTCATGAACACTTTGTCACCAACCTCATATTCGATGTCCCTGCATCTCAAGTCTACATAAGACTTATGTTTATCACTGGCTACCTCAAGCCTATCCTTGATAATCCTAATCTTCTCCTTTGTCTGCTGAACTAAATTAGGTCCCACTATCCTTCTTTCACCGAGCTTGGTCCAACAAATTGGAGTTCTACATTTTCTGCCATACAGTACTTCATAAGGAGCCATGCCAATACTTGTCTGGTAACTATTATTATATGTAAATTCCATCAGTGGCAAGTACCTGTCCCAACTTCCTGTTAACTCAATTACACAACTCTGAAACATATCCTCAAGCAACTGGATCATTCGCTCCGATTGTCCATCTGTTTAAGGATGGAACACCGTACTAAAGTGGATACGAGTACCCAATGATCCCTGTAGGCTTTTCCAAAAATGTGAGATGAATCTGGGATCTCTCTCTGAAATGCTAGACAATGGCATACCATGCAACTAGACTATCTCTTGTACATACAATTCTGCTTATCGATCCATAGAGTAGTTCATCTTGACTGATAAAAAATGTGCAGACTTCGTCAACTTTTTGACAATCACCCATACTGCATCGTATTTGCTTTGAGTCAATGGTAGCCCTGACACAAAATCCATAGTAACTCCTTTTCATTTCCATTCCAATGTGGCAATAGGTTGCAGTAACCCTAATGGCAACTGGTGTTCTGCTTTTACTTGCTAACACGTTAAACATCTGGTAGTATACTTTGTAATGTCTTTCTTCATACCCAGCCACCAATAGTAAAACTTCAAATTCTGATATATTTTGTTGCTGCTGGGATGCATAGAAATAGCTGATTCATGTGTCTCTTTCAATATCTCTCATCTCAATCCTGAGACATTAGGCACACATAGTCTGCCTCTATAATAGATACCACCATCAGCTCCAACTGAGTATTCAGGTTTCTCCCCCTTAGAAATGGATTCTCTTATTTCAATTAGCTTGGAATCATGTTTCTGAGCATCTTTGATCCAGAAGACTAATGAAGGCAGGACCCAAAGCTCTGTCATTCAAAGATAATCTTTTAAGAATACATTATTATAAGAAAATCAAATGCCCAATTGTACTTAGTATTCGAATTTACCTGTCAGAGTCTTTCGACTCAAAGCGACTGCTATAGCATTAGCCTTTCCAGGCTGATAGTCAATAACACAGTCGTAGTCTTTAATAAGCTCTAACCACCGTCTTTGTCTTAAATTCAACTCTTTCTATGAAGGTAAATATTTTAAACTCTTGTGATCTGTATAGATATAACACTTTTTTCCATATAGATAATGTCTCCAAATCTATAAAGCAAATACAATAGCTGTCAACTCTAGATCATGCGTAGGATAATTCCTCTCATGCAGATTCAATTTTCTAGAGGCATACACTATCACTTTACCCTCTTGCATCAGTGCACAACCTAACCCATTCAATGAAGCATCACTGTATACCACAAACTCTTTTCCTGCAATGAGCTGCGTTAGAACCGGTGCCTCTGTTAATATAGTCTTCAACCGATCAAAGCTTGTTTGGCACTTATCAGTCCATTTAAATTTAACATCTTTGCAAAGTAATCAATTTATAGGAGCGGCTATAGAAGAGAAACTCTTCACAAATCGTCTATAATAGCCTGCTAACCCAAGAAAACTTCATATCTCAGTTACATTTCGAGGCAATTTCCAATTGAGAATGGATTTAACCTTACTAGGGTCAACTCTGATCTCATCTGCTGATATCACATGACCTAGAACCCAACTTCCTCAAGCCAGAACTCACATTTGGATAGCTTAGCATATAACTACTTCTCATGTAGTGTCTGAAGCACAATCCAAAGATGTTGATCATGGTCCTCTCTATTCTTGGAATATACCAGAATATCATCAATGAAAACTACAACAAATTGATCTAAATAGGGCCTGAAGATCCTATTCATCAGATCCATAAATGTTGTCGGTGCGTTCGTCAGCCCAAATGGCATGACTTGGAACTCATAGTGGCCATACCAAGTTCTAAAGGCACTCTTAGGCACATCACTCTTCTTGACCTTTAACTGATGATATCCCGATCTCAAATCAATCTTTGAGAATACCCCTGCACCTTTAAACTGATCAAACATGTCATTTATCCGTAGCAGTGAGTATTTGTTCTTCATTATCACCTTATATAACTGTCTGTAATCAATGCACAGTCGTAGGGTGCCATCTTTTTTCTTCACAAACAATACAAACGCACCCCAAGGTGACACACTGGGTCTAATAAACCCCTTATCTAGCAACTCTTGCAACTGTACTTTCCATTCTTTAAGCTCTACTGGTGTCATTCGGTATGGTGTGATGGATATGGGTGCATTACCAGGTAAGAACTCAATGGAAAAGTCTATCTCCCTAACTCAATGGCAAAGTCTTATCTCCCTATCTGGAGGCAATCCTGGTAAATCCTCAGGAAACTCATAAACTATAGGAATGTCCTGAAGCCTCGGACTCTCCTTCTTGGTATCAACCATATATGCCAAATGGGCTTATTGCCCTTTCCGATCAACCTCTGAGCCTTCATAGTAGAAATAACATTAGATGATATCTTCATTCTAATATCTTGTACCACTTTATCCTTACACACAAGCTTCTTAAAAATTACATTTCTAGCGGCACAATCCACTACTGCCCCGTGCTGAGCTGACCAATCCATCCCTAATATGACATCATATTTATGAAATGGTAACTCAATCAGATCTGTGGGATATAGCTCACCCTGACTCATTAAGGGTAGCTGTCAGTGCACTCTGTTAACCCTGACATTATGACCCAAGAGATTTGTCACTATTATATCAAATTCTAAATTCTCAATCTCTAAATGCTCCCCAAGCAATAGTGTAGTGCATATGTAAGAATGTGTAGACCCGAGATCAATTAAAACATATATATCAAAACCAAGTAAATAAAATTTACCAACGATAACATCTGGAGCATCATGCTCCTCTTGTGCTCTCATAGCATATGCTCTGGCAGGTGCGGTGTGGCTACCCCTTGGCCTACTAACAGTCTCTGACCCGTTTTGCATTGATCTAGTCCGACCTCCCCTAATTTGACCTCTACTTCGGCCTTTAGTAGGTACAGATCCTTATGTCGAAACCGGTCTTGCCCCTATAGGCTCTGCACTCTGATCTCGATATAGGTAATCCCTCCTGAAGTGGCTTGTCGCCCTACAAATGAAACAGACTCTGGATGTCAGCCAACACTCCCCACTATGATACTGACCACATTGTTGACACTGAGGGCGTGGAAAAAATCTTCTCCCAACTGAACTTGGGGTACTGGCAACTGATGGTGTTGACCTTGCGAGCTATCCCCGCCAGACTGTTGCACCTGAACTTGTAGATCTACTCTGGAATCTGCTACCAAAAAATCTGGTCTTCTTACTAGTGGAGGAACTTGCACCCGGTTGAAAGAATGATCTCTTGTGGTGGCTCAGAACTACTGTCTTCATCTCCTCAGCAATGACCTCTTCAACTACCTCAGCAACAATTCTCAAAGCAGTAAATTCATTAATCTGTGATCCTGCCAATCTAGCCCAAACAGGGGGTCACAGTCCCTTCTTAAACCTCCTGCATCTATCAACCTCAACAACAATGATACCCCCTGCATACTTACTGAGGCGGGTGTACTCTTTCTCGTATTCATCTACGGTCATATTCCCTTATCTGAGATCCAGGAATTCCTGTCTCTTCCGATCAGTATAGGCCCTAGGAATGTATCTCTCTCTGAACTGCTTTAGAAAGAATCTCCAAGAAGGTTAGTTTGATGTCTGAGGGCGCTGTAGTATTGTCTTCCACCAGTCATAAGTCCCATTCTGCAGCAGAGACTCCACATATCTATATTTTTCTCGAGATGTGCAATCTATCTGTCTGAACATTCTCTCTACCCTCTCCAACCAATATTCTACAGTGTCGCATCATCCTTCTTGCAGCCGTAAAAATCTGGAGCTCCCAACTTTCGAAGCCTCTTAAATCCCATCTCAGTAGTGGCTGGTCTGGAAAAACGTCGTAAGATCTCAGTCATATCAACTAGTAACTCCTCTCTAGCTGAACCCGAAACCGGAGCATGCCTCTCATGTTTATGTGATCTATCAGATCTACGGGTGGATGCACTACCCTCAATTGTCCTCCTTGGGATGAAGGGTATGAAGTGTCAGTGTTAAGTGGCTCATAAGTATCCGGAGTCTCTTTTCTAATCCTCCGCATTTGAAATCTATAACTCTATAAAGCACAACAGTGACCCACATTAGGAAGCAGTATCAATTATATTTATACATTCAAATTATTTTTCAAAAACCAATGCATGAGCAGACAATCTTGATTCCACCCCTTGTTATCCTAGAACCGCCTAAACCTGCTCTAATACCAATAAAATTGTAACACCCCTTACCCTTCCATACACTCATCCGTATACCGGACGGATAAGATGTGCTACAGACAATAAAAATCTTTTCAAAAATATTCATTTAATTTTATACATATATAATATAAGAAATTTAAAATATATAAAATAAAATTAATGCATACATATTCTAATTACAACCCTTTTTTTATGCGTATATACATGTCATAATGAAATTTTTTAAAAAGCTTGTATATATATCAAAATACAATAAAAAAACTAACCCGCTTGGGGTGACTATCGCTACTACTGTTAGACTCCATCATGAGGGTCCACCAAACAACGTCTCTTATGTACAAGTTCAAACGCTGTAGGCTACACTTGTAACCTACGCAGAGAAAACAAACTCCTACGCTGAGTATATAACTCATTGATGCAAAATTTTTTATAATAATAGTCATTAAAATATAACATACATTTATATTAAAACCAATTCAAAATTTAAATCTCTTTTTGTAATTTCAATAATATAATATTTCTATAATCCATTTAATTCAATATATTTTTGATTTCTTAATAATATATTTTTCATATACCCACATCTTATAACATCCTAAACTTGCTCATAGAGAATCAAAAGGGTATCATATCACATATTAACTTAGGATCCACAGAAAATGCACATGATCCAAATATAATATTACTCAATTCACAGTAATGCATAGGACTGAAAAATGTATCAGGTGATCCATAGAAATGCACACGATCACAATATTTCATCGGTTCACATAAATGCACAAGACTGTAATTTCTACCCTATTGGCATGTCAACAATACTCTAGTTCACGTCTAGGCTAGCATATGGGCAAAATTTCTCATATTCGTAATTCAATTCATTTTTCCATAAAATCGATAAATAATATTTTAATGCCAAAATAAATATTATAAATCATTTGAATATAAAATTTTCCTTATTACTTCATACTTTTCCGATTTTTTTTAATTTCTTAATTAAATATACATAGCTAATATTATAAGAATAATTGCATTAACCTTTTTATGTTTTGTCGGTATCTGCGGTTCTTTTCCTTTATCTCTAGGTGGTGTCTGCCCTGACGTTGGGCCTAAAGATATACAATTTTCAATTAGCTACTGAATTTCACACGATACAAAATCTAACAAGATTTAAATTTTTCAACAATTTTCTTTTCTCACATATATTGAGATCCTATAATTAAAATTCTTCTCATTATGCGCATTTAATGTATAAATCACGGTTTTGGTCGTCAACACACTTTTCCGTGCGATCAAAAATTTCAAATATTCTTTTCCTTTATAATATTTTACTTTCTTTATTTTTTCTCCAAAACTATTTTCTTAATTTATTTTCTTTTAATTCCATTTCCAACTCACAAATTCTCATTAATTAAATAAATACTCTAAAAATTTCAAATAAATCCCTCTAATCATTTTAACTTATTTTCTTTCATTCTCCATCATCAATTTAACCAAAATAAATATTCAATAACTCCCAATAAAAATTTTCATAATTATGATAAAAATCTAAAAATTCACCAAAAATTCTATTAAATATTTCTTCCATTCCAAAATTTATTTTCTACTTCTAAACACTACAATTAACTCCATAATTAATAATCCTCAATTATTAATTTAATTACCTAATATATTAATATTCTAACTTAACCAATAATCACCTTCATTTAATAATATAAAATCTAATTATTCACCAAATAATTTCCGATAAACTCCAATAATTATGCAATTTAACTAAATTAATTAATCACTTTAATAATAAAAATATATTTAAACTTCACAATTAAATTCATATCTCACTATCTAAAAACAACTAGGAGGTGTGTTTATACCAAATGACTCGGTTTAATGAGCTGAAGATTCTATCCAAAATACCCGATTAGTGGTCGCCGGACTTTGGTCACTGAAAATTTTTTGATGGCGGCGGATCGACGATCGGATGGTACCAAAAGAAAGCTTGAGGTGTGAGGAGTCCAAACATATGTTTTGTGGCTTGGAAGTGGCTAGAAACGTGTAGATCTATAAAAGTTCGCGCGACTCTGGTGAAATTTTTTTTGGCTTCGATTAGCCTTCAAATCTCGATTTTCGGAGCTCAAATTACACATACCAAGATTTTTCGATATCCTGAGTCCATTTTCGATGTTGGATTTGAGAAAAGAAGTTAAGAAATACGTGAAATAGAAGGACAGCCCCGAAAATCGACTTTCTCTGCTCCGATCCCAAAATTCCGATCAGTTTTCAGAAAATCAGACATCGTCGGAGTGATAAGAACGTGGATAACTACTTCTGGTTCGAATTTGGCGAAGATCGGATGTCGTTTGGTTAATGAACGAAGATGGTGATCGTGTAGGGAGAATGAGAAAGAAAATAAATTTTTATCACTTTAATATTTGAAATCTCTTTCTCTCTATATATATACTCATGAGCAATTTTGTAATTTTTTTACAAATTTCTAATTTTTAATAAAATTTTACTTAGATAAAATTATTAAGTTACTAAATAAATTAAGAAAAATCTTAATTGAGCAAAAATTAAAAGTATGAGATGTTACATAAAGAGTATAATTTAAAAAGCTCATTGGAAATTCTCTTATATATACTTTTAGTTTTTTTTATCAGACTATATGTATTCTCAGCCAATGAATTAGAACCATATATTGAAATTAATTCTAATCGTATCAGATACGATTTAAAGAATGACAAAATATTCATTTATAAATTTTAAAATAATCATATATCCAAAATTCGAACTTGAAAGATTTGATTACACTCTAATTTAACTTATTTTCCTTTATTTTTATTTTCCTGTTTTATCTTCTTTTAATATTAAATTTATGCAATGTCTTTTCTTATTTAAAAAATAAAATATACCAAATAATTTGTTTTTTTATTTATTTTATGGTTTTTACATAATAATAATAATAATAATAATAATAATAGTTTATCACGTGCATATGTGTATATATATATATATATATATATATGTCGGTTGGACAGTGGATTTATTAGGTTGATTTGCGCGCAGTGGAGACGCGTTCTTTTAGGAATGTATATATATATTTTATATATATATATATATATATATATATACACATATGTCGGTTGGACAGTGGATTTATTATGTTGATTTGCGCGTAGTGGAGACGCGTTCTTTTAGGAATAATATTGGGCATTGGACGCGACCGTGCTTGTTAAGTTTCAAAATTTTTAATTTCAATACTTTCCTCGTTAGGATTGTGCTTAGTTTTGTCAGTGGTGCATCAGGAATTAGCTCTCTCTAAAATTAAGGAATTTGCAGCGATCGACCATCTCTTTCAAGCATTCTTGTTCGAGGATTCAAGTTTTTCAAGTATTCTAACTATTGGGGAACATCTCTGCGAATTAGGGTTTCACTGCCAATCTGGTTGTCTCCGCAGTCCATTTTCGGCAATCAATTACTGTGATTCTCTGTAATCGTTTTTATTGCTTTTTGCAATCACTTGTTACTGTATAACAATTCGTATTGTTGATATTCAACTCTGTATTTTGCTATTTGTTTTCAGAGTTATATATTTATCCATTATTTTCCGTCTCCAATGGCAATATATTTTAAATTTAAGAGTGCCAAAACTTATAATTCTGTTTCTGTGGATGGACCTTTTATAACAGTAGCAGCCTTGAAACAAAAAATTATTGAATTCAATTATACAAGTAAGAAGAAAGATGATTCAAATGGCTTATGTATGGGCACAGATTTTGACATTCTGGTCATGAATGCCCAGACAAACGATATTTATGATGATGACAACACGCTGATTTCAGCCAATTCTAGTGTCTTGATCCGCAGGGTTCCTGGAACCCGAAGACGTAAACCCATTGACACCACAACTATTATTATGCCGGGTTGTAATATTCCTACTAGTTCTGCTTCTGCTTCTGCTTCTACTACTGTTTCTGTTTCTATCAATAGTTCTACTAGTTCTGGTTCCGGTTGTGTTTCTGGTTCATCTGAAAATGCCTCTGTAGCAAATTGTAGTGAAGACACTAGATCTGTATTCGAGTATGATGATTTGTTTAAAGATAATATCTACCTGAATGTGAAACCAGTCCCATCTAGTAGGCCAGGAGATGATGAGGAGAGCAAGAAGATTGAGGCTTTAGTCAATTCTCCAGCATTGGACTGGCAACTTCAGGGTTCTAATTGGGTAGGTTGTGGGACTAGAGGTGCCAATAGTAGAATGTTTGGCCATGGTTTTGTTGGATTGGACAAAAGGGTACCTCCAGAGGGCTACGTATGTCATAGGTGCCATGTGCCAGGGCATTTTATTCAGCATTGCCCAACAAATGGTGATCCAAATTATGACTTTAAAAAACTAAGACCTGCAAATCCAGATGGTGCAGCTTCTGTTTTGCAACCTAATGAGGCTGATTTTGACAAGAGAATGAAAGGTATAGCTTCGAAGATATTGTCGTCTATCAGTGATTTTCCAGCAGAACTGTTCTGCCCTTTGTGCAAGCAAGTAATGAAAGATGCTGTGTTGAGTAGCAAATGTTGTTTCAATAGTTTTTGTTACAAATGTATTAGGGATCACCTAATCTTCTCTAAGTTGAAGTGTGCATGTGGAGCAACCGATATGCTTGTAGATTACCTTGTTCCAAACATGACGGTTAGGGATACAATTAGTAGCATACTGGAGTCTGGTCTTTGTAATAGCAGCGTTGGTGAAAATTCCAAAACTAACTCTTTTAGAGTTGAGGATATGGAATCAGCACGTATTTCACAACCAATGATATCTGCTTCATCATCTGAGAAAAAGAGGAAACTTGTTGATACTCCTGAGTTAGGGTCTAAGAAAGCCAGAACTTCAAGAGCAACTAGTGGGGACGCAACAAGGAAGGAGGCAGCAGCAGCTTCCAGTGTTCAAGCAGCTGAGGAAGAAGTCGTGCAGCAAAAGGTAGTTTCTGGTGAGATGGGAAAGAAAAAGAGAGAGAGGAAAAATTGTCAAGATGTAGAGATAGAGAACTATGTGATGCCTAGTGGTTATTATTGCTACAATCCTTACTGGGGTGGTATGCAGATGGGGATGGAAGGATATGTTGCTCCTTATTATGGTGGTGCAATGAGATATGGGTTGGACACCTTTGGTATGCCTTTCAATGGTGTTATGCCCCAAGCCTTCAGCTCACAGTCAAGGACAGCTAAAAAAGGAGCTACAGATGCAAAGCTTCGTTATTGAGTTTAAGCAGCAATTTTTTTTCTAAGATTTCTTTTTATCTCTATTAGGTAATTAAAGATAATCAAGTTATAATTTTGATACAATGATGGAGAGGCAAAAATGTCAAAGTAGCAGGACGTAAAACTAGCTTGTTGCCTTGTTCTGGCCCTTGATTGGCTGATCTTAAATTTTAATGAAATTCTTACTTCTTTTTTTTTTTTCTTCTCAGAAGTAGTTGGACCCATTTTTTTGCTTCTTTTATTTCCTTTCTCTCGTTAATTTCTCAAAAAGAAAAATCTTCAGAACCATATAATTTGGAAGATTCTTAAAACTGGGAGTTCACTTATTTCATTGTTGTAATTTCGAGTTTAAGTTCTTTCATAATTCATACCCCGTTGTTTGTGGAACAAATTTGCAACTAAACTTATAGTGAATTAAGTAGGCATCATGTTTTTTGTAAAGAAAAAAGAAACAGCATTATTTGGTCCGGACCTAATAAATATTTGTTTCTATTTAATTCTTCAATTTCTATTATGTTTGATTAGCTCTTTAAATATTTCTAAGAAAGGAGTTGATTAAAAAAAATTAGTTTAAGAATTCAATGTAATTTTTTTTTTGCTACACTCATGAGATCCCTAAATTATTATTATTTTTCTTTTGAATCCCTTTCTAAATACAATGTATTAAAATAAAGAGATAAGTATAAAAATGCCTCTGAACTATAATCTAATTATCCATTTTTTTCCTATAATTTTTATTATCAATAATGCATCTCAATTTTAAAATAGATTAATTATCAAATAATACTCAAATTAGTAGACATTTAACAATTTTAATTCATTCTATCAAAATTTATAAAATAATATACAACTATTTTTTTTGTTTCAAAAATATCTTCTTATAAGAAAAATAAAAAAAGTGGCGATATCCTACATTGCAGCCAAATTATTATTTGTTTTTAAAAAAAATTAGTCTGCAGTAGCGCAACCGCATAGTGATGTGACAGCCATGTCAAATAATAAAAAAAATTAAAAATCAAAATCCCTAACTAGAAAAATAAAGAAAAGACAAAAATAATATAGAAAGATTAAACTCCAACGGAATATTATTTTAATGTTAAAAATGACGTTAATTATGGTATCATATCATATTTAATATTGCACTGTATATAGGAGTGTAAACGATTCAAGCTATTCGTGAGATATTCGAGATCGACTCGAAATTAATCGAGTCGAGCTCGAGCTCGAGTAGCTTGAGTAGTTAGTCGAGTCGAGTTCGAGTATCATAATACTCAGCTCTTAAAACTCGCGAGCTTAATCGAGTTTAATTGAGCTCAATTAAATTATATTTATACCCTCCTATTCGAGCTTAATCGAGTATATTATTTATTAATTTTTTTATTGATTCGAGCTTTATCAAGTCGAGTTCGAGTTTTTGTCAAATCGAGTTTCGAATATTTAAAAAAAAAGATCGATCGAGCTCGAGTCAAGTTCGAGTATTTTAATCGAGTCGAGCTTGAGCCTGATACTGTGTCGACTCAACTCGACTCGATTACACCTCTAACTGTATAGAAATTGAAAAAGAATGAGAAAAGAAAAGAAAAGAAAAGGAAAGAGAGAACACAAGAAAAATATAAATTTTATTTTTTAACTTAAATAATTTTATTTATATTTAAAAAATAAAAAATTTTAATTTTTAATTGGTAAATTTTATCCAATTTTATATTTTTTATAAATAATTTTATTATATTTAAATAAATAATTTTTTTAATTAGTAAATCGATGTTTAATTAATAGTAATATTTAAATTGATTTGTTTTCTTCTTTTTCATAATTAAATTGTAATATAATTAAATTATATCATCCAATTAAATTTTATTCTAATATTTTTAATATTATGTAATTTTAAATTCTTAATAATTTAATTTCTAATAATTAAATACATCCTAATTTTAATTAATATTCTCAATAGTAATATTATTTTTTATTGTAATTTTTTATTATTAATTATTTAATGTCAAATTTTTTTATTACATTTTTAATAAATCAGTATTTTATTTAATATTTTTTTAATTTACAAATTTTATTAATATTTGATATTAAAATGAATTTATATTTTTATAATATTATTAAATAATAAAATTTTTAATATTGAATAAATATATTAAAAAATATTTATTTTATAAAATAATTATATAATCTAAAATTAATAAAAAAAAATATAATATATATATAATATTTTTTATATAAAAAATAGTGTAAAAAATTAAAAATAAATTTACTATAATTATATTATTTTGATATAAAAATTATTCGCCTTAGAAACGCTGCTTTACTTCCTCCTTCCTCTCCTTATCTTTGCTACTTCAGCTACTTTCCTAATCTCTGCTACTTCCTCCTTCCTCTCCTTATCTTTGCTACTTCAGCTACTTTCCTAATCTCTGCTACTTCCTCCTTCCTCTCCTTATCTTTGCTACTTCAGCTACTTTCCTAATCTCTGCTACTTCCTCCTTCCTCCAACCTCAAACCTAAATTGAAATTTCCTAATCGATCCCCATTATGAAACGGCGGTGAACGACAAAGGAGATGCAAAATTGAAAAAAAAAAACTCAGATTCAATACCTAGTTCCCGTTGTGGCTCTCAAATGAACCTATTATTCTGTTGCTAAAGGGTTTGTTTCCTCTGTTAAACCATCCTCCGCCTTGAATTGGGAAAGAGAGCAATGAAGACCAAGAGACTAACCATTTACTTGCCGGCGGCTTGGGCTCCGCTTTTCAAGTTTTATCCTAACCTCGCAAGGCGTTTAGAAATAAGTTTTTTTTTTTTTTCAATTTATGGAAGAATGTGCTTCTATTGAATCAGCTTTTGGGAATAGAAGGTTCAGGGGAATATACCAGTAGTTTTTGGTCTTTCAGACCCGCTTGCCATATCAGGTGACGCAGAGAAAGCACCTAAGAGCAAGCCGATTATCTAACGACCAACAAGCCATTGGGCAAGGCTGAAAATTTTCATTTATGGCAACAACAAGATTCTTTTTGCATCATGTAAGCCAGAAAAACTTGCCGCAAGTTCTGATTCCTGAGATGGGCCACCATGTTCTTGCTCCGCTGCAACATTTTCCACATGCAGCAAAGATTATTCTTCAGGTGTCGATGAAGCAGGTCAGAAGAAATATTTTTGCATTTTGTTTGAGAAATACAAAAATAGAAATTGGAGAAAAAGAAACAGAGTACTTGCAATGGCAGTAACTAAAAGGATTATTATAATTTTGATGAAACTTTTAGGCAACTTGGAAGAGAGGAACCTCATGAAGTTTGATAAATTTACGTAATTTGGTTTCTAGGTTTGGGTTAGTTTTTGGATGTGAATTCTTGATAATGGCTTTGGTGGACTTGGTGGAGATAAAATTAGGGATTTTGGCTTATGAAAGTTTGTATACTGTTGCCGCTATCATTCCTCTGTTGATATTGACTCTTTTGGCATTAATAATTTATGTTTTTGCTTGTAAACTATCTTCTAATTCAAGAACCAAATTCAATGCCCTTTTGGTATTCAAAAGAATGCATCTCATTCTGTTCATCTTTAGATTTAAATTTATTTTTGTTTTGATTCCCCATCTAATTGTTTTTTTTTTTACGTTTTGAATTTTTATCCTTCAAGGTTTGTTTGAGAGATTAAATTTCATAATTGACATTTTCATGCTCAATATCACCAGATGAATTTTTATTCTTCAAGGTTGTGTTTTGATTCCCCATTTGGATCAAGCTTTGATTTTTTTAGTGAGAGAAAATCACAGATGGATAATTGAAGGGTTATGATTTGATTTTTTAGTATTAATTAACAAAATATACCCAAACTTTGAACTATTTAACAATTTTATCTTGGTGAAAACGCACCGTTTTGGTGAGCTTACAAAAAATTGTTAGACTCAACTTTTTTTTTTTTTTTTTGAAAAATTTTTCTAATTTATGTGACTGGATTTTTATATCGAAAGCTATTTTTCAAAAAAAAAAAAACTTTATTATTTTACAAATTTTAATATTTAAATGTCTTCAAATGTTTTTTTGGTAATTAGTCATTTTAAAACTTGGGACAGTATTAGACTAACTTAAATGGTCACATTAACAGACGACGTTAAATGCTGAGAATAAACAAAATTTATTTGCGTTTAATTATAAGTAAAAAATAAAAAATAAAACCTAAATTTCGTCCCAGCTTACATCGGAAGACGAAAATCACATGCTTTCTCCACTGTCTTCTCCGACTGACTCCTCTGTTTCCTCTTTCGATCTCGACACTGAGGTATCTTCTTTCCCTTCGCCCTAATTAATTTAGCTCTTTCTATCAAATCAAATATATATCCAATTTGTTTATGGGTTGTTATATATGCTAGCACCAATCGTAACAACAACAAGAAGAAGAAGAGCAAAAGAACCCCGGTGGAGCTGCGGCAGCGCAGATGATGGAGGCTTTGCAGTGATGGTGTAGCCAAGCCGACGTCTCTAGGTGAGTTCTTTGAGGTTGAAAACAGGTTTGGGGATGTGACATTTTTGGGTAATGTTGCAGCGGCACAGATGGTGGAGGCTTTGCAGTGATGGCGTGGCCAAGCCAGCGTAGTGGTGCTATTTATCCCTATATATAAGATTAATTTTTTCCCAAAAAAAAATCAATATTAAATATATTGGAAGCAACGAATTCGAAAGAGTCGTGATAATTCCTGGCTTATACAACCTATCACTACATTCTATAGGTGAATAATTATTACTTCCAGGTTGCCTTGATAAACTCTGCTCTTCCTGTGATGCAATTCCAGCTCTAGCGTTCCAATACCAGGGTTGAAGATGAGGAGAAGAAATTGATGATGAATACGCTGAAGGATGAAGAATAACAGAACCTCAATATCTATCTCCAATTTTGGCCTCTTTCAGTCTTCCTCTTATCAGCGACCTTCCCATATCTTTAGCCTATAGTTCTGGAAGAAATTGCAGAAAGAGGAGGCGAGGAAGAAAGAAGAAAAGGGGATAGTGGTACTGACTTGGCTGTGGAGTCCTTTTATATTAGTAAAAAAATTTAACTTCGTAAATGTTTTCACTGGTGGTATCAATTTAACTAATTTTAAATGTTGAGTGTATTATTGACAAAAAAATAAAAATAAAAATTTGATAATTGGCCTATAATTTAGAAATTTTTTTTTTACCTACACCCTAAAATACATATATAGAAATCTAATAAAATACAATAAAATTAAGAGATTAAATGGAAAAGAGACTGCAAAAATGTTTTTTGCTTTTTTGGTAAATAAGACTGCATATATAATTTATGTGCATGAAATATGAAATTCAATTAATTGATTTAAATTAATTTAAATTGTTTTACGAGAGCCCAAAATTTAGTGCATTGCATTTCGAAAATGATTTTAGCCACATAAAAAATCAATAATTATTAATTTGTTGGTCTCCACTTAAAAGCCCAATCACACAGGTCACATTAGTCAATTCCCTTATCTCCTCCACTAGATTTCTAAGTGGCTATGGTTGTCCTCTCACTGGATAACCTGTTCTCCCTCCACCGTCCATTCTTTCATCCTCCACATCTGCGCCGTCCAATTATATCAAAACTGTTTCACTGCCATTCCCATCCCACCACAATCCTCTCTTTCTCTCTCGTTTTTCTCCTCCTCTTCTCCACCACCAATGGCGGCTTTGCAGAATACTCCAATTTCTCTCCAATCCAAAATCCCAGCGGCAGCACGACTCTCAAGAACTATTTCATCTCAAAAACCCCTTAGCCTTTCCTTCTCCGCCACTTTCCCTTCTCTCAACCTATCCACCGCCACTAACAACCGTGCTCGCCGCGGCGCCGGTGCCGCTGGAGCAAAAATGGCAGCAACTGCCGCAGGCAGTTACGCAGCAGCTCTGGCCGACGTCGCCAAGTCAAATAACACTTTAGACGCTACCTGTGCTGACGTTGAGAAAATCGAGAAACTATTCAATGACCGACAAGTGTTCGATTTCTTCTCCAATCCAACTGTGGATACGGAGAAGAAACGGCAAATGATCGACGAAATTACCAACTCATCGGAGCTTCAGCCCCACACTGGGAATTTCTTGAACATCTTGGTTGACTCGAGGCGCATCGATTTGGTGAAGGATATCGTGACGGAATTCGAGAAGGTGTATAATAGATTAACTGATACAGAGCTGGCGATTGTGACTTCTGTGGTGAAATTAGAGTCTCAGCATTTGGCTCAGATAGCGAAGCAAGTGCAGAAGCTAACTGGAGCTAAGAACGTGAGGATTAAGTCTGTGATTGACCCGAGCTTGGTGGCTGGATTCACGGTGAGGTATGGAAGTTCTGGGTCTAAGCTGATTGATTTGAGCGTGAGGAAACAGTTGGAAGAAATTGCTTCTCAACTTGATTTAGGCGATATTCAATTATAATAGTAATTTTTTTCTTGTTTTGCAATTCTTTTGTAATGTGGATTTGATGTTCACGTTGGAACCGAATTTTTGTATCAGTTTTTATTGGAATGTACTTTTTAATTTTTAATTTTTGGGGTTTGCAAAGTTAGAAAAGAGCATTCAGCGGGCACCGAGACTTGGAATGCTAAACGTGTATTCAATCTAATGGGTTACTTCAATTTTCCTTTTAGTCTTTCAATTGTAATTATCTTATAAGCTATTACAAAAGAATTTTGGCAACATCAAAAGCATTTCGGCAAAAACTTGAGGTAGAGGAGAGTGTGTTACTGTGAATTATGGTGGCAGCAATTTAGCAAAATTTGCCTTTGAATATGCTACTAGCAGATATGGAGACGGAATTTCTCTGGAACACCAACGACTGAGATTGTGCGATGACAGTCTAAGATGCTAGGATTAGGATTTCACAAAGTACCAGCACATGAGATTCTCTTTTATTTTTTTTATTTTTATTTTTTGCTGAGTTATAATTTGCTTTGATGCATATACAAGCACCAAACTTGAGGAGAAATATTAGTTACTCCTATTTATAAAATGTATAAATGCACTTTCGAATTAGACATAAATGTTATATGTGAATTTTTTTTAATATCTGGCTTGAATGAATGAAGAAAATTTTTGAACTGTGTAAATGTGATAAAATTTGACAGCTCATATCAATTTGGTCCTTATTTTTCTTTTTCTTTTTACATTTTTATCCTCTTAATTTGATTTTTTTCTTTTATGGTCCTTTTTATTTTCTTTTTTACCCTATTAATTTAATTTTATTCTTTTTTATCCTCTTCTTCACGCTATTTTGCATTTGAGAATTTTCATTCACACCTCCATCATTTTATTTTCCTCTTTTATAGCACCACAAATATAAAAATGCAGAAACACATAAGATAAATCAAAGATGAATAATTGGATTTTAATTAAAGAATTGAAATTAATGGACTTCGGCAAAGAAGATGAATAAATAGGTCTATTTTCTGGTGAAAAAAATCTGTAATGTCAAACAATTTGATGGAAAAAGAAAAAGAGAGTCAGAAACTGATAGGAGTCAAAAGAAAAGGAAAGTAATTTATGTGATTTGGTGTTAATTTAAGAGACTATCTATGCAATTAATATTAATTAATATTAGATTTATGGATGTCATGTCAGCTACATACATTTCACTCTCATGATTTCATTTTTTATAGTAAAAGAGAGACTTAAATATGTCACTTATGATTTATACAATTCATAGGTTCAAGTACGCAACTGGCATTTACTAAGTTTGAAACTCGTAAGTATTAAGCCAATTATAATTCTCTATTTTTGACCAAACACATCATACCATACCATACTATAATCCAAAAGTTTGTGCACATTTCAGGTTTTAGCCATATTTTAAAATTTTTCTAGTACCCGAATTTTGACATTTGTTTCAATTTTGGCAAACAGCTTAACCTATCTCCCCTTCCTCTTCAATGGGCAACCCAATAAGAGATGCAACCAACTACTTGTTTGCCTTGGGCATTTGAACCATATGAAGTTGATTTCTTCTTTGTCCTGGTCTCTGTGTCCTGAAATTTTAGCACCATTACTGTGTTCTCTGCGATCAGTAATGTCACGGTCCCTTTATCACTTGTATTTCAGTTCACTTCTGCTGCCCATTCTAAACTGCTCACAAAGAGCAGACATTTTTTTCATTGTCTTTCCACTATTTTCTTATACATTCTGTTATGCTAAATACGCTTTAAATCCCATGATTTGTTGAAAAAAAACTGAAAATCTCTTTCAGGTGTTGAAGATGAGCTCAATTGCTCTGCCAAAAAAGGGATAGACTAAATAGTTTCTCATCGCCGTAGAGAGAACTATGATATAGAGAAATAGGGGGAAGAAGAAAAGATGGATGGGAGAGAAACAGAAAGAGTAAGTCGTAATTTTGACCAACCATAATCTTGTACATGGCAAAGTAATTTTCATCATTTTGAATTTTATTGCTAAACTTCAAAAAGGGATTTAGGCATCAGGTAGTAGTTGATAAAATTAAGATGAACTATCTCAATCTGAAAACATGCACAAATGATTGGTTGACTTTTTGGTAATTTGACCAATCGCTTCAATGCTAGGTGAATAACTTAAGAATCTAAAGCAGCCTAAATACACGAATGGCAATTCAGTTGAGACAATTTGAGCTCCATGTTAAGTGTAAACTGTGCTTGAAATGCACCAAGCATGAGCGGTCTTATATTAGTTTGTTGATCCATCAGTATACAGATTCTCTTTCGTAATTACCCTTTTAACTAAATATGTTGATCCTAAACTTATGTTGATCCTAAACTAAGACAATCTAAAAATATGCTAAAATCAACATTATATTAGGACATAAAATATTGAGTGCATACCAGATGGATGACACAAGGATCAGGGCATGGATCTTGTCCATTACTTGTTTCAGGATTGCATCAGATTCCAAGGGCCTGAACATATAAGATATGAAAGGTCAGGGATTGAATTTGAGAACACTTCCTAAGGATGCCAAATTTCGCAAAATCACAGCTTGAGAAGACCAATTATGTAAAGAAAAAAGGTTACTTGGATTTGCTGCTGCGGGTGCTGCAGCTGCCACCCTTGCTCTTTTCTCTACATTAGTCAGTTCAGCATGAAGTCTTTCAATTTCACGAGCTATGGCAACCATATTTTGCTCTATTGTTTGACCATGCTCAAGGTTACTTGCATATGTTTTCTTCTCATATTCAATGGCAGCCCTAGATTACATATAATAAAACAGATATATATTCAAATCATTTAAAAGAAAATCCGAGATTCAACAATGCATTTTCATTTTGTTTAGAGAGGAAATTTCAAATCCAAAGATATGTACAAGCTTCAGTTCAAATTGTACTCATAAAAAAGAGGGTTCACAAAGGATGAGAAGCATATGTCTTTCTACTAAATTTTGGGCAGCTTATCTGAATTACACCTTTGTAGTAGATATTCATATTCATCCAGATTCAAAGATCTGGTCTCCATAAACAAATATAGCCAACCAACAAAATTATAAATTACAGAGAAAATTTAAAAAAAGGAGAAGAAGAAAAATCACTTCAGAAATCCACACCCATTCATACAAGAAATGCACTAACACATTGCACTCTCTGCAATGTTCCTACATAAATTGATTCTTTCAGTAAAGATTTGGGAAGTTTGGCATTACAAGAGAACTTCTTTGTGATAAGATGAAGCCCTTTCTGGCGATCCATATCAAAGCACACATATACCACCTGGGATTTATCCTAAACACAAGGTCCCAATAATTGAATTATTTTGCTGAAATAGAAAATTTGACCAACACGTTTGACTAATTTATTTTATTAACTTGAATGTCAAATGTGAAGTTGGCTTGTGTTTATGAATTAAAATTCTCTTATTTGATAAAGTTAGTATATTTATGACGAAGGATATGAGAAGACAAATATATTCTGAAGATTATTTGGCTTATGGTCTGGTCTCAGCAAATATGCTTATTTTATTAAAGGGAATTACACTTGATTTCATTGCCTTTAAAAAGTGGGGGAAAAAATAGTAGTTAAATACAAGAAGAGAAAATTGAGCATCATATTAAAGAATCAGAACTTAAATCAAAAAAGACACTCTTTGCTCAACATATGTAAGTGGTTTCATATGTGAATATTAAGAGATGAACAAGGAGTCGAGGAATAGCATACAAAACCCAGGTTGTGGAATTTAATTGGAAACAAGTAACATTCAAGAATCCACCTTAAAGCATAAAATCCACCAAGGCCAATACGATTTGAAGTGCAATAGAGGACACAGAAGGTGGCTGTTAAAGTTCTAGGAAGGTCGAAAAGACAATGGATAACCATCCTAGATTATATTACAAAAAGAAAGTCATTTCAATTCCTTGGAAATGACCATCCATGAATTTTCGGCACTGAGTTGCTCCAAAATGTTTTAGGCTTATTTTTTTTAAGCAAAGTGTTCCAGCTGATTTTTAAACCAGTTGTATTTGTTCTTATAAACTGTAGATGCGTCAAAAGCAAACAATAACGTGAAGAACATAGAAATTAGCGTTGTGAATAAATTCCAAATTACCTTCCTCGTTGAATTTCTTGTCGCATGATCTTGATCTCCGCCTTGATCTCCGGAACTTGCTGTAACTCAATTTTTTCCTTGGCAAGATCACCATTAATGGCCTGCAGCTCCGCGGCAAGCTGGTGACGGTGCCTTGTAAGCTTCTGTACATCTGCCTTGACCTGAACAAGCTCCGCCCTAAATGCATCAATAGACCGTAGCTGAGCCTCCAATTTCAAGGATCTCTCATACACCTGTCGTACTTCATCATCCCTCTCAGCCTTGACGGTAACCGCAGCAGCGGATAGGTGTCGCAGCTGTTCTTGAGCGAGAGAGAGGTCTTGCTTTAACGCCACATGAGTGGCTGCCAGCTGCTGGTTGTGGACGAGGAGGGATTGAATTTCCCGTTGCTGGAGAGCAATGCGTTCTTCAAGGATGGTTGATGGATTATGGCGTTGACGGTCGTCAATCGGAAAATGGTTGCTTCCACCCATTTTTGTTGGTGTGGTTTGTGCTTCTGTTCTGTGCAATTAAACATGACACTCGGGCCATTAAAATGGTGGGCTTTGAAATGGGTTCTTATGTGGACAAGGGTTCAGATCTCAATAAGAGTTGTCGAAGAATAACAAAGAAGTGGACCGGAGAAGCTCGCATATTATATCATGCAGCAGATGCATTATTATACTTAATTTTAACGATATTGTTTTTTAATTACGGTATTAATATTTGAGATATATTTTGGTTATTCAAAACTCAATATTTTTACTGTTAGTATATTTTATTACATTTTTTTCTTTCTTTTCTCTTCTTCTTTTTGTTCATAAAAGAATAAATAAATTTATGTATATTGAAGGTCTATTTTAGAGAGAGAATTTTTTAATTTCTATATTTAATTTTATTTTTAATATTTTTAAATATTTTAGTCATTGTTATTTATTGTTTTGTGATGAAAATATTAATTTTGATATATTTGGAGAATAAAATGGTTGAAAATGAAGATCTTTGAACTAAAAATATATTACTATATATTAAAACTCATCCACATTACATTGATCAATAAAATATTACTTCCAAAATTATTGTACTACCCTTCATTTCTATTGCTCCAACAATATCAAAACGATGTCGCTTTACCTAGCCCTATAATATCCCTTTCCAAAATGTATGCATATCTATTATATTGTTGCATTAAATGCATATCTATTTATTACTATACATTAAAATTCATTCACCTTATATTGTTCAATGAACGATACTTCCCAAAATTACCTTACTGCCTTTCATTTATATTACTCCAATAATACTAAAATGGTATTATTTTGCCTAACCCTAATATCTCTTTCCAAAATGCATGCATATCTATTATATTGTTATATTAAATGTATATCAATATTTGTTTCATGTGATAAAATAAGAACTATTAATTTCATATGACTTTGGACAATTTTTTGTGGTAATTTGTAAATCTTCACCAACTTTGTGTCTATTTATTATCATTAAATGTATAAATGCATATCAAAATTTTTTTCATGTGATAAAATAAAGAGTCATTAATTTCATATGGCTTAGACAAAATTTCATGGCAATTTATTGATAAGATCTTCACTAACTTGGTGCCTATAAATAGGCATCGCATACAAGCATTTGAAAATATATAGCAAGGGCATTGAAGGATCCCATGATATATATATATATATATATATATATAGTAAAAAAATTGTTATTCTCCTAAATTTTGAGGTAGGGGATAATTGTTATCTCCTTAAATTTAAAGATATGTTGTAATTTTTTACTTTTTTTTATAGTGAAATTCTTCTGTCATAGTTTTTACCATGATTTATTCAGTGGTTTTTTACATAAAATTTGTGTGTTCCATTTTATTTTTATTTTTTTTACCAAATTATTAGTTGCAACCTGCTCTATTCGATCCTATTTTTTCACAAGTGACAAATGATGTAACACCCCTCTATATAATTAGGTCAAAGTTCACTGTACAGACGGATGTCACTCAACTATTTATCTAAACTTGTTCTGAATTAAAACTTTTTTTCTAACTTATTTCTTTATCAATGTCAATATAATCTTATATCATGCAATTTAAAATCACATCTATATATGAATTGATCTCATAATAAGATCATATTTTGACTACAATATGATTTGAGCAATATTGGCCCTTATTATAAAATCAACCTTATTAATTAAGAATAAAATCAATTACAAATCCTTATTAAAATCATAATAAAAAAGTTTGTCTCTATCTCATGTCATGCGAAATCACCAATAATAAAAATAAATAAAATAAATTAATAAACCCACACAGGTCAACTTTGACTGCTCTAATTGGATTGACTTTCCCTTATTGTCAACTCAACAATATAATGACTTCAAACTTGCGTGCAGAAAAATTCACATACTAATCTACTGAAAAACTTAGTGGTACATATAAATATTTTAATTTTAGCGTGCATTCATATATTAACATAGTATTTATAATTTGAAACATATCTTTTTACTGGACCACATCGTCATATACAATAATATCCACATTCTAACATCCGGTTATTCAGACATTGATCGTATGTGACAAAGTCAATACACACCGGGTCGATCGTAGTCTAAATCCGGATGCACAGAAAAATAATAATATTTAAGGGAGATTTATTAAGGACATTATTAATTGAGAATTTAAAGGTTTAGTGCTAGAATTAGTTGAAATAAAATTTCTCTTTGGATTAAATGAGAATTTATGGAATGGTTTGGGATTATTTTGTACAAAGAGGAGATTATGAGTTAAATGATATATTATTTAAAGATTAAAAATTTATTATGATTAATTAATCAAATTGACCAATAGGAAATAAATCTATATTTTTTTTTACATTTATAACCTAATCTTTATCTTTCCATTAATGCCCATTAATTAGAATTGATGAATCACATGCCTAATCACCATTCTAGAATTCTTTCATTAATGAGGCATTGATGAATCTAATCCTTGTCACCATTCTAGAATTCTTTCATTAATGAGGCATTTATGAATCTAATCCTTGTCACCATTCTAGAATTCTTTCATTAATGAGGCATTAAACTTAACAAAAACAAAATCTCCTCTTCCTCACCTTCCATTGTCATCCACCTTCTCCACTATTCTCCACCATTTTTATTCCAATTTTAGCTAGTAAAAGAGAGGAAAGAATAATCCAAGTGATAGAAAACCCAAGAGAGTGAAGGAAAAATCAATTTGAAAGGTAGAAGAAAGGAAGATAAATAAGAAAGAAACAAAGAGAGAAATTTTGTCAAGGTGAGTTCTTCTTCAATCCTCTTGCTTTTCTTTATTAATTGAGATTAAAGTGATGATAATTAAGGTTAGAAATGAGGAAGAAAGGGCTGCCTAGGTGATGGTGGGTTGAAATAAAAAGAAATTGGTTTGATGATATAAGATATGTTTGATGGTTTTAGGGCAAACCAAGGACAAGGGTAGAAGCAATCTTGAGGAAGGGAAAGGAAATAAAAAAGCCTAGGAAATGGAGAAAAGATTAATAAGGTATGTGCTTGTATGAAAAAAATTTAATATGTTGATTTTATGGTTAAATCTTGTGTTAATTACATGATTAAATGAGTGATTGTGTTGATATATATGTTGCTGGAAATTTTATCATGGAGCAGTATGAATTTAAAAATTCTATAACTTAAGTTCTGGAACTCTAAATTTGGTGTTCTTTGATGTTTTGGAAACTTAAAAAATATATCTAGAACTTTTATGAAGAACATGAGATCTAATTATGACTGTAACTATGCTAAAAATGGACATAAAGATGAAACTTGAAATCTGTCTCGGAATTTCCTGAGCAGATTTTAGCTGAGCAGTCAGTACTCAATCAGTCATACCTTTGTCTACAGAGATCAGAATTAGTTGATTCAAAATGGAAATTAAAGATAAGATCTGTGGATAAAATTTATTAGAAGACCACTTAATTAAATTCTTCCGGTAACAGCATCATAATTGAGATCTAAGACAGAGCCCGAAATCTGTCCAGAACAGGGCTGTTGAAAAAAAAATGAGAGTTTTACATGTAAATTGATTTGAGCCTTATGATATGAGATGAATGATGTTGATATGAGTGATTATTATGTGATAAGCCATTGATTCCATAAAAATTTATTGAGAAAATAAAACTATGAAATAATTGTTTGGTGTATATTTTGACCATAATGAAATTATTACTTGAATAAATTGAGATGAAATAATTAAGCCCTAAAACACCTAGCTGGAAACTAGGGTAAAAGATAGATTGACATGCCAATAAATGGTAGGATATGTAGGCGTAAAACGCCGAGTTGATTGATGTAGGCGCTAAATATGCCGAGTTGATTTATGTAGGCACTACATGTGCCAAGTTGATTGATGTAGGCACTAAATATGCTGAATTAATTTATGTATGCACCATATTGTGCCGAGTTAAATTATGTAGGCGCCATGCGCCGAGTTAAAATTTTTCGGTCGAAAATGCCCCGTATCCTAGCTGATAGTTCTAATTATTGGTGTTGGGCATAAATTTGAATAAACAAGACAACATAAGATATGATAAAATTGACTTATTGTGAATAATTATTGAATAATAAAATGAGAAAAATTATGGTGATATTAAAAATAATATTAACCAATGATATTATGCAATTAACATAATTATCATAAGTAAAAGGAATTTTGTGTAGTAACAATTAACTTGCAAATTAATTTATTACTGATAAATTTATGATATTTCTTTTATTTGATTTTTAAATGTATGAATGTGTGAAATTTTATAAATTTGCATATTAAGCTTTTGTCATATAAAACACACTAAGCTAGTAGCTTAGCGCGTGTGGTTTTTCCACGCGTAGGTACTTAAGTAGTTAGTAAATAAAGGATGAAGCTGCCAGAAAGAGAAGAACACCAGATAGTGGATAGCAGCATTTGAAGATCTTTTTTGTTTCAATGTATTACTTTTTGTAAAATATATTAGCAAGTTTTATTTTTATATTGGGTGATACTCATATTTGGGTCTGTAAATAAAATATTAATTAGTAAAACTTGGTATGTAATCTTTTAGAAAATGAAATGATTTATTATGAATGAATTATATAAATTGGTATAAAGTATATGTATTTAAAAAAAATTTGGGGACTATATTTTGAATTTATATTCATATATTTTAAAATTAGAATATACAAAATGATTGTATAAGAAAGTTAGATTAGGAGTCAAGAGTAAGGTAGCACTCCTTTGCTTTGCTACTATTAGTAGGGTAAAGGGGTGTTACAATTTTTGGTATCAGAGCCCGGTTTAAGGCAGTTCTAATTTAAGTGGGTAACTAAATAAGGTGTGTGTCTCATGCATATGCATCTTATATATATATATATATATATATATATATATATATATATATATATATATATATATATATACTGCTATCTTACAAGAAGGGTTCTTCTTCTTGGCATTAGGTAGTTATGGAATCAAGTTCACAACGAACTATGAGAGTAAGCGCTGAAAGTAATGATCCATCCGACACTGAAGTATCATTTCGTTCAAGGCAGCGTCAGAGAGCCACTAGAGCTAGTGAATCCATGTCATCTCATGGCCATTCTAAAGCTAGAAGTGTAGATCAAGGGATTTATTAGAGAATGTGGTGGAACTGATCCGACAAGCTGCTAGACCTACCACTTCGAGTCTAGGGTTTGACAAGCTTAGAAAGTACGATGCTATCGACTTTTATGGTCGTAAAGAAGAAGATGCAGCTGCAGCAGAGTACTGGTTGGAGAGAAATGAGAGGGTGTTTGAGCAGATAGAGTGTACTCCTAATCAGAAATATCAGTACACATTATCTCTTTTGCAAGAAAGTGCATATGATTGGTGGAAAACTATTCTGTGAAGGCTGCAAACACCAGATCCTCCCACATGGAATTTCTGTTTGAACCAGTTTCGGGCCAAATATGTTCCCAGATCATACAGAGACAAGAAGAAACAAGAATTCTTAGATCTGAAATAGAACACTCTGACTGAAACTAAATATGAAAAAGAGTTTACTCGTCTGTGTAAGTATGTTGAGGGTATTATATCAGATGAGATTGATCGGTGTAGATGATTTGAGCGAGATATCAGGCATCCCATTAGAGACAGAGTGGCGGCCTCACAGATTCAAGACTTCTCAAGACTAGTGTCTGCAGCGGAGAGTGTTGAGGAAGCATTAGTAAATCAGCAGCAGGTAACAACTGAGAAGGGTTTTAAAAGACATTTATTACAATTCAGTGTAGGCCCATCTGGTAGTAAGAGGGCTAAGTTAGCAGGGAGCCGACCACGAATAGTAAGTGTTGGTAGAGCTTCTACTTTCAGGGGGAATCAGCAACAGAGACCTGCAATATCCATAGCCAGTGCACCTACACTCAGTTCTAGGAGATCAGCTCCAGAAATTTGTCCACATTGTGGAAGAACACATGCAAGAGAGTGTTGGTGGCTGACAGGAGCTTGTTTAAAATGTGGGGCTACATATCATAAGCAGAAAGACTGTCCAAGATGGATTGTTGGTAGGGGTACAAGCAGCACAACACCAGTTCAGACAGGGGTTTCAGGCCAGGGCAGAGGCAGAGGTCGTGGGCAAATGAGAGGAGGCTGAACAGGGTCTAGTCATAGAGCATCAAAAACAGTTGATAGACCGAAAGGAGGTAGAGTGCCAGCCTGTGCCTATGCTATGAGAGCTTGTGAAAAGCAGGATTCCCCATATGTGATTGTTGGTAAATTTTCTCTCATTAATACTGATTTATTTGCCTTAATTGATCCGAGATTTACTCATTCCTATTTATGCACACCACCACCTAGTCAGGGGCAAGATGATAGCAGAAAAAATTAGATTATGATATAGTGGTGACAAATCCTTTGGGCCATAGTGTTACAGTTAATAGAGTGTATAAAAATTGTCCGGTGAAAATTCAGGGTAGAGAATTCCCAGCGGACTTAATTGAATTACCTTTTCATGAATTTGATGCTATTTTGGGAATGGATTGGTTGACTCGGCATGGAGCAATTGTTGATTGCCGATCCAAAATAGTGATATTTACCATTCCAGGGCAAGATGACATAATGGTTCCGGGTGAGAATCGACCATACCTAACTCATGTCATTTATGCTACAAAAGCTAGAAAACTTATCAGAAAGGGATGTGAGGCGTATCTAGCACATGTAGTGGATGTTAGTAAAAGAAGTCCTGATCTCAGGAACATACCTACAGTATGTGAATTCCCAGATGTCTTTCCAGATAATTTGCCAGGATTGCCACCAAATAGAGAAATAGAATTTGGCATAGAGGTTATTCCAGGTACGACTCCAATATCTATTACCCCCTACAGAATGGCACCCACAGAATTGAAGGAATTGAAGGTGCAACTATAAGAACTGTTGGATAAGGGGTTTATTAGACCCAGTGTGTCACCTTGGGGTGCTCCAGTGTTATTTGTGAAGAAGAAAGATGGCACCTTACGACTCTGTATTGATTATCGACAGCTAAATAAGGTGACGATCAAGAATAAATATCCCCTACCCAGAATAGATGATTTGTTCGATCAACTAAAAGGGGCTGGGGTTTTCTCCAAAATTGACCTTAGATCAGGGTATCATCAATTAAAAATTAAGGAGTCAGATGTTCCTAAAACAACATTTAGGACTCGGTATGGCCACTATGAGTTCTTAGTTATGTCATTCGGTTTGACTAATGCCCAACAGCTTTTATGGATATGATGAATAGGGTCTTCAAGCCTTATTTAGATCAGTTTGTGGTGATATTTATCAATGAAATTTTGGTATATTCCAAGAATAAAAAGGAGCATGATCAACATCTTCAAATAGTGCTTCAGACATTGAGGGAGAAGCAATTATATGCAAAGTTATCAAAATGTGCTTTTTGGCTAAGTGAGGTGGCTTTTCTGGGACATATCGTATCAGTAGAGGGAATTATAGTGGATTCTAGTAAGATAGAGGCGATCCTTAAATGGAAACCACCTCGAAATGTGACAGAAGTGAGAAGCTTCCTTGGCTTGGCAGGATATTATAGGAGATTTGTGAAGGAATTTTCAATGATAGCCTCACCACTAACAAAACTCCTTAGGAAGGACATTAAGTTTGAATGGACAGAACGGTGTCAGACTAGCTTCGATAAATTGAAGGCAATGTTAACTGAAGCACCTGTTTTAATACAACCAACTCCAGAAAAGGATTATGTGGTATATAGTGATGTTTCACATAATGGGTTAGGTTGTGTGTTAATGCAGGAGGGTAAAGTAATTACATATGCCTCTAGACAATTAAAGCCACATGAGAATAATTATCCTACTCACGATTTAGAACTAGCAACCATTGTATTTACTCTGAAAATATGGAGGCACTACTTATATGGCGAGAGATGCTACATCTATACGGATCACAAAAGTTTGAAGTATTTGCCTACACAAAAAGAACTCAACTTAAGACAAAGGCGATGGTTGGAATTAATCAAAGATTACAATTGCATCATTGATTACCAGCCAGGGAAAGCTAATATAGTGGCTGATGCTTTAAGTAGAAAAACATTGACAGCATTGCAAGTTCAACCCACTTTGATTCAACAAGTGAAAAAAGCTCAAAAGCAAGATTTGAAACTGGCAGAAATCTCCGAGTTGGTGAAAAAGGGGAAGAGGTCAGAGTTTACCAGTGGGGTTGATGGAATTCTAAGCTACAAAGGCAGGTTGTGTGTACCAGATATCCAAGAGTTAAAGCAAGAAATTTTGAGAGAAGCGCATAATACTAGTTATACGATGCATCCAGGAAGCAATAAAATGTATCAATATTTAAAGACGTGTTATTGATGGCCTGGAATGAAAAGGGACATCACAGAATATACCACTAGATGTCTGAAATGCCAACAAGTGAAGGCAGAGCATCAAGTGTCATCTGGTTTGTTACAACCAATTTCTATTCCAGAATGGAAATTGGAGAGAATTACAATGGACTTTGTATCTGACTTACCATTAACACAGAAAAAGCATGATGCAATATGGGTAATCATAGATAGGCTTACTAAATCAGCTCATTTCCTACCAATTAGAATGGACTACTCACTCGTTCGGTTGGCAGAATTATATGTCAATGAGATAGTTCGACTTCATAGTGTCCCAGTCTCTATAATTTCTGACCGAGATCCACGGTTTACATCACAGTTTTGGAAGAGTTTGCAGCAAGCCTTGGGTACTCGACTCAACTTTAGTACAACATTCCACTCACAAACTGATGGTCAATCAGAACGGGTTATTCAAATATTGGAAGATATGCTAAGAAGTTGTGTAATTGAGTTTGAAGGTAGTTGGGATAAGTATCTTTCATTAATAGAGTTTGCATATAATAATAGTTATTAAGCAAGTATTGGGATGGCACCGTATGAAGCTTTGTATGGAAGGACATGTAGGACACCTCTTTGTTGGACAAAACTTGATGAAAAGAAACTAGTAGGGTCGGAATTAATTCAACAGACAAGAAAAAGTGAGAGTGATAAAAGATAGATTAAAAGTAGCGGTTGATAGACAAAAGTCCTATGCAGATTTGAAGAGAAAAGACATAGAATATGCAGTTGGTGATAAAGTATTCTTAAAAGTCTCACCTTGGAAGAAAATCCTCAGGTTTGGCAGAAAGCGAAAGCTAAGTCCACGATTTATTGGGCCGTATGAAGTGCTTGAACGTGTGGGCCCAGTGGCATAGAAATTAGCATTACCACCAGAGTTAGAAAGAATCCATAATGTATTCTATGTATCAATGCTGAGGAAATATAGGTCAGATCCATCACAAATAATACCTGTTGAAACCATAGAAGTGCAACCAGATTTGACTTATAAGGAAGAACCAGTGGAAATTTTAGTTAGGGAAGTTAAAGAATTGTGGAACAAACGAGTACCTCTGGTGAAAATCCTATGGGGCAACCATTCTACGAAAGAAGCCACATGGGAAAGTGAAGAAGTAATGAAGGCCTAATATCCTCAATTATTCAGCATCAACTAATCAGGTAAATTTCGAGGACGAAATTTTCTTAAGGGGGAGAGAATTGTAACGTCCGGCTATTTAGACATTGATCGTATGTGACAAAGTCAAAGCACACCGGGTCGATCAGAATCTAAATTCGGATGCACAGAAAAATAATAATATTTAAGGGAGATTTATTAAGGACATTATTAATTGAGAATTTAAAGGTTTAGTGCTAGAATTAGTTGAAATAAAATTTCTCTTTGGATTAAATGAGGATTTATGGAATGGTTTGGGATTATTTTATGCAAAGAGGAGATTATGAGTTAAATGATGTATTATTTAAAGATTAAAAATTTATTATAATTAATTAATCAAATTGACTAATAGGAAATAAATCTAGAATTTTTTTTTACATTTATAACCTAATCTTTATCTTTCCATTATGCCCATTAATTAGAATTGATGAATCACATGCCTAATCACCTTTCTAGAATTCTTTAATTAATGAGGCATTGATGAATCTAATCCTTGTCACCATTCTAGAATTCTTTCATTAATGAGGCATTGATGAATCTAATCCTTGTCACCATTCTAGAATTCTTTCATTAATGAGGCATTAAACTTAACAAAAACAAAATCTCCTCTTTCTCACCTTCCATTGTCGTCCACCTTCTCCACTATTCTCCACCATTTTTATTCCAATTTTAGCTAGTAAAAGAGAGGAAAGAATAATCCAAGTGATATAAAACTCAAGAGAGTGAAGGAAAAATCAATTTGAAAGGTAGAAGAAAGGAAGAGAAATAAGAAAGAAACAAAGAAATAAATTTTGTCAAGGTGAGTTATTCTTCAATCCTCTTGCTTTTCTTTATTAATTGAGATTAAAGTGATGATAATTAAGGTTAGAAATGAGGAAGAAGGGGCTGCCTAGGTGATGGTGGGTTGAAACAAAAAGAAATTGGTTTGATGATATGAGATATGTTTGATGGTTTTAGGGCAAACCAAGGACAAGGGTAGAAGCAATCTTGAGGAAGGGAAAGGAAAGGAAAAAGCCTAGGAAAGGGAGAAAAGATTAATAAGGTATGTGTTTATATGAAAAAAATTTAATATGTTGATTTTATGGTTAAATCTTATGTTAATTACATGATTAAATGAGTGATTGTGTTGATATATATGTTGCTGGAAATTTTATCATGGAGGAGTATGCATTAACAATTATATAAATTAAGTTCTGGAACTCTAAATTTGGTGTTCTTTGATTTTTTGGAAACTTAAGAACTATATCTAGAACTTTCATGCAGAACATGAGATCTAATTATGATTGTAACTATGCTAAAAATTGACATAAAGATGAAACTTGAAATCTGTCTCGGAATTTCCTGGGCAGATTTTAGTTGAGCAGTCAGTACTTAATCAGTCATAACTTTGTCTAAAGAGATCAAAATTAGTTGATTCAAAATTTAAATTAAAGATAAGATCTGTGGATAAAATTTATTAGAAGACCACTTAATTAAATTCGGCCGGTAACATCATTAGAATTGAGATCTAAGATAGAGCCCGAAATCTGTCCAAAACAGGGCTGTTGACAAAAAAAAGAGAGTTTTACATGTAAATTGATTTGGGTCTTATGATATGAGATGAATGATGTTGATATGAGTGATTATTATGTGATAAGCCATTGAGTCCATAAAAATTTATTGAGAAAATAAAACTATGAAATAATTGTTTGGTGTATATTTTGACCATAATGAAATTATTACTTGAATAAATTGAGATGAAATAATTAAGCCCTAAAACACCTAGCTGGGAACTAGGGTAAAGAATAGATTGACATGCCAATAAGGGGTAGGATATGTAGGCGTAAAACGCCGAGTTGATTGATGTAGGCACTAAATGTGTTGAGTTGATTTATGTAGGCACTGCATGTGCCGAGCTGATTGATGTAGGCACTAAATGTGCTGAGTTAATTTATGTAGGTACCATATTATGCCGAGTTAAATTATGTAGGCGCCATGCGCCGAGTTAAAATTTGTCGGCCGAAAATGCCTCGTATCCTTGCTGATAGTTCCAGTTATTGGTGTTGGACATAAATTTGAATAAACAAGACAACATAAGATATGATAAAATTGACTTATTGTGAATAATTATTGAATAATAAAATGGGGAAAATTATGGTGATATTAAAAATAATATTAACCAATGATATTATGCAATTAACATAATTATCATGTGTAAAAGGAATTTTGTGTAGTAACAATTAACTTGCAAATTAATTTATTGCTGATAAATTTATGATATTTCTTTTATTTGATTTTTAAATGTATGAATGTGTGAAATTTTATAAATTTGCATATTAAGCTTTTGTCATATAAAGCATCACTAAGCTAGTAGCTTAGCGCGTGTGATTTTTCCACGCGTAGGTACTCAAGTAGTTAGTAAATAAAGGATGAGCTGCCAAAAAGAGAAGAACACCAGATAGTGGATATCAGCATTTGAAAATCTTTATGTTTCAATGTATTACTTTTTGTAAAATATATTAGCAAGTTTTATTTTCATATTGGGTGATACTCATATTTGAGTCTGTAAATAAAATATTAATTAGTAGAACTTGGTATGTAATCTTTTAGAAAATGAAATGATTTATTATGAATGAATTATATAAATTGGTATAAAGTATATGTATTGAAAAAAAAAATTTGGGGACTATATTTTGAATTTATATTCATATATTTTAAAATAAGAATATACAAAATGATTGTATAAGCAAGTTAGACTAGGAGTCAAGAGTAAAGTAACACTCCTTTGTTTTACTACTATTAGTAGGGTAAAGGGGTATTACACACATAATAGCTCATTCATTTGAATTGAATTTATTTTAATACATTCATTACATATATTGCACAAGTGAATCCATATCATTATAATGATAATACATTTTATTTATAGCATTTGTAAACCATCATATATATAGTGAATTTTATCATAAATATCAATCATCTATCTCTTGGTTTCATATATATAATTACTAATTTACCAATTTCTTTTATAGAATACAACTGTATTCTGATTCATTGATTTCTGTATATTGTATTATCAGTTTCTGGTTTTTTAGCCCAATACTCTAGACTTGGATTACTTAGATGCAGATTGTAAAATATGAGCGCTCTTACCCGAATTTAAGCCACCCACCTTACAATCTGTATTTGTCTATATTGCAAATTTAATATCTCAAATTAGGATTGTTCTTATCCGAGTTTAAGCCACCCTGATGAGTAATAATGTCTATATGTATATGAGTACATGGACACTCTTATCCAAAGTTAAACCACCTTATCCTTAAATAATTATGAGCACTCTTATCTGAGGTTAAGTCACTCTGAATAATAATAATAATAATAATAATAATAATAATAATAATAATAATAATAATAATAATAATAATAATAATATACTACGTTACCGTAACCCCTTTAATGATATGTCATATATTCTAGCTAGTCATCGAATAAAAAATAAGCATATTTAATTATATTTTAAGTATCAATATCATTTATATCACATTTCATAGTTTCATATAATTGTCACATGCTATTATTTAATTTAGAGCACTTAGTGCATAATCATTGTTTCGATTAAGTTATCATACTGTTTATAATCTCATTTAAACATGTCAAATGTGTGTGTATACCGTACTCATATCGATCAATCATATAATTCAATTAACCAAATTCTGGATACAGAACATTCACAGACATGAAGCTTTCTATCACGAGTTGTTTATGTGTGACTGGTTCTGTGATCATTCATGGGAGTGACATACCTTAATGGGCATGATATTTGACTTCATGGGCATGATATATCCATCTATAATATAATTCTCGCATTGTTTTCAACCAATTTCACACACAAACGTGCATTAAGTTCTAAGGCTAACCAATGTTAGTCACTCATATTAATATTTTTCAATATATTTAACAATACCATAACATCCATTTTCAATAACTCAAATACCATCAATTATCACATATCACTTTTTTATGCATTTCAGAACATTAATAAGTCATTTATCTCTATACCAGCAACTAACATATCAATATTTCATGTCAATTATCATACCAGAAACATATTTTATGTATCAAATATAATATATTCGAATTAAAATATGTATATGTACAAACCATAATAATTGAGCCCTAAAACGCAACTCTCTCGTATTTATTGCTTTTGGTGGGATTTTCCACCCCCTGTTTTGGTCCTTAATAGAAAATCATATACCACATTAACATCTAATATTGACATGGACTCTAATTAAGTCATAAACTAATAAAATCTCAACTTTTTTTTTATTGATTTAAGCCTTTAAATCCTTCAATCTATACAAATCCCAATTGAACTGAATCAAATGACTTAAGAGGATATGATTTCTTACCTCTGTTTCGTGTAAACATATTGATTCAAGAGTTAAAAATCGCATTTTTACACTCATTGTTTCTTACTTCAATTTCTATAACAAAACTCGTGTTTTTAATCTATTTTTACTTTCTTTTTATGGTGGAAATTTGTGTTTAATTGCTAAAAAACGAAAAGGAATGAAGAGAATTTGTTTTTGGGATTTTCAAAGATTAGTGGCTAGGGTTTTTGATTGAAAATACATGAGTTTCTATCAAAAATAAGAAGTTGTTCTATTTAACTACCAAACTTCATAGGCGTAATCATTAGTATCACGGTCGTAAAGATTCTCAGATTTAGAAATTGAAATTTGCAATATTCACTACCATGATTACCTCTATCACAGGCGTGAACTCTATAAACTTTATTTTTTCTTATATTTTTCATTATTTTCCTATTACCAAAGCACTTAACCACTATATACCTTTCATACACCCTCATATATATTATTAGCATGTTATTTCTAAACCTTGACTTGCGGGCGTTACAAATGCCTTTAACAAAATGATGACATTTTTATATATATTAAATTCATATCTATTGCATTAAAATACATAAATATTATCATTAAATGTATATATATTATATTGTTGCATTAAATGCACATATATATATATATATATATATATATTAAATACATATTAAATGCATTTGTTTTCATGTATCCTAATATCGGATATACTAGATCGACTGAAGTTTAAATTTACACAAAATAAAAATAAGAATCCTAATTTGTCATCTAAGAATAGTTATTTCTTTAATGGACAACTATAAAATAACAATTAAGACATTTTCTTTTACCTCGACTTTTTGTTATATTAATTAATTGTAATTCCCCTTATCCTCTTATATACTCTACCATATATTAGTTGGGTAAGAAATATTACATATTTTTTTTCCAAATATATATATAAATTAACACAATATATACCTAATAAAAAGAATATAATATATATTTATATATACTCACTATTATCACCTCAGTTAAATATCTATATGTCACAACTAAAAACTTTTCAAATTTTAATATACATCATAATATATCAAAATAATTAAAATACAAGCAAAAGAGTCCACCCCTTTTTGGGTAGTTATCATTATTATTACTCTGCTCTATTTGGTGGCGCCTCACTAGTTAGCAACGTCTTTATCTACATACTCATTGCTTCAACCTGTTCTTCTGATACCTACGCGAGAGAAATAACTTCCGCACTGAGTCATAAACTCAATGGAGCTAAAATTTATAATAACAATCATAATAATAAATATAATTTATTTTTCTTAAAAAAATAGTCATAAATAACATTTTGTTTTTATTATTCATTTGATGATTATGGACAATCCTTTATTAAATCGTGCAAGTGTTTCATTAATTTGTCAATCAAATAAAAAACTCAAAATACTATTTATATTACTATCACATAAATTTTGAATAACATCACATTTATATAAAAATAAAATTTTTATATCATGTTCACATATTACAACATCATAGACTTACCTTTAGAGAATCAAAATAGTTTCATATAACATAACGCTAATTACCTGATCTATAAATATGTACAAGAATCAAGTATATAAATCATGCGATCTACAAATATGCACATAACCGATATTATTATAATTAACAGAAATTTACAGGATAAAAAATAATTTCACAAAATTTACCAATATTTATCCTATTGACATATCAACAATACTCTAATTCAAGGTTCAGGCTAATACGTGGACTAAATCCATAAATTTCATAATTAAATTTTTCAAAATATTTTTAATATTTTCAAAATATTCACAAATCTCCAAATACCTTTATATTTCATAAATTATCTTTTTATAGTATAAAATATATTTTATTCCAAGTCAAATAAATAAATATATACAACTTTCAAACTTCATTTCATATTAACTATCAAAATTCTTATAATCTTAAAATCAAATTAAATTGACTTATATCATAAACATATTTAATATTTCGCTTTAACTACTTATATATATATATATATATATATATATATATATATATATATATATATATAATAAGTAATAACACTAATCTTTCTATATTTTATTGGTATATGCCGGTTTTTCCCTTTATCCTATTTCGGTGCTTGTCTCGACTGTATGTCTGACAAAAATTAAATTTTAATTAACAATAAAATCACAGTTATTACATATTCTAATGAAAATTGAACTTTTTTTTATCATTTTTCACTCTCTTGTATATCCAAATTTTCTATCGATGTTATTTCTTGTTACATGCATTTGACGCATAATATATGACTTCGGTCATTCGACACATTTTCTGATATGACAAAAAAATTTCTAACATTATTTTATTTTGTAATATTTTATTTTTTTATTTTCTTCCTCTATAATTATTTTCTCGATTTATCTTTATTTTCTCTCTAATTTTCATTTTCCAACCAAAAATTCCCATAAATTCAATAAATTGTCTAAAAATTTCAAATAATTTTTTATAATCACTTTAACATATTTTATTTTATTTTTCATTACCAATTTCACCAAAATAGTATTCAATTATTCCCAATAATTTTTTAAATAATTTGGCTAAAAATCTAAAAAATTTATTAAATGTTTCTTCCATTCCAAAAATTATTTTACACTCTCAAACACTCCAATTAACTCAATTCTTATCATTTTTAGGTACAAATTCTCCAAAATAATTTTTTAGAAATTTGATCATAATTATGAAAATTCCCAAAAATTCTAAAAAAGTTCTTAAAAATTAACTTAATCAATTTTTTACAACATTCACTATCCTCAAGTCTCATTAAAATCATTCTCCATTTTTATCATTTTTTCCATAATTTTTCTATAAAACCCTAATTTTTCTATCACACTAATTCAACATTCTACCAAACTAAAATCTACTCACAAAAATCATTCAAATCAACTTAAATCCATAGAATTTTGAAAAAACAGTGAAGAAAATCTCATCTCAAATTTTCTTGAAATTTTTGGCCCCAAAAAGAATTTTCTTCTCCAAAAATTATTTTTCTTTTTATCCTAATTAATTTTTCATGCTTCAATGACTTGAGTAATGATATTATGAAAAGTTAAAAATAAAAGAAAAGTTTCAAAATCTCTCTATGGTGGTCGGTCAACTAAAGAAGAAGAAGAAAATAATTTTTTTTTCTTGATTTTTGTAGGCTTTTTCTTGAGAAATATAGAAAATCCTATTTATATCCAAATTAAAATTAATTAATCTTAATTATTTCCTTAATCAATCCCCTCATTAGCTAATTAAATTTTAATTAACTCATTAAGTTGACACATGGCCCGATCATAACTTAATTAATTTTGACTTAATCAAATTTCCACCAATCACAATTTTTCTTCAAATTAATTCATGATTAATTTTAATTCTCTAAAATCCGACCTCTAAGCAATTTAGTTCCATTAAATCAAATAAATAAAAAAAATATAAAATAATTTTCTTTTCGAAACGGTTTTTTCGATTTTGTAAAATAACTACTGGTGCACAAATTGTATTTTTATGGTGTAATAATTTTCTTTAATTTAGTCCATAAAAATTTATTCGCAGTCTAATTTCTAAATTATCAAATTTAGAAATCTTACAATTCAATTGCAATCACATCAATTCCTTTTTATGACAGTGAATTCATATATCTAACTCCTAATAGAAAAATCGGATCATAAGTCTACACTGGAGACTGTATCTCCACAAATTGGAGTTTTTAACCTTAAAATTTTACTATATAATTTCACCTAAGGCCTTTAAATATTATTCTCTACATCTTAATATGCTTAACTCAAATTCTTATTGTTGGAAAAAAATCATATATTTCCGATCCAGTCTGTTATTTCGATTTGCATACATAGCACAAAATTGCACCATTTCATTAAATCAACTCAATATTCATATTATTATATTAAGATAAATTTCTCATATTTATTTTTCTGTATTTAGATTACGATCAGTATGTCTTTATACTACGGTATAAAATAATGTAATACACATATACGGTTAGGATCTAAATTACGAATATGACATTAATACTTTAAATAATACAAAATTATATTAAATATTTTGCACTCTATATATTCAGTAAATATCATATTTATTGTTAATTATTTATAATGTGTTAATATACTGATTAATACTTATAATCTCATGTTATTATTTCCAGTGCGAATATAGGGTAATATACTCGTGAGAAATATAAAGAGAAGAAAAGATATTATTAGAAGTTGAAGACGATATATTTGGTAGAAATAATGAATCTGTAAGTTATGAACTTGCAAGTTGTAAATGATGAACCTATAAGTGATGAATCTGTAATTTTTAAATAATAAATCTGTAGTTTTTATACGATGAATCTGTAAGTTTAAAACAATAAACTTGCAAGTTGTAAATGATGAACTTGTAAATAATGAACCTGCAAAATCTAAACGCTGAACCTGAGAGTTCTAAAAAATGAATCTGTAACTTTAAAATGATGAATTTGTAAGTTCAAAATGATAAATTTATAAGTTATAAATGACAAATCTGTAAGTGATGAAGCATCAAGTTGTAAATGATGAACCGGTAGCTTCTAAACAATGAACTTGCAAATTATAAATGATAAACCTATATCTTATAAACGATGAACCTATAGCTTATAAATAATGAACCTATAGCTTATAAATAATGAACCTATAGCTTATAAACAATGAACTAAATAATGAATTTGTAGGTTCAAAACGGTAAACCTGTAAATTATAACTGAAGAACTTATAAGTTCAAAATGATGAAAATTTAAATTATAACTGATGAATCTGAAACGATAAACCTATAAGTTGTAAATGATAAATCTATAAGTAATGAAATATCAAGTAGTAAACGATAAAATTGTACCTGTAAATAATGAATCTTTAGCTTATAAATGATGAATCTTCATCTTATAAACGACGAACCTATAACTTATAAACTAATGAATCTGTAAATATAAAATGGTGAATCTGTAAGTTATAACTCATAAATTTATAAGTTCGAAACGATTAAGGCATAAATTCAAAAATAATAAATTTATAAATTATAACTAATAAATATATTTTATATTCGTTATTTTATCAAAATCTAATTTTAGAAACACATATTTTGTTTTTATTTCACATATATAAAATAAAGAGATCTATAATATATTATAAATATATATCTATAATATAATAACCCGAATAAAGCTTTGCCCGAAGTATTAGGCAGCGTTTGGCCCCACAAATATCTTCATTTTCTTAGTTCACATGCTACTCTGACGGAATAATCAAATTAATAATAAATCACAAAAACGAAGCAGCCTTCGATCCTAAGAAAGCAGGACTTGCTTTGCTGGTGATTGCGCGTATCCTACTTGTAGCAGGTAGATATATATTTTAAAAAATATTTTCAATCTATAGAAACTATTTTCTCTTTCGTCATCTTTATACTCTGATTTTCAATTCAACAATTGTCCTGTCTTTCCTCTTAATTATTTCTAATTATCTATAACAAAGAAAAGAAAAAGGGAGAAATTTATAATTTTTAAAAGATCTATAGATTCTTGTAATTAGGAGGTCTGATTGCTGCTTTTCTGATCTGATAGTTAAGAGTCATGTCGATGCTCGATTCCTTCTTCAACAAGGGCTTTAAAGCTACCAAATGGTAATTCACTCGTTTTTTCTGCTTATTTCCATCTTCCTTTTCCCTTTTATTCTGGTTTTATTGGGGGTTTATATACGATATTATGGGATTGGGAATTTTGGGTTCCGTTTGGTTCCTGAGATAATGCTGGAACAAACAAAGAATGTAAATAACATTCAGCATCAAATTCTATGATTATATCACATGCTTCTGTTTCTTCGCAATTGACTCAAAATTTCAGGAATCAAATTATTTTTGAACTACTTCATCTCTTGCTTGCAATACTTTTTTCGTGTAAGCATTAAATTAAATGTTTGAATTACAATTTGGTATACTTTTTAGCTTTTAATGTTCTCAGTCTTTTGATTGAACCTTTTGATTTGTCATTTTGGAGTTAAATTCGTGAAGATTTATTTTCCTTTTCATTGTCTTGTGTATTTACAGTAAAACCCTACTCAAGTTGACCATACCACGCATTAAATTGCTGAGGAACAGGAGAGAGATTCAGATAAAGCAAATGCGTCGAGATATTGCTAAGCTTCTTGAGACTGGCCAAGAAGCTACTGCTCGCATTCGGGTATAACTGTCCTTTCATTTAAGTTGTGTTTGGCTAGGCTGTTATTGCTGTTACAATGAATATGAACACTTTCTTACTTAGAAAGGGATTTATCCCTGGGAGGAAGAAGAAAATCTCATTGTAACATTTTATTTTTTTCCTGTCCATTTCAGGTAGAGCATATAATAAGAGAAGAGAACATGATGGCTGCTCAAGAGATACTGGAGCTGTTCTGTGAGCTTATTTCTGTGCGACTTCCAATCATTGAAGCACAAGGGTTATTCCAATCATTTTCTAGCATGCTCTGTCTTTTTTTGCCCACGTTCTATTAATAGGCTCTCCAAATACATTATATGCCTAGTTATGATGCTTTATGAGACCAATAGTGTGGAACTAATAGGCAATTTGGGATGAGGTAGGATATGTGGTTGAACTTAGGTTGCGTCACATATTGGTGAAATTATAGAACAAAGCTTCATAAGGTATGTTAGCTGCCCAAGTTTTTATAATCATATGAATATTGAGTTTGTCCAGCAAAGAATAGAAGAAGGAAAAAAAATGATATACTATGTTTAGTCGCCCAGGTTTTTATAATCATATGAATATTGAGCTTGTTTGGCAAAGAAGAGAAAAAGGATATACGGGAAAAGTAAAAGACTGGGTACAAGATCCCAAGTTGTACCACCTTGCATATTTGAAGTGTTAAATTCTTAGGGAGGATATTTATACTTGATCACTTTAACTTTCAATATAAGCTTACTTCATGAATTGGACATTTTGATTTACTATTGGTATGTGATCGAAAACTTAGTATGAATTTGTAACTGTAGCTATATTAAAGGTGCTAAGTGGTCTTGGGCCTAGGCAAAAGTTGCACGCATGCACCTAATTGTGGTGAGGTGCCCACCAAGAAAAGAGGAAAGAAAGGAAGACGGAACTTCATTATGCAATAGCTAAGCTCATAAGATAATTGTGGTGAGGTGCCCACCAAGAAAAGAGGAAAGAAAGGAAGACGGAACTTCATTATGCAATAGCTAAGCTCGTAAGATAATTGTGGTGAGGTGCCCACCAAGAAAAGAGGAAAGAAAGGAAGACGGAACTTCATTATGCAATAGCTAAGCTCATATGATAATACTGGTAATACACATAAGTATGCATTAACTAAACATCAATATTTTCTATGTCCAAAATTAAGATCAAAATATGATAATCCTACTCCTACTAAATTGCAATGATCCCTAAAGCAACCATAAGATTTCATCATCTTCAAACTTAATAATAATATTTTTTTATCATTATTATGATCACATTCAAATTTAGCACTATTAATTTCCTCTTCATCTTCTTTGTACTCTTCTAGCTTCCAGAACTCTAAGTACTAGAGGAGTATTAGCTCTTAAACAAGAAATTGTTTTTTGCCTTTTTTTTTCCATTGGCTTAGGCCTTGCAGTTGGAGTGGATGGGGGCAATAACATTTTTTTTCTTTAACTGATCTAGTACGATAGGCCTCTTCTTCAACTCCTAATGTATGATGTCTAAGATGAATAAATTGTTGTATATAGTACTGGTACTGGCATATTTGTGTATGAGAAAAAAAGGCTGGTGAATCTAAAATGTATGATGTCTTTTTCTGACAAGTGTCATATTCACTTAACATCATGTGATGTTAGTAATTTTATTATTTTATACTCTGCCAAGTTCTGGTTCTACTTAATTTATTTAATTCATCAGTATTTAATATTTTAACCTTAAAACAGAATGAGTGACAATGAACCTGTAGAAACTCAGATTTGGTGATTCAAATTCTTTTAGAAATCTAATATTTAAAAGGCCAATTTTATTTCAGGGAATGCCCTTTAGACTTGAAAGAGGCAATATCTAGCTTATGTTTTGTTGCACCAACATGTGCAGATCTGCCAGAATTGCTTCAGGTCCAAATGCTATTTGCTTCCAAATATGGAAAGGAATTTGTGTCTGCTGCAACTGAACTTATGCCCAATTGTGGTGTTAATCGCCAGGTTTTATGAACTGTCAACTTACATTTCAGCATAGTTTACGTAAACATTGACATGTTCTTTTTGTTTTTTTTTTTTTTTCTCTTTTGACATTTTTCTTGTAAATTAAAACGCTGCAGTTTACATAAAAATTGACATATTCATTGTTTATTCTTGTTTTGACATTTTTCCTGTCAATTAAAATGCTGCAGTTGATAGAACTCTTATCTGTTCGTGCCCCTTCACCTGATGTAAAGTTGAAGCTTCTGAAGGAAATTGCAGAAGAGCATGAATTAGATTGGAATCCAGCTGACTCCGAAGCTGAGCTTTTAAAGAAACATGGCAATTTATTGGTAAGTGATGTCATCTAGCTGGCCTGGTTCTTGTTTTTCCCTTCCCAGCTTACATGTGTCCGTATTTTGTCAGAATGGTCCAACACAATTTGTAAGTGGATCTACGTTGCCTCTTCCAAAAGAGAAACATGATGAAGCATTGAACTCTATGCCTGATCGTGCCCATAATGAACAGTCAGATTCTGATACAGATTTTGATGAGTTAGATTTTCCAGAAGTTCCTAAGGTCACCTTACGGCCGAGTACAGATACTGCATCTGCACCAGCAATGTTTCCTATGCCTTCTGTTACACTGCAGAGCAATGATCATGAATCATCAAATCCCTCTGCAACTTCTGAACATCTAGCACAAGAACCTTGTATAGAAAATAAGGGTACGACTGATGCAAAGCCAGTGGCTACCAAGAATGAAATGCCCAATATTATAGAAGGTGCCAAGGAAGAAAAACAGTTTGTGCCATTTATTTCTCCGCCATCAGTATCCTCAACATCCTTTTCTACAAGACTAAGCAGTTTGCCTTCAATCTCAAGGACAAAAAGTGAGGCCAATGTGGATCTGCAGGATGTCTTAGCCGCTGCTCAAGCTGCTGCAGAAACAGCTGAATATGCAGCAGCAGCAGCTCGCTCAGCAGCTTCTCTTGCTCAGGTGAGGATTAGCGAGCTCACCAAGAAAAATAGTGAGAAGTTCCCTGATAATAGTAACGAAAATCCATTTCATAAAGATATGCCTAATCGACCTGGTGCAACAGAAAAGCCTCGTTTTGGTTATCAAGACTCCTTAGATGATCGCATTGGTGATTCAAATGATCTGGACTCCAATTCTCTACATGAAGACAACCAACCATTGGAATCGAATGATCTTCCTTCCTTTGAAAAACTTAAGGTGGAATATGATGCCCCTCCCAGTGATCGTGTTCAAGAGCAAGGGTCTGTTAGTCACCAGTCACAGAGATTGCCTTCAATGGATGATGAATCGTACTTCTCATACCCAAATTTATTTACTTCGCAGAACTCAAATCTTGGACACAGTGCTTAATACATGTCAATAATTCTTATTCCTCCAGTTAGGTTTGAATTGCCAAGTATTTGAGCATCTATCTCCTGGTCCTGCTGGCAGGTAGATTCAGTGTTGGTTTGTGGCTGTAAGTCAAATATTGTATTGAATTTGTAAAGTAAGAGGCCATTAGCTGTTGTAGAGCAACTACAGTAAGAACACGGCTGCCAGCCTTCCATTTTCTTCATCAAAATTTTGGATTAAAAAAAAGAAAAAAAAAGAGAGAAGCTACTGTTGCAGTCGTATGGTTTATGCTGTGATGTGTTGATGAGGTTTAGGATTATTGTACAAACTAGTAGTGCCGCGAAAAAAAAAAAAATATTTTTTTGAGTAAAATTTTTATTTGTAATTATAGTATTAATGATTAAAAAATATAAATAAAATCGAAAATTTTTTAGGTGTTTTATTAAAATTTAATTATAATTAATTAGATTTTTATAATTAAATAATATTTTAGTAGAATTGAATTTTTAATATATTAATAGAAAATAATATTAAATGTCAATTATTATCACTAGTATATATAAAGATAATAATATATAATTTTTTTTATCAGATTTCAACAACTAATTTAATTGCTAAAAATTTTAAAAAATTTATAAAAAAGGATAAATGGTAAAGATGTCAAATACTACTACTTATAAGAAAGAATCGTCAACATTACTTCTCAGTTTTATATTAGAATATAAGATATTAGATTAAATTGTCATATATATATATATATATATATATATATATATATATATATATATATATATATATTTCAATGGTGCTTTTCATTTTTGGGATGTCTTAGCTGGTTAATTCTTATTTAGATTTTGTCGCCTTTATTCATGGATGGAATCCTTGGTAAAATATTATATAAAAAAATTTATTAATTTAATTATTAATTTATTTATATGTGATTTTATCATTAGTTTGATTTATAAATAAAATTGTGAATCCTATTAAACCAAATATTTCGCTCTGAACCAGCAGTGGTCGAGACATTGAGTTTTTATTTCAGTTTATGTTATTTATGTTATTGCTGGTTTTGATCAAATTATTTTTGTCCATGTAAATAAGAAAGCTGATGATGTTGCGGACATTGTCTACACACTACAAGAAAATAATAGAATAACGACGAAATTTAGCGACAGATTGATATTCTTAGCATTTAGTTTCAGATTAGTAACGGATCAACAAGTGAAATTAACAAAAAAATTTGAAAAAATTTGTGTAAAAAATAGCGATAGATTAGCGAGGAAAAATTGCTACAGATTATTACCATAGCTAAATGTTGTAGCTAATATGGCGGAAAACATGGCGTTAGAAAATTGCGACGGTTTAGAGACGAATTTGCGAGTCAATTAACGACGGATAAAAACAATTGCAAATTCGATGGAATAGCGACAAAAATATGTATGTTGCAAAGGTTGCTACGAACAATACTGTCACTAAATCAAAAGGTTAGTTTATCTACATATTTAGCGATGGAAAGTAGTCGTCGCTAATTTAGCGACCGATATTTTCGTTGCTAATATTAAGCCGTCGCTAAAAATAAAAGAAACGACGCCGTTTCTTTCCTATGAAACGACGTCGTTTTTACTGGGTTTATTATAACCCTGAAACCTAAAATTTTTGGCTCAATTTTTGGCTCAATTTTTCCCTCTTCCTTGTTTGGTGCCCAAATTTTCATCTCCCACTTACTCCTCCGGCTCCAGTCATCTCCTTCCTTTGCTCTGGTCATCTCCTTCCTCTGCTCCGGTCGTCTCCCTCTTCTGCTCTGGTCCTCTACTCCTATCTCCCAGCTCCGGTCCTCTACTCTTGTCTCCCAGCTCAGGTCGCCACCCAACCGTGATCACCTCCCAGCCGCGGTCGCCTCCCAAATTTGGTCGTTCTACCGCACCTCTCTTCCAGCCCCAGTCGCCTCCCAGCGTAGAAGGTAGCTACTGTCTACTAATGTGAAGTGCATTGCATTTGCATCAGGGCTAACTAAATTTAGATTTTCCAAGCATTCTGACATAGGGGTGAAAGCAAATTCCACATCATGTAGGCTATTAAGATGGATTGACAGTTTGATTGTCTAGATTGAGTGTGGTCTAGTCAATGCCGTTTCTAGCAAAATCTGTTGAAATATCAGAAGTCTGAATTTATTTATTTAATTTCTTAGATTGACTTACCATGACAACTCAAAATTATGACCTTAAGTCCGTGTTTTGAAGGCAAGCAGTCATCATAGTTTCACTCAAATGTTAGGCTTAAAGCACTTTAGCAGTAGAATTATAGGAACTTTGATAGATTTTGAAGAACCACTGTGTTAAAAGCTTAATGTAATAGGGTCACTAAAATTAGTGGTTTGAAAATGATTTTATTTCGAAATGAATTTTTGCAGATTCATATGACCATTAGCATTGAAAGAAAAAAAATTCTTATACACACACACACACATGTGAGCATTAGGGAAAAGAACTTCTAAATCTATGCTGAATGCATGTCTAACCAAATCTATTTCATTCTTCAGTGTATCAACAACAAAATCTAGAGCTTATACTTAAACATTGGAACCCTCTATGGATGCTATTGCAAAATTAATGTTAAAATGTATTATTTTTAATTTTTTTGGAGTTGGGGGATCGATCAAGGGTAAATTCTTAGAATTCTCATGTCATGTTCTGCTTTGTTTACAAGCATATTTGTCTTCATATGAGAATATTAACATTCTTAGCCTTTTATTAATATGCTATTGTTAATTTGATATTCTTACCTCTACATGTAGCAATTTATTTTATTTTTATTTTTTTGTAATCCTTGTAGGTAGAGTAGATATACATGTATACATGGATGCATATGTATTATAGTTATACCTTTATATGGTAAATCACCCAATGAACGGGTGAATCAGTCCATAATTACTACTCAATGTCCAAAGAGCACGAATGAGAATAACAGGTGGTGGTTTGAGGATGACAGGTAGATTTTACAAGATGATTCATTTCCTGTCATGTTGACTCCTAATATTAATTCTTGTAAATTCAGACAAGAATGAAGGTCATCTTCTTGCTAGGTAGACAATTATGGTTAATATATTGTTTAAACTATGGAATCATGCTTCCAGTATGGCTGTATTTGCTTAATATATTAATATTAGATATATTTAGAAAGACAAATCTGAAGCAACTAAGCAGTAGATTATGTCACTTCCCAAACAAATTTTATTTTAATTTTTAATGATTGTGCATATGGGTTGGCATGTCCGTATTTACATTGCATTATGTGACAAATTGAAAATTCAAGATCCAAATTGCCATTATATGTCGTAAGAGACATATGACTACTTTTTGTTTGTTTTTGTTGTCTATGATGATGTTTTTTTTTTTTGCCTAGTTTGAGACTTTATAAATGAATCGAATTAATCATATGTATTTTAAAATAATAATAATTTTTTATTAATGAAAAAATATAATTGAATTAATTTAAAATGAATTCGTCTAAATTATTTAACGCTTGGCTGAATTTGTATGATAGCATATGAGGGTTTTCTTTTGATTAGTTATCGGGTATGAAATGAACCTATATAGCCTACATTGCTGTAGGATGGTAGGAGAAATGGTTTTTGACTAGTTGATTGCTTAATTAGGGGAAACTGGTGGACAAGGATTTATGTTGATTATTAGTTTAATTCGATAATGCACATGCACAAGCAGGTATAATTAAGTCTATTATGAGGAGGAAAATACGTTAAATGGGGATTACTATAAACTTCTTTGTCAAAATCAATTTTGAAGAGCATTCTTTTCTTTTCTTTTTCTTATACAGAGATTGCTTATCAAACCTATCATGTTTCATCTTTGTCATGAATATATTATAGTAGTTGTACATTCTTACTACCAAGAGTACAGTTGAAGTGTTAACTATATTATAGTAGTTGTACATTTTTACTGAGGAAGGTAATGGGGTTCGGTTGAAGTGTTGACCATGGGTTTTCTTTTCTGCTAATATATTTAGCCTATTTTACCGGAATAATTAGCCTATAATAATGCAATAATTATATCAATGGTAGTTATGCTTCTTGTTTTGTAATTGAAAAAAAATCATATTTTATGTTGCTAATTTGATTTTTTTTTTAAAAATAATATAGTTTATATGAGACATGACCTTTGTGAATTTTATATGTGTAGTAGTAATATGTTGAAGTTATGTTAAGATAACATAATTGTATTATTTTTAAGTTTAATTACTAAGTTTAATAAAATAGTTAAGATATAGTCAGGATAATTTCATTTTAGAATATTTTGTTGATTTAATTACTACGTTTAATAAAATAGCTAGCTAACTCAGCAAACTAATTGAGAAGCTAGATTGTAAAAAAATTTTCACTCCGTAGAAACAATAGCCAGGTATATTTATTTAGCTTAGATTGTGGAATAGACTCTATTTTGGATTTTTTGATAAAATTTTGTTTAGTTTTCATTTAAAAAAAATTTAGTATTTTATGAAAATGTAGAAATTTGCTCAAGTAATTGCATTATTATTTGTGTTCATTGTTGCCTTTGATATTGTTTACTGTTATCAAGTGACTAATATGCAGATGGGTTGCACATCATCTGAAGATATATTACATGGTAGAGGTAGGAGGCCTACAAAATGAGGAGAGAGATCGACAAAGAAGAGTAATTTCTCAAATCGACCACCAGTTCCACCACTTCGTGTACCACCATCACCACAATCATCTACACCATCACAACCATCACCACATTCATCGACACCATCACAGTCATTGCTACGATCATTGGCACAACCACAACAGTCAACACCACCACAACAACCATTATCATCAACTCCTCCATCAGCAATTATGTCAATCTTAGGAGGTTCTACATCAGTATCTCCCATCACAACCTACTACATCATCTCCTCCAGCTGCTTCAGCGTTACATTTACAATCTGAAGCCTCAGTCGCTAAGTCAACCAATGGTAGATGATAACTCAATCTCGATCCTATAAGGTAATATTACTATTATTATTTCTTGAAATCTTTTCATTCATGCATTTAGTCTGTTTTTGATGTATTGTTTGTTTGTGCTTTATGCACAGTGGGAGTTTTCTTCAGACTCATGTAGTTTATGCGGCTGTCACCCGTAGTTTTTTACTCCGTTTGAGTGATAGAGGACATGCATGGAAGACTGTGCCTAACGATATCAAAGATTTCTATTGGCTTGAGTTTCAGGTAAAATCCAATTATTTAAGTAAAAAATGTGATGAGGTGAATATCACTTTGTTAAAAATGTATTTCTTATGGTTGATTGACTGTTAGAGACCTTGTACTCTAGGTCAAGTTACCAATGATATAGGCTGTTGCCCAGATATTGTGCCAAGAAGGGGGGGTTGAATTGGAGTTTTAAAAAATTTAACTTTAAAGTGCAAAAATAAAAATTAAGTTTATGAGAGATAGAGAAATTTGACACAAGGATTTTTATAGAAGTTTAGGTGTTAACAAATCCTATTTCTCTCCCCAATCGCAATTGGGAGTTTCACTAACACATTAAGTGTTACAATTGAGTTTTACAAGCTCACTCCCAACTATGGTGTTTCACACAATGACTCACACCTAACCCAGAAATCGATTGTGTTTTGATGGCTCACACAATAACCAATTCCTTGTGTTTTACAAGCTCACACAAACAACATTTCTTTGTGTTTTAGAGGCTCACACAACTAACCCTTACAAGTGTTCTACTCTTAACCTAGAAATACCTAAAACTCACTTAAGTAAAAATGATTACAGAGAGAAACACTTATAAATCTTTATTGCTCAATAAATGATGAGTAAAAAGATTTTCACAGAGAATAAATGTTTGCTTTGAAAGTATTAAATGCACAAATATCTTACAACAAGATTTTGATTTGAAGTATTAGTTATCCTCTTATACTGAATGCATAAATGACTTAAATTTATACTTCCATGGTGAATTATAGCCGTTAGAATGCATTTAATATGAAACTAGTCATTGCACCAACTCTCATAATCATGCCTGACATTTTTCTCTTTCATCTTTCACGGGCGTGACTTTGTGTGTCATGGTCGTGACTGTTCTTCCAAGCCGTGACTGAAGTGGTGACCTTGGCCGTGAAACATTCTGGAAGGTTTTGAAATATTGGTTCACGGGCATGACATATATCTTCACGGGCGTGATAACCTTCCAAGCTGTGGTCCAAGTGGTGACTTTGGTCGTGAAGCTCTTTGGAAGAATTTGTCATGTCTTTCACGAGCATGGCTGAAATGCTCATTCACGATTTGTTGTCTTCCTTCATGGCTGTGAACTTCAAATGTTGGTTTGTTGGCGCTAGGCTTAATCACGGGCGTGACACATAGGATCACGGGCGTGAATGATGCTGCTTCTTCAATTTTATCTTTCAAGGATTAATCTTCCATTCTCCATTCTTGCTATTTTATTCCATACCCTGTTTAATAGACTTAGAAAACAAGTATGTTAAATACATTATTGCTATTTTATTTGTTATCATCAAAATGATAGAAATACCCCTAAAGGTTCAACAATCTCCCATTTTTTGATGGTGACAAATAATCTAGCAATATGTGCTTTTGAGAAGTCTCCCCCTCAAAAGATGCTTAGGATAAAAAATGATGAAGTGCAAGAATTGTAGAGAATGATGACGTGTAGCATCAAAATAAACTTTCTAGTTTTAAGTATATGCAAGTTATATGCAAAGTATATCCAATGTATACCAAAATTCTCTTTAAAGCATGAAGTATATGTAAGATATATTTAGAGTATATCAAGTGCATATTTGTTTATGTAACTTTCATCAAGGTATATGCAAAGTATACTTAAGATATATGTAATATGTATTAAGCTCATTTGCATACTTGCATATTTATTTTGAATCAAAATTTCAATATTGCACTTAATTCAATATATTGCTAATTTTTCCCTAGTTAATTTTATATAACTAAGTTTCAAAAATTAAGTATTGCTTGCACTTATCTTAATATATTGCTAGTTTCTCCCCCTTTTGTCATCAATAAAAAGAATAAAGATAAACCATAATGGAAAAACAAAGCACTTATATTAACTATTAAAAAAGAGAGTACAAACAAAGGTAATTAAAAAGTCAGAAAGGAAAATTAAAATTTCCTACAAACACACAAACAAAACAAACAAACAAGCAACAAATATAGCAAGGCTAACATCAAGCCTAACACCTAACTGGACATCATGTCCCTAAGACAAGCAACTTCAGGCTCGAGGCTGTCCATCCTAGACTCCATGAAGTCCTTGAGGTTTTCCAACCTCTCATCCATGGAAGCTTGCAGCTACTCAAATCTTGGTGCTAGGAGGTCAACCACCTGCTGTGCCAAATTTGGTGTGGGGGCAGAGGATTGGCCGATGTCCTACTCAACCTCAGGAGGTGTCATCTCAACTCGAGCCCTTTTCTTCTGCTGGATACCTTGGAGGCCAACTTTAAAGTCCTCTGAGTCATTATCTTCCCATATAATCTTGCCAGCAGCGTCGATGAAGCGGTAGTAGATGTTGTTCTCATGGACAATTCGAACAGCCGCTCCCATCTTGATGAAGGACTCTACATCCAATCATTCTCGAGGATGCCCTGGGATGAGATTATAGTGATAGTCATCCAACTTCAGATATCCAAGCTTTAAGGCTATGTGGGTTACATACCCACCAATCAATATATCTCCGGAGGGCTTGATGGCAATGGACAGGAGATGGTTCGCAAACCATCGAGAAAGTGCCACTGTGAGGCCTCTTTGGGCCATCTCCAAAAGAAAAAGCTTAGACTTCCGAATGGTGCCATTGTTGTCTCCTCGGGCAAATATGCTATAGGTTAGAAACCTATGCAGATATTTGTGCACTGGGGACTGGAGATGAGTGCTCTTAGTCTTCTTTATGTCCCAGCTGCAATCTAGACCAAAGTGAGTCCATGCTTGAGTTGCATAGAACTCCACTTCGCTGTCGTTGAGGATGCCGTCCGAAGGTAGGTTAAATAAATCTCCGAATTCCATGGTAGAAAGAGTGTTCGGATTCCTTCACAGTTGAAACTTCACTATGCCACTGGGAGACACTTGCAAAGTGCTCAAGAATTCCAAGGTAGGCTCCCTCAAGGTGGGTTGATGAATGTCCATAAAATCCTTCAAATGACAGGCCTGAAGTTGCTCTGTCATTGCTGTCTCGAGCCCGAGAGTGCGTACCGTCTGCCACTCAAAAGACCTTGATGAAATGAAAGGCTTTTTCTTAAGTGTTGAGTACCTAGGATGGCAATGCTCCGGGATTATGTTCATTAGGTAATCTGAATACCTTTTGGGAGCATGAGATTTCTTCCTAGTACTATTTGATGAGCCGGTTTCCATCTTGATTTGAAGAAATGAACTTTTGAAGAGTTGAAGAAATTTGACAGAATTTGTGAGGAAACCCTAAGGAAAGATGATTTTTGATGATGAAAGTGTTTTTTGATGGTATTTATAGAAGAAATTTATGACTAGGGGGCCAAAATCTTCAATTTATCATTCAATGTGTTTAAATGAGAGCATTTTCAAGAAGTTGGAAAGTTGAAATGTAAAAAATAACCAGCAAAAATGTTATATAGCCGACCTCTTCACGAGTGTGAAACACGTAGTCACGGGCGTGAAGTGTCATGTTCACGGTTTGCTGAAAGGGTGCTCAACCCGTGAATAAAGGCGTGAAATTGTTCATGATCGTGACATTTGAATGTCATGGGCGTGAATGATGAACTATCATGGTGGTGAAAAATGAGTCACGGGCGTGACGTGTTGAATTTCACTACTTATGCTGGTGAAACAAGGCGTGACTCAAAACATGAACGCTTCTGTAAGTTTTTGGTGAAAATGTTCACGGGAGTGAAAATGCATCCCGGGCGTGAACAAGGCTTTTCACGGGAGTGAATGAAGTCGTGAACATAGGCTTCACTACTTTAAGCCGTGAAACATGTCGTGAATCAAGTCGTGAAAGCTACTGGTTCTTCTGGCTATTTAATTCACGGGTGTGAACATATGTCACGGGCGTGAATTCCCTAAAATTTTTATCAAATAAAATTAAGTCTTAAAACAAGACTAAATCATTTCTATAAAGATTCTATCCCTTATAACATAAATTTTCATCAAATTTACTACCTTATATCTAGTAAGATGATACAAAAGCAAAATTATCACTAAAGATTTGACAATTTGGCAATCACAAGGTTAATCCATCAATCATGCCAAATTCTCTTCTAATGAAATTAAATCTTTCCTCATTTAGAGACTTAGTGAATATATCTGCCAATTGATTTTTTGTTCTTATAAATTCCAATGCAACATCTCCATATTGAACATGATTTTTAATGAAGTGGTGTCTAATGTCAATATGTTTACTTCTACAATGTTGAATGAGATTATTTGAAAGATTTATAGCACTTGTATTGTCACATATAATAGGTATATGGTTCATATCATGACCATAATCCTTAAGTTGTTGTTTCATCCAAAGGATTTGTGTACAACAACATCATGCTGCTACATACTCTGCTTCAGCAGTTGAAAGAGCAACTGAAACTTGTTTCTTGCTAAACCAAGAAACTAAGCACTCTCCAATAAAGTGACAAGTACCTGATGTACTTTTTCTATCTAAAAGACTACCAGCATAATCTGCATCTGAATATCCTGCAATATAAAAGGATGAATTTCTTGGATACCACAAACCTAGATGCAATGAGCCATGTAAATATCTTAGAATTCTTTTTACTGCATGTAAATGAGACTCTTTTGGACATAATTGAAATCGTGCACACAAGCATACACTATATTATGTCGGGTCTAGAAGCAGTAAGATATAAAAGTGATCCGATCATACCTCTATAGAGCTTTTCATTAATGCTCTTACCCTTTTCATTCTTGTCCAATTTTGTTGATGTGCTCATTGAAGTCTTGGCATTCTTGCATCCTTCTATTCCAAATTTCTTAAGTAAATCTTTGGTATATTTGGATTGGTTGATGAATATGCCCTCATTGCCTTGTTTTATTTGTAGACCAAGGAAGTATTTAAGCTCTCCCATCATGCTCATTTCAAATTCCCTAGTCATACACTTAGCAAATTCTTGACAAAGCAATTCATTAGTAGAACCAAATATGATATCATCAACATAAATTTGAACAATTAGAATATCATGCTTATGCTTTTTAATGAATAATGTGGTGTCAACATTCCCCTTTGTAAAGTTATTTTCTAAGAGAAAAGAACTTAGTCTTTCATACCAAGCTCTTAGGGCTTGTTTCAAAGCATATAAAGCTTTTGAAAGTTTAAAAACATGATTTGACAATTCATAGCTTTCAAAACCTGGTGGTTGTTCTACATAAACTTCTTCTTCCATATAACCATTTAGAAATGCACTTTTCACATCCATTTGAAAGAGTTTGAAATTTATGTGACATGCATATGCTAGAAGTATTCTTATGGCTTCTAATCTAGCAACAGGTGCATAGGTCTCATCATAATCTATTCCTTCTTCCTGATTTTATCCTTTTGTAACTAATCTAGCCTTATTCCTAGTTATTGAACCTTGTTCATCTAGTTTATTTCTAAATACCCATTTGCTTCCTATAATTTGATGATTTTTGGGTCTAGGTACTAAGGTCCATACCTTACTTCTCTCAAATTGGTTGAGTTCCTCTTGCATTGCAATCACCCAACTTTTATCATTAAGAGCCTCATTAACATTTTTAGGCTATATTTGAGAAATAAAAGCAAGGTCAATGGCTAAATGTTTAAAATGAGATCTAGTACTTACTCCCCTTGAGAGATCACCAATGATTTGCTCATTGGGATGACGTTTTGTCATTCTCCATTCCTTTGGGAGTTCTTGCCCGTTTTCTTCTTGAGCTTGAGGTAGAGAATCATCTTGATGTGAATCTTCTTGATCATTTTCTTCTTTTCCATTTCCAAGATCAAGTCTTTCCATAGTTCCTACAACATCATCAAGAACACTACCTTTCACAAGATCAAGTCTACTAGATTCATTAAAAATAACATGCATAGATTCTTCAACATTTAATGATCTTTTATTACATACTCTATATGCTTTGCTAGTTTTAAAGTATTCTAAAAAGATACCTTCATCAAATTTAGAGGCAAATTTTCCAAGGTTGTCCTTGGTATTCAATATGAAGCACTTGCATCCAAATACTCTAAAGTATGATATCAAGGGCTCTCTTCCATTCCATAGCTCAAATGAGGTTTTGTTTAAAAGAGGTCTTTTGAAAACTCGATTTGAAATATAACAAATAGTGTTTGTGGCTTCTGCCCAAAAGTAAGTTGGCAGACCATACTCATTGAGCATTGTTCTAGCCATTTCAATTAAAGTTCAAATTTTCCTTTCAACTACCCCATTTTGTTAAGGTGTCCTAAGAGATGAAAAATTCTGTGAAATGCCATGTTCAAGACAAAAACTTTCAAAGTTTTCATTTTCAAATTCTTTGCCATGAACATCCTTTTTCATTTTGAACTCTTTTAGCAAAGTTTTTGAAAATTTCAAAAGCATCACTCTTTTGAGCTAAGAAAATTACCCAAGTAAATCTAGAGTAATCATCTACGATGACAAAGGCATAATATTTACCTCTTAAGCTAGCAATTTTAGTAGGTCCAAATAAATCTAAATGCAGAAGTTGTAGAGATTTTGAGGTACTTACTATGTTTTTGGCTTTGAAAGATGTCTTTTGTTGCTTCCCTTTTTGGCAAGGTTCACAGGTCTTGTCTTTTTCAAATTTGACTTTTAGCAGTCCCTTTACTAGTTCTCCTGTGCTGAGGCTTTGAATTAAGTCCATGTTAGCATGACCAAGCCTTCTATGCCACAACCAATATTCATCACCAGTAGTCATAAGACACTTAGAGGAATGATTAGATAATTCATGTAAGTCTATTATGTATGTATTGACATCTCTATTTCTTTTAAATATCTCTTGACCGTCGATAGAGGTCACACGACATTAATTGGAAATAAAGGTTACTTTGTTTCCTTTATCGCATAATTAACTAACACTTAACAAGTTATGTTTACCCTTAGCAACAAGTAAGACATCTTTAATAAAAGTGGTACCATTAATACCAATAGATCCAATGCCAATTACTTTACCCTTAGCATTGTTTCCAAAGGTAACTTTACCTCCATCAATACTTTTGATTTCATTGAAGAGTTCTTTGTCTCTTGTCATATGCCTTGAGCATCCACTATCTACTAGCCAAGCATTTTTGTTTATTGTGGACTTGAGGCATACCTATAGAATCACAATTCAAGTATGATTTTTAGGTACGCAAATGAGCTTAGGTCCTTAGGGGTTAGCACATGAAGGTTCCCAATAAGCCTTCCTTATCCAACAATGTTTATTTATATGACCAATCTTCATACAATAATTACATTGTTTAGGTCTAACATTGCTTTTTTGTCTTACAATATTTTTGAATGCAATATTTCTATTAAACTGATTTTGAGTACAATGACATGCACATTCATGATTAATTGATGCTTTTCTAGATGCATGCTTCTTATACATAAAGGCATGATTATTCTTTTTATATATAGAAGGTTTAATATACTTATTCCTAGGTGTTGTTTCAACAAATGTGGAGATGTGAGGTTCACTAGACTTAACAAAAATGGTTTTGTGAGAAGATGAATATGTGTCTTTACATTCTAGACCATATCTAATTAAAGGTGGTATTTGAGACACAATGAGAGTATCTAAACTCTCTTTTCCTTTATGGAATTTTGAAATTGAATTTCTAAGTTCTTTAACTTCTTTTTTTAAAGTATTATTTTCTTTAAGCAAGGAATTAGTTGAGGGTTTTGATGAGTATTCATCTAATGATTTTTGAAGAGATTCATTAGATGATTCAATCTTAATGTTCTCCTTTTCTAAATCATCTATTTTGTTTTTTTAAATTAGAGATGTTATTCTATAAGTACTGAATTTACTCCTATATTTCTCTAATTCTAGATTTAATTCTTCTATAAGGCTTTGCTCATCATCATCATCATCATCATCATCATCATCATCATCATCACTATTACTATTACTATCATTATCATTATTATTGAAAGAGTATGAGTGTAGTGATTTTACCTTATCTGAGACATGATCCTCAATAGCCATAAAGCATAGGTTGACCTCTTCGCTTTCATTGTCATCTTTTTTGCTTGAAGAGCTTTCGTCATCCCATGTGGCTTTGTGACCTTTCTCCCCATTGTCTCCTTGGTATTTGCTCTTATGCTTCTTGAGCCTTGGACATTCTACTTTAATATGCCCTTTCTTTCCACACTCATAACACTTTACCTCTTCCTTACTTCTTTGTGCATCATTAGAAGTTTGTTTGAGGTTTTTTTGCCTGAATTTTCTAAAGTTGCTCATTTTCTTCTCAATGATTCTTTTCATCCTTCTTGAAAGCATAGCAATGTCCTGATTCTCATCATCGCTCATTTCTTCATCATCTTCACTTTCTTCTTGAGATTTTGAAGTAGAGGCTTTTAGTGCTAAAGACTTTCTTTTCTCTAGCTCTACTTCAAGCTCTCTATCTCTTTTCACTGCCATTTCATGTGTGAGAAGTTTGCCAATAAACACATCAGTATTCATGATGCTCATGTCTTCATTTTCTTATTCTATACCAACAACTCTTGAGCCATAGTCTTTAAGAGGAAGACTTCTCAGGATTTTGTTGTTTACATCTTCCAAGCTCAGATGCTTCCCAAGTTTCCTCATTCCATTTATAATGGCTAGAAGACAGTTGGTCATGTCTGTGATTGACTCATTGGATTTCATCTTGAAGAGCTCATATTCTGAAGTAAGAAGTTGAATCTTCTTGGATTTGACTTGCTTAGTTCCTTCATGATAATTTTCCAATGTATTCCACATGTTGTAGGCTGTTGGGCAATGTTGTATTCTTCCACATTCTTCAATGGATAATGAGCTTGAGAGGATTGTCATTGCCTTTTTGTTTTTGAAATTTTCTCTTCTTTGAGGCTCTGTCCAATCATCTCTTGATAAAATTTCTTCTTCACCATCAGCTCCTCTTTTGGTTGGTGGTGTCCATTATTTTCGTACACTATCCCATACTTGAATTCCTTCACTATCCAGGTATGTCTCCATCCGAAACTTCCAATGGGCATAATTTGCTCTATCAAAGTAAGGTTTGAGACTTTGGAATCCTTCATTGGCCATATCTTAATCTTTACTAGTGCTTTTTAGGCTTCGATGCTAGACAAAGCTCTGATACCAATTGTTGCCTAGATATTGAGCCAAGAAGGGGGGTTGAATTGGAGTTTTAAAAAATTTAACTTTAAAGTACGGAAATAAAAATTAAGTTTATGAGGGATAGAGAAATTTGACACAAGGATTTTTATAGAGGTTTGGGTGTTAACAAACCCTACTCCTCTCTCTAATCGCAATTGGGAGTTTCACTAACACATTAAGTGTTACAATGGAGTTTTACAAGCTCACTCCCAAATATGGTGTTTCTCACAATGGCTCACACCTAACCCAGAAATCTCTTGTGTTTTGATGGCTCACACAATAACCAATTCCTTGTGTTTTACAGGCTCACACAAACAACCTTTACCTTGTGTTTTACAGGCTCACACAAACAACATTTCTTTGTGTTTTAGAGGTTCACACAACTAACCATTACAAGTGTTCTACTCTTAACCCAGAAATACCCAAAACTCACTTGAGTAAAAATGATTACAGAGAGAAACACTTACAAATCTTTATTGCTCAATAAATGATGAGCAAAAAGATTTTCACAGAGAATAAATGTTTGCTTTGAAAGTATTAAATGCACAAATAGCTTACAACAAGATTTTGATTTGAAGTATTAGCTATCTTCTTGTACTGAATGCATAAATGACTTGCATTTATACTTTCATGGTGAATTATAACTGTTAGAATGCATTTGATATGAAACTAGCCGTTGCACCAACTCTAATAATTGCGCCTGACATTTTTCTTTTTCTTTTTTCACGGGCGTGACTCTGTGTGTTACGGTCGAGACTGTTCTTCCAAGCCGTGACTGAAGTGATGACCTTGGCCGTGAAGCATTTTGGAAGGTTTTGAAATATTGGGTCACGGGCGTGACATATATCTTTACGAGCGTGACAATCTTCCAAGCCGTGGTCCAAGTGGTGACTTTGGTCGTGAAGCTCTCTGGAAGAATTTGTCATGTCTTTCACGGGCGTGGCATTTCTTTCATGGGCATGATTGAAATGCTCATTCACAGTTTGTTGTCTTCCTTCATGGCCGTGAACTTCAAATGTTGGTTTGTTGGCGCTAGGCTTAATCACGGGCGTGACACATAGGATCACGGGCTTGAATGATACTGCTTCTTCAATTTTATCTTTCAAGGATTAATCTTCCATTCTGCATTTTTGCTATTTTATTCTATACCCCGTTTAATAGACTTAGAAAATAAGTATGTTAAATACATTATTTCTATTTTATTTGTTATCATCAAAATGACGGAAATTCCTCTCAAGGTTCAACATAGGCAAAACTCTGCCGAAATTTCAGTTTAAAATTGAATATTTAATCTCTTTTGTGCTTGATTGGTTGTTAGAGGCCACACAATTCATGTTAGGTTACTTGTGTTATAGACAAAACTCTGTCAAAATTTTAGTTTGAAATTGAATATGTAATGTCTTTTGTGTTTAATTGGTTGCTAGAGACATTGTACTTCAGGTCATGTTACTTATGTTATAGACGAAACTTTGCCAAAATTTTATTTTCATACTAAATATTAATCTTAATTGAATGTTGCAAGACAAAAATTTGTCTTCTATGTTGTTTTTTATTTCTATTTTAGAAGGAATTTACTTGGGATCTAGAACTTGAGATGGTAATCAAGCATAGATGGTTACAATAGGTTGCTACACGTTATAGTGACACTTTGAGCAAATGGAGATCTTCTGGCAGTAAGCCACCACGTGTTTCAGAGCAAGTTTGGAATATTTGGCAGAAAGAATGGTCCACTCATGAGTTCAAGCAAAAATCTACCATTGCCTCTAAAAACAGACTTACTGAGACAGACGACTCAGGTTTAGGTCCCTCACGACATATAGGGGGTTCTATATCCATAGTTGAGCATAGCATGCAAATGGTATATTGATAATGATAACTTAATTTGAATTTGTTATTTATTTATATATTTAGGTTGTAAAATGTATGTTAATGTCTTTGTTTTTATTTGCTTATGTATTATGCTTGTAATTTTGTAGTTAATGTATTTTTATTTTTATTTTATTCTTATGATCAGGCAAAAGAGTTAGGAGGTGAACCAAATCCTATAGAACTCTTTGAGGCAACACACACTAGAAAGACTTCATCAGAAATTGAGTATGTAGACCAGCGGTCTAAAGCTGTTGCAGTATGTATTTACCAAACTCAGTAATTGTGCATATTTAAAATTTTATTTGCACATTTTTCGATTAATCTTATGGAATTTATATTTTTTCTTCTTAAAATTTGTATTGAATGATCGAGTACAAACCCTTATAGAGACTGCTTTTTAATCAATTGAGGGATCCAATGAGCCATGTGAGCCAGATTTGAGGCAGTTATTTTTAGAGGCTGCTGGTGGCTAGAAAAAACGGCGCGTATATGGAATGAGCACAAAGGCAGCACATTTCTACATTGGTACCTTGTCGTTTCACTCCACTGCCGCATCATGAGATATTAATACAGAGCAACTACGTGCTAGTATTATGCAAGATATGCAGTAGGAGGTTCAGACTATGTTGGAGTCACAGAGGCAGCAAATGCGAGAACAAATGCGTAAAGAACTTCAACTTGAGCTTCGAGACGAGATGCTTGCAGAGATGGAATGGGCACAAAGGCAACACATTTCTACACTAGTACCTCATCGTTTCACTCCACTGCCGCATCACGAGATATTAGTGTAGAGAAACTGCATGCTAGTATTATGCAAGATATGCAGCAGGAGGTTCAGATTATGTTGGAGTCACAGAAGCAGCAAATGCGAGAAAAAATGCTCGAAGAACTTCGACTTGTGCTTCAAGACGAGATGCGTGCAGAGATGTGACAGCTGATAGCAGAGATGACTAATTCTACCCACATTTCATCAACTTCACATAGCGATCCACCGCACTCTAACAGGATGTAGGACTATATATTAACAATATTGCAATATTTTCAATTATTGAATATTTTTCATATTGGACTAAAAACTTTTAATATTTATTTTATGAATCCTGTTAAAAAAATATTTTTTTTCATTTAATTGAATTTTGAAATTATAAAAATAATTAAATTAAAAAATATAATATATAAAAAATGGATCTGCGATGGAATGCCACTGTCACTAAATGCTCGTCACAATTAGTGACAACTGGAAATTAGTCGCTAATTGTATGGAGTAAATGCCCTACAAACTTTAGCATCCGATAACATCTGTAGCTACATAACGATGGATAACATCCGTAGTTAAATAGCGACGGATACAAATCCATAGCTCCATAGCAATAGATATAAATCCGTAGCTCAATAGCGACAGATTTTTCGTCGCAAAATCGCTAATTGATTTTGTCGTCATTCCAATTTCTGCAAACACACTTCAGTGACAGATATTTCGTTACTAATTCTGTCGCTAACTTTAGTAACAGAATAACAATCCACCGCTATTGGACTTGTGAGGAGCATTTCTAAGACTAATTAAAATCCGTTGCAATGTTGTCGCTAAATTAAATTAGCGACAAAATTCTTAAATTTAGTGACGGATTTATTCATCGCTAAAATGCATTTTTTTGTAGTGACACTTGTTAAAAAGAGGGTAAGCTCTCCTAGCTAGGTTGTACAGGTTCCTGCAAAGGTTTAAGCTTCTGTTAACTTATCTATTAGGTTGATGGAGATTTAGGCCTTAAACATTATTACTAGTTTAATTATTATTTATTTAATATTTTTATAAATATAAATAATTTTGTAATTGAAAAAATTAATTTAGATACATAAATAATTTGCAATGGATAAATTATTAAAAGAGTAATATAGTATAAGTAAAAAATTAAATTTTAACCATAAACTGAAGAAAATCTCTAAAATAGAGCTTTTAAAATCAACATTATTTGAAATAATAAGTTATCAACTATTGTCCTGATTAAAATATTTTACCAAATATTTTTAAAATAACTATTGGATATAAAATAATTATCAACTATACCAAATCTCTAAATCAAATATCCTCTTAAATTGCAATTGATTTCAAATTATATGTCAAAATAATTGACTTTTTAATTCAAAATGAAATACATTAATTGAATTAAATTGTATTTTTCACATAATTTAATTTCTTTCAAAACTTTTTGCTCTTTAATTTAAAAGAAAAATTTTGAAATTTTCAACTTGTATAGTTTCCATATTTTTTAAAAATATATTATTTTTATTTTTATTATTATTATTATTATTATAGAAAATTCTCTTTACATTTCAATAAATTATAACTAGAGATAAACTCTTTATGTTATGCCCGCCCCACTTTACTCTCACAAATTTCATCCTCAAATTTTAAAATCCTAATCAAAAGTTTCTCTCCCTCCATTTTCCCGATTGCAAATCCTAAATCAAATCTCTTGAGAAGAAAGCTTATTCTTTTCTCTCCATGTCTATTATTCTTTTACATAATATCTAAACCCATATAATATTTTCACTCCCTTGTCGATCGATTTCACCTCTGCTACATTTTTAAAGGTAAGATTTTTGTTGATTTCAGTTTTGTGGGTATTATTGTTTCACAATGGAAGCGAAATAAATAAGTTTAGGAAAGATTGATGTTTTTTTTGGTTATGAAGGAACCTAGGGATTTAGTAACAAACTAAATGTTACTTTTTGATTGTCTTTGAATATGGTTTTTGGTTGTTAAAAGTTTCTTTTTGGATTAGTACAGACATTGAAGACTAGTAAACGATGGTGGTGTTATGTTAGCCGAAATTTTTGAAAAAAAAATTGGTGTCTGTCTCACCACATATAAAAAAAAGTCAAAAGTTGCGGTAATTCAATTTTGAATTGAATTCCTTCATCCAATATTTTTTACTTTTTTTATTTGTATTAATATTGAATATTTTGTCTATGAATAGACAAATCTCCTTTCATTTGAATTACAACAATCTCAATTCATTTGAGAGAATTTGATAGAGAGTTAGACTTTTGGAATATTTTTAAAAATTAGGGAGTGACAAAAATAGTGAGAAAAATATTTTGGGGTATTTTTACAAAACACTTATGTGCCACTATTTTTGGATTTATCTCAAAATTATTGTATTACCTCTAGTCTTAGTCTAGAGAAGACTCTCTCTTTGTACTCATTAATTTTTATTAATGGAAGAAAAATATTTGAAGTGTTGTCAGTGGATGTAACCCAAATTGAAGGGTGAACCATGTTAAATTAATGGTGTTATTTTTTATTAATTATTTTATTTCATATTTATTTGTGTTATTTTACCCGTTGTGCCCAACAAGTGATATCAGAGCCAGCCTGTCAGTCTTACAAAATTTTTAATATGCTCTGTGGTTGCAGTTTTGACTAATCTTCTACATCAGAAAAAATTTTATTAGTTTACTGTCAGTTGAAGGAGTCTTATTTTTTTTTTAAATGGAAAAAAATGACACCAAGATGATCAGCTTAAATGATACAAATTACCACATATGGAGAAGCAAAATGAAAGATCTCCTACTTGTGATGAAAATGCATCTACCAGTATTTATTACAACTAAATCCGAAGGCAAGATAGATGAGGAGTGAGAGTTTGAGCACGAGCAGGTGTGTGGTTACATCCGACAATTTATCGAAGACAATGTGTACAACCATATCTGCAATGAGACTCATGCTCAAACGCTATGGAATAAGCTTGAACAGGTAAAAATAAATTATTTTATTTGACAAAGTTGATGCAGTCGAAATACAAGGAAGGAAATTCCATAGCAAATCAGTTGAATGAGATGCAAGGGATCATGGACTAACTATCCAGAATGAGCATAAAGTTGGATGATGAAATATTTGCTCTGCTAGTATTGGGCTCTCTGCCAGAGTCATGGGAGACTTTGAAGATTTCAATTACCAACACTGCATCTAACGGTGTAGTTAATATGAAGTATGCAAAAAATAGTATCCTGAATGAAGAAATAAGAAGGAGATCACAAAATTCATCTTCTTTATCACAATCTGATGTTCTGGTTACTAACTACAGAGGAAGAAGCTAGTCTAGATAACAAATGTCTAGAGGAAAGAGTTGAAATTAGTGACGGTAATAGTAGAAAAGCAACTGAAGATGTAACACCCCTTATTTATCTGTATAAACTATCGTATACGGTTAGATAAGAAATGCTACAGAATATTTATTTGAAATAATACATTATTAAAGCTTATATAAATATATATGTATATTGACAAAAATAGAACTTAATAAAATAATATATTATATTAACAAAATAAGATAAAATTTTGTTCTCTTACTATTCTCATATCATAATTTTATTTTACATGCTTATGAAAATAAATTATATATATATATTAAATACGTTAAGCGAAATATATAAAATACACATATAGTAAAAATCCATCATTCTAGGGTGATTGCCACTGCTGTTCAGCTCCATAGGTGGGATCTATTGATATCCGCAATGACTTTTATGTATACACCTATCACCATTTAGCTATGTTAAAATCTATGTGAGAGTAAACAAACTTTCGTGCTGAGTATAAAACTCAGCGGTGTAAAAATTTAAAATTAAAGTCACTTTGAATGAAAATATACAATTTAAAATCAACAAAATTATGAAATTTTTTTTTATGTATTAAAACTATTAATAAATTATTTACTTATATAGAAAAGTAAATATAAATTATTAAACAAAATCTTTCAAAATCAAAACCATTGGTATTAATACCACAAGTATATAATAAATGCAATAAAAATTTTAATCATTTATTAAAAGTAAATATAAATTTTAATAAAGTATTAATAGACCATAGACCTACTCCTCGGGTGACAAGGGGTACTATCAAACGACGAAAATCTCATGGTCCAAGATAACTACATGACCAGGGTCAAAGATAACCACCTAACCTTAAATAATATCATCTAATTTAAGATAATCACATGACCAGTCTCGATCCAAGATAACCACATGATCTGTAAATAAATAATTTATATGATCCAAGATAACCACATGAGCTATACAATATTTCTCATGACCAAAATAACTACCGACCATAGCGTTTCTATCTTATTGGTATGCCAACAATTTCCTAGCTTACTGTCTAGATTAATATATGAGTTTATAAACATACATAAAATCTTAAAATATTTATCTTACTAAAATGTTTATAGATATAACCATTATTAATTTCTCATACAATTATTTAATAGCATAAAAATTCACCAAAAAGGAAAAATAAATTTATTTCATTAAAATCTCATATCAACGTATTTGTTTCATATTAATACAATTTTTTTACTAAAATATTTTATTTTTATCATAAAATATATTTTCACGAACTTTCCAAATATTTTATATTTTCATAAATGTTATATAATATTATTTTCTAAAATGTAAATTAATTTCATGCCAAAAAGTATATAAAAATTAATTTAAATCTCAATTGACTTATATTATAAGTTAATGCATAAATCTCTATTGAACTCTACCAGAGGCTGCCAGCTCTTTCTCTTTATCTAGTCTCGGTGTCTGTCTCGACAGAGCATCTAAATCTATTAAATTTTTAATTGGTTACTGAGCCAATAAAAATTTTTAAATTTAAATGAAAAATAAACTACCCATTTAATTTTTCAGGTTTTCATGTTTACAGATGTTTTTCTTCAGGTCTTATTTCACGCTACGAACTACTAACATGAAATTTCTAAATTAAATAAAATTTTCTCTTTAATTTATTAAATTTTTCCTTCATATTTTTATTTTCCATTATTTTCCTCCAAAAATCTATTTTCAACTCCAAAATTCCTATTAATTCAATAAATGGTGTAAAAATACTAAATTTCTATAATTACTTTGACCCATCATCTTCTATTTTCCATCACCAATTTTATCAAAATTATATTCAATAATTTTTAATAATTTTTTTTCAATAATTATGTCAAAAATCCAAAAATTCACTAAAATTTCTATTAAATATATCTTGCACTAAAAAAAATTATTTTTCACTTCCAAACACTCCATTTAACTCTATTTTTTATTTATCATTTTAAGGCATAAATCCTTTAAAATAATTTTTCAAATATTTGTCCATAATTATGAGAAATTTCTAAAATTCCACAAAAATTCCTAAAAATTATTCTCAAGTCTGACTCTACTCATTTCCTATTTTTTTTTTATAAATTTTCAATAATTTTCCTATAAAATTTCAATTTTTCCATAACACTACAATAATTATTCAAATAAACTTAGATTTATAAAATTTTGAATGAAAAATGATGAAAATCTTACCTCAATTTTTCTTGGAATTTTTGTCAAATTCTTTTAGCTCCAAGAAATTTATTTCATTTTTTCACTTAAATATTGCTCCTTAATGCTTGAATATTGTGAATTTAAGGAAACAAAATGAAAGAAAATCCAAAGAACAGAAAGCGAGAGGTTTGACCATGGAAGGGTGGGGGAAAAAAATAAGTTTTTTTTTTAAATGACATTATTCATTTTTGTCTTTTTTGTCTTTTGTACTTGTTTAATGGTTAATTATCTTAATTAAACTTAATCTAAGCTCTTATTGGTCAATTAAAATTAATCAAGAAGATATTTTGGCTTTTATCCAAATTACTTCAAAAGAAATTTTGATTTTGGACTTTTTCCACTAAACTTTCTAATTTTTGAATTTAATCATTGAATAAATTTATTTTCTTAAATTCCATATCCTAAATGATTTTATCTCCTCAAATTGAATTTACCAATATCCTCAGAAAAATTGTCTCTTCGAGATGATCTTCTCGATTTTGCAAAATAATCACAGGTATGAAAAATTATATTTTTGCAATTTAGTCATTTTTTTAAATCATACTCATAAAAATTCATCTGCAGTCCAATTTATAAATTATCAGTTTTAAACCTATTATAATTCAATTGCAATCACATTGGCACCTTTTCGATCATGAATGTATTTCTCTAACTTTCAATCATAAAATCAGATTATAACTCGCATTAGAGATCGTATTTTCACCATCCGGGTCCTAAACCTTAAAATCTCACCTTATAACCCCACCTATTGTCCTAAAATAATATTTTCTACATTTTAATATGCTTAAATCACATTTTCATCAGAAAAAAAATCATGTATTTCAAATCTGATATGTTGCCTCAGTTTGTGTGTCAAACATGAAATCACAACAATTGATCAATTGAATTAAACTTTTATATTAGACATTTTTTTTATCATATGAAAGTAGTTTTTTCATACTTATTTATATGTATTTAGACTCTGATCGATATGCCTCTGTACTAGGGTACAGATGACCGAAATATGTATTTACGGTTAGAGTCTAAATCGCTGATGTGATAGAAAAGATTATATGTGATAATAACTATGGTATGGTTGATGATGATGAAGAGTTGTAGGATAAGTTAAGGGCAATAGGGCAAACGAATGAAGAAAATGAGTTATTTCATGTTAGCAGGATTGTAGGAGGCATGATTGAAGCATCTAGGCATTTTGATCTTCAAAATGGAGGTTCATTTGACTACAGACCATGAAGTGACGAGTTAGTTTCAGACTCAGATACAAAAGGTAAAACAACTTATCTAAGTAAGAAGAAAATTAAGCATTATCCCAAATTTCAAATTTCATATAGACAGAAATTTGGACAACCTAAAATAGGAATGCGGGCTAGTGTTTAAGGATAAAAATGAATTTAAAGAAGCATGCAAGCGGTATATTATTAGACACGTGTGGCAAGTCCACTTTCCAATAAACAACAAAAATAGGATTGGGTGCAAGTGTTATAAGCGTGATTGTAATGGTCGTGATAGTGCCTAGGAGTTATATTATTGGTTAGTGGAAAATACGAGATTAAGTGTAACATCTAATACCTTATACATCTATATATCGTATATGTTGTCTTTATATTAAATTATCACGTATGAAACAAGAATAAAATAAAATTTATGTTTACAGTGAGAGTAATTTTTTTTAATTCATCTCATATCATCAATAATAATTTCACAATCAATACGGGTGCTTTAATCATAGTCTATAACATCACATATATTAATAACTTAAACATTATGTTTAAAAGTTAGTAAATTTACAAGTTGAATCCATTTATATATATATATATATATATATATATATATATATATATATATATATATATATATATATATATCTTAGTACATATTCATTGTAATTATACATATGCAAGTATTCAACTCCAAATATAAATGATATGTTCTTATGCTTATGTGGAATGCAAGGAGAGAAAGTGAAGAGGCTCGGCCGGTGACATTTGATCCATGACTTTTATATGCACTTCAATATGAACTACTACTCATCTCTACCTGAAAAATGATGCAATTTGGTGAGTTGCGACTCAGTGAGAATAACCATCAAATAAGTTCTAAAGCACCAAGCATTTCATAATAGCAAATATCAAGTATACTTAATACATACTTTATACTCCATTTCGTCAGTCAATAACATATAAATATAGATAAAATTAAGTATTCAATAATTGCTCTTTACTTATGCTTATGCTTATTCATTTTATTTTTTTGTGACTAGGTTAAACAAACATTGCCCCGGATTTCTATGTGAACATTTTTCATATGAACATTTGCATTTGCATTTGCTAGCTAGCTTGATTATTTGTTTAACTTGCACATTTGTTGGGCATAAGCCTCTTCTTTTGCTTTACAATGTCGATTAACTAGTCATAACGCCCTTTAAGTCATTATGCATATGCACTTGTACTTACATATTCATCAACCATTGTATCTTATCTCATATACCATACATATACCCCATATATACCTCATATGCCAACACATATACCTTGCATATACTATACATATACCATATATATATATATATATGTCAAATATATACCTCAAATATACTACAAGTATACAAACTTATATGTACCACAAATGTCACAAATTATTCATAATCATATTATCAAGGAAAAATCATCACAATCATATGAATCACATAGTAAGCAACATTCATATGCACTAAAGAATTCAATTGATAATTAGACTCACATTTTTCCTTTGATTCCAAACCTTAACTTATTGTCTACCCCCTTCTTGTGTATCTCCAATTTTTCTTGAGCCTAATATTAAAATATAATTGGTTAATTTATGAATAGAGAAACTTAATGTGGCTTAAACAAATTAATATACATTATTCATATCAATAATTAAAATTTTTCCTATGAGGCAGTGTGACCTTATGGGATTGTTTTGCCTATAACGTTTTCTGTACTCAACCAATTAATCTGATTATTATTTTTAATTAAAATTAACATATAATTATATAACATATTAAAATTTCAGATCACTTGGATTACTGTACAATTTTTGGTGGAATTTCTAAACGTGTTCTGTTTTCTGCCCTTATGCAGTTTTAGGGTACCAACTTAAGCTCCTCAAAACTTATGATATATAACTCATATTGCAATGAAACTTTACAGAAACTTATATGAGTTCAAATGAAACATTTTTAATATTTAAAACTTTCATCAATTATATATCTAAAGCCCCTCAAATTATAGGCAACATTTTACTGCTATAGAACATAGTTGGTTTTCAGGACAATATGACTTGTAAAGGCCATAAATTACTCTATACATAACATATTAAGATGAAATTAGTCCCCAAATTTAGATAAAAAAAATATACCGATAATCTTTATGTTTTGATAATTTATAGAATCTATCTTTAAGGAGCTCAAAATAATTAAACAAATTTCTAGATCTGTACAGGGCACTTAGCAACTATGGAACAATCATGGTTCTCTTCATCATAACTCAAAATACACACAATATATGAAGCTAAAATTTGGTATAAAAATACTAAACCCATATATCTACAACTTTTATGTTTTGAGATACTTCAAATACTAGATTGATCATATTCGAAACCAACAAATACAGTAGTTAACTTAGCTAGGGTTCGCATCCAGACCAGTTTCATTAGAGAGAGGATTTCTCTTTCTATACACAAAATATTGCAAAACTATTTACATATAAATAAATCTAAGACATAAAGGAACACGTTTTATGTTTTACACTTCTCCAGATTCGATCTCTAAAATCATCAAAACCTTAGTACAAAACACTGCCTATTTATGAATCCTAAACACCATAATCAATAGTAACACAAAATAACTGTTTACTCACCTATAATCACCCTTGGCTAACTTTGTTGCTGTAATTTCTGGAGTGAAAAGAGAAGAAAATATTGCTGGAATTTCAAAAAAATAAGCTGAAGGAATGAAGCAAAGAAGAAGAAGAAGAGGAGGAAAAAGAAGAAGATTTAGCCTAATAAGTTAAAAACATTTGTCTCCCTTTCTTTTTTCTTCACCCGTCCCTTTTTCTTCTTTTTTTTTTGACTTTTCTTTTTCTCTTCTTTTACTGTATGTTTTTTTTAATTTTATTAATTTTATTATCATCATACATACATACATATACATACATTCATGTGTACATATAAATATTTACCCAATTTTACTAACCAATAATAAAAAAATATATAATTTAATCACTTATTTTAATTAATTAAATTAATCATGTCAAATTTTTATTAATTCAATCTAGTTTCTTTGTTCAATTAAATATTAGTTTCATATCATTTTCATCTATATTATAAAACAGACATATGCATTTCTACACAATTGTAAAATATTTGAAAATAAACTAATTGTATATCATGAATATATTTAAATAAAAATGCATATTATGCATGTGTTCAAGTGATATATATGTAAAATGTATATGTGCAAATGAGATACTATAGAAATGCATATGGAAAAGGTCAATGATGTTACATTAAGTGAAGTTTTGAGATATTGAGAGGCTAAAATTAGATGTTTCACACCCGTGACAATAGGTATCACGACTGTGAATATTGAGTTTTAGTGCACAGTCGTGATGAGATTCTTCACGGTTGTGAAGAGTTGCTTCACGATCGTGATGGATAGGTTCACGCCTGTGAAAGAGGAGTCACGGTCGTGAAGCTTAGGCAGACAAAGCTTGTGAGGCAATCACGTTATCTTCTCTGCCATCCCCTTTAAATCCACTCTCCACTCTCTGTTGACTAACAAAACACACAAACTTCATCTTCTTCTTCCTTTAGACTCCATCTTCTTCCATTAGAGAAGCTTGAAAGATTAATATTTGTAACACCCCCTTACCCTAGCCTCAAGTGCTTGGATAAGGGAGCGCTACATCAACTTCTTCAAATTATTATTTTAATAGATGTTAAAAAACCATACATTTTTTTAAACTCAAAGCTCAATGATATAAAATATATAATGTACATTTTATTTACATAAGATAATATTTATAAAACTTCAGGTTAATTACAAAATCATAAAAGATAATTTATAAGTCCAAAATAAAGAAATATAAATACAAAATACAAAAAAGTCATAACCCACAATTTTCACTGTCTACTATTTTACTGGATTATGTCATAACTAGCTTTATTTACAAGGTTCAGCTACTTTTTATATTTGTGCAGAAGGAAACTCCCACGCTAAGCTCTAAGCATAGTGGTGCATATAATTAAGGCAATATACTATGTCATGCAACAAACATTATTATATTTTATTTTATACACAAACATCTTTTCATGCAATTCCATTCCTCATAACTCTATTTCCTACTAATTATGAGCATTATATATATATATATATATATATACACACACACACACACACATACATACAAAGTTATACACAGTTTATCTTCAATCTTAAATTATACATTTCATTTCTTTGGTATACTACATTATTTTTATCATACCGTACATTATCTTTCAACTTAAACTTTAGTGGTTTGCCCATATCACTCTAAACTGGACTAACTGGATATAGATTAGGGATCAGAGGCGCTCCTAGAGCTAAAACCACCCTATACACTATCTGGCTCATCCGAGCTTCTCAAATTAATGGCGCTCCTAGAACTAAAGCCTCATTGATTGAGTAATGTATCATTATATATGAATTATCGGACCAATGGCACCCCAAAGCTAAATTCACCTTATCCTAAATCTGTATATACTCAACAAAGCATCTTAAGCCAATGATGCTCTCAGAGCTAAAGCCACATTGATTGATGAATACATCTCATATTTTACGATACCGTTTGCCCCCATAATTGCATGTCGTCTATCCTATTTCTAGTCCTAGATTAGAGTAATGGGCATATCTGTTTCAAAATTAATTACATATCTTTTCTTTTAATTCATGAATATTCAAATCACATAATATATCAAGCAACATCTTATTCATCCTTGTTTAAACATATAAACATTCATATCATTGAGCATATAATATCTCTTGACTTTTACTAATCGAATCACTTTAATGCATATCAATAATACATTTAATGGAAATAAAGCAATCATGGTCGTGATTCCTTATTCACGCCCATGAACAACTAGTTCATGGCTGTGGCCGATATATTCACGTCCGTGGTCTAAACTATGACTCAAACTGTGAATGCTTTTGTCCCATTTCCAAGCCAAAGTAACGCCCATGACTAGATCATCACGCCCGTAACTTCATGTGGAAATCTGCATATTCATATTCCTTTCCCATTTAAAGCTTCCTAAAGCCATACCAGTACCCTGTTATGCATTTTTAAAGTCCTTTACTTAACCTATCATATTTTAATTCATATAAATTCCTTTAATCAACATTCAGTTCTCTAATATGCATTACTTGAATCACATATCATGAAATCTTATTTCCTTATATCTAAACCTATGGTTTCATGCTATACATCATAATCAAATGAACTTATTCATTAATTAACATATTATACATGCATAACATGCCATTTATAAGCAAATTATAAGCTATTTTCTTAAATTATGCACAAACCTTAATCTTTTCTCCTTCATTTGCTCTAGGTAGCTTTCTTCTCTCTTTTACTACCTTAAACTTGTTCCTTGCCACTTGGAACTCCAACAACATCATAAGATTACCATCAACACTCTACCTTTATCAAGCTTCAAAAACCCTACTTAAACCTTAAACTCTCTCTCTCTCTCTATCTCTCTCATCCTTCATAAGCTTTATAAGAGCTCAAAACTAAAACTTTCTTAAGAAAAATAAAAGAGGAGATGGAGAGCTTTTTACCTATACTCTTTTCTCCTCTTGATCACCATCTTGGAGATTTGTTTCTCCTATTTTCTTACTCTTTTTCCTCCATTTTTCCCTTTCTTAGCTTCTCCAAGTCTTGTTGTGCATGAAAATGACTTTAACTTGTTCTTTTCCCTCTCTTCTCTTCATTTCTCTCTAGTATTAAGGTATTGGCTATGGAGGTAAGAGTGGCTGGGGTGAAGCTAATTTTAGGATGCACAAAATGAAGTTAAATGGTGGTAAAGAAGAAGAAGAAAAGAAACAAAAAAAGAAACAAAATTTCCATATGTAGGTCTCACCATTTTGACCATAAATTGATATTTTTGTTTTAATTAACACCTTAATCCCTTTTTATATGGGATGACTGGAAAAATATTTTTTTAATGTCCAATATATGTATTTAATTGGTATTTTTTTCTAATTAATACTCCAATTTTCAGTAAATTACAAATTGACCTCAAAATTTGTCAAATTTTTACAATTTAGTCCTTTACCGTAATCTAATATCTTGAAACACTTTAAACACTTTATTAGACATTTTTCATAATTATGTACCTTTAATTTAATTTTTTTTTATCAAAATATGAATTTAGACTCCAATCGGTTGAATGCGTCAGTTTAGTGACATGCATGACTTGGGACCTAAATTAGTGGATATGACATTGTTTCCCCCTTAAAATAAATTTCGTCATCGAAATTTACCTGTTCATTCTATTATGAACAATTGTGGATATTACCTCTTCATCATTTCCTCACTTTCCCACATGGCTTCTTCAACTGCATGATTTTGCCACAAGACTTAAACTAGAAGAACTCTCTTATTCCGTAGAACTTTCTCTTCATGTGCTAAAATAGCCATTGGTTCCTCTTCATAAGATATGCCTATATGCACATTGATCTCTTCAACTAGTATAATGTGAGTCAGGTCTGAACAATATATCCTTAGCATAGATACGTGGAATACGTTATGAATCCTATCCAACTCTGGTGGAAGGGCTAATCGGTATGCCATTGAATCGATTCTTTCCAGAATCTCATAAGGACCAATAAACCTTGGACTCAACTTCCCTATTCTGCCAAATCTTAATACCTTCTTCCAGGGCAAAGTTTTAAGAAAGAATTTATCACTTGTAGCATATTCTATGTCTCACCTTTTTAGATTAGCATATGACTTATATTGATCTTGAACGACCTTTAACCTTTCTTTGATCATCTTAACTTTCTCTTATATTTGTTGAACTATATCAGGCCCAATCAACTTCTTCTCATTCATCTTTTTCCATTAAACTGGGGTCCTACACTTTCTTTCGTACAAAGCCTTATAAGGAGTCATGTCAATGCTTATTTGATGACTATTATTATAGGCAAAATCCATAAGAGGTAGATGTCAATCCAAACTTCCCTAAAATTCAAGTACACAGCTTCTCATCATGTCTTCTAATAACTGAATAACTCGCAATATTCGTCTGTAGATGAAAGGTCGTGTTGAAACTGAGTCGAGTTCCCAAAGCCTGTTGTAGACTTTTTTAGAACTGATGTAAACCTAGGATCCTTGTTAGAGATAATAGACACAGGTACTCTGTGAAGTCTCACTATCTCCTTCATATAAATCTTAGCCAACTTGTTTAAAGTATAGTCCATTTGGACTGATAGGAAATGTGTTGACTTTGTCAGTCAATCCACTATCACCCACACTGCATCATGTTTCATCTAAGTTACCGGTAAATCGAATGCAAAATCCATTGTGACTTTTTTTCACTTCCATTTTGGTATGGGAATCGGTTATAGCAATCTTGTGGGTAACTGATGTTCAACTTTCACTTGTTGATAGGTCAGACACTTAACAACATACTAAGTGATATCCTTCTTCATCCCTAGCCACCAGTAATGTGCTTTCAAATCTTGGTACAATTTATTTCCATCTGGATGCATAGTATATACTGTTTCATGAGCTTCCTTTAAAATCTCTGTCTTTAACTCTTTTATACTTGGTACACAAATTCAGTTCTTGAAATATACAGTACCATCATCTTTTAAAGAAAATTATGACTTTTCTCCATTTTTCATAGCTTAAACTGTCTTTACCAGCTTTTCATCTTGCTTCTAAACTGTTTTAATTCTTTGCAGTAAAGTAGACTCACTCATAACTCAACTAACATCTTTCTGCTTAAGGCATCAACCACCACATTCACTTTTCCTAGCTGGTAGTCAATAACACAATCATAGTCTTTAATCAACTCTAACCATCTTCGTTGCCTCAGGTTCAACTCTTTCTGTGAAAGCAAGTACTTAAGACTCTTATGGTCCATATAAATATATCATCTTTCTCCATACAGGTAATGTCTCCAGATCTTAAGAGCAAAAACTAGCGCTATAGGTTCCAAGTTGTGTGTCGGGTAATTAAGCTCATGTGGCTTAAGCTGTCTAGATGCATATGCAATCACTCTTCCTTCTTGCATTAGAACATAACCTAAACCATTATGACTAGCATCACTATATACCATAAAATCTTTCTCTAGAGTAAGCTAATTCAACAGTGGTGCTTCAGCCAATATCACATTGAGTCTTTCAAAACTCATTTGGCACTTGTCTATCCACTCAAAATGGACATCTTTTTGTAGCAACCACGTCAAAGGAGTCACTAAGGATGAAAATCCCTTCACAAACCTCCTATAATATCTTGTTAGTTTGAAGAAAATCCTCACTCCTATCACATTATGAGGTGGTTTCCAATTTAGAATAGTCTCGATTTTACTATAGTCAACTTGAATGCCTTCTGCTAATACTATATGACCTAAAAAATTGATTGTTTCTAGTCAAAACTCACACTTTGATAACTTAACATATAATTGCTTTTTCGTCAATGTTTGCAATACCATTCTGAGATGCTGATCATGCTCTTATATGTCTCTAAAGTATACCAGAATATCATCGATGAACACCATTACAAAATGATCAAGATATGGCTTGAACACTCAGTTCATCAGGTCCATCAATGCTGCTGGTGCATTTGTTAAACCAAATGGCATCACCAAGAACTTATAATGACCCTAAATAGTCCTGAATTTTATTTTTGGTACATCTGACTCCTTAATCTTCAGTTGATGATACCTTGATCGAAGATTTATCTTGGAGAATACACCTGCTCCTCTCAACTGGTCAAAAAGGTCATCAATCTTAGGCAATGGATACTTATTCTTAATAGTCACCCTATTAAGTTGCCTATAATCGATGCACAACAGTAAGGTGCCATCGTTTTCTTTACAAACAGCACTGGAATACCCCATGATAATACACTAGGTCGTATAAATCCCTTATGTAATAATTCTTGCAACTACACCTTCAGCTCTTTCAACTTCGCAGGTGCCATCCAGTATGGTGTAATAGATATAAGAGTGTTGCTAGGTATTAACTCGATAGTAAACTCTATCTCTTGGTAACCCTGACAACTCTTCAGGAAACACACCTAGAAACTCACTAATAGTAGGGATGTAGGACTACTTCAAACTATTCTTTCTTGTATCAATCACATATGCCAAGTAAGCCTCACATCCCCTATTAATGAGTTTCCTAGCTTTTAGCAGCGATATCACATTATCTGGATATTTTCTATTCTCACCCATCACCACTATCTCTTCCTCCAAATCTGCAACTGTAATCCTCATGTGCCTTCTTCCACAATCTACTATCACTCCATGACAATCTAGCCAATCCATTCCTAAGATCATATCGAACTCATGGAATGTTAGCTCTATCAGATCAACTAGAAATTGCCTATCTTGAATTTTGACTAGGCAACCTCGAAAGACTTTACTAACCCGTACACTGTGCCCTAATGGATTAGTCACAAGAATCTCATATTCTAGAGCCTCTAGTTCTAAACCCTTTTGATATGGTGGTGGTGTGCATATGTATGAATGCATCGACCCCAGATCTATCAATGCATGTATATAAAAGCCAAAAAGAAGAAATTTACTCATTATGACATCAGGTTCATCCTGCTCCTTCTGACCTCATATGGGATAAGCTTTTATTATAGCAGCTCTACTGCCTTCCGACCTCTCCACTATGTTTGACCTAAACTGGCTTGGCCCTACTCGACCTCCTCTACCTTGTCCCATAGTCTGTATCGGTACTGACTCAACACTCCCTGAACCTTTACCAAACTATGGCAATGGACAATCTATTCTTAAATGGTCTTTAAAGCCGTATATCAAGCACGCTCCTGTCATCCACCAACATTCTCCTGGGTGAGGATGACCATAATGTTGACACACTGGTAAAGGGGTAGATTGTAGAATGCCTGTGTTGGTGCACTGGCTACTGATGAAATAGATCTCATGGGTTGTCCCCACCTATATGAAGGAGCTTTATTGGAACCTCCAGCCTAAAATCGACCACTAAAAGATCTGGTTCTCTTGCCACTCGACTATCTTCCACTTGGTTGTGGTGCAAGTCTACTAACCCCACTAACCTGTACTGACTGCTATATCGCCAAGACTTTTTCAACTATTATACCAGATGTTAGTAAACTGGGGAAGCTTACCAGACGTAAGGTTGAGACCTGTAGCTTGATTGGATCCCTCAAGCCATCTTCAAAATGCCAACATTTATTAGCTTCTTTAGATACAGCGCCCTCAACATACTTGCATAAATGCATAAATTCCCTTTCATATTCTATTACTGACGTGTTCCCTTGTTTTAGAGTCAGAAACTTTGTCTTCTTGTCATTTGTGTAGATAAGGGGAATATATTGCTCATTGAATTTCTTTAGAAAGAATTCCCAAGTCATGGGATCGGTTGCCTCTGTGCTTTGTGACTCGGACTGCCACCAGTCATATGCATGATCTTGCAACAAGGACACTGCATACTCATATTTCTACTCATATGTGCAATGGAACTGATCAAAGATTCTCTCTACCTGTTCTAACCAAAACTCTGCCATGTAGGAGTCATTATTCCTATTTACCATAGAAATTGGGTGCCCTTAACTTTCTCAGATGTGATGCTCTTTGTAGTAGATCTATCATGTTTCTCAAAATATTTGTCTATCCTGAACTAGCGACATATTGTTCACGTGATGAGATGGCACCATATCTCGATGTAGTAACTCGGCGATGACTTGATAGATGAAGCCTTTGTCTTTATAGGCTCATTACTTTTGGCCTCTTCAACCACTATTTTGTCGTGATCTAGAAGCCATAACCTACCTATATTATAAGATAATGGCCTTAATAAGTAAGTAACAACTTTTATACATCCAAATGTGGGTACAAACATGTCATATTTAAAAAAAACTATTTTTAAAATCCTAAAACCGTCCAAATCGGGATTTGATACAAAAAACTGTAATACCCCCTCACCCCAACCTCAAGTGCCTAAATAAGGGAGTGCTACACCGACTTCTTCAAATAATTATTTTAATAAATGCTAGAAAGCCATAATTTTTTTTAACTCAAAGCTTAATGATATAAAAGAGACAATGTACATTTTATTTATATAAGATAATATTTACAAAACTTCTGGTTAATTACAAAATCATAAAAGATAATTTATAAATCCAAAATAAAGAAATATAAATCCAAAATACAAAAGAGTCATGACCCACAATTTTCATTGTTGACTGCTTTATTGGATTAGACCATAACTAGTTTTATCTATAAGCTTTAGCTACTTCTTTATATCTACGCGGAAGAAACTCCCACGCTAAACTCTAGGCTTAGTGGTGCGTGCATATAATTAAGATAATGTACTATGTCATGAAACAAGCATTATCATATGTCATTTTATGCACAAACATCTTTTCATGCAATTCCATTCCTCATAACTCTATTTCCTTCTAATTATGAGCATTATATATATATATATAAAGTTATACACAATTTATCTTCAATCATAAATTATACATTTCATTTATTTGGTACACTACATTATTTTTATCATACTGTATATTATCTTTCAACTTAAACTCAAGTGGTTCGCCCATATCACTCTAAATTGGACTAATTGGATATGAATTATGGATCAGGGGTGCTCCTAGAGCTAATGCCATCTTGTCTACTATCTGGCTCATCCAAGCCTCTCAAATCAATGGCGCTGCTAAAGCTAAAGGCTCATTGATTGAGTAATGTATCCTTATATATGAATTACCAAACTAAGGGTGCTCCTAGAGGTAATGCCACCTTATCCTCAATCTGTATATGCTCAATCGAGCATCTCAAGACAATGACACTCCCAGAGCTAAAATCACATCGACTGAGGAATACATCTTGTATTTTACGGTATCATTCACCCCTATAATGACATGCCATCTATCCTATTTCTAGTCCTAAATTAGAGTAATGGGCAAATCCATTTCAAGATTAATTACATATCTTTTCTTTTCATTCATGAATATTCAAATCACATAATATATCAAACAACATCTCATTCATCCTTGTTTAAACACATAAACATTCATATCATTGAGCATCTAATATCTTTTGACCTTTACTAATCGAATCACTTTAATGCATATCAATAATACATTTAATGGAAATAGAGCATTCACGATCATGATTCCTTATTCATGCTTGTGAACAACTAGTTTTACTGCCATGGCCAATATGTTCTCGCCCGTGGTCTAAACCATGACTCAAACTGTGAACGCTTCTATCTCGTTTCCAAGCCAGATTCACACCCGTCACTAGATCATCATGCCTATGATTTCAACTGAAAATATGTAAATTCATATTCCTTTCCCATTTCAAGCGTAAGCCATACCTATACCTTATTATGCATTTCTAAAGTCCTTTACTTAACCTATCATATTTTAATTCATATAAATTCATTTAATCAACCTTCAATTCTCTAATATGCATTACTTGAATCACATATCATGAAATCTTATTTCCTTATATCTAAACCTATAGTTTCATGCTATACATCATAATTAATGCAACTTATTCATTAACTAACTATTATACATACATATCATGCCATTTACAAGTAAATTATAGGTTATTGCCTTAAATTACGTACAAACCTTAATATTTTCTCCTTCATTTGCTCTAGGTAGCTTTCTCTTTTCCTTTACTAACTTGAACTTGTTCCTTGACACTTGGAACTCTTACGAAATCATAAGATTACCATCAAAACTCTACCTTTATCAACCTTCCAAAATCCTACTAAAACCCTAAACTCTCTATCTTTCTCTCTTTCATCTTTCATAAGCTCAATAAGAGCTCTAAACTAGAACTTCCTTAAGAAAAGATAAAAGAGGAGATGGAGACCTTTTTACTTATACTCTTTTCTCCTTTTGATCACCACCTTGGAGATTTTTTTTTCTCCTTTTCTCTTTCTTTTCTTCCTCCCTTCTTCCCTTCCTTAACATCTCCAAGTCTTGTTGTGCATGAAAATGGCTTTAACGTGTTCTTTTTCCTCTATTCTCTCTATTTTTCTCTCTAGTATGATCTGGCATGAAGCTAATTTTAGGATGCATAAAATGAAGTTAAAAGGTGGTGAAGAAGAAAAAGAAAAGAAACAAAATTTCCATATGTAGGTCCCACCATTTTGACCATAAATTGATATTTTTTTAATTAACACCTTAATCCATTTTTATATGGGGTCCAATATATGTATTTAATTAGTATTTATCCCAATTAATACTCTAATTTTCGGTAAATTGCAAATTGACCTTAAAACTTATCAAATTTTTGCAATTTAGTCCTTTATTGTAATATAAAATATTTAAGCACTTTAAACACTTTATTATGCTTTTTTAATAATGATTTACCTTTATTTTAATTTTTTCAGTTAAAATCTGAATTCAGTCTCCAATCTGTTCAGCACATCAGTTTAGTGACATGCATGACTTGAGGCCTAAATTATCGGATATGACAGTGTTTCTTGAGAGAAAAGTGAGAAAGAATAGATAGAAGAGAGAGGTTGAAAGTTAGAGAAAAGCTTGGTTTTTCTTTTCTAGGTATTGTCATTTTCCAGAAGCTTAGAAAACATTTTTCCATCTTGCTAGGACCTAGAGGGAGTGCTGGAAGTCCATCTCAAGAGAAAGAAAAAACTTGAAGAGATCAAGTTTTAACCAATCTCCATCCTAGGTGTAAGGTTTGTTCATAACAACACTTAAGGCTATTACTTTGTGTTTCTATGTTTTTTACTTTAAATGCATGTTTTAGATGATAAATGAATGATAAAGTATAAAATATGGGATTAATATGCATGATGGGAAACCTTATAAACATTGTCAAATTTACATGTTTGAGAAACAATTTTGATTATTATTGATGATTAGAGATTATATAGTCATGTTTGATAGATTGAATGCATGTTGGAATGTTGATAAGGTGACTGACATCAGACAATCGTAGTGGGTATTGCATATGGAATTGACATGTTTGTGATGCTCTATTTTTCTGGAAAAATTTCTAGATTCACAACTATGAAAGATGGATTCACGGGCATGGATGTCGTGAGAAGCATTCTTGTTGCTGAAACAGGCTGGGCACCTCACAGTTGGGTTCACGCCTGCGAATGGGTGATCACCATCGTGAACATGTGTTGATTCATGGATTGAATTATGGCTTGAGTCACTGGGAGGGACTACCCGTGAAATGGTGCTTCACGATTGTGAATGGTTACTCACGGGCGAAAAGCTATTTTTTTATGAAAAAATTGATTTATTGGTTTTGAATTATATTTGATTCATCGGGAGGTGATAGGCATTAGATGCATGCTATTAGCATGGTATGGAAATATATGATTGTAAAAATCATGATATGTATATAAAATATGGTAATGTATAATATGACTGTGTGTATGATAATATTGTTAGCCCAATACTCTGACTAGGACTAGAGCTAGAATAAATCACATGCCATTAAGGGGAGAGTTCGGTACCGAGTGACTTGTATTGATCATATATATTTAAAGGCCCTAAGGTTAGCAGATCAGAGCACTTCGATGGATTATATATTTGAAGGCCTACTGGTTAGTGGACCAGAGCGTCTCAATGGGTTATATATATTGAAGACCCAGAGGTTAGGGGACCAAAGCATCTCGGTGAGTTGTATAAATTTTACAGCCAGAAGTTAGCAAACTAGAGTGCCTCGATGGGCTGAGTTATCTATATTCATTTTAGTCTAGTTATGAGTAGGTGGGCAAATGAAAAATAATTAATAAATTGTTATGTGTGATAAACATGTGTATGATCCTAAGAGATTGCTTGATATGTCATATAGTGATGTGCATTATATATATATATATATATATATATATATATATATATATATATATATATATATATATATATATATATATATATATATATATATGTTATGTAGTATGCGAGCTAGTGCAGGTCCAGACTTCGAGGTAAATGGTTATAGTAGCTTAGTGAGTATATCATGTATATTATGTATATATTGTTATATGTATTGCACGTTGTTATGTACTATTAAGAACGAATTTTTTAGCATATGAATTTTTTATGAGCAAATTTTGAGCTTATGGAAGAACCAACAGAGGAGAATGCCCAATGATTAAAGTTGAGGATATTCATTTGGTGTGGGTGGTACATTGTTGTATCTTATTTTTTGTTGTTTTGCCATAGATTGAGTAGTTATAGCTTTACATGCTATATTTTTTAGATATGTAGTTTTATAACTACTCATATTGTAAAACTTTGGCCTTGTGTATGCCCGTATGTTTTGTATTAAACTTTTATTTTATTGAGTTCACTTTCATGTTTTAAGAATGCTTTTATTTTGTTAAGTGAACATGGCCATGATGCATGAAAGTTTTAAAAATTTTGACTTTTTAACTAATGGGCATTGTAGCATCTTTTGGTATAATTGAGTTTAGTCTTAATTATATCAAAGGATGTTACATTTAGTAGTATCATAGCCAGGTTTAGGCGGTTTTGAACCTAGGTGGGATGAGTGTATCACATGTACGAATGTTATCCTGTATGACTATGATGTGGACTATTCTTTGTCAGTGTGTAGGTTAAAGAACGAGTATAGAGATTGAACTGCATAACGCGGCTAGTGCAATAGTCCTTCGGATGTTGAGGCTCAAAATCAGCTGAGCCAGATTAGTGTGCAAGGGCCGACTAATGCACCTCCTTTACAAGAGCCGATGGCTTGTTAGTCGGATTAGATACAATATCCATTAATACATAATCTTGCTACGCTACTGCAACGGTTAGTATAGGCTATGTCACTGCCACCTCCTTCTCCTCCACCACCGCTTCCACCACCTTTTCAATCACTTCGAAGATGTAGAGTTTAGATAAACTAGTTGAGAAAATATAGGGCTACAAATTTCACAGGTGGTATTGAGGATGACCCGACAACTATTGATTTTTGGTTAGAGAGGACCGAAAGAATCTTTCAGGAGTTGGATTGTGCTGATGAGCACAAGGTTAGGTATGCTGTTTCACTTCTCTAAGAGCATGCCTTTGATTGGTAGATGTCGATTTTGTATAAATCACAGATTCTAGAGCCAATTACTTGGTAGTTCTTCATAATAGAGTTTAAGAAACAATATGTGTCGAGGGTATATACAGATGAGAAAAAAATGATAGTTTCTGAAATTGCGATAGGGAAACATAATCGTGACAGTATATGAGAGAGAGCTTACCCGATTGAGCAGGTATGTGATTGGTATCATTAGGGATGAGGCAGACAAGTGTCACCGGTTTGAGGATGGTCTGAGAGATGAGATCGGATTCCATATGATCTCACAGTAGTATGAAGACTTATCGAGGTTGGTATCTTCTTCAATTTCTATAGAGAAGAGGGTAAAGCTAAAAAGGGCAGAGAAGTATTCTAGAAGAGACTTCAAAGAGTCAGTGTATAGTGTTGCATAGCCATCAAGCAAGAAGGCTAATACAAGTTCTGGATCCTTCTAGTCTAAGGGATGTAGGTAATGTCAGGGTCAGATGGGGTACACTAGGCAAGTGCCATATGCAGTGACAGTTTCCACTGTTGCCAGTAGTAAGCCCCAAACACAAAGAGAGACAGTACCACAGTGTACAGTGTGTGGGAGGATGCATAGAGGAGAGTGTTGGGGATGCACTAGGTCTTACTTCAAGTATGGGTCTCAATATCATTTTAAGAGAGACTGCTCGTTACATATGGTAGAGGCTCCCACTCAAACTCAGGGTTTAGCAAGGACACAGGCCAGAGGTCAGGGATAGGTTAGTACTGGTAGAGGTTGATTTAATCTGGCTGCATCAGGGACAGTGAATAGGCCAGGGCCAAATAGATCACCAGTAAAAGCCTAAGTTATGAGGACTAGAGAGAACCCGAGTGCATCAGATGTGGTTATTGGTACATTTTTTCTCTTTGACTTAGTTTTAATTACTTTGATAGAATCGAGTTCTACACATTCTCATATATGTACTAATATAGTTGAGCGATATAACATGTTATCAGAGAGTTTAAACTATGAGATAGAGGTCACTAGCCCTTTGGGGCATAACATAGTGGTAAATCGGGTGTATAACAATTGTCTAATTATTGTTCGAGGGATAGAGTTTGTAGCAGACATGGTAGAGTTGCCCTTTCATGAGTATGACGCTATCCTGTGTATGGATTGACTATCTCGATATAGTGCAGTAGTGGATTATAGGATGAAGATGGTATAGTTGAGAATGTCAAAAGATGAGATAGTGGTTGTTAAGGGGGAGAGATCCTCATAGTAAATGAGGATCATCTTCGTGATGAAATCATAAAAGATGATCAGAAAGGGGTGTGAGGCCTATTTGACTCATGTAATTAACAACAGGAGGGAGAGCCTAAATCTTGGGGATATTATGATAGTGGAGGAATTCCCTGATGTATTTCCTGATGAGTTACTATTGGGTTTTGAAGAATGAATCATATTCATAAATGTAGTGGAAAAATAAAATTTTCAAAATCCAAAATAAAAAATCATACATGTGCCATTAAAACTAATTTATATAAATATAGAGGTTAGAAATTATACCTTGTATTTTCTTATTTGTTATTCAAATATTCACTTTGTTGGATTGTACCAAATCACAACAATCCACACTATGATGTCTCTAATGAAAATCCACGTGAAGAATGAAGAATAAACTATCAAAAGAAATAGTTTGAACAAATTCAAAGTGCTAGCTTTGAAAGCGTTCTTTGAGAGAATTTTATTGTGTCTTAAAAATATTTCTTTTTTCACAAAAAAATATTTTCATGTTCATTTTATGTCATTTGATGTATTTTCTATTTGAATTAAATTCAAAGAAAAGATCAAAAGTCAAAAATGGAGAAAAAAAGAAATGAAAGAATAGTGAATGTGTTTAATGGCCATAATTGGCCTAATTAAGGCCAAATTCACCCGTTGGCCAACGGGAGGCATTAGCATGCACCCTAGGCCTGCAATTGGCCCCCGCTAGGTAGCCCAACAGCCTGCCTAGCCAGCGTGGGCCAACATGGGCCAGTACAGGCTTGTGACCTTCCCGAACAATTTTTCCGTGCGATCTCATTGCGATCCATCCCAAAATAATGCTCTCATATTTTGGATCTCATCCAAAATCATTTTACTCATTCTCCATATCTTCAATGCGTGTGACCCATTAGGTTCTCAGTTATGTTGACCACTTAAATTAACAATTAATTTAAGCAAGTCGTGAGCGGTATCTAGCAACACATCATGACCCCCAATTGACCGAAAAGTCAGTGGTTTGACTATGAACCTTTCTATAGACAATTTTTGTGCAATTATTCCTTTCACCATTCTATACCCCACTTGGTTCAGAGTATGGACATGTGTCAACTCCCACTAGACTGACTGTGTCACTTCTAGTCCAAGTAATGTTAGTTTTTGTCCTTGAGGCTCATTACTCCGTTAGATATATCATTGTAGATTATCTTTATAACATTTCCATTCTGGGCAGAGATTCCTTAGTAATGACCACTACAAGAGGCCATGGGTATACACTCATTTTATCAGGAGTGGTGAATCTTTTATTGCTTACCTAATTACCTTCAAATATCTCAAACTGTATCCAATCACCACCCTATGATCAACCTCCTTGAGACAACAAGGAATAGTGTCAAAATACAAAATCAGAATCTAATATATCCTTGAGTACCTCAAGTCTAAGAATACTTGTATCATTGCTATGATGATATTGTCTCAAAGTTGGTCATCCAATGTACTTAGCTACACTTAGCAAGAATCCACTTGTTAACTCTAAATATCTCATGTTTATAGATTATGAGATCTACTACTCGATCCAATCAAGGAGTGTAACATATGCTAGTCTGTCTGGATTAATAATATCCCGTCTCATTAATCCTATGACTAGAGATAATTTTGATACTAACATAATTACACATAATAAGAATCTCAATATCATGATCTCATCATGATTTCCTTCATGCTATGTTATGTATCAAGGACTTCATTAATTGATTTAAGATCACTTATCAATTCATATATCAAATGAACATCAAATTAATGAAAAAACCTTTTATTAATCAAATAAATTTGTACAATAAGTGCTAAAGGTGATTGCCTTTAGAGCACTCCTCTAACAAGCTCCCACTTATACTAAAGCCAATTGCGTTTGTATTTAATTCCATAGGCGAGTACATGAGAATCATATTTCTTTTAGGGAAGTGGCTTAGTTAAAGGATCAACACTATTCTGATCAGTGGACACTCTTTCTATCTTTACATCATTCCTACCAATGATTTCTTTAATCAAATGGTGTCTTCTGAGTACATATTTAGATCTCTAATGGGATCGTGGCTCTTTTTCTTGTGCAATGGCTCAATTATTATCACAATACAATTGTATTGGATCAATAATGCTGGGAACCACTCCAAGTTCTATGATGAATTTCTTTATCCAAATTGCTTCATTTGCTGCTTCAAAAGCTGCAATGTACTCTGCTTTAGTTGTGGAATCAACAGTCGTTTCCTATTTGGAACTCTTTCAACTAACTACTCCTCCATTTAGTGTGAATATATAATCTGACTGAGATTTTGAGTCATCTTTGTCAAATTAGAAGCTGTCATCGGTGTACCTACTCACAATAAGATTTCCATCCCCATATATAAAGAATACATCCTTAGTCCTTCTTAAGTACTTAAGAATATTCTTGATAGCCACCCAATGACCTTCACCAGGGTCCAATTGGTATCTACTGTGACACTCAGAGCGATACATTGAGTCTTATACATATCATAGCGTATATGATTTATCCTATAGCTGAAGCATATGGAATCAAACTCAAGTTTGTCTTCTCATCTTATGTCTTTGGACACAAAGACTTTGAGAGAGTAATCCCATGGGTCATGGGAATATATCCCCTCTTGGACTGCTCCATGCTAAACCTCTTTAGCATCTCATCTATATATGCAGACTGTGAAAGACCAAGCAATCTTTTAGATCTATCTCTATATATCTTTATCCCTAAAATATAGACTGCTTTTCCAAGGTCTTCCATAGAGAAATTCTTGGATAACCAAATTTTGACTGATTGTAAAACTGAAACATCATTTCCCATTAATAATATGTCATCTACATACAATACAAAAAATACAATTGCATTCTCACTAACTTTCTTGCAAACACAAGGTTCATCCGGATTTTGTAAGAAACCAAATATTTAATTGTCTCATCAAACTCAATATTCCAACTCCTGGATGCTTGCTTTAATCCATAAATGGATATTTGAAGCTTATATACCTTTTTTTCCATCTTTGGATATGAAGCGTTCTGGTTGTGTCATGTACACATCGTTAATCAGATTTCCATTAAGTAAATCTGTCTTCACATCCATTTTCCATATCTCATAACCATAATGAGTAGCAATGGCTAAAAGTATCCTTATGGATTTAAGCGTAGTTATTGGATTAAAAGTTTCATCATAATCAATTCTTTGTGTTTGATGATAACCTTTAGCAACAAGTCTAGCTTTATAGGTAATCACATTCCCGTCCAAGTCAGTTTTCTTTTTGAAAACCCACTGCACCCTATAGGCTTCATCCCTTCGGCTGGGTCAACCAAAGTCCATATTTGGTTTTCAAGGTTTTCATACATGGAATTCATTTATGACTTCATGACTTGAAGCCATTTGTCAGATTTTGAACTATTCAAAACTTTTTCATAGGTTGTAGGCTCATTGTTTTCTATGAGCAATATGTCGTTCTGTTCACTAATGAGAAATCCATATCTCTCTGGAATAGTACGTATCCTACTTGACCTACAAAGCTTTTGTGCTTCAGAAGGTTGAGCTGTTATATCATTTGTATGAGTAACAAGCTCGGGTTTAGATAGTTGATCAACATCTATTTGAGCAACTTGAACTTCCTTAAGTTCAATTTTGCTCCCACTATCTTCTTTTAGAATGAATTCTCTCTCTAAAAAGATAGCATGTCTTGAAACAAAAACTTTTTGTTCCAAGGGGTGGTAAAATTGATATCCATATGATGCTTTTGGATATCCCACAAATAGATATCGGTCAGACTTAGCTTCTAGCTTATCTGACATTGTCCACTTCACATAGCAGGACAATCCCAAATTCTTTTGTAAGAATTGTGGATTTTTTGTTATACCATATCACATATGGAGTAACATCAATTGAATTCTAAGGAACTCCATTTATATATAAATGGTGGTCTCTAGTGCATAACCCCAAAAGGATTTAGGGAGTTCCACAAAACTCATCATAGACCTTACCATGTCTAATAAGGTTCGGTTTCTCCTTTCAGCCTCACCATTGTATTATGGCGTGTCAGGTGGAGTCCATTAAGATAAAAGTCCATCATCCCTCAGATAAATCTAGAAATTCTTGGCTTAAGTATTCACCTCCTCGATATGATCAAAGTGTTTTAATACTTTTGCCAAGTTGTGTCTCTACTTCATTTCCGAATTCTTTGAACTTTTCAAAAGCTTCATATTTGTATCTCATGAGATACACGTACCCATATCGTGAGTAGTCATCGATAAAAGTAATGAAGTAGAGGAAACCACTTCTGGCATGTGTAGACATTGGACCACATACATCTGAATGTATTAAGTCTAAAAGTCCATTAGCACGTTCACCCTTTCCCTTAAAGGGTAATTTAGTCATCTTTCATAATAAGTAAGATTCACATGTGTCATATGATTCAAAATCAAATAACCCCAAACTACCACTATTGTGTAGCTTAGCCATGCGTTTCTCACTTATATGACTAAGACGACAATGCCATAAGTAAGATGATTTCAACATATCTTATTTTTGCCTTTTATTATCATTGATGTTTAAAATTTGATTTAACATATCTAATATGTATATTCCATTGCATAATGTACCACTAGCATAAAGAATTCCATTTAATATAATAGAACAACAATTGTTACTAAAAGCTAAATGGAAACCATCTTTATTTTGACTTCAAACAGAAATAATATTTTTAGTCAAAACAGGTACATAATAGCAACTATCCAAATTTAACATAATCCCATAAGGGAGGGTCAATACATAAGTTCCTACAACTAATGCAGCAACCCTTGCTCTATTTCCAATGCGTAGGTCTGACTCTACCTTATTGAGTTGCCTACTGTTCCATAGGCCCTGCATATTAGTGCATATGCATGAGCCATAGCCGGTATCTAATACTCATATATTATTATCGAAAACAGTATTAATTTTAATGACAAAAATACCTGAACTAGATTGGGCATCAGATGTCTTCTTCTTCAAGGAGTCTAAGTAAGCCTTGTAGTTTCTTTTCCAATGACCATCCTTGCCACCATGGAAGCATGTTGTTACACCCCCTCACCCTAGCAGCTTATGCCCGGATGAGGGTGTGCTACGCTGACTTCATCGGTTAAAATATCATTTTATTAAATTGTGTATGACTGAAAATTACTCATATATATATATATATATATATATATATAAATGTATATATATTTACTATTTGTTTACTTTGCAATATAAAAGAAATTATAACATAACAGATAGACTACATTTTTTTATATAATAACATATTCTTTACAAAACGTGTTGTTTATTCTACAAATACTACAAAATAAAACTCAAACCATAATTACATAATTTGTGTGACCCACAATATTTGATACGAGCTACCCTACTGGACTTGGATCACCGTGTCTTTATCCAAAAACCTCAGCTACTTCTTTAAATCTGCGCGGAAGGAAACTCCCACGCTAAGTTTAAGGCTTAGTGGTGTATATAAATAAGACAATATTTTTTTTTGTGCAATCATGCATTATCATATCTCAACTCATGCTTAATCATATTCTCATGAAAATATACATATCATGGTATTCTAGTATGTATAGACATCAAATTACATTATTTTATCTCATATTTATTTATTTATTTTATTATCACCTTATTTTATAACACTAAATCTTCTTTTTACACATTCCACAATTCATAATTCCATTTTTATTATCAATAATTCTTTTTATATTCCATGACTTTTTATTTGTCTTTATTTATGCCTAGGACACCTATGAACCACTGACTTGGATAACGAAGTTGTCATCCAGGTACTTAGGAGTGCCACCCGGGTAATATGATGTGCGCATATAAGTGCCATTACTGGCGTAGATAATAGTGTCATTACCGGCGTAGATAATCGTTCAATTACCGGCGTAGATAAAAGTGCTATTATCGGTGCAGATAATAGTGTCATTACCGGAATAAATAATAGTGTCATTACCGGCATAGATAATCATACCATTAATGGATTTAATCATTTTCATCATACTCCCCCCTATTTGGCATGCCAAACTATCCTAAGTTCGTTCTAGTTAGGTGTTCTAGGGCTTATACAATTTCATTAAAATTCATAACAATTAATTTATGCTTTTCATGCATGTAATATCTCAAAATAATCACATAATCACTTAATTAAAATAATATTTACATAATATAACAAATTTCTTATCATTTTACTCGTTTTATTCCTCAACTCATATGCTGCCCTGTCACTAACATATTATATTCTCTGTTTTGGACTTTAATTTTGGTCCTATTTCGTTATGAATTTAGTTACATAATCTTCATAACAATTTTAGATATGGATCTTAAATTTAATATGAAACTTGAATCACTTAATTCTGGGTTCTGTATCAAAAGATATGATAATATTAAAACTAACTTATCACTAAAAATTCTGTCCAGAATTTTCTGTATAGATTCTAAGTCTGAACTTTATGAATATTTTTGGAACATTACAAACATATTCATATATTATAGTCTAAATAAAAATTATAGCCCTATGGCTTATCTTTCTAACTGAATAAATAACACATAAATCCAAGCTCCATAACTCAAGTTATAACAGTTTAAGTATTTACTACTCATTATTAACAATTCTGCCCAGAATTTCTGGACAGATTCTATGTCCGAACTTTATAAATTTTTTGGACAATTACAGACATATTCAGGATTTATAATCTAAATGAACATTCTAGTTCCATGTCTTATCTTTCAAACCCAACAAAGAACATGCAAAACTGAGTTCTAGAAATTAAGTTATAACAGTTTAAGTGCTCATTGCTCATCCATTTCCAGCACAGAATACATACATGAACTATCTTCAATTTTTATCAAAATAAATCCTAAGTCTAGCAAACATGTATCCCCAAGATCTTTCATCACAAATAATATTAATTAAAAATCATAAATATACCAAATAATTTATTTATGTAATTAAAAAAAATTAAAATAGGCTATTGCCTTAGGTTATGCACAAACCTCTCTTTTTCTCTTTTCTTTCTCTTTACTTCTCTTTCTCCTTTCCTTTGCTCCATTGATCTAGTTCCTTATTGACTTGAGTTCCTAAAATTTAAAATCAGATTATTAAAACTTCATAAACCCTAATTTTTCTCTTTTTCTTACTCTCCTAAGCTTCCTTAGGCATTAAAATGGACTTTCCCATGCTTTTCTCTTTTTTTTTTCTCACTTTCTCTTCTTAGAACAAGGTTTGGTTATGGCTGTCCAAGGGAAAAACGTGGCTGGTGTGGAGAACAGAATTTTCCTTAATGAAAATGGATAAGAAAGAATAAGAAACAATCAAGAGGAAGATGACAAACGTCATTAAGATGGGGGACACCTAAGCCACATTCTAGAAACTTTCTTTAATGTTTAATTCATGAACCTCACTTGGCTAATTGTTGTATGCCATTTGGTGTGCTATGCTTCAAGAAACATGGGAGGCAATTAAAATATAGCAAATTCTATATATGAAGAGATGAAGTATAATTAAAAGAATAAAGACAAACTACATAATTATGAGACACCTAAGCCATATTCTAGAAACCCTTATTAATTTTCAATTCGTGTGTGTCAATTGGCCTCTTAAAATTTGCCACTTGGTGTGGCTGGCATCCACATGCATTTTAGGTCCCAATTCATGTATTTAATTGATGATTATCCCAATTAATCCTCAAATTTTTGGTAAATTGCAAATTGACCCCTAAACTTTTCAAAATTTATAATTTAGTCATTTACCAAAATTTAACATCTTCAAATATTTTGAACACTTTATTAGATATTTTTCATACTTAATTGCCATTATTTTCATTATTTTTTTGATAAAAATCTAATTTTAGACTTCGGTCAAACCGACGAGTCGATTAAACAACTCGCGTGACTTAAGTCTAAATTAGCGGATATGACACATGTTCCCTTTGGAGCAATCTCCTTCGCCTTCTTCTTAGCCATGCCTTAGGCTTCATGGACTTCTTCTTCTTCTTAAGGTTCTTCTTTTTAAAACTTGAAGAGTCCACCAGCATCACAACATTACTGTCCTTCTTAACAGATGGCTCAGCTGTTTTGAGCAAGTTAATCAGCTCAGGAATAGTGGTAGAAATTTGGTTCATCCTATAGTTAAGCACAAAATATGAATAACTATCGGACAAATAGGTTAGAATTAAGTCCATACTTAATTCATGGTCCATCACAAATCCCAAGGTGGCCAACCTCTGAAAATAACCATTCATCTTCAATGCATATTGCACTGGAGATGTCCCCTCAACTAACTTAGTGCGAAAAAGCAGCCTCGAAGTTTCAACATTTCAGAATGCACTTGCTCATCAAAAATATCTCTTAGATGGTATACTATGGAATTAGCATCCACATGCAACTCAGCTGACATAGTAGCAAGCATAATGCAACTTGTCATCTCACTATCATCGAGATGCTTTTGATATGCCTTATGAACATATTCAGAATCATTAGCAGTAGGGGGATTAGGGAATGCCTCATCTAGGACATATCCAATCTTTTTGAATTTGAGAACTATTCTCAAATTCCTTAACCAATCCAAAAAAATTAGGCCCAATCAACTTATTTAAATCCATTAATGATTGCAAATTCACACTTGTCATGATGATGATTTTAGCAACCTAGATGTAAAATAGAACATGTTAGAATGTACATAAAATGCATATTTATTAAGCCTTTAATAAATCGCATTATGACTCCCACTATTTTAATGCGAATACATAGCCCTCACTATGAACCCGAGAGAACTTATATGGAACTTCTCCTAGTGGGTCGATATCCAACTAACTAAGAATAACCTTGAGGCAACTTAACAAGCTATTCTTAGTTTGGTTGGTAGGTATCTAATCCATGCCAATTGCATTATTCATGCAACTATCGACTCTTGTGCTAGTAACTATCGAATCTTGTGCTATCAACTTATTAATGTGTGCATATACATTGGGCTATCAACTATTGATATGTGTACATCTCATGTATACAGACCCCAACTTCACCTCTAATACACCGTAACCTTGGTGCAAATCTTACAAGTTAATAATATCGGTTAAGTCTAATCCATTAATCGTGAAATCTAATTTCAATGGTTTGAACATATTCTTATAGAGTGAGCTTGAGGCAACTCAACAACCCTAACTCTAGAAGAACTTTGGTTCTCTCCATATTAATGGAAAGCATAAGACTTAATTGTTTATTTAGCGAGGGATTTCTTTGTTAAGTCTCATCAAGTTATTATTTCATGCTTTTATATATCATACATTCATCACATGGATATATAAAGATAGTTACATTAACTATATGACATGATTATAGACATAGTAAAGTCAAATCCCTATTTACATTTGAGGGGAGTAAGATGACAAGAGAAATACATAAGAAAGAAAGAGAGATAGGGATACGCAGACCCTATTTACTATAAACAAAACAATTCTATGCATGCTCAATCACATTGGACCTAAGTCCATAATCATCCATCATGCCTTTTCATACACCCCTAACATGCATTCTCTAATGCATAAAATAAAAAATTAACAATTTTGGATTTCAATTTGTAAATCAATTCAATGCTTGAACCAAAAGTGTCTACTTATAATCTTTCGGTTAATTTAATTTTTTATGTCATTTTAAAGTAAAATTTAATATTTAATCAAATTAAATTAAATTTCATCTTTTCAAAATTAATTCAAAATTAATTGTCCTTAAAATCAGAATATTATGATGTTAAAATTAAACAATTTAATTTTAATATACATATCAATTTCTAGTCATACTATAATTAAAATTTCTTAATTTAAATTAATTCAAAATTAATTTCCAAAAATTCTAAAAATTTTCAGAACTTCAAATCATTATTCTAATAATCTTAAGGTCAGTTCGACATCTAGAATTTTTTTAAAATTTCAAATGCATGCAAAATAATTTTGGAATGCATCTAACATCAAAATTACATATTTTTAATCACATAAAAAATATTTAAAGGTGTTGGAAACAAAATAAACACATACAAAAAAAATTAAACAAAACAGCCCCACCGATTATGCTAAAACAGTCATGTTTTTGCGTTTGTTTAAAAAATTAATTAAAATAATTTTTAATTTATTATTGTACATTTCCAGAGGCATAAATATATTTCCAATATTTCTAAATAATTTTTTCATAATCAGATAACAAAAAAAATATAATCAGCCCCATCAATTAAACCAAATAACAACACATGTTCATAAACAAGACAATTTTTGAAATTTTTGAAATAAATCAGAAATTAATTATTTGAATCACATTCAAATCATTTTTCAATCAAAATAATCATCCTTAATCATCCCATGATCAAATTAGAGAAATAAAAATGTCTAAAACATATTTTACAAATTAATTTCAATTTTTCAAAACCTATTGATCCAAAATCATAAAAAACGCGCAATCTCATTGCATTTTCAATTAAAATTGATTTTAATGGACACAAGGGGGCTGAAGAATGAATCACCTTTATAAATGCAGTAGAAAAGTAAAATTTTCAAAATTTGAAACAAAAAATCATACTTGTGCCATGATTATAAACATAGTAAAACTATGTGTGTGTATATATATATATATATATATATATATATATATATATATATATATATATATATGCACATACCATAAATGCTCAGGTGGTACTCATAAATACCTAAATGGCAACACCGTTATCCTTGTTAGTGGTTCCTAGGTGTTATGGGCATAAATGAGTTAATGAAATTAAAAGAGTTCATGATAAAGTAAAATGAATTTGAGATAAAAATATATGAATTGATATATATATATGCTAGTGAATAATGAGATAATAAATTGTATGAAAAATGTGCACCATAAAAGCATGATAAAACATGTTGCATGAATTTTTATATGTTATGAATATATGGTAATACATGTTGCATGATATAGTATATTGCCTTTTCTTTATGCACCACTAAGCTTAGAGCTTAACGTGAGAGTTTCCTTATGCGCATATTTAGAAAGGTAGCTAAAGCTTGTAGATAAAGCTAGTTGTGGCCTAATCCAGTAAAACAGTCAATAGTGAAAACAGTGAGTTACAACTCTTTTGTATTTATATTTCTTTATTTTAGATTTATAAGTTATCTTTTATGGTTTTGTAATTAATCTGAAATTTTGTAAATATTATCTTATGTAAATAAAATATACATTATCTCTTTTAAATCTTTGAGCTTTGCGTTATATATATATATATATATATATATATATATATATATATACATGGCTTTCTAACATTTATTAAAATAATGATTTGAAGAAGTCAGTGTAGTACTCCCTTATCTAGACACTTGAGGTTGGGGTGAAGAGGTGTTATAGTTTTTCATATTAGAGTCTGGTTTGGGTAGTTTTGGAATTTTAAAAACAAATTTCAAAAATATTTATCACTTGTGTGTACCCACATTTGGATATATATAAGTTGTTGCTTACTGATTAGGAATATTATATTATGATATAGGTAGGTTATGGCTTCAGGATCATGACAAATCATGGCTGTGGGGACTACGAGTAATAAGCCTATTGAAAGTGAAGCCTCATTGAGACCAAGCCATCACCGAGGTGTAGAATCAAGATCCAGTGCCAACTCATCACGTGGGCAGTCAGCTACTAATACAACACATACATAGTTGATGAGGAATATGGTAGATCTGTTACAAAGGCCAACACAGCCAGTCCCATTGGTGCTACAATTCAAGAGGCTGAGAAAGTTAGGGGCACTTGATTTTTATGAGAAGAGAGAGGATGATCCTTCCATGGTAAAGTTCTGGTTAGAGCGAGTTGAGAGGGTTTTTGATCAACTACACTGCATAGATGAGTAGAAATATGAGTATACAGTATCTTTGCTACAGGAGCATGCTTATGATTGGTGGCAGTCAGAGTCACAATGCTCAGAAGCTCCCTACCCTATGACATGAGAGCAACGATGATGGTTGGAGTTGATTAAAGACTATGATTGTGTGATTGACTATCAGCCAGGAAAAACGAATGTGGTGCTTTATGCCTTAAGTAGAAAAATGTTGGCTGAGTTGTGAGTGGAGTCTACTCTAATGCAAAGGATTAAATCGGATCAAAAGTAAGATAAAAAGCTAGTAAAGATAGTCGAAGTCGTGAAAAATGGAGAAAAGTAAAAAAAAAATTTAACAAATGATGGTACCATGTATTTTAAGAACTAGATTTATGTATCGAGTATAGAAGAGTTGAAGTCAGAGATTTTAAAGGAAGCTCATAAAATGGTCCATACTATGCATCTAGGTGGAACACAAAATATACCAAGATTTAAAAGCACAGTACTGGTGGTCAGGGATGAAGAAGGATATCACTGAGTATGTTGCTAAGTGTTTAACCTGTCAACAAGTGAAAGCTAAACATCAATTACGTACAAGATTACTACAACCGATTTCCATACTAGAATGGAAGTGGAAAAGAGTCACGATGGATTTTGTGTCCAGTTTACCGATAAATCAAAGGAAACATGATGCAATGTGGGTGATAGTGGCTTACAGACTTGCCTTGCCACCAGAGTTGAGTAGGATATATAATGTCTTCCATGTGTCTATATTGAGGAGGTATTGATAAGATCTTTCTCACATCATCACAACTGAGAGCATAAAGCTGAGACCAAATGTGTCTTATAAAGAGGAACTAGTCGAGATCTTATCTCATGAGATAAAGGAGCTCAGGAACAAGCGAGTTATGTTGGTGAAAGTGTTATGGAAGAGCCATACAACTAAAAAAGTGATGAGGGCACAATACCCTCAGTTGTTTTGAGATGTCATGACAGGTAATTTGGGGATGAAATATCCTAAGGGAGAGAGAAATGTAACATTCGTGATTAGGGTCTATAAGTTATGTTATTGGTTATTGGAGAATGGGGGATTAAGTGGAGTTTTGAGATGTTGAGAGTGACTGAAATTGAATATTTCATGCTCGTGACAATGGGTGTCACGACTGTAAATATCGAATTTTAGTGCATAGCCGTGATGAGGTTCTTCATGGTCGTGAAAAGTTATTTCACGACCATGATAGATAGGCTCACACCCATGAAAGATGAGTCATGACTATGAAGTTTGGGCAGAAAAAACTGGTGAGACAATCACATTTTCCTCTCTGCCATCCCCTTTGAATGCACTCCTCAATCCCTGTTAACCAATAAAATACGCAAACTTCATCTTCTTCTTCCTTCAAACTCCATTTTCTTCCATTAGAGAAGTTTGGAAGATCAGTGTTTCTTGAGGTAAAAGTGAGAAAGAAGAGAGAGAAGATGGAGGTTAAGAGTTAGAGAAAAGCTTAGTTTTTCATTTTTGGGTCTTAGTCATTTTCGAGAAGCTTAGAAAACATTTCTCTATCTTGCTAGGACCTGGAGAAAGTACTGAAAGTCCATCTCAAGGGACAAACTTGAAGAGATCAAGCTTTAACCAATCTTCATCCTAGGTGTAAGGTTTATACATAACAACACTTAAGGCTATTATTTTATATTTCTGAGTTCTTTGCTTTAAAGGCATGTGTTAGATGATAAATGAGTAGATAAATGGTGAAATGTGAGATTAATATGCATGATGGGAAACCTTATAAACATGATCAAATTGACATATATGAGAAAAAATCTTGATTATTATTGATGATTAGAGATGATATAATCATGTTAGATAGCTTGAATGCATGTTGAAATTTTGATAGAGTAGCTAATATTGGTCAACCGTAGTGGGTATTGCATGTGGAATTGACATGTTTTGTGATGCTCTATTTTTTTGAAAATTTTTCCAGATTCACAGTTGTGAAGGGTGGGTTCTCGAGTGTGAATATTGTGAGATGCATTTTATTACTGAAGTAGACCCGTTCACGGTTGGGTTGGGTTCATGCCCATGAAGGGGTGATCACAGTCGTGAACATGTGTTGATTCAAGGGTTGAATCATGACCTAAGTCACAGCGGGAGGACTACCCGTGAGGTAGTGCTTCACAACAGTGAATGGTTATTCACGGGCATGAATATGTTTTTGATAAAAAAATTGATATGTTTGGTTTTGAATAGAATTTGATTCGTTGGAAAGCGGTAGGCCTCTGATGCATGTTATTAGCATGATATGGAAATATATAAATGTAGAAATCATTAGATTGATATAAAATATGGTAAAATATAATATGAATGTGTGTATGATAATATTGTAAGTCCAATACTTTGACTAAGACTAGAGCTAGGATAAATGGAATGTCATTGAGGGAAGAGTTTGGTACCAAGTGACCTATGTTGGTCATATATATTTGAAGACCTAAAGATTAGCAGACCAGAGGGTATCGGTAGGTTATATATTTGAAGATCCAGAGGTTAGCGGACCAGAACGCCTCAGTAGATTATATATTTGAAGGCTCAGAGGTTAGCGGACCAAATTGCCTCAGTGGGTTATATATATTAAAGGCCCAGAGGGTTAGCGGACTATAGCACATCGATGGGTTATATGCATTTTATAGCTAGAGGTTAGCGAACCAAAATGCTTTGGTGAGTTGAGTTACCCATGTCTATTTTAGTCCAGTTATGAGTAGGTGGGAAAAGGAAATATAATTAATAAATTGTTACGTGTGATATACACGTGTATGACACTGAGAGATTTCTTGATATGTGATGAAGTGATGTGCATCATATATATATATATAATTTGGATGGCATGTCATGTAGTATGCGAGCTAGTGCCTGTGCATATTTCAAGGTAAGTTGTTATAGTAGCTCAGTGAGTATATTATGCACATTATGTATATGTTGTTGTATACCTTGCACATTGTTATGTACCACTAGGCATGAATTGCTTAACATATGAATTTTTTATGTGCATGTTTAGAGCTTAGGGGAGGACTGACAGAGTAGGACGCCTAGTGATCAAAGTCAATTATATTCATTCGGGATGGGTGGTACATTGTTGTATCTTATTTTTGGTTGTTTTGCCATAGGTTAGGTAGTATAACTTTGCATGTTGTATTTCTGAGATATGTAGATTTATAACTACTCATTTTGTAAAACTTTGGGCTTGTGTATGTTTGTATATTTTGTATTAAACTTTTATTTTATTGAGATTACTTTCATGTTTTAAGAATACTTTTATTTTGTTAAGTCATCATGGTCACGGTGCATGAAAATTTTTAAAAATTTGCATCACTGAGTAAAAACTTAGTGTGAGAGTTGTTTTTCTCTCATGCAGATAGTAAACATGAGATAGACACCAAAGTATAAGTTGAGAGTTGCAGATCCAGTAATTCTACTAGAAGAGCATAACAATATCAGAAACAGTGATAGTCATGTCATGCTCGTAAAGGAATTTTTCTTTTTATGCATTAGGTATGGTTTAAAATAAATACATGTTTGTAAATAAAATCATATACTAGTTTATAATTTGTAAAAGTACAGTTCATATATATTTAAAAGAATTAGTTATTCTCATTTTGAGTTATAGGTGGATCTACATATATTTTATGATCATAAGTCCTACGCAGGCATATCAGTTAGTTAGTCGAAAATACCACTTTACCTAACTGAGGTACAAAAGGATAAGGAGTGTGACACTAATGTGCCTAGATGGATGTTTCCTAAAAGATTTTATGGTGGTCAACTCTTAATAGCTACAACTATAGATACAAATGATTGTGTTTTCTCGTTAGCATGGGCTTGGTGTCAATTAGAGAATGTAGATAATTGGGACTGGTTCATTGAGCTAGTTAAGGAAGACTTCAAGATGTACAATCCTCATCATTGGATTTCCATGAGTGATAGGTAGAAGGTACTGATCTTGTTACTTTTTTTATTAGTTTGAGTAAACTATTTTATCGAGGTTGATTAAGGTTATGTCAAAGCATTTTTCTGAATATGAACATCGATTATGTGTGAGACATATGGAGTAGAATATAAGAAAGAAGTTTAAAGATATAAATTTAGTGGATAATTTGTATCTCTAAGCTTAGTGAAGAAATTGGACAACCTTAAATAGGAATGTGGGCTAGTGTTTAAGGATAAAAATGAATTTACTCCTCTGAATTTGTATCTCTAAACTTATTTCTCATATTCTGCTCCACATCTCCCACATAATTGATGTTTAAACTTAGAAAAATACTTTGGCACAACCTTATTCAATCCATACTAAATAGTTTAAACATTTTGTAATTAATTATGTTAGTAACAAAACAATACTCAAACTATATATATGTAACAATACATTAATCAAACTAATATAAAAGTAATAATATTATTTCCTTTTGCCTGTCACTCATGAAAACCCAATGATGAGGGTTTTTCATCTTGAAGTCTTTCTTAATTAGCTTAATGAACTAGTCCCAATTATCTATGTTAGATGAGTGCTCTAAAGGCAATCACCTTTAGCACTTATTGTACAAATTTATTTGATTAATAAAAGGCTTTTTCATTAATTTGATGTTCATTTGATATATTAATTGATAAGTGATCTTAAATCAATTAATGAAGTCATTGATACATAACATAACATGAAGGAAATCATGATGAGATCATGATATTGAGATTCTTATCATGTGTAATTATGTTAGTATCAAAATTATCCCTAGTCATTGGATTAATGAGACGTGACATTATTAATCCGGATAGACTAGCACATGTTACACTCCTTGATTGGATCGAGAACTATATCTCATAATCTATAAACATGAGATGCTTAAAGTTAACATGTGGATGCTTGCTAAGTGCAACTAAGTACATTGGATGACCAACTATGAGACAATCATATGGATAATCTATTCAAATGTCAATGATAGTCTCATCATAGCAATGGTGCAAGTATCCTTAGACTTGAGGTACTCAAGGATATTTTGAATATTGATTCTGTATTTTGATACTATTCCTTGTTGCCTCAGGGAGGTTGCTCATAGGGTGGTGATTGGATACAGCTTGAGGTTTTCAAAGGTAATTGGGTAACCAACAAAGGATTCACCACTCCTGATAGAATGAGTGTATACCCATGACCTTTTGTCGTGGTCATTACTCGGGACTATGTTTATGACATTTCCACTCCAGCTAGAGATTTTCGAGTAATGACCACGACAAGAGGCTATGGGTATACACTCCTTCTATTAGGAGTGGTAAATCCTTTGTTGGTTACCCAATTACTTTCGAATACCTCAAGCTCTATCCAATCACTATCCTATGAGCAACCTCCCCGATCCAACAAGGAATAGTATCAAAATACAGAATCAGTATCCAAGATATCCTTGAGTACCTCAAGTCTAAGGATACTTGCACCATTGCTATGATGAGACTATTATTGACATTTGAATAGATTATCCATATGATTGTGCCATAGCTGGTCATCCAATGTACTTAGCTACACTTAGCAAGCATCAACATGTTAACTCTAGACATCTCATATATACAGATTATTAAATTTACTACTCGATCCAATCAAGGAGTGTAACATGTGCTAGTCTGTCTGGATTAACAATGTCTCGTTATATTAATCCTATGACTAGGGATAATTTTGATACTAATATAATTACACATGATAAGAATCTCAATATCATGATCTCATCATGATTTCCTTCATGTTATGTTATCTATCAAGGATTTCATTAATTGATTTAAGATCACTATCAATTCATATATCAAATGAACATCAAATTAATGAAAAAGCCTTTTATTAATCAAATAAATTTGTACAATAAGTGTTAAAGGTGATTGCCTTTAGAGCACTCCTCTAACAAGATCCCACTTGCACTAAAGCCAATCACCTTTGTATTTAATTCCATAGGCAAGTATATGAGAATCATATTTCTTTTGGGGAAGTGGCTTAGTTAAAGGATCATCAATATTCTGATCAGTTCGCACTCTTTCTATCTTTACATCATTCCTACTAATGATTTCTCTAATCAAATGGTATCTTCTGAGTACATGTTTGGATCTCTGATGAGACCATGGCTCATTTGCTTGTATAATGGCTCCATTATTATCGCAATGCAATTGTGTTGGATCAATAATGTTCGGAACCACTCCAAGTTCTGTGATGAATTTCTTTATCCAAACTGTTTTCCTTGCTGCTTCAGAAGCTGCAATGTACTTTTCTTCGGTTGTGGAATCAGCATTTGTTTCCTATTTGAAACTCTTCCAACTAACTGCTTCACCATTTAGTGTGAATATATAACCTGACAGAGATTTTGAGTCATCCTTGTCAGATTAGAAGCTGGCATTGGTATACCCGTTCACAATAAGATCTCCATATACTAAGAATACATCCATAGTCCTTCTTAAGTACTTAAGGATATTCTTGACAACCACCCAATGACCCTCACCAAGGTTCGATTGGTATCTGCTTGTGACACTTAGAGTATATGATACATCGGGTCTTGTACATATTATAGGGTACATGATTGATCCTATAGCTGAGTATATGGAATCAAACTCATGTGCGTCCTCTCATATTGTGTAACACCCCCTTACCCCACTGTAGTTCAGCAAGGCAAGTGAGCATTACTCGTGTTACTGTTTTATAAAATTAATGAAGTGAAGTAATTTTTTTTACGAAAATATTGCAGACACTAAAATAAAAATTATTTATTTATAAAAATTATTACAAGCATAAATACTCAAAATTTTATTTATTTATAAAGTACATTATAATTCATGTCTATAATACACACTATAGGAAATAAAACCATAATTTAATTTACAAATTTTTTTTATAAAATATACCAAAAACAAAACCAAAGTTTTTGCTGCTTCCTTTCGGGTACCCTTCTTCTTCTGACAATTTTAATATCTACAGTTACCCTTCTAAATCTGCACGAGAGGAACCACCTTCTAGCTTAGTAGTGCTTCAATAAGAAAAATTTTACACACATATTTTATTACATATCATTTATAAATTTAACAAGTAAGACATAAAATAAAAAATTATATAAAATTAAACAATTTCATCAAGCATGTAATATTTAACAATTTAATTCATATAACATTATCATAATGACATACTTTAACATTATTAATATTTTTAATTTTTCTTATGCCCATAACACCTATAACCGAATTAACTAATAGGAATAACGTGGTTGTAATTTTCGGCTTTTATAATATTATGTCGAGCACTTTATAATAATTTCATTATCGGTTTTTGTAATATTGTCATTACCGGCTTAACAATTTTGCGCCGAATGCATTTATAAATTGTCATTACTAGCTTTCATATTTTGCACCGAGTGTCTTAAATCCTCTGATTGACATGCTAAACTATTCTCTATTCTAGTTCTATATTAGGTGTCATAGGGCTTAACTATTTTTATATTAATTCACAATATTTTCAAAAATGACAATATTATTCAATTATCATAATTATGTTTATTTATTTTTGTTCTTTATTCCCATTATTATTGCACTAAAATCTCATACACAAATAATTTTTTTAAACATTTATAATTATCATTAAATTAAATATTTAAATTAATTATAACATATAATTATCACAATACATGCAAAAGCCCAATATTTTATGTTTTTACTTATAGCAGATTTCAGACCTATTTTTGGATTTCATTTTTAGCCCATTTATAATTCGAATTAGGAGTTCTGGTCTTCTAAACATTTTTAGTTTATTGTATTAGATTTCAGACGCATCAAAAATCACTTACATTTCAGTTTTCTATCAAAAGTTATGATCAATTGAATACAGCTTCAGCTTATAAATTTCTGCCCAGAATTTTTTGGACAGATTTTAGGTTTGAATTTCATGTATTTTTCTGAGTAAATCTAGATATAATTAGATTTTATGGTCTAAATAAAAATTAAATCTATGTGTCTTAGATTCTATTTTCAATAAAGAACATATAAAACGGAATTCCAGAACTCAAGTTATACTCAAAATAGTCAAAACTATTTCAGAATCCCTACAGCAGGGTCATCAATTCACTTTTCAACTACATTCATCATTTGCATTCATTTTGATACTAAAATTTCCAGATTTTAACTACATTCATATGTCTCAATTATTTTACACCCTTTGATCCCATTGCCATATAAAATATCAAAAGCCACAAAAAATCACATAACATATCACAAACACAAACATATCAAACCTTAATATATAATTTCATACATATTAACAACATGCAAGATTTTTATCAATGAGGCACATACCTAATCAGCCTTAGTTCTTCCCTTAATCCTTATTTTTCTTCTCTTATTAGTTAGCTTTCTCCTTTCCTTTATCACCCTCTTAAGGGCATCTCACTTGTTCATTTATTTTACATACACAACCATACCATATCTCAATTTCAATATCCATTTTCAATGCTTTTCATGTCTACATAATATTCTAATACTCCTAATATGTTTTACACCTTAATTGAGATAAAATTTACTAAGGTTAAACTTCCTTCTTCATATGTCATGGCTTCCCAAAAACCACATCCTAGTTTACAATTCATTTTTTTCAATTCAACACTCAAATCATACTTCACTTATCACCAATTGTGTTGTTTCTATGTAAATTTTAATTTCCTCCAAATTACTCCAACTATGGTAGCCCCTCATTCATCCATTAACATCATATTTCTCTAGTTTTTAAGTCATAAAATAATTAACTAACATTAATTATCATTAATTAAAATTCTAACTACTCTTTCATCAACTAATCTCGAACTTACATTTTCTAAGTTCAATCTTGCAACATAACCTAAATCTACCAAACCTAATCACATCTATCATCAATATGGATCTCAAATGGAAGGAAAAAGGTCAAATTTAAGAAGAATAAACTCACCTTAATGGAGTTATAGGGCTGGTCGAATCTGGCCCACTCTTCTCTTTTTTTTTCTTCTTTCTTTCTTCCTTCCTTCTTGCTCCTTTGTTCCCTTTATAGTAAGAACTCATTAATTCTGATTTTTTCTCTCTCAAAACTAATTTTTTTCCTCACTTTTTCAAGCTTGATTTGAAGAGAAATGGAGGCTTTTGGGAAAGCTATGGTGGATGGCAAGAGAAGAGAAAAGAAGATGGAAATAAGTTAGATTTTTAGGTGGAAGAATGTAGAATTTCTTCCTTTTTGACTTTTTATACCTTGATTAAGCTGTGGGTCACACTAATTATAATTAATCCTAATCCTTTTTGGTTCATTAAGTTAATTAATATTGATTAAAATTTAAACTTTGAGAAATTCGTATTTACCACATCTCCCTTCATATTTACATTTTTTTCCCCCAATAATTGCCATAATACCAATTTCTTCATAGGCAATTTTATTTTATTTTTCTAATTGAAGCACTAATATTTTTAATTTCCAAATAATAATACTCTTAATTATTTTTCCTTATTATTAGTCATTTTTTTATGGGTTCAAATTTAGACTCCGATTGAATCTGCGCGCCTCACTACGGTCACACGTAATCGGGGCCTAAATCACTGGATGTTACATATTGTGTCTTTGGACACAAATACTTTGAGAGAGTAATCCCATGGGTCATGGGAATATATCCCTTCTTGGGTTGCTCCATGCTAAACGTCTTTAGCATCTTATCTATGTATGTAGACTGTGAAGCCCAAGCAATCTTTTAGATCTTTCTCTATAGATCCTTATCCCCAAAATATAGATTGCTTCTCCAATGTTTTTCATAGAGAAATTCTTGGATAACCAAATTTGACTGATTGTAAGGCTAAGATGTCATTTTCCACTAATGATATGTCATATACATACAACACAAGAAATATGATTGCACTTCCACTAACCTTCTTGTAAACACAAGATTCATTCGGATTTTGTAAGAAACCAAACTATTTGATTGTCTCATTAAACTGAATATTCCAACTCCTGGATGCTTGCTTTAATCCATAAATGGATCTTTGAAGCTTACATACTTTTTTTTCCATATTTGTATATGATGCCTTCTGGTTGTGTCATGTGCACATCCTCAGTCAGATTTCCATTAAGGAAAGTTGTCTTCACATCCATTTGTCATATTTCATAATCATAAAGAGTAGCAATGACTAGGAGTATCCTTATGAATTTAAGCATAGCTACTGGACCAAAAGTTTCATCATAGTCAATTCCTTGTCGTTGAGATAACCTTTAGCAACATGTCTAGCTTTATAGGAAATCACATTACCATCCATGTCAGTTTTCTTTTTGAAAACCCACTTGCACCCTATAGGCTTTATCCCTTTGGGTGGATCAACCAAAGTCCATACTTGGTTTTCATACATATAATCTATTTCTGACTTCATGGCTTGAAGCCATTTGTCAAATTCTGAACTATTTAGAACTTCTTCATAGGTTGTAGGCTCATCGCTTTCTATAAGCAATACGTTATTCTATTCACTAATGGGAAATCCATATCTTTCTGGAATAGTACGTATCCTACTTGACCTACGAAGCTCTTGTGCTTCAGAAGGTTGGGCTGTTATATCATTTGTATGAGTAACAAGCTCGAGTTCAGCCAGTTGATCAACATCTGTTTGAGCATCTTGAACTTCCTCAAGTTTAATTTTGCTCTCATTATCTCATTTTAAAAGGAATTCTCTCTCTAAAAAGATAGTATGTCTTGAAACAAAAATCTTTTATTCCAAGAGGTGGTAAAATTGATATCCATATGATGCTTTTGGATATCCCACAAACAGATATCGGTCAGGACATTGACATTGTCTGCTTCACAGAAGCAGGACAACTACAAATTATCATGTAAGAAAATGTGGGCTTTTTCTTATACCATATCTCATATGGAGTAACATCAACTGACTTTGAAGAAACTCCATTTATTATATAAATGGCGGTCTCTAGTGCATAACCCCAAAAAGATTTAAGGAGTTCTGTAAAACTCATCATAGATCTTACCATGTCTAACAAGGTTCAATTTCTCCTTTCAGCCACACCATTGTGTTGTGGGGTGTAAGGTAGAGTCCATTGACATAAAATTCCATTATCCCTAAGATAATCTAGAAACTCTTGGTTCAAGTATTCACATTCTTGATCTGATCGAAGTGTTTTAATACTTTTGCCAAGTTGTTTCTCTACTTCATTTCTGAATTCTTTAAACTTTTCAAAAGCTTCAAATTTGTAACTCATAAGATACATGTACCCATATTGTGAGTAGTCATCGATAAATATAATGAAGTTGATGAAACCACCTGTGCGTGTGTAGACATTGGATCACATACATCTGAAATGTATTATATCTAAAAGTCCATTAGCACATTCATCCTTTCCCTTAAAGGATAATTTAGTCATCTTGCCTAATAAGCAAGATTCACATGTGTTATATGATTCATAATCAAATGACCCCAAACTACCACTCCTGTGTAGCTTAGCCATGCGTTTCTCACTTATATGACCAAGGCGACAATGCCATAAGTAAGATGATTTCAATATATCTTGTTTTTGCATTTTATTATCATTGATGCTTAAAATTGGATTTGACATATCTAATATGTATATTCCATTGCATAATGTACCACTAGCATAAATAATTCCACTCAACATAATAGAACAACAATTGTCACTAAAAGCTAAATGAAAACCATATTTATTTAGACTTGAAACAGAAATAATATTTTTAGTCAAAGCAGGTACATAATAGAAATTATCCAAATTTAACATAAGCCCACTAGGGGAGGGTCAATATATAAGTTCCTAGAGCTTATGCAACAACCCTTACTCCATTTCCAATGCGTAGGTATGACTCTCCTTTATTGAGTTGTCTACTGTTCCTTAAGACCTACATATCTGTTGCATATGTATGAGCCACAACCAGTATCTAATACCCATATATTATTATCAGAAATAGTATTAATTTCAATGACAAATATGTCTGAAGTAGATGGGGCATCATATGCCTTTTTCTTCAAGGACTCGAAGTAAGCCTTGCAGTTTCTTTTCCAATGGCCATCCTTACCGCAATGGAAGTATGTCCCCTTTGGAGCAATCTCATTAGCCTTCTTCTTGGCCATGCCTCATTTAGGCTTCATGGACTTCTTCTTCTTCTTAAGGTTCTTCTTTTTAGAACCTGAAGAGTCCACCAGTATCACAACCTTACTGTCCTTCTTGACAGATGACTCAGCTATTTTGAGCAAGTTAATCAGCTCAAAAATAGTGGTAGAGATTTGGTTCATCCTATAGTTAAGCATAAAATGTGAAATTAGCATCCATAGCCTCATGCTGCTTTTGCAACTCAACTGACATAGTAACAAGCATAATGCAGCTTGCCATCTCACTATCATCGAGAGCCTTTTGATATGCCTTCTCAACATCTTTAGAAGCATTAGCAGTAGGGGGATTAGGGAGTGCCTCATCTAGGACATAGCCAATTTTTTCGGATTTGATAACTATTCTCAAATTCCTTAGCTAATCCAAAAAATGAAGCCCAATCAACTTATTTGATTCCATTAGTGATCCCAAATTCACACTTGTCATGATGATGATTTTACCAACCTAGATGTAAAATAGAACATGTTAGAATGTACATAAAATGCATGTTTATTAGGTCTTTAATAAATCTCATTACGACTTCCACTATTTTTTTGCAAATATATAGCCCTCACTATGAACTCGAAATAACTTATATGGAAGTTCTCCTAGTAGGTCGATATCCAGTTAGCTAAGAATAACCTTGAGGCAACTCAACAAACTATCTTTAGTTTGGTTGGTAGATATGTAATCCATACTAATTGCATTATTCATGCAACTATCGAATCTTATGCTATCAACTTATTAATGTGTGCACATACATTGGGCTATCAACTCTTGATATGTGTACATCTCATCTTTATAAACCCAACTTCACCTCCAATACACAGTAACCTTGGCACAAATTTAACAAGTTAATAATATCAGTTAAGTCTAACCCATTAATCGTGAAAACTAATTTCAATGGTTTGAACATATTTTTATAGAGTGAGCTTGAGGCAACTCGACAACCTTAACTCAAGAAGAACTTTGGTTCTCTCCACATTAATGGAAGACATAAGATTTAATTGTTTATTTAGCGAGAGATTTCTTTATTAAGTCTCATCAAGTTATTATTTCATGCTTTTATATATCATACATTTATCACATGGATATATAAAGATAGTTACATTAACTATATGACATGATTATAGACATAGTAAAGTCAATCTCTTGAGCCAAAGAGAAATTGACTAGGTCTTACCTAAATATATGCATGAATTTACAACCCAAAATAGAAATCAAATTCCTATTTCTAAATCTTCTTGTTATAGTACCACCTCATTTGCTTCTTGCTCCTTTGTATCTTCATTCTATCATAATCCTATGTAATCTAATTACATATTTCAAAGTATAGAAAACCTCAATTTTCATTTGAGGAGTGTAAGACGAGAAGAGAAATACATAAGAAAGAAAGAGAAGTAGGGACACGCAAGTCCTATTTATTATAAAACAAAAACAATTCAATGCTTGCTCAATCACATTGGGCCTAAGTCCATAATTATTCATCATGTCTTTTCATACACTCCCAACATGCATTTTCTAATGCATAAAATAAAATTTACAATTTTGAATTTCAATTTATAAATGGATTCAACGCTTGAACCGAAATTACTTACTTGTATTCTTTCAGTTAATTTAATTTTTTTATGTCATTTTAAAGTGGAATTTAATATTTAATAAAATTTAATTTAATTCCATATTTCTAGATTTAATTCAAAATTAGTTCTCCTTAAAATTAGAGTATTATGATGTTATAATTAAACAATTTAATTTTAATATATATATTAATTTCTAATCATATTAGAATTACAATTGCTCAACTTAAATTAATTCAAAATTAATTTTCAAAAATTTTAAAAAATTTTCAGAACTTCAAATCATCATTTTAATCATCTTTAGGTCAGCTCAAGTTCATCAAAATATTTTTGGCACAAGCCAAAATTACTAAGACAAACGAACCAACACACTTAGACGCTCAAAACGACTTATTCGACATTTAGAATTTTTTAAAATTTTAAATGCGTGCAAAATAATTTTGGCATGCATCTAAAATCAAAATAATATATTTTTAATCACATAAAAAATATTTCAAGGTGCTGAAAATAAAATAAACACATACAGAAAAAATCAAACAAAATAGCCCCACTTGGTATGCTAAAACAGTTCTGTTTTTATTTATTTAAAAAATTAATTAAAATAATTTTTAATTAATTATTGGAAACTTCCAAAGGTATAAACACATTTTCAATATATCAAAATATTTTTTTCATAATCAAATTATAAGAAAAATATAACTAGTTCCATCAATTAAATCAAACAACAACACATGTTCATAAACAAGACAATTTTAGGCGTTTTTGAAATAAACTAGAAATTAATTATTTGAATTACATTCAAATTATTTTTCAATCAAAATAATCATCCTTAATCATCCCATGATCAAATTAGAGAAAGAAAAATTGTAAAACATATTTTACAAATTAATTTTAATTTTTCAAAACATATTGATCCAAAATCATGAAAACCATGTAATCTCATTAATACCATTGTTGGGTTTTGAAGAGTGAATCACATTCATAAACGTAGTGGAAAAATTAAATTTCTAAAATCCGAAATAAAAGATTATACTTGTGCTATTAAAACTAATTATATTAGAAATTATACCTTGTAATTTTTTATTTGTTATTCAAATCTTCACCTTATTGGGTTATAGCAAACTACAAAAATTCACACTAGAATGTCTCTAATGATAATTCACACGAATAATGAAGAAAAAACTATCAAAAGAAATGGTTTGAATAAATTCAAAGTTCTAGATTTGAAAGTCTTATTGAGAGAATTTTATAGTCTTTTACAAAAAAATATTTTCATATCTATTTTCTGTCATGTGACGTCTTTTCTATTTGAATCAAATTTAAAGAAAAGATTAAAAGTTAAAAATTGAGAAAAGAAAACTTGAATGAAAATGACCTTTTTCTATAGTTTTTTTCCTCTATTTTTCCACTTTCTCTCTCTAAAACTAAGGTTTAGCTATGTTGCTTTGGGCAGAACTATTTGGGGCTAGTAAAAGGATAGAAAATAAGTTAGGAGAAGATAATAAGCAAGAAGAAGAAGAAAAGAAATGAAGAAAATTAAAAGTCTTGATGTATGGCTCACTTTTGACCATAATACATGATATTTGACTAATTAACATCTTAATCCCCTCTTGCTTAATGTGTTCAGCTAAACTTAGTGATTTATGTCCAAATTATACATTTAATTGATAAATATTTTAATTATTCCTCCAATTTTTAATAAATTATGAATTTACCCCAAAATTTTCCAAATTTTGTATTTAGGTCCCTTAGCATAATTTAACATATTTGCACACTTAATATAATTTATTGAATATGTTTTTAAGATTATTTATCATTATTTAATTTTTCCCAAATTAAAATTCGAATTCAAACCAACGCATAGATTTAGCGACACTCGTGACTCAGGACCTAAATTAATGGATATGACATTATTTCCATCAACCATATCATAGTCACTATCATATATAACCTCTTAAGTTGCTTTTCTATGATTACCATGACCAATTTCATGTAACACACACCAATACAGCCATGAAAATCTCACCAATAGTACCGATGGATGTCACGGTGTTGTTTTGCAGAAAACTCATTAAATTAAAACTAACATTTAAAACATATTTAAAAATCATAATGCAATTAATGCATAAAATCATAATGAATAAAATCTTGATCCAACGATCGATATCATAATATAAAATCTATTTCTGAGTTCACTAGCCTCATATTGCAAAAATATATCATAAGATATTATGAAATGTTCTTAAAATCAAAAGACATGTAAAACGTTAATTCAAAATATCCAATGACATAAAAATATAAATATGCCATGAATGATAACACACCCAAACAGGGTACTCTGACTGAACTCTGGTGGCTTGTTGCTCTTTCAGTCAACTCCTGTGTATCGACTCTGAACCTGCATGCAAGAAACCCACACGCTAAGCGAATTAATGCTTAGTGGTACATATATGCATAAAAATTCTACATTTAACTCATGTCATACTATGTCATGCAATTCACCTTATGATCATTCCTAGAATCATATATTTTAGTTGTTTCATGCCTCAATGTAAGTTCACATGCCTATTAATACCATAGACATCATATAATATTACCACGTATATTATACACATATACATACTCATATTACAATACCATATTATTTACCTGATATTATCATAACAATTTTATTACCATAATAATGACACTTTATTTTATTTAGCTCGAGATTTTTTATTCTCAAGAATTAAGTATAAAAATTATTTCTTATATTATTACTGTTTTGCTATTATTACCACCTAAGACTTTCTCTAAGCTTGCATTATTTCAATTGTTTCAGCCTCAGAATTCTAAACTTATTACATTAATTTTACTTGGCCTAAGATTCTTTAAACTTTAACTATCTAGATGCAGGACATGAGACATGAGTGCTCAACAATCTGAGCTTAAGCCACCATGCTCACAACTTGTATCAGCTCATCCGAGCCTCTCAAAGTTAATGACGCTCAACAACCCGAGCCTAAACCACATTGATTGAGTAAAATATCATGCTAGCATATCCAAAATCAATAGCTCATAATACTTGAGTCATCTTGTCTTTATATAAAAAGTAGCTCATACGGTACCGTTTACCTCCCTCAATGGTATATCATTTATTATATGTCAAGTTCAAGACTAGAGAACTGTGCTTTTTATCTCATAATCATTTATCTTTTGATTCATTTTAAAATATTACTAGCATTCACTTTATCACATGCTATTACTAGCATTACATTCTATTGATGCATTCTCATTCTAACACATAAATGTCATATCATGTCATCCATATGTTATATTCCATGTATACCAACATTTTATAACATGCATTAAGCCAACCTATCACCATAGGTCATAAAATAAAATGTATACATTTTACACTCAAACAACTTCATAGGTGTGAACTATTTATTCTTCACGACCGTGAAGGAACATTTCATGGTTACCTTACCCGTGAACCATCACGTGAATTACCATATAATCATCACAGGTGTGAATTATTTATTCATGGCTGTGACACCATACCATCACGGTTTTCCAACCCGTGAAAGTATAGGTTCATGCACTTCATACCAGCTCAATATTCACAGTCGTGTGAATAAGGGCATGAGTCATGCATTTCCAACAAACTCAAAACATAGCAATTTATACATTTCCTGCAAAATCTCTAAGATTAAAATGTGTTAACCATTCCTATGAACACATAAGGCATATGGCATACCCATAACATCTTTTAATACTCTTAAAACACATTAAAATCCACCAAACATACCATTTTATCTCACGACTACCATAATATACACTTTACTCATTTAATCACGTTATTAATCACCATAACATGCCATTTTTCATTTCATTTTACATCTCATAACATGTAAAACATACTAGATGCATGAAAACAAATTTAAATGCCCATATGTACATACCTTTCATAAAAAATGAGCCTTAACTCTCCCTTCAAGCTTGATTTCCTCTTTGTGGTGTGTTCCCTTGCCCTTTAGCCGAACCTAATATCACAAACATGTTCTTATTAGAACCATATAACCATTAACAACCTAAAACAACCATAAGAATTGAGTTCTACCTCAACTTTGGCAAACTCAACCAAGCTCCATTTTTTCAAGCTTTTGAACTTCTCTAATGGTGTTTAGGGTTTACAAGGTTGGGGGAAGATGACTAAGATATCTTGGAGTGTGTCAAAAGTGATAAGGGGGTAGTAGAAGTGGTTTTAAATTAAGATTTGGTGTAGAGAAGTGTGGTTGGTCATGACCAACTGACTTGTATTCACGGGCATGGACCCTTACTTCACGAGCTTGAAATGCCTTTCATGGTCGTTACTAAACCATTCAAGGGTGTGAAAGTTCTCTCTTCTCAAACACTCCTGCCATGTCTAAAACTCTACTGTTTGAACCATAGCATGACCTTTTACGAGCATGAAAACTTTCCTTTTTACAACACTTAAACTTTAAAACACTTTTAAATCTCATCCTATTCCACTCTAAACACATATATAACTTATGAGACCTATTTTACAAGCATTACATTTGAGCTCTATCTTCTTCTCCTATATTTTATTCCTACTCAATAAATTCATGGCTGTTTTTTCATTATCATCACTATTAGTAATAACATCATCATTATCATCCTCCATTTAACCTCTCTCATCTTTGTCATCCTCCATTTCACCAACACCCTCACCTATTTCAGCTTATCCCTCCCCCATTTTACCTCACCCTCACCCAATTTAGCTATTTCCTTCCTCAGTTTAGGTCTACCATCCCTCATTTCACCAATACCCTTACCCATTTTTGCTCATCCCTCACCCATTTTAGCTCATCCCTCAATTTTAGGTCTACCTTCACCCATTTCAGGTTTACCCTCCCCCATTTCAGCTTTTCCCTCACTCATTTCAAGTTTAGCTCCTTATTCACCCTTTTCAAGCCTACCATCCTCTTCACATATTCCATTTCTACACTACCCTCACCTATTTTATGCCAATATAATTGCAACACATTTTTCTGCCTTTCCCTACCCAGTCATCCTTTCATCACTACTTTTGCCCTTGCCTTTTTCAACTATGCATTTTTTACTAATCTCCTTTCCATTCCCCTTTTCAAAAATCGGAGCAACATTATTTGCTTCTATATCTTCAATAACAACATTGTTCTTCCTTATTGGAAATAACTGCTCGACCAAATCAACTTCATTTAAATGCCTAACATACACATCAATCTCCCATCCATTCAACGCCATCTCATAAAACACATGTATCATTTTTAATAGTTTTAGTCTTATGTTGTAGTCTACGCCTGATTGCTTCCAATAATACATCAAACATCCTGTATGGCCTAACCCCTTTACCCATACATCAAGAATAACTAAAGATATCATATCAAAATCAAAATCTTTCTTATTAACTTCTCCATCATTCCTTAAAATCACCATAATGATGTAAGATGATTGTGCACATTTTGGAGCCCTAGTTAAAATATGCATATCATGAGATGCACTTATATTATGCATGCATGGAATAGACATTTAAGACATTGAAGACCCAAAAAAAAAAAACAATAACTGTAAGTCTATAACTACACTTTTCAATATAAAAATGCAAGTAGGGTTTCCATATTTCCAAATATGCAACAATTAAACAACAAAACAATTTTAAAATAATACAAGTAGGGTTTCCATGTACCTGAATCTCTTATCACCATTATTGACTATAGTCCCCACCCTTTTCCTGTATTTTTTTAGGTATCATTGAAACTACCCCATACCATCATTTATCGGTCTTCAATGTTTGTACCAACCAAAGAAGAAACTTTTAACAATCAAAAACTATATTCAAAGACAATTGAATAGTAACATTTTTTTGTTATTATAAAAGCTAAGAGAATATAATATTAATAGAATAAACTTTTCGCCTAAACTTTAATCCTTAGGTGAGGCAAATTGCATTTTTAAAACTCTAAATAGTAAATTCTTTCATAACGAAAAAAATCATCAATCATTCCTAAACCTATCCACTTTGTTTCCATTATAAAACAATAATACCCATAAAACTAAAATCGACAAATAGTTTACCTTTAAAAATTTAGCAGAGATGAAATCAATTGAAAAAGGGAGTGAAGATATTATATGGGTTTAGATATTATGTAGAAGAATAACAAACTGGAGAGAAATGAAGAACCTCTTTACTCAAGAGATTTGATTTAGGGCTTGTAATCGGGAAAATGGAGGGAGAGAAACTTTCGATTAGGATTTCAAAAATTAGGAGATGAAATTTGTAAGAGAGTAATTAAGTGGGGCATTTTCTGATAGTGGGACCTACTAACTCATTAAACATTTTTTTTCTTTCCGTTGATATGGTAATTGTACCTAATTTGAATGATTTAATTATCGCTAATTTGGAATATCCATGTTAGAGTACCATGACTAGATTTAACAACAAATGATGGCAGAAGGTTTTGAGTTATAAAATAATAGTTCAGAAAGTTGTGTTACAAATAAAAGTTCTAGAACAGAGTTGTTACGTGTAATATAGTTCAACAACTGTCTGTATAATTCACCCATTTTTATTTATTACTGTGACAGTGTTACCTCGGATTAGATAAATCTACTGCATGCAGATTTTCTATTGAGTCAACAATCCAATCAGAATTAGGATGAAGGGCCAATTCCACCTCATATCGGAGTATTTCCACCTTTTGCGACTCATCCCATCTCTCTGCCAGGCCATTTCCTTCAAGTATTCTAACCACTTCTGACATTTTAGGCTAATCCATTGGGGATCCCTATGTACAGAGCAGTGTTACTTGTATCACCTTCTCCACCTCCACTTCTACATATTTATTTTGGACATCATGTGTTTGTTGAGGTTCAAATAACCTAGCTCAATGGAAAGGTCTGTCCATATTCTTCAAGAATGAAATATCTACTATCACCAACGCATCCACAAGACCGACTCGATGTCAAGTCATTTATAAAAATGGGAGCAACTGTCTATATTCTTTAAGAATGAAATATCTACTATCGTTTCACCACTCCAATTAGTGAAATTGATTGGGAGGATAATGACTCTGAAGCTTTCAAAGCTGGCCTTTAGGCTGTTCAGCAATGGAAGCAAGCCCGTGATGAGACATCGACACCGGCGGCAACTGAGGATGTTGGTCAAACATTGACCTCTTCTGCATTCACTTTGGCACAACAGGTTGCTGATCTTCAAGCACCTCGCTTTGACAAGATGCAGGCTTCCATCAATGAGAGGTTGGAGAACCTTAAAGACTTTATGAAGTCTCGTATGGAAAGCCTCAAGGTAGAGGCAGCACGCCTTAGGGATGATTTGTCAAGCTTTAAGCCTACTTAGAGTCCTAGTTATCTTGTATTAGCTTTACCTTTAGTGTAATAGGACTTTATCGTTGTGCATTTTAATTTTCATGTAATCTTTGTCACCTTTAATCTTTAATACAACTATGTTATTGACATTTCAATCTTTTTGCTAATGAAAAAAAGGGAGAAATAAGTAAATATGTGTTCAATATATGTCAATTGGAGAATCAAGCATATATGTGTTCATTATGTGTTCAACATATGATGGTATGAGTATGCAATATGCAATGTATGATTATAAATTTTATTGATGATATGCATAAGCTATTCCTTACATCAACCCCACATAAATCTTGCAACTCAAACTTATTTGAACTCATTTTATTTAATGCATAAGATATACTTAACATATATCTCACATATACTTTCAATATACTTGGTTATACAAGTTTTATTTGATGAGATATACTCAATATATACCTTGCATATACCTTATTAGTTTGCGAATACCTTTGCAATAATTCTTTCAAATCTTGCACTTTATTATTTTATCCTAGGCACCTTTTGAGGGGGATACTTCTCAAAAGCACATATTGCTAGATTATTTTTCACCATCAAAAGGGGGAGATTGTTGAACCTTGAGGGGTATTTCCATTATTTTGATTATGACAAATAAAATAGCTATAATGTATTTAATAATGTTTGTCTTCTAAGTGTGTTAAACATGATATACTTTGATTATAATATGAAGCATGATTGAAAGCCAACTTTTGAAGATAAAAATAAAAAAAATAGCAAAGTCACCCTCATGACTACTAATTTCATGACCGTGTATATAGCTAAGTGCAAATTTCCACCATTCAAAGTTCACGGCCATGAAAGATCAAACTAACTATGAAAGATAGTCACACCCGTGACCAAACATGTCCAATTCTTCTAGAGAGCTTCACGGACAAAGTCACCACTTCGACCATGGCTTGGAAAAATATTCACACCCATGATCAAACACTTCCAATTCTTCTAGAGAGCTTCACAGCCAGAGTCACCACTTGGACCATGGCTTGGAAGAACATTCACGCTAATGACATATATAGTCACACCCGTGAACATGGACATAAAAACATGTTAGGCTCGATTTAAGAGTTGGTTCAATGACTATTTTCACAATTAATGCACTCAAACGACTATAATTCACAAAGGAAGTATAAGTGCAAATCATTTATAAATCCTAAAGAGAAAAAAAAAAAGAAAAAGAAGGAAACAAAAACAACAACTATTTTTCATCTTTAATCTGGTTGTAGCTTTGTGCATTATTTATTTCTCAACAATCCTTTATTACTTGTGAAAACTAAATTGCTCATAAATTTTGAGTATTGTAGGTTGGTGAGTGTTTTCTCATTGTAATCAATTACTCAAAAGTATATTGAGTTAAGAGTGAAACACTTTTAATGATTTATTGTGTGAGCCATAAAACATAAGGAATTGATTTTTGTGTGAGCCATTGAAAAACACAAGGGAATTTCTGGGTTAGGTGTTAGCCATTGAGAGAAACACCATAGTTGGGAGTGAGCTTGAAAACTCAGCTAGTGCCATTCAATACAGTGTAATGGATATGGGTGCCATACCATACAACAAATCAATTACAAATTCTATTTCCCTATTTGGAGGCAATCTTAGTAAATTCTCAGGCAAAAAAATCAGAAAACTCACAAACTGTAGGAATATCCTGAAGCATCGGACTCTCCTTTCTTGTATCCACCACATATGCTAAATAAACTTCATTTCCCTTTTTAATCAATCTCTAGGCCTTCATAGTTGAAATTACACTAGATGACACCTTTCTCCGAATATCATGTATTGCCCGATCCTTAACTCTGGACTTCCTAAAAATAACTTTTCAAGCTGCATAATCAACTATAGCATCGGGGTGAGTTAAACAATCCATGCCTAGTATGACATCGTACTCATGGAATGGAAGCTCAATCAAATATTCTTGATATAGCTCACCTGACTCTCCAAGGGTTGCTATCGGTGCACTATATTAACCCCAGCACTGTGACCCATGGGATTCATCACTACTATATCGTACTCTAAAGTCTCAATCTCTAAATCATCCCCAATTAGTGGTGTAGTGCATATGTAAAAGTGTGTAGAATCTGGATTTATCAAAGCATAATCATCTGAGTCAAGTAAAGAAAATTTACCTACAATCACATCAAGAGTGTCCTGCTCGTCTCGAGCTTTAATAGCATAAGCTTTGGCTGGTGTTGTACAACTATCTCCTAGTCTATCTACTATCTCAGATCCAATCTATACTGTCCCTGTCTTGCCACCTTGACTCTAACCTCTGCCTCTACCACTAGTAAGAGCAGATCTCTGTGTCTATTTAGGTCTCTCACTTGCAGTCTCTGTAGCCTAACCCAAAAGTGGACAGTTCCTCCTAAAATTTCCTATCTCACCACAATGGTAACAAACCCTGGTGGTCGACCGACATTCTCCACTTTGATATTGACCACGTTGCTGGCACTGAGGGTGTGTAACAAATCTTTCCCCAATTGAACCTGGGGTACTAGCAATTGATAATGTTGATGTTACAAGTTGTCTCAGCCATACTGATGCACCTGAACCTCTAGATCCACCCTGGAATCTGCTACCATAAAATCTATTCTTCTTATTGACTAAGGAGCTTGTACCTTGCTGAAAGAAATGTCTCTTGCTGTGACTCAGAAATACGATCTTCATCTCCTTAGCAACAACTTCCTCAACAACATTAGTAGTTATCCTCAAAGTGGTAAACTCCTTAATTTGTGATCTTGCTAGTCTAACCCTGATGGGGGGTCATAGTCCCTTCTCAAACCTTCTACATCCATCAATCTCATCAGCAATAACACCCCTTGCATACTTACTGAGGCGAGTGTACTCTTTCTCATACTTTTTTATTGTCATATCCCCCTATCTGATATCCAAATATTCATGCCTATTGCGATCAGTATAAGCTCGGGGAATGTACCTCTCCTTAAACTGCTCCAAAAAGAATTTTTATGAAGGTTGGTCAGGTGTTTGAGGGCTTTGTAATACAGTCTTCCACCAATCGTAAGCCCCCTCTTATAGTAGAGACTTGACATATTTATATTGCTGCCTAGGTGTGCAATCCATATGTCAAAAAACTTTATCTATCCTCTCCAGCTAGTACTTAGCAGCAGCTGCATCATCCTCATTACGATCGTAAAAATCTATAGCTCCCAACTTCTGGAGCCTTTCAAACCTCATCTCTGTAGTGGTTGGCTTGGTAGAATGTCGTAGAATTTCTACCATATCCTCTAATAGTTCTTCTCTGGCTGAACTAAGAATCGGGGCATGTTGTCTCTCCTATTTCATCTGTCTGATATATGTGACCTATCAGACCTACCAATAGATGTGCTGCCTTCAGTTACCCTTTGTCATTTGGGAGGATATGAAGCATTTGTGCTCAATGATATATAAGACTCAGATGTCTCCTCACTATTTTTCCATAATGACTCATTTTCCTCATGAGTCTCTTATCTAACTCTCTGCAATTGCAATCTATCACCCTATAAAATAAAATAGTGGCCCATATTATAAAGCAGAAGCAGCAGCAGTAGCAGCTTGTTTTTGTACTCAAACCAACTTTCAAAAGCCAAAGCATATACATGTACATGCATTTCATATTTCTATCCCATTTTGACCTAGAACTGCCTAAACCACACTCTGATACCAATAAAATTGTAACACCTCTTACCCTTCTGTATAAACTGTCGTATACTAGACAAATAAAAAGTATTACATTTCCGTAAATTTTTTTTACTTATACATAATAATAATAGTAATAATAATTTTAGAAATATGCATACCAACTAAAATTTATTAATAAGCAGTAAGTATATAAAATTCTCACACTTACACACCCACTTATACAATATATGACACATCCCACATGACTTGTAAAATTTTATTTATATAAAATTTATTCCAAATAGTAAAATATGATAAAAATAACCAATCCGTTCGGGGTGACTTCCACTGCTGCTTGGCTCCATACTGTGAGGCTCACTTTTAGCGACACTATATTTACAAAGTTTGTCGCTTTATTTTCACTTCAAATCTACGCGAAAGAAAAATAAACTCCCGCACCGAGTTATACAACTCAGTGGTACAATAATTTATAATAACAGCCATTTATAGGCAACAACAATTATAAATTCCTTTATCAAGATCAAACCATAATATAATATAAAATTCATTTCATTAATGTTATTGTATTCTCATAAAAATTTCTTGTCATGTCCATACATTAAATCACCATAAACTCGGCTCATGGAAACGATGGGTACATATCATCTCATGATCCCAGGAAACCCACCGGATCAGAGGAACATAATGTGAATAAATCATTTTTTTCAGTCCCGGGAAACTCACCGGACCAACTATATGCATCATACGACCACAGAAAACCTACCGGGCCATAAAACATGTCATTTGACCATAGAAAATCTATCGGACCAATAAACCCTACTGACATGTCAATAACTCCCTAAATCGCTGTCTATGTTAATATATGACATAAAATATCAAATACAATTTTCATATACTTATTCAAAATATCATATCAATCAAATTCCCAATAAAAGCATATAAAAATGCTATACTAAAATTTCTTTCATAAAACATGTCATAACAAGTATTTAAGCACTTCAAAATAATTTCTTATTATAGAACATTTCACACTTATCATATAAATGAATTTGAATAAAAACTTATTTAAAATTATATTTTAATCATTTAAAGGCTAAAATTATAAATTAATGTACAAACCTTAACTAACGCTTGTCAGTATCCGCCGACTCTTTTCCCATGTCCGCCCTTGGTGTCGGTTCTACTATCACTTCTGAACAACATATAATTTCTAAATAACTACAAAACTATACTTAATTTATGATCTATTAAAAATAAAGCTTCATGATCATTTTTCGCTCTCACGCATACTGAAAATTAATATTAGAGTCAAACCTCGTTATGAGCATTCAATGCATAATTCAAAACTCTAGTCGCTTGATACGCTTTCCAACGTAACCAAAATTTTCCAATATTATTTTCTTTTATAATATTTTATTTCACTTATTTTTTTCTCCTCCATAACTATTTTTCTCCATTTATTTCCCTTTTTCCTCTTAAAAATTCATATTAATCCAATAAATGCTTCAAAGAAATTCCAAATATATTCATATAATCATTTTAACTCATCTCAATATAATTCAATACTTCTAGGTCTCAAAATATATAATACACCCGATTAACATATAAAATAACTCTATAATTAATAATTATCGATTATTAATTTAATTACTTAATATATTAATATTCTAACTTAAATGATAATCACCTCCATTTAATAATATAAAATCCAATTATTCACTAAATAATCTCTAATAAACTCCAATAATAATAAAAATATATTTAAAATTCACAAATAAATTCATATCTCACTATCTAAAAATAACTAGAAGGTGTGGTTTGTACTCGATGACTCAATTTAATGAGTTGAAGATTTTGTCCAAAATACTCGATCAGTCGTCGCCGGACTCTAGTCACTAGAAAATTTTTGACGGCAGCGGATTGACGATTGGATGGTACCAAAAGAAAGCTTGAGGTGTGAAGAGTTCAAATATATAAGTTTCGTGGTCTTGAAGTGGCTGAAAACGTTTAGATCTACAAAAATTTGTGGAGGCTCTAGTGAGATAATCTAGCTCCGATTAGCCCTCAAATCGAGATTCCAAAGCTCAAATTACACATACCAAGATTTTTCGATGTCCTGAGTCCATTTTTGGTGTCATAATTGAGAAAAGAAGCCGAGAAGTATGAGAAATGGAAAGACAGCCCTGAAATTCGACTTTCTCCTTTTCGATCTTGAAAAATCCAGTCATTTTTTAGAAAATCAAATATCACCGGAATGATAAGGACATGGAGAACTACTTCTAGTTCGAATTTGGCAAAGATCCGATGTCATTTGGTTGATGAATTGAGATAGTAATGGTGTAGAGAGAATGAGAGAGAATATGAATTTTTATCACTTTGATCTCTGAAATCTTTATATATATATACACAAGGGAAATTTTGTTATTTTTTATAAATTTCTAATTTTTAATAAAATTTTACTCAGATAAAATTATCAAATCACAAAATAAATTAAGAAAAATTAAACAAAGTCTTTGTACTTGGTTTGAAAATTTTAGCCAAATTGTTGACAAATTTGGAATGAGAAAAAGTTAGTTTAATCACTTAGTATTCTATAAAAAGTCTATGGATGATATTATTTTACCGGTAGTGTATGTGGATGACATTGTCATTACTAGTGGTGATGCTACAAGTATCTCATCTTGTAAATTATTTCTCTATTCCTAGTTTCATACTAAAGATTTGGAGATGTTGAAATATTTTTTTGAGTATAGAATTCAACAGAAGAAAAAAGAGAATTTTCTTATTAGAAAATATCTGGTTGAGCTATTATCTGAGACAAAAAAAATTAGGAACTAAATTGTGCAGCACTCTAATAGTTCCTAATCTGCATACTCAATTAGTATTGTGAGTCAGTACATGACTTCTCCAATAGTTCATCATTAGGAAGCTTTGGAACAAATATCGTGGTATTTAAAGGGAGCACCTAGGCAAGGCATTTTGTATGACAATCTGTGAAAGGATGACAGAAGGTCTACTTTAGGCTATTGTGTTTTGTAGGCAAAAAATTGATTTCATGGAAAAGCATGAACTAGATTATAAGCCTCACATTTGAGTAAAAAAATTAGAATATCAAGCCATGACACAATTTGTATGTGAAATTATGTGAATATATTAACTTTTAACTGAAGTAGGTCTTAAGATTCAATGTTAGCTAAACTATGGTGTGATAATTAGGTTGTTTTTCATATCGCATCCAATCCAATATTTCATGAATGAATAAAACATGCATATTGAGATTGACCGCCACTTTGTTAGTAAAAAGATTCAGTAAGGTCTAATCTTCATTAGTTATATTAGACATGAGATCAACTGAGATATATCTTTATAAAGTCTCTTAATATGGTTTGAGTTGAGTATCTTTATAACAAGTTGAACATGATCAATATCTATGATCTAACTTGAGGGGGAGTGTTACAAAAAATGAATGTAATATTGCAAAATAGGAATGTAGATATTAATTAGTTGTGATTAAGGAAATTAGGGGAAGGTGAATATTTTATTTGCTATTTTACAAAAATAGGGTTGTAAATATGTGTGTAATATTTGCATCAATGAGAAATATTAAAATTTCTCATTTTATTCCTTGATTACAGTCATTAATGAATTTGTTGGGTGGAGTAATAAAACCGTCTAGGTGATGATAGAGACCACAACCTTTGAGCATGGGAATAATTCTAATTTTTCATCACAAAAGAATTAATGGATGAAAGTTTAGTTGGAAGTTGATGAACAAGATTTGGCATGGTGGTGTTAGGGACAGATAGAACCAAGTTATTGCTCGGAACAATATCATTGGAAATGTTCATGGTGGACTGAAAATTGAGGAGAAAAATTAGGTAAAATAGTCTTGGATTATTAGACATTTTATTGCTCTGATCCCGTGTTATGAATAAAGTCCCTTGAATTCATTCATTGTAACTGATATATATTCATACAAGAATACAACTTGTAAAGTACGAATACAAGATAAAATAGAATACCACAAGATAGGTTTAGAATACATCTAGATTAGAGTAGATTGGGAGTTAAGTACTCATCTTTATCATAAGGTAATTAACCACCTTTATTTGATAGGCTAAATAATAGCAGAACAAACTTAATTTAAGAAGTAGAACATGAAGGCATATGAGGAGGGGGTGGAAGAATGCTTCTTTCCGTACCGATTCCATTTTTCACTATTAGCACAGTATCCATTCCCCAGCTTGCATGTCGTTCCAAGTGACAGTGCATAAACCATACTCCTGAAAGGGAAAAAATGAAAAATATATGTATAAGCAGTTTAAAAGTATTTTATAATGGAAAACATATTTTCTTTGCACCATAAATTCTCAAATTGTAACTGGTTAATTAGCTCTTGATTAGATAGATCACTCTAATGGTAATTATATATAGAAAAAGTGGACATAATTACAAGAATAGAGTTAGACTTGATAATCGTTGATTTATTATTATTTCAAAATGACTTCAGTTATTCTACAGTTGTTTCAATATTAATTTTAAATTCATATTATATTTCTTTAAACTTCCGATCTTGAATATTTTCTAGCTGAGCTTACCAGGATTATCAGCAATGAATCTAATGGCAGACCAACCATTCCTAGGGACTCCAATGGTATTAACTAGAGGTGGATCAACCAGATTATAATTCTTGGGGTGAGTGTTACTATTGAAATTCCCTGTACCAGTTCCCACCAAGTAGAAGCTAAAACCATGAAGGTGCATAGGATGATTTTCTGGTGATTGAATGGCTGTCCCCTGGAACACCAGTTCAACATTTTCACCATAATTTATGGGTATGACCTTTGTCCCTTGAGTTGTGTACTGTGAAATGTTTGTCACGTTCCCTGTAAAGTTGAAAATTGCTGGTTGATTTGGGAAATCCATGCTGAATGTGCCATTGATCCTCCTGTACAATAATTCAATTTTTTATATGTTATATAATAAAATTAATTAGGTTAAAACGTCAGGGTTATAAGGGTCTGAACTCTAGATCTCTGCATAAATCCTCGACCACTAAGATCACTTAAAAATATATAATAATTACCTGTAGTATGCTTGAAGTATATCAGTTGTTGGGGTGACAAAGCTTATATTATTCAAGCTAGCAGACACGACCTGATTTTGAGGACCTGAACAATTTTTCCCAGCAGGGCAAGGTAAGAGATTCAAGGCAATAGAAATGAAGATTCGTCTAGTGATTTTCTCGGGGACATTGATAGGGTGATCTTTAGAGGCTAAGCTCCTCAAGAGAAGGTTGAAATTTAGGGCAGCAGATTCATTATTGTAAGCAGGAAGTTTGGGCATGGGGATAGAAGAAGGATTAATACTATAATTGCCTTGGTATTCAATAATGGCCTTCACAGTGGAATTATCGAATTCTGCGAAACTATCAAAATAGGGGGTGGAAACCATGTAATATTTGCTTGGAGATTGATTAGCTTCAACCAAAACGTCCATGGTTTGGCCTGGAGTTATCATTAAGTAATCAGTGGTGAAAGGTTTAGTGTATGACCCATCTGATCCAACAACTATCAGTTTGTGTTTGGCAATTCCAAAGAATTGTTCTTCATTCATCACCGCATTTATTATTCGTAGAAGATAAGTCTTTCCATACTCGAACTGCATCTGAAAATAGTTTCCTGTAATATACAACCATATATCTTATTAAAAATAGACCATTCACCTCAAAATTCACAACTTTCTAAACAATTTAGCGAAGTACAAACCTAAAAAATTTAGGTTACAAATTGACAATAATTAAATAACATGAGAATCTAAAACTTTTTAGGTTAAAATCAATAGACATGTTCTAACATTTAAAATTAGTGTAGTTAAAATTTTATATAACCAATAAAAATTTATTGGAGTCATTCACTTTTATTATAAAGTGAGTCAAATTTTTTTTCTTGTATATTTTTAGTGGAGAAATTTATAATTTTTTGAGTGGTCAAAATTAAAAAAAACAATTAAATTTATAAAATGAAAAAAATAAAATTTCCCCAAATGATCGAGGGGGATCAATTAATTCCAATAACAATGAGGCAGATATGCCCACAAGGATATAATTTTTTGCCTAGATCATATGGTGGACCAAATTAATGAGATAGTATTATTATATAAATTATTTTACTTCTATGATAGTTTTTTATTGGTTTGATCTATTTATATAGATAGGATCTAGACAATTATTTTCCAAAGAAAATTGAAACCTAAAACCATTAATTTAAATTTTTATTTTATTATTTTCTTATATCACGTGGTTAATTTATTAAGAAAAAAAAGTGACATATCTACTTATTTTTAATTTAATACAGTGAATGATAAATTTGAGGATAATATTCACTAAATGATTTTTAATGATTTATTCATAAATCAAATAAAAAAAAGATACCAATTTTTTTTAATTTACTTAAAAATAATGTTGTAACATTGATCCGGTATATCAATTAAGTCATTTATCGAATCCAGCAATTTGATGTGAGAAACAAAGTTTGATCCTATGTTTGGGGAAAAAAGTGACTGTACAGGTTATACTTTAATAGTGGCTGAAAAGAGGTAGCATGTGGAAACAAACATAATAGTAAAATAAAAGGTAATTGCTTTCATGCAATACGAAAACATTGTCAAGAGAAAAGAAGAAACTCTGTATACCAGTGGGGCAGACACTAGCATTGACAATTCCTGTATAACCATTGATAGTATGAGCACTTGAGGGAGTTGGATTTCCACCGGATTCAAGGGCCTCATCAATTATCTCCTTCAAATCTCCCTTGTACCATGATCCTGCATACGAAAAATTGATCATAATAATCCAATTCAATACTCAATTTTCATACCAATAAGCTTTAACTTAATGCTAGCTACTCATCTGAACATTAGGACTCTAGAGATTTCGAATTTAAACAACACCACAATTTTTAGGATTAATAGGACAAAAAAAATATTTAAAGGGTTTTTACCAAGCACAATAATTTGTTCTTTATAAGGTTTAGGAAACGGGTATTTGGTGCCAGTCTTTGGTAAAATGACAAAGGCACCATGGACCGTAGCTCGAGACCAATCACTGTGAGCATGCCACCATAGAGTTCCTTCTTCGTCTGATAATATAATTTTATAGTTAAAACTTGATCCTGGCTGTATTGGGCATTGTGTTATGTTTTCAGGTCCATCTGACCATGGATTCCTCGGCTGCTTCACTCCATGCCTATAAACATATTCAAAAACAAAATTAATTTTAATTCTGTAATTACCTAGTGGATAATTAAAAAGAGACATAATTAATTACCAGTGAATAGTGACACCATATTTTCCATGATTATGGACATTAACCCAAACCAAATCTCCTTTCTGAACAGAAATCACTGGCCCTGGAAAACTTTCATTTACATTCAGCATCCTCTTTGTGCTACATAATCTTGAGAAATTGGTCTCCTTCAGCTGCATCCACACAAAAATATATATATATATATATAATCATTCTATTATATTTTGAATCCTTTCTTTAATAGACCATGCATTTAATTAGAAGCAACCATATGCTTACAACAAAATCATAGTAATGGACACTGGGATTAGCCGTACAAAGCAGCAGATTGTGAATAAGTAAAATTCCTAGCAAACCTATGACGAAGTTGTTCTTCAAGAAAACCATTTTCAGCCTTATAATCTTTCAAAGCCAGAAGAAAAAAGGGACAATTTTTTTTTAATTGTGTTCTCTGGTCGCCTAATTTGGTATGATGTCTTGGTGATCTTTGAGCAATTTATAGGAGCTGTAGGCCTTAAGACTCTCAAGTCATGGTCTTCAATTTCCTACTAAAACTGATAGGTTTCAATATTTAACTGCCACATTGGCAATTGGCAAAAAAAAGAACATGACACAACGAAAAAGTTTAAAAATTTTCAATATTTAACTGCCATGCATAATGGCAGTTGGCAAAAAAATAACATGACAAAAAGAAAAGGTAAAACAACACGGAAAATTAACATAGGAATATGTTAGAAAAAGAATCTTCGAGGTCTTAGCTGGTGGGATTAGCGCAAAATACTTCCCATTGCCTCTAGAATGTTTTTAATTTGAAATATTATGGTTGAATGCATACAGTGTCAAATTATGTGGGTAAAAAAAAACTAAATTCCACTTTAATTTTCTGAAAAATTTATAAACTATTAAGCTTATTTATTTTATTACTTCAAGACATAGTTAGTTGATATATCTAATGTGTTAATATTGTCGTTCTTGTAAATTATGTGCATTCTTATGTTAGCGTTACATCAGCACTGTGTCAAGCATTTAAAAATAATGAATAATCAAATTTAAATGTTGATGTGATAGCAAGCTTTTTTTGTGCTCATATATGCTGGGGGAGATGGATTATGCATAACAGGAGGGTTTTCCAATTGGATGATGATGACCCTGTTCCGGTTGCGAAAAATATCTGATAATGCTTCCTTTCAATTTATGATTGTGCAGCAAGGAAGCATTATCAAACCTCCCTCCAGTTCTGGTCTTTTGAAATGATGTTCCACTTCTTGTTCATAATTAATGGTCCTGTTCTCCATTTGCTATGTGGAAGGTTAATGTCGATGCAGCTTTTGACTCTAACTCTCAGTGGGCTTTATGGGATTAATTTGTGTAATGATTTGTAACTAAGGCAGGCAATGGAGCAATGCTGTCATTTCAATACGGTTCCTTTAATGTTTGAAAGTGATTCCCAACAGCTTATTTTGGTGCTTAATAGACAAAGTGATCCATCCCCCTTGGAAAATCAAGGCTATTGTTAATGATATTTATTTGGGAGACTAATTGTAGCTTTGTTTATAGTTCTTTATGTTTTATAAATAGAAAAGCAAACAAAGTGGCTGATTGCTTAACCAAATTATTTTAGCATAATTGTTTAAATTTCAATTGATTAAGTAATCCATCCCCCAATTTGTAAAGATTGTTATATTCTTTTTTTTTTTTTTTAAATCAGAGTAGGATGTTATATTCTGATATTTGTCATTGAATAGTTGCCTGATGTTTTCGAACAAGAATTGTCTAAGCATTTTTCTTTAGTTTTTTATATATAATAAAGTCTTGAAAGCTCTAACATGGTTATTCCCATGAGTTTGATAATTGAATATAAGATAAATAGTTATCTATTTTTGAGGATTCATATAATTCTAACTCTTTATAAATTGAAGTAACAGAATTTTTAATCCCATTCCATCAGTGAATCTATTAAGAATTTTATTTTTCTCATCAGGGAATCTTGTCAAGTGATCACCTTTTTCTTTCCTCAAAAACTGCATCAGTAATTTACTCTCGACCCCTGCATATGAATATATCAGCAATTTTTCCATTAAACAAATCTAATGATTTTTTTCTAATATATTTCATCATTGAATCTTGAATCAAGCATTACAAGAAAAATGTGAAATAAATAGAGAATTTAGCGACGAATATAGTGATACAAATACCTATAGAATAGCGAAAGATTATGGATTTAATAAATAATGACAATGTTCAGATGGAACTAAGATGGAAGTTTTGCGGCCGTATGTTCTGTCAAAAATAGCAATTGGGAATTTGTTGCTATTCTGAAGTTTTAGCGACGGACTTTTGTCGCTAGGTCTATTGAGGTTTTATTTTTATTACTGATAAGCGACGGATTTAGTCGATCGCCATTTTAAAGTTTTAATGACGGATAATATCCGTATCTTTTTTATTGATTATTAGAGACGTATTAGAATTTGCCGCTAATATAAATATTTAGCAACAAATTTAGACCGTCGCTAAGCCTTCTGTTTTTTATTTTTATTAGGGTCTGTGACATTTAAAACAGCGTCGTTTTAATTAGCAACGGATTTCATTCCGTCGCTAATCATAATCAAAACGGCGCAGATTTAATTTATGCGATGAAACAAAAAAAACCTACTCTCTCCCCCACGCCACTCCCTCTCTTCTCCCCATGCCTCTAACAGCCAGCTAGAGCCGGCGGCGCCAATCTCCTTCTCTCTTGTGATTTGGATTTTTCTTCTAACCTTGATTCCATACACCCAGATTTTTGTTCATGCATGATTGATTCTAGAGTTTGTTTATTTTTTAATTTTTTTCTTCAAATTTTTTTGTTCTATTTATTTTTTTAATCTTGGAAAGTTTTGGTGGGTCTTGTTTGTCATATTTGGATATGTGGGTGTCTTTCAAAAGCGAAATTGTTGTGTTTGCTGTAGGAAAATCGTGCTTCTCTCTTCTTGCCATCTGGTTTAGGGTCAGGGTTAGATCTGCCAAAAATTGTCCTGACGGAAACCAAAAAAAAAAAAAAAAGAAAAACAATGAAATCGCTCAGGACGAAGAATACGTGCTTATGGGTTTATTAGGTTATGGCGAAGGATGGATTCTTTTTCTATTTCATATATTTCTTGTTAAATAGATAGATGATCAAAACATATACTTATGCTGGTGAGGGTAGAGAAGCTGGTGACTACGAGGTTCCTAATTTTTTTATACCAAGAGGTCTATTTGTTGGATTATTATCATTATAATTATTGCTATTCTTTCACTTTTGTAGGTTTTGTATACTATAATATGTACCAAAATCTGTGACATTAATTACAAAATAAAATTACTTTTTTTAATAATAAAGCATCTCTTTATTATTTTTTTTTTCTGTGTTACTTATCTATACCAGTTGATGAGTAATGGTATGTTTTGTTTGTCAACGTTGTACAGCTAGTAGCTTTTGGAATTCTGCAAATTATTAGCTTTGGGTATTCAAAAGGTGAAAGGGAAGTTGGGTCCATAAATTCTGAAAATGGGGTTAGGGGAAATTGATTGTTGAGCACTATGGAAAATGCAACCATATCTTTATTAATTAATTCAACATTCTAACTAGTGCTATGAACACTAATATTTAAAAGAGAAAGAATCTAAAGATAGTAATTTTGTTTCCTTTGCTCTCCCCGCAGTTTGTTGTTTTCAGTGTTTAATCCAAGTAATATTCTCAGTAATTTTAAGTGCCCACTCTATTACTAAATAGATGTCGTTTTGTATTAGAGTTTTGGTTCAAAATATTTTACGTTTCTCAATTATTTATAAATATTAATTATTTTTAATTTATTTTATCCTTATTTAAAACTCCAATTTTCATGTACAAGTATTGATTTTAATAATTTGTGAAGATTAATATTTTAAATATATTCCTTAATTATTGTACAAAAATCTTATGTTTGGTATAATGAAATTTGAATAAGAGAATTATAACAATCAATTGATTTATACTAAATTCATCATTTGACTAGTTGAAAAATATCAAAATCCATAAATTTAAAAAAAAAATTCTCATTAATCCTTCATTTTTGAAGGATTTTATTTCCCAAGTCCTAAATGGGAAAGTCCAAAATCCACTTATTTTAATCAATGAAGGATTGTTGTCAAATATTTTTATTCCAAAATTGTTTCTAATAAATTATTAATATTTCAAAATTATCATTAACCTTAAAAAGACAGCAAAAACTATTAATCAGAATTTTTTGGGTTTATTTTCACTTATTATTTATATTGGTTTGAATATGAATTTAAAAAATATTAATGAGTTCCTTAGAAAAAGAAAAATATTAATTGATTAATTTATTCATAGATATAATATAATAAGTTTATATAAAATGAAGTGAAATTTAATCATACTATTTCATTAACAATTAAGTTGCATCTAATTTAATTGTAATTATCTATTTCAATTTCAAATATTGATAGGAATTTTGAGAAAAAATTGTCTCATATTCAAAATTTGACAATAATTATAATTTCAACTATTGTATATTTTTAAAAATATTTTTTGGTGTTTGGTTGGCAAAAGATTGTTTTCCTAGTAAAGTTAATTTTATACATATAATTGTTAGTACTTTATATAGTTATATATAGAAAATGATATATAACTGCAACCAATTGTATAAATAACATAACAAAAATCATATAATTGTTAGCAATTAAATGATTTATTGGATAATATAACTTGGACTATTCCAAATATAACTAACTAAATATATATGGAGTTAATATAAACGCGGTAAAAAATGACTAGAAAATATTTAATTAATAATAAATTATTGATATTTAATAAATGGTAAAATTGAAAATTAATTGTTAAATTTATGAATTATAAATATTGAATCAAATATAATTATAAGGGAAACTATATCATCAATACATGAATTTTATAGTTAAGTCAAACCATAAAATTTTTAGAATATATGGATTTAAAAATCTCTCATTCCAAACGATGCAATCGACATCTATTTAGGATCAAAGAACCCAACAAGCTTCAGCTAATGCTACAGACTGTGAAGAAAAAACATACAGGGATTTGTACCAGCCAACTGTTATTATTGAGGATGCTTTGCTTTTGTAGCAGTAGTACTCTCCTTTTTCCTCGTATTCCAGCATCTCACATCATTACACCAATCCTTCGGTTTGTCCTTTTGCTCGTCTGTGCACTGATAATTTACTAATGGACTCATTTGGTTGGATTGTTGATTTTTTTCACCATTTATGTTGAAGATTAATTGGATGATGTTTACTGTAATCTTGAATTCATTTCTTTACAGGAACAAATATGGATCGTTGCAGTTATTTTCATGGTTCCTGTCTATGCTACTGAGTCAGTAAGTTTCTATCTCAAATTTTTAGCTTCTCGATTGTTAGGTTGTTGGTTCTGATAGTAGTATATCATTAATTAATGTTAATTCTCTCAGGAAAAAATAAATGTATTGATCATTTGCAGTTGGTGGATAATTAAATGGCTCTTTGCCTATTGCACATTATTTCTCAGTGGAATCCCAGATTGTCTCATGCATGTGACATTTTAAGAAACTGCTATGAAGCATTCGCCTTATATGCGTTTGGTAGCTATTTAGTTGCTTGTCTAGGTAAGTCGCATCTTACTGGCTTGCCTTTAGAAATATCGCCCATTCTATTTGCTTTCATTGCGTAAAATGGTGCCCCTGTCTCTGTCTTGATGACCCTACAGGAATTCAACATAACTTCAAACACTTGCACTGATAGAAGTTAACAAATTCGAAAAACTATTGAATATAAATCTATATGTAACACTTCATTCAAATCCACAGCCTCATAAGAGAGATTTTTCAATTTCTCTTCTACAAATTTTACGTTTTTATTGTTTTCCTGTGTTTCTTTCATCTATCTGACCTGTTAGGAACATGATGAAATATCTAATTTAGATAATACCCATATCTGCCAAATATTATGTATAACTAGTTTAGATTGAAATTTATGCCTTGAACCAAGCAGATGTTTATTTTACTACCTTGTTCAGAGAAATTGAATATTGCAAGGGAACACCCTGCAGAGATTATTGTCGTTGCTGTAACAGCTGGTCTCCTTTTCAAGCGAGGTGTGAATGAATCCTCATTTATGTCAAGATGTTCCTAAATTTTTCTTGGAATATTCTAGATTTCTTAGCCATTTTTATAAGCCTTTTCCTTATTATTATTATTATTATTAGACTTACTCTGCTCAATCACCATAATTCTATTGTTTATGTACTCAATTTTTGTTTTTAATTAAGTAATTAGAAAGTATGTTGTTCATACTATAGAAGCTTACTTTATCGTATGTGTTTATGAGTTGGATGTGGCTTGCATATGTATCTTCACATGATCACTGAACCGCCAACCTTGTTTGCAATAGATTTGAGGTTCTTTGTGTTTTCATTCTGATATATATATATATATATATCATGCTTCTAATTTTCAAGCTTGAACGCTCTTCATCAAGCAAAGAAAAAATTGATTGATTGTGTAACCATGCTCCAAAAAAGTAAAAAAAAAAATATACATACATATATATATATATATGTTATATATATTTTAAATTTGTGATTAAAATGATCTATATTATACTGTTCATCATCTAAATTGATTGTTGCTTTATATTTTCCATAAAATATTAACTATGTTTGAGTATTATAAATAACTTTATTATACATTATGAAAACATTTTTGAAATATGTATGTATGTTTACATTAATTAATATTTTAATTCGCTATTTGATAAATATTATTTTATTTGCATATTATTTATTCAATTTACTATTTAAATTGTTTTCTTTCTTACATATCGTGAGGGTAACGACCAAATTAACAATAAAATATGGTACTAACTATTAATTTTGAATATTAATATAAAAAATTAATTTTTAATTTTCGAATCATCCTTCAACTCTCTACAGTGATTCAAAAATTTAGAGTTCTAAGTGATTTGTATTAGATACTTGATGCACATGTAATCGAATCTCTTAAAACACTTCTATGCAATTTGTTGAAGCACTTCTCACCAATCTCATGCTATTAATTTACTTGGAGCACTTCTCTCCAATTTTTTTAGATTTCCTAAAGCACTTCCCTTTATATTGTTAAATAAATTTCTCATGCGCACGTTTCACCGTTGATTGAAGTAATTTGTGATAATGCAATTTTCATTTTATGATTTTTTCTTAGATTTCTTGGTGGGGCCTATTTTTCATACTTTCAAATAATCCATTTCTTCTCTTAATTCATAATCCCTTAAAGATCAATGGGCTCTAATACCATATTGGGAATTTAGATAAAAATAAAAGAAAGGTATTGAAATTTCATTGAGTTGAAATGTCAAGTACTCTATGTATATATAACAAAGTATGATAGTGCTTAAATAGCCGGTCATTTGACCACTTTAACATATTGCTATTACTTGAAACACAACACTACACTACTAACAATAAGATAGGACACTAACTATTTAAGACACTATATCACTACTAGCTACAAAAATGGAACTCTAACTATTAATTTTGAATATTAAAATAAAATATTAATTTAATAATTTTGAATCTTCCTTCAATACCATGTATATTGGAACTCTAACTATTAATTTTGAATATTAAAATAAAATATTAATTTAATAATTTTGAATCTTCCTTCAACATCATGTATATTGTTAGTTTGTATTTGTACAACATGATCCATTATTTATCTTGATGGCAACTACTATATATCTTTATTACTAAGCCTATGTTTTATATAAATGAATTTCACAAAATTTATGAAATTCAATTGCAAATTTAAAATTTTGTTGTTTGGTATAAATGAAAATTCTTTTGTAATTCTCAAAAGTTAATTCCTTGTAGTTGATTATAACTAACCAAATTTCATCAAAAAATAAATATTGAATTTAAGACTTTATTTTTCAAATGATAAAATTATCGTTGTCTTTACTCTTTCATACTCACCTCTCTTCCTTTTCCTCTCTCTCTCCTCTTTCTCTCTTTCTCTCCTCATCTTGATGACAACTCCTCTCTTTCGCAGTATTCTCTCTCCCTTCTTTATCCTCTCTCGTCGTGATCAAATTTCTTAGTACATATAATATATTTTATTTTTTAATTTTATTAAATACTATACATTTTTCAATTAAAAAAATTGCAAATTTTTTAAATACAAGGATAAATAATTCAGAGTATTTATTAAATACTATTTATTCACAGTATATAAAGAATTTTTTATTTACTTTTTAACATATTGTATACAAAGAATTAAAAATACTGTGTAAAATAAATTTTATAACAGTATTAAAGCAGTCAATACTGTATGATATATACAGTCTGTATATGTATTGCTGAGTATAGTGTATACACTCTACAGTATATATGTAGTAATATACTACAGTATTTACAGTATTTATACTGTATATACGTTTATATACTGCAGAGTGTATACACTACTAACTCTGCAGTATATATATATATTGCAGTATACAGTATGCTCTGCCGTATATTTATTCTGTATTAATATAATTGTAATACGGAGTAAAAGTAGACTATTTTCACAATATATTTACAATATATACCGTAAATAAATAATTTTTTACTGTATTTATTGAAATTTGTGAGAATTCTAATTCTAAGAAATATTTATTAGAAACTTCAACTAATTAATCAAATAACAAATTTTTATGATTATACTTGAATTTATTCTCAGTAGAGATCACAGATTTAGGTCCATTTATGTCAATACATTTCGAATTTGAAACACTAGATGTTGGACTTAATTACTAATTTGGGGGGCTATTTTTCTTCTGAATTTAACTTGTAAAATAAGATCTCAGCCGCTCAGGTTCAATCTGGTCATCTTAAATTGTTTTAAGAATAAACTAATATAATATTTTGTATAAATTGTTAATTATTTGATGTTTTCCAAATGTGTATTATTGTATTTTTGCAAATTGTAATACTATTTTTATTTTTTAGCCATTTCCACTACAATTGAATTTATATTTATAAATTACAACAATTTAATTGGATTTAATATTTATGACTAAAATCTAAATGTTTAAACTAAAAAATAAGTTTATAACCATATATAATATTTCACAAGTCAAGTTGGATATTTCAGTATTTTATATGACTATTCAATGTAAACTCTATAAATAAATTATTATTATTATTATTATTATTATTATTATTATTATTATTATTATTATTATTATTATTATTATTATTACATATGAATAAATAAATAATTTTTTATAATACATTATTAACATTTGTATTATACTTGATATTATATTTTTTCTATTAGAAGTTGACTTTTAAAAAATCATTCTAAAACATACATTATCTTATTAATCTTATAATTAAGTTATATATATCTTTAATATATTATCTTTTTCAATTATTACGGTTGGGTTCGGATAATAGTAGAAAGCTTATCTTATTAGTGAAAATACATATTTTCAATCAATTCAGTTATTTATTTATTTATTTTTAATTTGGAAATTCTTCGTTGAAATTAGCTGTGAATTCCGAGTTACAATCTTAATTAAACAATAAAATTATAGTCAGACAATTAATTAACTTTTGATCATCAGATGTATTTTAACTTTTAGTTCATTTTAATATTAGAAAATTGACAATTGTAACATGTATAACTAGTTTAACATATTTAATTGCTGGTAGAACCCTTAAGTCTGCCTAGTTGATCCAATCATGCTCCCAATCTATATATACCCTAAATAAACTAGCAGAATGAAAAATTAATTAAGTTCCATTTTGATGAAGTGATTTAATTTCTTGAAGAGATTAAATTGAAGCAAAGTTGTGGAACATACGCCACATATATGATGTGTTTGGAATTACTAATCGGTGTAAAAATATATATATTTAGAATTTTTTTATTTAATTAATTGAAATTTTAAAATTTTTTATAAACTATTTTTCTCAAAAATATTTCGAAAAAAAAATTTATATTTATCTCAAAAAGTAGTTTTTAAAACTCAAAAAATAAAAATATTTTTTTCAAGAAATATTTTTTCCAAATATAATATCAAATATAATATTTTGATCATTGGTAATATGGCAAAAAAGTTTATTGATTTAATTAGGATTTTATTTTATGTTTTAAAAAGTTAATTGGGATAGAATCATACTCTGGTTTAAGTTTGTTGTCATTATGAAATAGTTGCTTTCACTTGGGAATTTCTTGTAGATCATGTTTTATATTTATTAACAAACACCTTTCTCTCATTCAGTTTTTACTTAATTTTCAAATCTAATTAATAATTAGAAACATGTGAGATAGAATGTCTACAAAAATCCCTTCACTAATGATTACTTCTTATTTATTTTGTCTTATGTTGACGATATTGTTGTTTAGGCAGCAATGGTCTCTTAACTTATTCATATGAGCAACTCTAGTTTCACGTCGAGAAATTTAACATATGATTCTAAACATTAATTATAGATTAACATGTTATAAATAATATATAGTAAATATGATATTTACTAAACATATGATTGCGTCGAGAAACATAACATATGATTCTAAACATTAATTGATAGATTAACACGTTTTAAATAATACATAGTAAATATGATATTTATTAAACATATGAAAAGTGCAAAATATTTAACATAAATATGCATCATCTAGAGTACTAATTAGTACCCAAAAAAATGAGTGGTAAAAGAAAATGTCTTGATAGTTTTTTATATTGTTCGTTAATATTAATATAAATTCTAAAAAGCAAAAGTTATAAACGGTAACCCAATTCTCTCGAAATAAAATCTTCAACTATAAAGTAATGAATTTTGTTCAAAAAATACATGCAACTATTATATGATATTTTTTAAATAATACATATAAACTTTGCAAACAATATAATAAATAATATTAATAATCATATCAATAAATTTATTTGATTTTTATGACGAGGAAAAACAATCCAAATAAAAAGGTGCATATTTATGTCAGTCACTTTATTATATAAAATTATTTTAATTTCATTCATATGTAATCAATTAATTCAATGTGAAGATTGCAATCTGATTTATACCAGTAATGGCCTATGAGCCATTAAGTTTCCATTGGTCTATGACAAAAACTTCATGTTGACCTGTAAAAGAGAGAATAAATAGTATGAGTTTTATCATAATGCATGAGAATGAAATGGAAATTAAGTAATAAAAGCTACTCTTATAGTCTTTATGCAATATTCTCTTCTACAACATGCACTGTGACTCTTCTCGAGAAGTATGCTATCATGGCTGCATATATGCCATTATTTTTTGATTTAAAAGAATCCGGAACTACTTAAATAAAATCCTAATTTCCTCCATTCCATTACTTCTCATAGGTGATATTTTCCATTATAATGTGTTAAAAATAGGACCAAAAGATTAAAAAAATACCCAAAAAAATATTAATTCAATGAACCCATGAATGTAGAAAAAGAAATGGAAAATATGAATGCAAGAAACTAAGACCCTCCATTATAACAAGAACTCTAGTATGATAGACCACCACTATGAACTTTAAACTATCGTATTTGCAAAAACTCTAGTATGATAGTCAATTTTCAATGGATGTGTGTGTAAAAGGAGTCAACATGTTCCTATCAAAAAAGCACAGGAAAATAGATAAACAAATAAATATTTTGAAAAGTGAGGAATATAGGTAGATTTGCCTTCAATAGAGGTTGAAATGTTTTAATTAAGAAGCCACAATCAAAAACTTTTCCATTTATTTACATTCTTTGCTTTTAATGTTAAAATAAAGCAGTAAAAATAAGCGGAAAAAATGCATAATGACAAAATAATATAGTCACTTATTAAACAACATGCGTATAATATCTGTGTATTTATAAGGCTCATCAATGATATTTTACCTGTTTGATAAGAGAAGTAACTGCATCCTTGAGTAAACAAAAACCAATTGTTGTCATTTCAGTAACCACCTTGAAATAAGGATGAGAAAACATGACATTTAAGCATGCTTAATAATCAACATGATCAAACCAACCCAGATTAATGTATTACTCCAATGAGGATATCATTTTTTGTTCCCATCAATTCATAGTGCCTTTATATTCTAGAAAACTTTCAGGTATTACAAGTTCTAAATTATGTTCTATAATACCCCTTACTTTTCCGTACACTCATCCATATACTGGACGGATAAAATGTGCTACAGAAAATAAAAATCTTTTCAAAAATATTCATTTAATTTTAAACATATATAATATAAAAAATTTAAAATATATAAAATAAAATATTATGCAAACATCTCCTAATTACAACTTTTTTTTGTATGCATATATACATGTCATAATAAAATTTTAAAAGTTTTTATATATATCAAAATAAAATAATAATGTCAACCCGCTCGTGGTGGCTACTGCTGCTACTGCTATGCTCCATCATAAAAGTCCACCAATCAGCGTCTCTTATCTACAAGTTCAGACGTTGTCGGCTACACTTGTAATCTACACGAGAGAAAACAAACTTTCACGCTAAGTATATAACTCCGTGGTGCAAAAACCTTATAATAATAGTCATTAAAATAAAATATATATTTAAAATGAAATCAATTCAAAATTTATGTCAATTTTCTTCAAAGTAATAATATAATATCATTTTCATTTATCCATTTGAATTCATGATACATAATATCTCTGATTTCTTAATAATGTCTTTTTCATATACCCACATATTATAATATTCTAGACTTGCTCCTAGAAAATCAAAGGGGTATCATATCACATATCAACTCAGGACCCACAGAAATGCACATGATCTAAAATGTAATATTACTCAGTTTATAGAAATGCACAAAACTGAAAAATATATCAGGTGATCCACAGAAACACACAGGATCACTATATTTTATTGATTCACAGAAATGCACAGGACCGTAATCTCTATCCTATTGGCATGACAACAATACCCTAGTTTACGTCTAAGCTAACATGTGGGAAAATTTTCTCATATTCATAATTCAATTCATTTTTGCATTTGAGACTTTGATGGAGCAAATTATGCCCATTGGAAGTTTAGGATGAAGACATACTTGGATAGTGAAGGAATTGAAGTCTGGGATAGTGTACGAAAAAAATGGACACCACCAACCAGAAGAGGAGCTAATGGTGAAGAAGAAATCCTATTAAGAAATGATTTGACAGAGCCTCAAAGAAGAGCAAATTTCAAAAACAAGAAGGCAATGACAATCCTATCAAACTCATTATCTATTGAAGAATGTGGGAGAATACAACACTACTCAACAGCATATAGCATGTGGAAGACATTGGAGAACTATCATGAGGGAACTAAGCAAGTCAAATCCAAGAAGATTCAACTTCTAACCTCAGAATATGAGCTCTTCAAGATGAAATCCAATGAGTCAATCACTGACATGACCAACCGTCTTCTATCCATTATAAATGGAATGAGGAAACTTGGGAAGCATCTGAGTTTGGACGATGTAAACAATAAAATCCTGAGAAGTCTTCCTCTTAAAGACTATGGTTCAAGAGTTGCTTGCATAGAAGAAGCAAATGAAGATATTAGCATCATGAATACTGATGTGCTGATTGGCAAACTTCTCACACATGAGATGGCAGTAAAGAGAGATAGAGAGCTTGAAGCAGAGACAGAGAAAAGAAAGCCCTTAGCACTCAAAGCTTCTACTTCAAAATCTCAAGAATAAAGTGAATATGATGAAGAAATGAGTGATGATGAAAACGAGGACATCGCTATGCTTTCAAGGAGATTAAAAAAAATCATTGAGAAGAAAATGAGCAATTCCAGAAAATTCAGACAAAGAAACCTCAAACAAACTTCTAATGACACACATAGAAGTAAGGAAGAGGTAAAATGCTATGAATGTGGAAAGAAGGGACATATCAAACCAGAATATCCAAGGCTCAAGAAGCATAAGAGCAAATACCAAAGAGACAATGGGGAGAAAGGTCACAAAGCCACATGGGATGACGAAAGCTCTTCAAGTGAAAAAGATGATAATGAAAGTGAAGAGGTCAACCTATGCTTCATGGCTATTGAGGATCACGTCTCGGACAAAGTAAGATCACTACACTCATACTCTTTCAATAATGATAGTAGTGACAATGATGATGAGCAAAGCCTTATAGAAGAATTAAATATAGATTTAGAGAAATATAGAACTAAATTTAGTACCTATAGAAATAATATCTCTAATTTGAAAAATAAGATAGATGGTTTAGAAAAGGAGAACATAAAGCTTAAATCATCTAATGAATCTCTTCAAAAGTCATTAGATGAATATTCATCAAGACCCTCAATAGCTTCATTGTTAAAAGAAAATAATACTTTAAAAAATGAAGTTGAGGAACTTAGAAATTCCATTTCTAAATTTCACAAAGGTAAAGAGAGCTTAAATACTCTCATTGTGTCTCAGAGATCACCCTTAATTAGACATGGTATAGGATTTAAGGACACATCATCATCTTCTCACAAAACTATATTTGTTAAATCTAAAGAATCTCACATCTCCACACCTGTTAGAACTGCACCAAGAAATAAGAATGTTAAACCTTCTATACAGAAAAAGAATAATCATGTCTTTATGTATAAGAAGCAAGCATCTAGAAGAATGCAAATTAATCATGATTGTGCATGTCATTGTTCTCAAAATCAGTCTAATAGAATTATGGCATTCAAATACAGTGTAAGACCAAAAACCAAGTTTAGACCTAAACAATGTAATTATTGTATGAAAATGGGTCACATAAATAAACATTGCTGGATAAGGAAAGCTCATTGGGAACCTTCATGTGCTAACCCCCAAGGACCCAAACTCATTTGGGTACCTAAAAATCATACTTGATTTGTGATTCTATAGGTATGCCTCAAGTCCACAATAAACAAAAATGCTTGCCTAGTAGACAGTGGATGCTCAAGGCATATGACAGGAGACAAAGAACTTTTCAATGAAATCAAAAGTATTGATAGAGGTAAAGTTACATTTGGAAACAATGCAAAGGGTAAGATAATTGACATTGGTTCTATTGGTGTTAATGGTACTACTTTTATTAAGGATGTCTTACTTGTTGATGGCTTGAAACATAACTTGTTAAGTGTAAGTCAATTATGTGATAAAGGAAACAAAGTAATCTTTACTTCAAAATTCGTCTTGTAATCTCTATCGATGGTCAAGAAATATTTAAAGGGAATAGAGATATCAATACATACATAATAAACTTACATGAAATATCTAACCATTCCTCTAAGTGTCTTATGACTACTAATGATGAATTTTGGTTGTGGCATAGAAGACTTGGTCATGCTAACATGGACTTAATATAAAGTCTCAGCACAGGAGAGCTAGTAAAAGGATTGCCAAAAGTTAAATATGATAAAGGCAAGACATGTGATCCTTGTCAGAGAGAAAAGCAACACAAGTCATCTTTCAAAGCCAAAAACATAGTAAGTACTTCAAAACCTCTCCAACTCCTGCATTTAGACTTGTTTGGACCTACTAGAATTGCTAGCTTAGGAGGAAAACATTATGCATTTGTCATCGTAGATGATTACTCTAGATTTACTTGGGTAATTTTCTTAGCTCAAAAGAGTGATGCTTTTGAAAACTTCAAAAACTTTGCTAGAAGAGTTCAAAATGAAAAAGGGTACTGCATTTCTAAAATAAGAAGTGATCATAGGAAAAAATTTGAAAATGAAAACTTTGAAAGCTTTTGTCTTGAACATGGAATTTCACATAATTTCTCATCTCCTAGGACACCTCAACAAAATGGGGTAGTTGAAAGGAAAAATCGAACTTTAATTGAAATGGCTAGAACAATACTTAATGAATATGATTTACCAACTTATTTTTGGGCAGAAGCCACAAACACTGCATGTTATATTTCAAATCGAGTTTTCAAAATTTCTCTTTTAAACAAAACCTCATTTGAGCTATGAAATGGAAGAAAACCCTTGATATCATACTTTAGAGTATTTGGATGCAAGTGTTTTATATTGAACACCAAAGACAATCTTGGAAAATTTGCCTCTAAGTCTGATGAATGTATCTTTTTAGAATACTCTACAACCAGCAAAGCATATAGAGTATTTAATAAAAGATCATTAACGGTTGAAGAATCCATGAATGTTGTTTTTAATGAATCTAGTAGACTTGATCTTGTGAAAGATAGTGTTCTTGATGATGTTGTAGGTAATATGGAAAAACTTGATATTGGAAATGGAAAAAAAGAAAATGATCAAGAAAATTTACTGCAAAATGACACTCTACCTCAAAATCAAGAACAAATTGATCAAGAACTTCCAAAAGAATGGAGAAAGATCATTCAAAAGAGCAAATAATTGGTGATCTATCAAGGGGAGTAAGTACTATATCTCATTTCAAGCATTTAGTCACTGACATTGCTTTTATTTCACAAATTAGGCCTAAAAATATTGATGAGGCCCTTAATGATGAAAGTTGGGTAATTGCCATGCAAGAGGAACTCAACCAATTTGAGAGAAATAAGGTATGGAACCTAGTACCTAGACCCAAGGATCATCAAATCATAGGTAGCAAATGGGTATTTAGAAACAAATTAGATGAACAAGGGTTAATAACTAGGAATAAGGCAAGACTAGTTGCAAAAGGATATAATCAGGAAGAATGTATAAATTATGATGAAACATATGCACCTGTAGCTAGATTAGAAGCTATAAGAATAATATTAGCATATGCATGTCACATGAATTTCAAACTTTTTCAAATGGATGTGAAAAGTGCATTTCTAAATGGTTATATAGATGAAGAAGTGTATGTAGAACAACCACCAGGTTTTGAAAGCTATGATTTGCCAAATCATGTTTTTAAACTTTCAAAAGCTTTGTATGGTTTAAAACAGGCTCCAAGAGCTTGGTATGAGAGACTAAGTTCTTTTTTATTAGAAAATAGCTTTACAAAGGGAAATGTTGACACTACACTATTCATCAAAAAGCATAAGCATGATATACTAATTGTTCAAATTTATGTTGATGATATAATATTTGGTTCTACTAATGAGTTGCTTTGTCAAGAATTTGCTAAGTGCATGACTAGGGAATTTGAAATGAGCATGATGGAAGAACTTAAGTATTTCCTTGGTCTACAAATAAAGCAAAGAAATGAGGGCATATTCATCAACCAATCCAAATATGCCAAAGATTTAATCAAGAAGTTTGGTATGGAAGGATGCAAAAATGCCAAGACTCCTATGAGCACATCAACAAAATTGGACAAAGATGAAAAGGGTAAGAACATTAATGAAAAGCTTTATATAGGTATGATCGGATCACTTTTATATCTTACTGCTTCTAGACCCGATATTATGTATAGTGTTTGCTTATATTTGTTGTCATGTACTTTGTATTTTGCTATTTACAAATTATGGGTTGAGGTAAAAGTAGGAATACTCAATGTTTTGCTATGAAGTTAAGATGCCATCTTTTTAGTTTAGAGGGCACACATCCAATATGCCCATGTCCACCACCACATTTAGCCACATGTGTGCACACACACATATATTCATAATACCTGCTACTAGATTAATGTGTTAATTTATTGTGCTTCATCATGTAGGGACCTATCAAACAACCATCTATCTAGGGTTATTCCCGACAATGGTTCTTTCTCACTATTTACTCCCATTAGGTTACTTATTTATAAATGGACATGACATGTTTTCATTGGCTATTTTGCAATATCTTCTTAAAGGCTTCTTTGTCTTGCAGTTTTGCTTACAACTTAGATCTATGTGGGCCAGTTACTGGCCATCCCTGCTTAGGCTCTCTTCCATTTTCACCTTCTCCTCCATTTGTTCCACCCCCCAGATGTCATCACTAGGTAATCTACTTTTGGTTCTTATTTTATAGATGTGGAGGATGTATGTGATATGTTTACAGTTGTCTGTCTTTGCTATGTGGTGTGGCTAGTTCTTATTTTTTGAATTTGATTTGGCCAGAACAATCAATTTATTGGATTGACAAGTTCAAGGGAGTTCATTTGCAGTTTTTTCCTTTGTTGTCAACATAAAGAGGCAATGCAGGGTCCTTTAAGATTGGTCACTTGGATTGTCTTTACATCTTGCACCTTTTATCTCTTGCTCAATTTGTTTTTCAATCTTTTTCTCTATAGTATTGTTTTTGGCTTCATTTGCAAAGGCTGTCACTTTCCACCTTGTATGGCAGATTTTCTTATTTCACAATGATTACTAATGAATCTTATGGTGATTTCGGAAGTCAAAATGAAGTGCAACATCTTATTAAAACCTATAAAAAAAACTGTAACGGCTTTGGTTACTTTTATTTCAAACCCTTTTTTGTCTTCCATCCAATTCATGGACAAAACTCATCATTAGCACTATGATTGGGGATTCAAATTGCAAGATCCAATAAAAATTATATTTGAATTGATGGAATAAAAAAAGTTTAAATTGAAAAACCTCCATATTTAAGGTTTTCTTCATAATTGAAGAACCCCAAATGGGACCAAGGGTAGAAAGCTTTAAAAACATTAGGATTTGAATTGATTGGGAAAAAGGAATAGGGTTTTAACTAAAAACACCCCCATATGTTGGTGGATTCTTTTGTCATGTCCTCTAAAATCTAATGCGATTAGAAATCATTGGCAATAATTATATGTTTTAATATAAAATTATTTGCTCATTTTTAAAATTTTCTCTTGTACTGTCAGGAGGTACTAGTGTAACTAGAGCAATTGTTGGTGGAGTAACTGCTAGTACAACCTTACTATATGTTGCCCCTGCATTGCATTTACTTGGTTGCATCGTAAGAAACCTCTAAAATTTTTCTTTGGTGTACATGGTTAGTATATTAATTATCACTGAACAGTTTTTATCTTTATTGTTAGTATGATAATCATGTGTATTATTTCCTTGTAGCTGAAAACAACCTTGAAGTTCATCTAGGACAACTTAAAAGGTTTTCACTGCAAGAATTGCAAGTTACAATGAATAGGTTTAGCAACAAAAATATTATTGGTAGAGGAGGATTTGGTAAAGTCCACTCACTAGCTCTCATTTGCTAAGGCTTTGAATTAATTCCATGCTTACATGACCAAGTCTTCTATGTCATAGCCAAGATTCATTGCTGATAGACATAAGACACTTAGAGGAAAGGTTAAATATTTTGTGTAAGTCTATTATGTAAGTATTGACATCTTTATCTCATTTGAATATCTCTTGGCTACTAAAAGAGGTTACAAGACAATCATTTGAGGTAAAGATAATTTGGTTTACCTTATCACATAATTGACTTACACTTAACAAGTTATGTTTCAAACCATCAACAAGCAAAACATATTCAATAAAAGTTGTATTATTAATACTAATAGAGTCAATGTCAATTACCTTACCCTTAGCATTGTTCCCAAAGGTTACCTTACTACCATCAATTCTTTTGATGTGATTGTAGAGTTCTTTGTTTCCGGTCATATGCCTTGAGCATTCACTATCCACAAGCCAAATATTTTCCTTTATAGTGGACTTGAGGCATACCTATAAAACCATAATTCAAGTTTGGTTTTTAAGTACCCAAACGAACTTAGGTCCTTAAGGTTTAGCACTTGAAGGTTCCCAATGAGCCTTCCTTATTCAACAATGCTTGTTGATATGACCAAATTTCATGCAATAATTGCATTATTTATCTCTATATATGGTTTTCGGTTTTGACGTGCTTTTAGGTCTTAACATCCTTTTAGAATGAGTTTGTGTTCAATGACATACACATGCATGATGAATAGGTGTTTTTCGAGGTGTATGCCTTTTATACATAAAAGCATGATTGGTCTTTTGAGGTTTCCCTCTTAAGCCAAGTGACCCTTGACTATTCTTCTTTTGAATAGAGGGTTTTATGTGTGCTATGCTCTTAACCCTTGGGACTATTACCTCAATTGTGAAAGTTTATGGTGCACTAGACTTAACAAATGTAGTCTTATGAGATAAAAATGATGTTTCATTAAATCCTATACCATGTCTTATTAAAGGTGGCCTTTGAGAGACTATGAGAGTATCTAGACTCTCTTTCCCTTTATGAAACTTTGGAATTGAGTTTCTAAGTTCCTCAACTTCATTTTTCAAAATGTTGTTTTCTTAAAGTAAAGATTTAGTTGAGGGTCTAGAGGAATACTCATCTAAAGATTTTTTAAGAGTTCCATTAGAAATTTTAAAATTAGAATTCTCTTCTTGTAAAACTTCTATTTTATTTTTCAATTCTAAAATATTATTTTTAAAAGTTTTAAGTCTACTTCTATATTTTTCTAATTCTAGGTTCAACATTTCTATTAAACTTTGTTCATCATCATCATCATCTTCATTATCACTATTATTATCACTACTATTATCATTAAAAGCGTATGAGTAAGAAGGACCTACCTCATCTGTGAAGTGATCCTCTAAATCCATAAAGCATAGGTTGATCTCTTCACCATCATTATCTTCTTTTTCGCTTGAAGAGCTTTTGTCATCCCATGTGGCTTTGTGACCTTTCTCCCTATCATCTTTTGAAATCTTTTATTGTGTTTCTTGAGTTTTGGATATTCTAGTTTGATATGTCCTTTCTTCCCACATTCATAATACTTTACTTCCTTTTTATTTCTTTGAGAGTCATTTGATGAGTGTTTGAAGGTTCTTTGTTTAATGTTTTGAGAATTGCCAAGTCTCTTTTCAATCATTCTTTTTATTCTTCTTGAGAGCATGACAGTGTCCTCATTCTCATCATCACTCTTCTCTTCATCATCTTCAATTACCTCTTGAGATTTTGAAGTAGAGGCTTTGAGTGCTAAAGGTTTTTTTTTCTAGTTCGGCTTCAAGTTCTCCATCTCTTTTTACCGCCATCTCATGTGTTAAAAGTTTGCCAATAAGCACATCAATAGACATGATGCTCATGTCTTCATTGTCTTCTTCTATACCCGCAACTCTTGAACCATAATCTTTGAGAGGAAGGCTTTTTAGAATTTTGTTGTTCACATCGTCCAAGCTCAAGTGCTTTCCAAGCTTTCTCATGCCATTGATGATGGCTAGAAGAAAATTTGTCATGTCAGTGATGGATTCATTGGATTTCATTTTGAAGAGTTCATATTCCGAAGTAAGAAGTTGAATCTTCTTGGATTTTAATTGCTTGGTTCCTTCATGATAATTCTCCAATGTTTTCCACATGCTATATACCGTAGGACAATATTGGATTCTGTCACATTCTTCAATAGATAAAGACCTTGCAAGGATTATCATTTCCTTTTTGTTTTTTAAATTAGCTCTTCGTTGAGGCTTCGACCAATCATCTCTTCAAAGAATTTCTTCTTCACCATCAACTCCTTTCTTGGTTGGTGGTGTCCATTCTTTTCGAACATTATTCCAAACTTCAATTCCTTCACTATCGAGATATGTCTCCATCCGAAATTTCCAATGAGTGTAGTTCGCTCCATCAAATTAAGGCTTGAGACTTTAAAGTCCTTCATTGGTCGTTTCTTGTTCTTTGCTAGCACTTATTAGGCTTTGTTGCTAGACAAGCTCTGATACAAATTATTGGTCAGACAATGAATAAAGAAGGGGGGTTGAATTGGTTAGCAAATAAAAAATTGCTTAATTGAAAGTGCAAAATAAATAAAATAGAGGAAGGAAGGAGAGATATCACAACAAGATTTATAAAGGTTTGGATATTAACAAACCCTACTTCTCTCTCCCATCTTGATTGGGTGTTTCACTAACATACTAAGTGTTACAATGGAGTTTTTCAAGCTCACTCCCAACTATGGTGTTTCTCTTAATGGCTAACTCCGAACCCATAAATTCCCTTGTATTTTTCAATGGCTCACACAAAAACCAATTCATTGTATTTTATAGCTCACACAATAAACCTTTAAAAGTGTTTCACTCTTAACTCAGTATACCCAATCTCACTTTTGAGTAATTGATTACAATGAGAAAACACTCACCAACCTACAATACTCAGAATTTATGAGCAATTAGGTTTTCACAAGTAATAGAGGATTGTTGAGAAATAAATAATGCACAAGGCTACAACAAGATTAACGATGAAAAATAGTTGTTGTTCTTGTTTCCTTCTTTTTCTCTTTGGGATTCATAAATGACTTGCATTTATACTTTCTCTGTGAATTATAGTCGTTTGGGTGCATTAATTGTTAAAATAGTCATTGAACCAACTCTTAAATCGAGCCTAACATGTTTCTCTGTCCTCGTTCATGGGCATGACTATATGTGTCATGGGCATAAATGTTCTTCCAAGCTGTGGTCCAAGTAGTGACTCTGGCCGTGAAGCTCTCTAGAAGAATTGAAAGTGTTTGATTATGACATGACTAATACTTTCACGGGCATGAGTATTTTTCCAAGCCATGGTCCAAGTGGTGACTCTAGTCGTGAAGCTCTCTGAAAGAATTGGACATGTTTGGTCATGGGCGTGACTTGTTTAATCATTCATGGTTGGTTTGATCCTTCATGGTCGTGAACTTTGAATGGTGGAAATTTGCACTTAGCTATATTCATGGTCGTGACATTAGTAGTCATGGCGATGACTTTGCTATTTTTTTTATTTTTATCTTCAAAAGTAGTCTTTCAATCTTGCTTTATATTCTAATCAAAGTATATCTTGTTTAACACACTTAGAACACAAACATTGTTAAATATATTATTGTTATTTTATTTGTCATCATCAAAATGATAAAAAATAGCCTTCAAGGTTTAACATAAAGTTTGGTATATTGTATGTGATAAATGCTTTGTATGTTTTAAATGTTAATTTGAATGTAATGAAATTGATAGATGTAATCAATGTCATGAGAATATGAGTATTGAATGATAAGAGTTAAAAATGTTGATATGTGTATAATGAGTATTATAATGAAGTGTTATAAATGTGCCTAAAGAAGTATTAATAAGGATATGAATGGTGCAGGTGAAAGAGGTATAAATGCATATGGAATCATAAATGATCATTAGAATCATTAATAAGCATGAAAAAGGAAAATTGAGTGATTTTGTGTTTAATTGATGTTCTAACATGTTTAAGTAGAAGAGTTGATGAGAATTTAGCAATGGTGTTTCAACTTGAAAGAGAAGAAGATGAGACAATAATTTTTATCTCTCGATGTGGTAGCCATGAATTTAGTCCTTAAAATTTCTATTTATATATCATCTAATCATAATTAGGGTTGGACATAAGTTCCCTAGCATAGGAGTTCTATTCGAAATAGAAAACATAAAACCATAAAAGTTGATATCAGGGCCTTCACGCCTATGACTAATGTGTCATGATGGTGACATCTATCAATCAATAGAGCCTTTGCTTGTGATTTGCATTAAATGCCTTATTGATGTTGTAAACAACTGAAAAATCCACATTCGTGCTTCGTGACAAAGGGTTCACAGTTATGAATCATCAAAGCAAAATTGCCCAGTTCAGGTAGAATGCTTCACAACTTGAGTCACCATTTATCTTATGGTTGTGAACCACCACATTCATTCTCATGACTCTTTCTTCATGCCTATGAAGAATGTGCACAAAATGGATAAAAGTATCACAACTAAGTTCACAATTTGGTTCACAAGCAGGGATAGCTATGAATGAATCTTCACAACCGTGAACATATAGTTCATACCCGTGAAGCCTGTTTAACATGAAATATGTTGTTCTCTTTTATGATGCAATATTATGGTTATGTACATGTTTTCACAATGATATGTTTAAAGTATGAAATGCATAATTCTATGAATGTTAGAACATGAATGTTACATGGTGAGATTTCATATAATCAAAGTTTATATGTTATAAGATGGATGTCTTAAAATGAAGTATAACAAATAGCATCTAAAGAAGTAAAGCCTATACTTTATACTAGGACTAGAAGTCGAATAAGTGGCATGTCATTAAGGGGGAGTATGGTACCATAGTAATATGCAATACAATTATCTTTTCAAATCCAAGATGGCTTAAGCTTAGAGAATGCCATTAATCCTATATTGTATGCATATTATATGTTTTACTCAGTTAAGGTGGCCTTAACTCGGAGAGCGCTCTTGACTTGAGAAGTTTGGATGAGCACATATGATCATAGACATTGGTAGAATAGCTTAAGCTTGGAGAGCGCTCCTGTTCACATTCCATATCTGAATAATCTGTGTAGAGAGTTGTTGGGTGAAAATGCTAATGTAATTAATGAATATAATACAATGAAAAAGGTTTAATGACACAAGTATAAGATGATACATGACTGATAACTTAAATGTCATATATACAGTTAATGTGCACTTATGTATGGTTCAAAGGTATAATAGCCTTTGTGAGGTAAAATATGATATACGTTTTAGTGTTTTATTGTCATACCATGATGTATATGATATGATGCTATGAACGTGAATTACTTGATGTGAATTGCTTGGTATATGTTGAATTTTTATGTCTATATGTACACTAAACTTTCAATAGCCTAGTATATTGGTTTCTTGCATGCAGGTCAAAGCCTAGTAGATAAGGATAGAGGTTGATCAGAGGAGTCAATCCAATTCCAAAAAAATAAGCCAACGTGAGTCAGTGATATCATATGTCATCTTTTTGCATTTTATAAATGATATAGGGATTTGGGATTGTTTACTTTCATACATATTTGTATTTCAAAGAAATATGTTGTAATGGCTGGGTCCCACTGGAATCACGGTCTCTGCCATTTGCCACAGTAAGCCCACCCGCCGTCTCACTGAGACTAACGGGCTGCCGGGGTCCATGGCCCAATACCTCCAACCCATCACTGGAATCGCACTCAATGTGTTTGCCACAATAGGTTGTTAGAGGCAAGAGTCGAACCCTTGACCTCCCTTTAGCCTCAGTAAGAGACTACCAATTGTACCACCTTTTATGTAACGGCTGGATCTACTGGAATCCGGGTCTTGGCCCATTGTCACAGTAGTCCACCCGCCGTCTCACTGAGACTAACGGGCTGCCGGGGTCTATGGCCCAATACCTCCAACCCATCTCCTGGAATCGCACTCAAGGTGTTTGCCACAGGAAGGTTGTTGGAGGCAAGAGTCGAACCCTTGACCTCCCTTTAGCCTCAGTAAGAGACTACCAGTACAATTGGTAGTCTCTTACTGAGGCTAAAGGGAGGTTAAGGGTTCGACTCTTGCCTCCAACAACCTTCATGTGACAAACACCTTGAGTGCGATTCCAGGAGATGGGTTAGAGGTATTGGGCCATGGACCCCGGCAGCCCGTTGGTCTCAGTGAGACAGCGGGTGGACTACTGTGGCAATGGGCCAGGACCCGGATTCCAGTAGATCCAGCCGTTACATATGTAATCTTTTATTAATGTCATATATTTTTGAAAAAAACTGGTCGATTAAGCTCAAACACGATAAATATATATATATATATATATATATATATATATATATATATATATATATATATATATATATATATATATACATATATATATATATATAGTGATTCCTTTGGATCTAGAATGTTCTTTTATGGATGGTTATGCATATAATATATATATATATATATATATATATATATATATAGATTTTCCGTATAAAAGAGTTTATGTTAATAAGTGTTTTCAAGAATAGAAAAGAAAATTTTAAATTTATACAAGTTTTCCTCAATAGGAATATGTGACATTCACTGATTTAGTTGGATTAATCCTAATTAGATGAGAGGGCGTAACAGTTCCCTTGCACAAAATCTCCTCTTAACATATCAACAATCTTAAAAACCCTTTTCAAAACATCAAGCACAAATATTACCTATAAGCTAAAATCCTAACTCAAATCTTCAAGATTACCATTTTATGACCCAAACCTCTTCAAGATCACTTTTTAACTCATCTATAAGCTTGAAAATAGAGTTTTAACTCTTTAAAATTCAAGTCTGAGACTAAACTCATTTGAAATGAGTCCCTACCAAATATGACAATGGTAGGAAAAAGGTGTAGAAGAAGATGTAAAGAAGAGAAATGTATTCTTCTTACCTAGCTTTCACTAAGGATAGGCATGAGTGTAATGTGACTAACTCTTCTCCCTTCCTTTTCCTTATGAAAACATATTTTTTTGATCCAAAAGTTCTCATTTCCATTTTTTGTATTAAAATTCAGCCATGGAAAATGATTTTCTTTTAGATTTTATGATAGTTTAGGGAATGACTAGTTCTTCTCCCTTCATTTTCCTCAAGAAAACATATCTTCTTAGTCCTTGATTTTTATCTCTCTCTTTTTAAACTTACCCAACTTTTTCATGTTTTTATAAACCACCCATAATTGTATAAATCTACTTAAAAATCATTTTGTTATCATTTTACCCGAATTTAGACTATGATAATTTTAATAGCAATCCTAAGGTATGTCATTTATTTGTATCTAAATTGACGGACATTACATACTAAAATTGTAATGCCTTGTGCCCAATTATCTTGTAACAACTTGCAAGTGGTCAAACCATGCAGTCTAAAATAGTTAATCTAAGTTATTACTAATAGTTGGTGCATCGACTTATAAATCTCTCTTTCTTATTCATTTTTTCTAATGTAAGATCGGGAAGCTAGCACGTCATGGTAGCACCACTACAAGTTTGAATTCTTACATTCAATCCAAAATTTCTTTCGTGTTTTGCCAATATGAAATTTATCTAGAGATGTTACAATTCATCCCTCCATATGGGACTCAACATCCTCATTGAGATTTGTCCCACCATCTTTCAAGATTGCAATATCTAACTGTCTTATAACAACATGCAAATGGCTAAACCACGTGACTTAAAATGGTTAACACAAGTTATTACTAGTAGTTGATGCATCAACTTATAAACCTCTCTTTCATATTCTTATGCATTCTTTTCCATTGTAGGATTGAGAAGCTTACACCCATCTAGGTTCGAGTTCGTATATTCGACCCAAAATCTCTCTCATATTTTTTCAATGTGAGATTTGTCTAGGGATGCTTCATGTTCAAAGGCCAGAATGAGGGTGGTTTATATATCGTGTCGTTGCCACTGCAAATATTTCTTATCCATGGCTTATGTTGCATCGTTATCTACTTGGGATTGACATCTTACACATGCCTCATATCTGATTACAAGGAAAACATTGCAAAATGGTTTTATTTCATGTTCTAGTTTTAGGTCTACCCATTTATATTATGATTGCTCTGTGAGCAAAAGTCACAAGTTGTCTTTTACTCTTTCAACATTTCAGACATCTCAACCTTCATAATTAATTTGTTATGATATTTGGGCCCTGCCTCTGATATTTCAATCGATGGTTTTTGTTTATTATTTACTATTTTACGATCATTATAATAAATATTCTTGGATTTATTTTCTTAAGTTTAAATTTGAAGTTTTAAAAGTGTTTATAAAATTTCAAAAATTGGTAAAAAATATTTTGGTTTACTTATTAAAATTTTTCTGTCAGATTGGAAAGGTGATTTTCAAGCACTTCAATCATTATCTTTCCACAATTGGAATTTAACAGCGGACTTCTTGTTCTTATGCCCAAAACAAAATGGGTGTGTAAAACAAAATCACCATCATAATATTGAAAATAGTTTGACTTTACTATATCAATCCTCTCTACATAAACCATAGATAAATGGTTAATAACATATATCGTTGTGTCAAAAGCAAAAGTTATATATATATATATATATATATATATATAACTTTTGCTTTTGACACAACGATATATGTTATTAACCATTTACCTATGGTTCAATTATATCATTTTTTTCCCCTTATAAAGGGCTTTTTCATCAACAACATGATTATCAAAAAGTTTCTGTTGTCAGTGTTATCCTTAGCAACGATCATATTCAAAATCTAAACTTATTTTCATTCAAAATGTTGCATTTTGTGGGATATAATCGATTACACGAAGGGTACAAATGTCTTGATCCAAATACACACAAGATTTACATATGAACAAGTCTTTCCATTCGTAAGTGGGGTACCACCATCTGAATCCGTTCAGGCAGCCTTTTCACCAACTGTCCTCCAAATTCCTCTAACAACACTTCACTATACTTCAATGCCTGCACTATCTTCTCTATCATCAGTAGCCAATCCCACTTCGCCGCCATAATCTTCTCCTCCTTCAACGACTGCTGACTCCTTACCTTTTGCACTTGACTTCACTAAATATGGCTTTCTGCCATCTACACTATATGCTAGTCACAATGATGGTCCTACATCTCAACCCATTACTGAAGAAACTCATCAAATGGTCACATGATCTCAAACAGGCTCGTTAAAACCTCAACAATCACGCTCACTTCATGCACCCACTTCTCTTCCACCTGATCCTACCAGCGACACGGCTGCTTCTAAATTCCAGCATTGGAGAAAAGCTATAAAAGAGAAGCATGATGCGTTGATTGCAAATAAAATATGCGATTTAGTTTCTCCATCTCCTGCACAAAATGTTGTAAGTTATAAGTGGAATTTTTGCACCAAAACAAAATCTGATGGTACAATTGACCGATACAAGGCTCACCTTGTTACAAAAAGGTTTCATCAATTACCTAGAGTGGATTATAATGAAACTTACAGCCTCGTTGTTAAACCATCCACTATTACATTATTACTCTCTCATGGTGTTTAGTTCGGATGGACCACGCGCCAATTGGATGTATCTAATGCATTCGTTTACGGTTCTTTTGAAGAAAATGTTTTTATGCAATATTTGTTTGCTGCCTCAACAAATCTATCTATGGCTTAAAGCAAGCGCCACGTATGTGGCATAAATGTCTGACTGATGAGCTTTGTCTGCTGGGTTTTACGGCTTCCAAGACGAATACCTCTCTACTACCTGAAATCGGGTACCTCTCTTATTTATTGTCTTATTTCCATTGATGACATAATAATTTTGAGTAGCTCCAACATATTGGCTTCCAATCTTATCCACCAATTACAACAGTGATTTGGAATCAAAGATCTTGGCCGGTTGCATTATTTTCTTGGTGTAGAGGTTCATTAGCATCAAAATGGCATTCGACTTTGCCAAGAGAAATACATAATTTAGCTCCTAAAACGTGTAAACATAAGCTCGTGTAAGGCAGTATCCACTCTTATCTCTTCCATAGTGAAGCTCCATTTGGGTGACGGCTCCGCCTTTTCTGATCCTACTTTATTCCGTAGCATTATTAGAGGCCTTTAGTATTTATCCTTTACACGCTCAAAAATAGCATTTGATGTCAATAAACTTGCACATTTTATGCATCAGCCCTCTGATCTTCAGTGGAAACTCACTAGACGATTGCTGCGTTATCTTAAAGGAACCTCATGTCATGGCCTTTTTCTTATCAAGTCATCAGATCTGTCTTCAAGCTTACTCTGATGCTGACTGAGTGGTAACTTGGATGACTGCCATTTTTGTTGGACGCAATCTGATATCATAGAGTTCTCGCAAACAAAATTCAATCTCTCGCTCTTCAACGGAAGCCGAATATGGAGCCATAGCGATGACAACTTCCAAACTTATCTGGCTTCAGTCCCTTCACTAAGAAATTGTGTTTGATATTCCTTATGCCCCTGTTCTGTGGTGTGACAACTTAAGTGCTACCTATCTCACTAAAAATCCTTTTTTTCCACTCCTACTCCAAACATATATATGGAGATTGATTTCCATTTTGTTAGAGATTGTGTTCGTAATAAGTTGTAAGGCATTCGATACATCAGCTCCAAAGATTAAATTGCTAATGTGTTCGCCTAATCGTTGCTCAAAACTCTATTTTTACTACTGCGTGACAAGCTAAATGTGTTTCCTCCCCCCAGTTCAACTTGCGGGAGAGTGATAAGGATGAGTACTTAACTCCCAAATCTACTCTAGTAGTATTCTATTTTATCTTGTACTCCTACTTTACAAGTTGTATTCATGTATAAATATGTATCAGTTACAATGAATGAAATCAAGAGACTTTTATTCATAACACCTTCAAGGGCTTATATGATACAACTCATACTTTTTTTTTCTTAATTAGATATGTTAAATTTGAGTGTCAATCTAATTTAATTTATAGTCCTTGAATGTATATTAGATAGTTTAAAACAATTTAAAAAAAACTGTTTAATTAATTTATTATGTCATTCTATTATCCGAATTTAAATAAATATTTTCGTTGATAGCATTACATATTTCTTAATGGTTGTATTCTATTTAATTGCATGTGCAATTAATAGTTCTTAATGGTTGGGCAATAACGACACATCACCTATGTCCAGTTAATGTTTGTATTGTTATTTTAATATAACTTTACTTTAAGCACGTTGCAACTTGGAATAATTTTAATATCCAAGATTGGAAATTAGTGTAAATTAGTAATATTGATTATTTGCAAAGCTGACCAAATAGAATTAAATTACTTATCGCATCGCACGGTTGTAACATTTGATTTGTTTTATTTTCTTTTTAAATTGTTTTTTGAATAGCTAGTGGTTGCCACCTACCACTGTTGGAAAGAAGGTTGCGAACTCGAAACTCTTAATGAGAGGCAAAGTTCTATATACCACTAGGATAGAAACTCTGAACACTTCTCCTTTTTTTTTTTGTCAAAGAGAGAATATGGGGAAATATCTTAATTAATTCTAGTAAATAGTGATTAATTTTCTAAAAATGCGATTCCGATTAGAAAAGGAGATTGGGAGATCAGGGCCATAATTAATTTTATACGATTAAACGCTGATAATTAATCATGTTACTTTTATAGGACCATGCATGATCATCACAGCCATTCTTATGTATTTTGCTCAAGTTATGTAAAAAAAAGGGGGGACAGTGAATTAGATAACCTAACCTTAGATCGATGTTAATGTCAAATTACTTTTCCTATCCTTCAAAGGTTAAATGTTACTTAACTCCCTAATTAAAAAAGATGTCTTTAGTTGCAATAATTGAAGTGAAATACCAAGTCATGAATGACATCAATTAATTCTTTTCACATAGTTAAGCTAGGTTGAAGTAGCTAAACATAATATTACGTGTTAATTCATGTCTCCAGGAAAGGCAATATGCTAGCTGATTTTCTTACAAACCTTGCTTTTAGCCAAACTGATATGGGTTGCTGGTATGACGTTCCATCTCCGGGAGTAGGTCTCTTCCTTCTTAGTGATGCAAAGTGGAGTTGCCCATTCCAGGATGATTTTGTTTTATCTGACTTTAGCTGTTTCTCCTTTAAAAAATAACAAAACGTGTTAGGTACATGATAAGTGAGTGTTATATATATATATATATATACCAATAGATATATTTTTATATCATCAAATGGTAATAATGTAATCAAGGTGGAGTGTTTTTTTTAAAAAAATTAAATAGTTTATTCATATTATCATTTTTTTATTACTTTTTTTATCTTTTGCATTTCATATATTCTTATTTTTAATATTATAAGATCCATATCAAAAAAAAATATAGATATGCATTATTTAAAAATGAAAAAGATAACAAAGAAAATGTAGCGTGCTAACACCCCATTTTTTAGATAGTTGATTGGACCAATTTAGTAAAGAATAATTATTGTCAGGTTTCTTTAGTCTTGAATCTAGACAGTTTTCTATTTAAACCTAGAGTTTTTATACCATATAAGATATTGAGTTGGATACTTGTGGTTCATCAATACTTCACAATTAATATTTTAAAATTATCTTATCCACAACATTATAAACCATTTTATTTCATATCCACAGCATTATAAACCTTTGCAAATATAAATCATTAATTCAACTAACGGATAAATCATAGTTACAATTTTTTTTTCATTGCTAAAAGGAATATTATAGTTATGTTGCAAATTACAAATAGTACTAAATAAAATCAAATAAAGTTCTAAATGAGGTTACCTTACCTTGTGATGGCATGTGGTAGCCAATCGCACCAGCTAAGACCTCAAAGATTATTTTTCTAAAATATTCTAACGTTAATTTGCCATGTTCTTTTCATGCCAATTGCGAACTTGGCAGTTAAATTAATATTGAATCTTATCAGTTAGAAATTGAAGAACATGATTTGAGAGTCTTAAGGCCTACAACCCCTATAAATTGCTGAAAAATCATCAAAATATCATACCAAAGGCGACCAGCGAACACAGTTAGAGAGAAAAAAATTGTCCCTTTTTTCTTCTGGCTTTGAAAGATTATAAGGCTGAAAATGGTTTTCTTGAAGAACAACTTTGTCTTAGGTTTGCTAGGAATTTTATTTATTCACAATCTGCTGCTTTGTATGGCTAATCCCAGAGTCCATTACTATGATTTTGTTGTAAGCATATGGTTGCTTCTAATTAAATGCATGGCCTATTAAAGAAAGGATTCAAAATATAATAGAATGGTTTTTGTGTGTGTGTGTGTGTGGATGCAGCTAAAGGAGACCAATTTCACAAGATTATGTAGCACAAAGAGGATGCTGACTGTAAATGGAAGTTTTCCCGGGCCAGTTATTCGTGTTCAGAAAGGAGATTTGGTTTGGGTTAATGTCCATAATCATGGAAAATATGGTGTCACTATTCACTGGTAATGAATTTTATATCTTTTAATTTTCCACTAGGTAATTATAGAATTAAGATAAATCTTGTTTTCGAAAATGTTTATAGGCATGGAGTGAAGCAACCGAGGAATCCATGGTCAGATGGACCTGAAAACATAACACAATGCCCAATACAGCCAGGATCAAGTTTTAACTATAAAATTATATTATCAGACGAAGAAGGAACTCTATGGTGGCATGCTCATAGTGATTGGTCTCGAGCTACTGTCCATGGTGCCTTTGTCATTTTACCGAAGACCGGCACCAAATACCCATTTCCTAAACCTTATAAAGAACAAATTATTGTGCTTGGTAAGAACCATTTACATATTTTTGTCCTATTAATCCTAAAAATTGCATTGAATCCGATCAGGGTTGTCTAAATTTGAAATCTCAGAGTCTTGATGATCAGATCAGTAGCTAGCACTAAGTTAAAGCTCATTGGTCTGAAAATTGAATATTGAATTGGATTATTATGATCGATTTTTTGTATGCAGGATCATGGTACAAGGGAGATTTGAAGGAGATAATTGATGAGGCCCTTGAATCCGGTGGCAATCCAACTCCCTCAAGTGCTCATACTATCAATGGTTATACAGGAATTGTCAATGCTAGTGTCTGCCCCACTGGTATACAGAGTTTCTCCTTTCCTTTTGACAATGTTTTTGTTTCGCATGAAAGCAATTACCTTTTATTTTACTATTGTGTTTGTTTCCACATGCTACCTCTTTTCAACCACTATTAATGAAAATATTAAAATATAACCTGTACAGTCACGTTTTCCCCAAACTTAGGATCAAACTTTGTTTCTCAGTTCAAATTGCTGGACTCGATATATGACTTCATTCATATACCGTATCAATGTTAGAACATTGTTTTTAAGCAAATTAAAAAAAAAATTGTTTCTTTTTTATTTGATTTATGAATAAGATCATAAAATATGATTTAGTGAAAAATTATCCTCAAATTTATCATTCAGTACTATATTAGATTAAAAATACGTGGAAATGACACTCTTTTTAAACAAATTAACTACTTGAGATAAAAAAAAAAAAAAAAGATAACATAAAATAAAAACTTAAATTGAAGGTTTTAGGTTTGGATTTTAATTTTAAAAATGCTTGTCCAGACCCAATCTACATATATAGATTAAGCCAATTAAAAAATATCATATATATAAGTAAAAATGTAAAATAATTTATATGTTACTATCTTATTGGTTTGTTCCACCATATAAGGCAAAAAAAAAAAATTAAAATCCCTGCTTTTTAATAAGGGGCATATTGCCTCATTGCCACTATGATTAATTGACCCCACACATTTGGGGAAATTTTATTTTTTTAATTTTATAAATATAATTGTATTTTTTTATTATGACCACTCAAAAATTATAAATTTCTCCACTAAAAATATAAAATAAAAAAAATTTACTCACTTTGTAATAAAAAGTAATGAATTCATAAACTTTTAATTGGTCATATAAAATTTTGACTACACTATAATTTTAAATGTTGATTATGTCTATTGATTTGAACATAAAACTGTGTAGGTTCTTATGTTATTTATTTATTGTCGATTTGTAACCTAAAATTTTAGGTTTGTACTTCACTAATTTGTTTAGAAAATTGTGAATTTTGTGGTGAATGACCTATTTTTAAGAAATGTATATTACAGGAAAGTATTTTCAGATGCAGTTTAAGTATGGAGAGACTTATCTTCTACGAATAATAAATGCTGTGATGAATGAAGAACAATTTTTTGGAATTGCCAAACACAAACTGATAGTTGTTGGATCAGATGGATCATACACTAAACCTTTCACCACTGATTACTTAATGATAACTCCAGGCCAAACCATGGACGTTTTAGTTAAAGCTAATCAATCTCCTAGCAAATATTACATGGTTTCCACTTCCTATTTTGATAGTTTCGCAGAATTCGATAATTCCACAGTGAAGGCCATTATTGAATACCAAGGCAATTACAGTATTAATCCTCCTTCTACACCTATGCCCAATCTTCCTGCTTACAATAATGAATCTGCTGCGCAAAATTTCAGCCTTCTCTTGAGGAGCTTAGCCTCTAGAGATCACCCTATCAATGTCCCCAAGAAAGTCACTAGACGAATCTTCATTTCTATTGCCTTGAATCTCTTACCTTGCCCTGCTGGAAAAAATTGCTCGGGCCCTCAAAATCAGGTCGTATCTGCTAGCTTGAACAATATAAGTTTTGTCACCCCAACAACTGATATACTTCAAGCATACTACAGGTAATTATTATATATTTTTAAGTATTAAGGTGGTCGAGTATTCGTGCAGAGATCAAGGGTTCAGACCCTTATAACCCTAACGTTTTAACGTATTAAAATTTGATTATGTGAGACATAAAAAAATTGAATTGTTATACAGGAGGATCAATGGCACATTCAACATGGATTTCCCAAATCAACCTGAGATTTTCAACTTTACAGGGAACGTGACAAACATTTCACAGTACACAACTCAAGGGACAAAGGTGATACCCATAAATTATGGTGAAAATGTTGAACTGGTGTTCCAGGGGACAGCCATTCAATCACCAGAAAATCATCCTATGCATCTTCATGGTTTTAGCTTCTATTTGGTGGGAACTGGTTCAGGGAATTTCAATAATAACACTCACCCCAAGAAGTATAATCTGGTTGATCCACCTCTAGTTAATACCATTGGAGTCCCTAGGAATGGTTGGTCTGCCATAAGATTCACTGCTGATAATCCTGGTAAGCACTGCTAGAAAGAATTCCACAGTCTAAAAAATTTAATACGAATTTATAATTATAGTGAAACTAATTTTAAAATAACAAAGTAAATGCATAATTATCAAATTCAACTCTCAAAGTCCACCCAATTCTAATAATTATATCCACTTTTCATATAGTTACCATTAGACTGATCTAATTGATTTAAAGAATTTATGGTGCAAAGAAAATATATTTTCCATTATAAAATACTTTTAAAATGCTCATGCATATTTTTTCATTTTTTTTTTCTTTTCAGGAGTATGGTTTATGCACTGTCATTTGGAACGACATGCAAGCTGGGGAATGGACACTGTGCTAATAGTGAAAAATGGAGTCGGAAGAGAAAGGAGCATTCTTCCACCCCCTCCTCATATGCCTTCATGTTCTGCTTCCTAAATTAAGTTTGTTCTTCTATTTATTTAGCCTATCAAATGAATGTGTTTAGTTACGGATTTTAACTTCGAGTTCTATTCATGTGCCTATTTGCGTAAATCTAAATTAATTCATAGTCCCTGATTATATATTAGATAGTTTAAAAAAAATTTAAAAAAAAACTGTTTAATTAATTATGTCATTCTATTCTCCGAATTTAAATAAATATTTTTCTTGATTGTATTACATGTGCTATTAATATTTCTAAATGGTTGGAATAACGACACATCACCTATGTCAAATCAATGTTTTTCTTGTTTTATGATATAACTTTACTTTAAGCACGTTGCAACTCGGAATAATTTTAGTTATCCAAGATTGAAAATCAAATAGAATTAAATTCCTCATCGCCACCAGTTATAAGTAACATTTGATTTGTTTTACTAACTCCCTAATTAAAAAAAATGCCTTTAGTTGCAACAATTAAAGTGAAATACCAAGTGATGAATGACATCAATTAATTCTTTTCACATAGTTAAGCGAGGTTGACGTAGCCAAACGTAATATTACGTGTTAACTCGTGGGGATATTTCTCAATTTATGGCCGTTCGGGAAATTATTTTTGTTTTTTATAGTAGATTTTACTAAAATTCTGTGTTTGGGATTGTTTTTTAGTCAAATGGAGCAGTAAGAAGTCAGCGCGTTAGTCAAAAGTAGAGCATATTTGGTTTTGAGCGCTAGTTCAATTGGCTCACAATGAGAAGGATTTTTTGCCCTTTTAAAGGACAGAAACGAGCATTAGAAAGAACAAAATCACTGAAACAAGAAAATTAAAGAAAGGAGGTGTTGGCTTTCTGCTAGAAAAAGAGTAACACGTGGTGGGAAAGTAAGAGGAGGTATGAAAGACAAATTAATATCAATATAATAAGTAGAAATAACAAAAAAAAAAAAAAGAAAGTTGCATCTCCAAGTGATATGTTCATGCCACAAAAAAAAAAACAACAAAAAAATAACACAGGACTGACATAATAAAATTAAAAAAATATAATAAGTGGCACATAACATTCAATGTGCCACCTAAAATGGGGCACAATATCGGCTCCTGTCATCTTAACAAAACTACCCTCAATTTAGAAATATTTTTTAAAACTATCTCAAACCTAAAATTATGCTAAAAATTATTTTAAAAATATGCTTGTTGATTTTGTTGCAAACCTTGCTTTTAACCAAACTGATATGGCTTGCTATTATGACGTTCCACCTCCAGGAGTAGGTCTCTTCATGGTGATGCAAGTGGAGTTAGGCCTGTCCGCTGTCCGGTTGGATCAGTGAAACTATTCCGGTCCAATCCAGACCGGATCAAGTTAGGGTGGTTCTGAATCTATTCTAGACCATGGCTCGGTAGAAAAAAAATATGATCCAAACCCTTTTTTCAGGAACCGAAAACTGCTAGTTCATGGTTCCAACCCGAAAAAAATTCAAATTTTTTTTAAAAAAAGAAGAATGGTCATAAGACCGTTACTCCCTCCGAGTACAGCAAACTACACAACAGCACATATTTTTTTAATAAATAATTAAATATATTAAAATATAAATATAATGAAAAGACAAAAATATCTCTTATAACAGAAAAATAACAATTATATTTTAGAAATATTATTGAAATTGAAATTTTTAATTTTTTTTTATAAATATCAAATTCATTTCAATTTTTTTCATTTCCTACACAATTTCACTCTCAATCAATTCTCAAATTTTCTCAATTTCTCTACAATTCAATCTCAATTTTTTCTACATATATTCCTAATTTATCTCTAATTACACTTTCAATTATTTTTTTCTTTCTAATTATACTTCTACATAATTTTAATTTTTTTAAATTCTTTAATTCTATCTAATTATCAATTTTTCTTAATCCTACTATATTTTTGTTACTATCTTTCTCTACAATATTTTTAATATTTTCTAAATTTTTTCACAAAATTTAATCATAAATAATGTCAAGCCATAATGGAAGATGCAATTTTTTTGTGAAAATATTGTTGATTTAAAAATTTTTATTGAAAATTTGGATAAGGAGAGAAGTTCAAAATCCAACTGAAGAAAACCAAAAACATAGAGGTGACGAACAATCTGGTTTGGGTCCCAATCTAACAACGACAGTATCATTTGAAGTAAAAATTCTAATATCCAATATTTTTTAAATTCATTTCAAAAATAATTGATGTTTCATTTGATATTTTGTGCAATTATTATGCACAAACGTACAATTTTAAAACTGAATGTGGTTATGATACATTTTGAAAATATTTGTAAAACAAACATGCTGCTCAAATTGGAATAAAAAAAGGTAAAGTCAATTTTCTGAATACGCAGCATTTTATTCTACTTCTCAATTATTTCAATATAATGATGAAAAAATTAAAAAAGAATTAACAAAAATATAAGTATAAAATATTTATCTTTTAGTTTTGGTAAAATTTTAGATTTTGTTAATTACTATCAAAATGCATTAAATCATCTACTAAACGTGTATCTAGAAATATCCTTAAATGTGTTTTATATAATTTATATAAAAAAATAAAAAAGAATTGCTCAAAATGTTTTATTTTTTGAATGGATGTGTTTGTATTTTAGTGATATTTGGAGTGATTATTAACAAAAATATTCTTATATAGGTTTTACATGCAATTGGATTAGTACTAAATGACAATTACAAAAGAAAATTACTTGCATTTAGAGTTTTTGATGATGGACATACTGTCGAGAATATTTTTAAAATTATATATGAATTATTTATAAAATTTTTTCAATTTCTTTTAATAATGCGGCAATAGATATTGCCTCGATTCAAGACGTTCCAGCATTATATCAACCTAATATTGGAGATAAATTTTTCATATTAGATGTGCATGTCATGTATTAAATTTATATGTTTAAGATTATTTGAAATCTTTGACTGGTATAATTGCTACAATTAAAAAAAATGTACAACTTTAAAACTGAAGGTGGTTATGATGCATTTCGAAAGCACTTATAAAACAAATATACTACTCAAATTGGAACAGAAAAAAATAAAGTCAATTTTCTGGGTACGCAACATCTTGTTCTACTTCTCAATTATTTCAATATAATGATGAAAAAATTAAAAAAGAATTAACAAAAAATAAGTATAAAATATTTATCTTTTAGTTTTGATTAAAAAAATAGATTTTGTTAATTATTGTCAAAATGCATTAAATCATCTGATAAACATGTACTTGAAAATATCCTTAAACATGTTTTATATAATTTATATAAAAAAATAAAAAATAACTGCTCAAAATATTTTATTTTTTGAATGGATGTGTTTGTATTTGTAGTGATATTTGGAGTGATCATTGACAAAAACATTCTTATATGGGTGTTACATGCAATTAGATTGATAGTGAATGACAATTACAAAAAAACAATTGCTAGCATTTAGAATTTTTGATGATCGACATACCGTCGATAATATTTTTAAAATTATAAAAAATATTTTGGAAGAATATGAATTATTTCATAAAAAAATTTCAATTTTTTTAATAATGCGGCGGTAGATACTGGCTCAATTCAAGACGTTCAATCATTATGTCAACCTAACTTTAAAAATAGATTTTTTCATATTAGATGTGCATGTCATGTATTAAATTTGTATATCTAATATTATTTGAAATTTTTGAGTGGTATAATTGTTGCAATTAAAGAAGTAATTTCATTTTTATGGTTACATCCACAAACAATAAAATTATGAGCTCAATTTTGTCATGAAAATGGCAAAAAATCTAAAAGATTTTCAATGGATGTTCCTATTCGTAGAATTCAACTTATGAATTACTCAATGAGTTATATGGATATAAAAAATTATTGTGCACATTTATTTCTAATAATATACCATAAATTAATTTATATCCACAATATTAGGATGTTTGTCAATAACCTTTAGATATTTTAAAATTTTTTAATGATGCAACATATGTTTTAGGTGATATTTATTATCTAATATGTCATTTATTATTGTGCGAATGTATTAATATTATTGATGTACTTCAATATTATATTAATGATCCAATTTTACATTATTCAATTTGTATGATGAAAAATAAATTGTTGAATTATTTTAAATTTATTCCTTTAATTAATCTTATATATTGTATTTTTCATCTTATATGTAAAATAAATGATTTATAGAATTATTTAAGTCTTTATTATTCATTGTTAGATTTAAGTGATAAGATTAGAATTGAATATATTATTAATGAAATAAAAAAATTAACTTATGATTTATTTATGGAATTTAGTTTGATTTATAATATTTCTACTATTACTGTTAATAGTGAAACTACTAGTCAAGCTTTAGTGAATCATAAAAATTAGAGAGAGTGATTGTTTTATGATGTAAAAATATAAAAAACTAATATCATACTTTGGTTCTCCAAAATTTGACATTTATCCAATAACTATATTTGAGTTTTGTGATAATAAAGCAGGTAAAGATTTTATTGTCCTTGATTGGTGGAGTCAATATCAAAATACTTATTTGATACTCTTTCAAATTGCAAAACAATTTTTTTCAAGTCTAATTTCAACTGTTGCGGTTGAACAATGTTTTAGTGTAGGACGTAATATTTTAGACGAGATGTAATCTAGTTTAACTCTCAAATCACTCGAAACTCAAGTATGTGTTAATGATTGGAATAAAACTGCATTAAGACAACGATAAATAGAGAAATATCAATTTGATGACCAATATAATTTCAACACCGAATGAATGACTGACATATCCGGTACACGAGATTCCAATTAAAAAAAAGTAAAATGGCTCAACAATTAAAATATAAAAGGTAAGAGAACCATATAAGTTTTGATTTCTCCAATCTCTAAGAGCACACGTAGATAACTTAATTAATGGTAAAAAAATAAGTTCAAATCTAATTATTAATATTATAATTTTTTAAATATAAATTCAAACTTTTATAATTAAATTATGTTTTAAAATAAAAAAATAAAATTGATTAGGTTTTTAGCCCAGTTATAATTAATCATTTCTAAATTCTAACTTATAATTTCTCAAAATCAAATTCCTAATTTTTTTTATAACAATCTAACTTATTATACCAAATCACAAATTTATATTTAATAAGTTAATTTTTTTTCTCAAAGTTTTCATTTTTTTTATAACTTATTAGTTGTAAACATTTATAATTTACATAAATTAATATTTTATAAGTTAATATTTCTTTCTCAAAATTCTCATTCTTTCTAACTAACTTATTCTTCAATTTTTTTCACTTATTTCTAAATTAATATTTTTTTTGCTTCATTTATAAACAAATTGATAAGTTAAATTAATTTTTTTGCTTCAAATTCACCCAACAATTAAATTTAATTTTTAAACTTTAATAATTTTAATTGTATTTATTTATTGTGTTAATTATTTAATTGTATAATTTTAAAAAATAATAAAAATATTAGAATCGGCTGAACTGCCGATTTCGAACCCTAACCGGGGCTGAATGGAGTTGCTCACTGCACGATGAGTGTAAACTAATTTTGTTTTATATTTTAGTTGTTTCTCCTTTAAGAAATATAATATTACATGTTAGGTACAACGCGCGTGTATATATATATATATATATATATATATATATATATATATATATAACCAATAAATATGTTTTATATATCATCAAATGGTAATAATATCAAGTTGGAGTGTTTTTTTTTAATATTAAATAGCTTCTACATATTATTACTTTTTTATCATTTAAATGATATATATTTTTATTTTTAATGTTATATGACTTATATGAGGAAAAATGGGAGGTATGTATTACTTAGAAAATGAAAAAAAAAATTAAGATATAACAACTAACATCTCTTTTTTAAATAGTTGATATATAAATCTATGGACCAATATAATAACCGACTTATTATGTTATAAATAACCATTATTTATGTATGATTATATTGAATTGGTCCTCTTAGCTTAACTATCTTAATTATAAATTTTTTTATTTTTTTATATTTTAAAGATGCAGAATTCAATCTTTCCTCAATACTAAATTCTTAGTCCAATCTCACACTCTCCCTTGAGTGGTGACTCTTCTACTTGTTTATCATATCTCGATCTATCTAGACTTGTTCATCTCATCTTTATTCACTAGACTTTTTCTCATTTAGTCTTGAATATAGTATGTTGCAATAGAGTTTTGCAAACTCACTCTAAATTAGGTGTTTCACTTTTGAAGCACACAAAACCCAATAACTCTTGTATTTTAACAGTTAACACAATAATCAATTTCTTATATTTATGGCTCACACAAAAATCTTAATTACAATTGAATACAAAATTTTTGGAAAAAAATTTTGAAAGAGTATAGCCACTAAAAGATTGTTGTTTTACTTCCACTACAAAATAATTGCTAAATAAAGATCATAATTAGCGACCACAAAGAAGTGATCGATAAATAACTATCAATTTGTGACCACAAAGCCACTACAGCGGACCAAATACTTATTTTAGAAACTAGTGACTAGGGTTATAAATGAACCGAGCTGAGTCGAATATTGGTTGTAATGCATGATAATTTAGGCAACGATCACGGTCGACCAGAATCCAGTGCGCTGAACCGATTGGGGGTCTAAATTCAAATATAAAAGAAATAAATTAAAATAATAATAAGATATGAGAAAAATATTTTAGATATTATTAATTAAGAATTTTGAAGTTTGGAATTTAAATTTTGGAAAAAAATAATTTTTTGCTGAACGAAATTGAAAATTGCAGTGTTTTTGGTATAGATATTTTAAGAGGACATAAAAATGGAATATTCTTTATCTAAACAAATGAATATCTTTGGATTAAAATAAAGTAAGAGGGATTTAAATTAATGGACTAATGAGGGACAATATTATCTAATTAATCCTAACCACCCACCTAATCCAACTATAAAAGTCAACTTTCACTTTTTGCCTTCATTCTTCTTCTTCCTCATCTTAAACAAACTAAATTCTCTTCCTTTTTCTCCCTTGTAGTTGTGACCTTCCTCTACCCCATTGTTCTTCTTTTCTTCAATCAAAGCTAAAGTTAGATGGAAAAAAGGTTGGATTAGCAAGATCAACAAAAAAGTGAAGCTAAGTGAGAAAAACTAAGGAAAATGAAAGAAGAAAGGAAGAGAAAAAGAGAGGGACAATTTTGGTCATTTTGAAGATCTACAAATGTGATCTTAGATCTTCTATTTTCTTACTTTTCTCCTTCTCTTTTCTTTGATTTTGGGGTTAGTTATCATTAAGAGCAGTAATTTAGGGTTATTATTATCTTAATGGTGATTAAGGGTGGATTAGTGTGATTAGTGTTTGATTAATATGAAAATTGTTGTTAGGCTAAGGAGGTGAACAATCTTTGAACCAAAATCAAAGAGGAAATAAGGGTAAGGAGAAAGCTAACTAGGAGGAAGAGAAAAGTGAAGTGAAGTAGATTTTTGAGATTTGTACATTTGACAAAAATTCAATATAGTAACATGTTGCTTTTGATTTTGTGATGTTTGTGTAATTGTGTGTGTAATTCTTGATATTTTGATTAAATGATGTCATGAATGTGGAAATAAAATTTTGAATATGAGGTTGATGCATGAAGATGGAAATTGTAGGAATAAATTGAAGTGTTGGAAAATTCATCTTATGAACAGTATCTATTTTTCTGGTCATAACTTGAGTTCTGGAAATTCTTTTTGAGTGATTCTTATTGGGTTGGAAATTTAAGACATATGGATTAAACTTTTATTTAGACTATTAGACTTGAATATGTCTGAAATTAGATAAAAAATAGACTCAAAATTTGAACTAGAAATATGTCTAGTAAAATATTAGGCAGATTGACTTTTGCTAAACAATTCAATTTAATGTGATTCCAATTGGAAATTCAAGATAAGACATATACCTACATTTGTTTAGTTTATTACTTGTCCAAATTTCATCTAAAACTAGATGAAAAATACAGGGCAATATAAGATAGAAATGTTGTCCAGAATAGGGCAGCTTGCATATATGTATTGATTGTGGAAGTTTATGATAGAAAAAGATATTAATTGACTTTTTTTATAGTTATAATAATTAAATGAGCAAGTATAAGGTTGTACAATATTTAATGGAATTTATTACATTTATATGAATTTATATTAGTGTTACTTATATAATTTATGTAAATAATAATAAAGGTAACAAATATAATTAAGTCATATAACATCTAGTCGAGAACTAGAAATTAGAATAAGTTAGCATGCCAATAAAAAGGTAGAAATGTAGGCACTAGAAAATAGTGCTGAGATTTAATTTATGTAGGATCTAAGAAATAGTGATGAGTTGAAATTACGTAGGCACTAAGAAATAGTGTTAAATTCGAAATTATGTACGCACCAAAAAGGTGCTGAGTTATTATTGAAAATGTAGGCATTAAACGCCGAGTTATAAAATAATTATATATGCACTCAGTATACTGCCTGAGAGCAGAAACCCTATATCTAGTGTTTAGTTCTGGTCTAAGATGTCGTGGGTTATCAAATAAATAATAGAAAAAAATATAAATTATTACATAGATATTTTAAATTGTATATCTTGTATTATTAAACAATTTCAATCATGCTTAATGAATGGAATGTTATAATTGACGAATTGTATATTTTTGTATGATGTAAATAGTTTCAATATTATTTGAATATTTTGGGCATCCTTAGTAAATTAATTGTAGTTTTCTAAAATTTTATTTTAAAAATATTTATATAATTATTGGATAGTTTTCAAACATATCACTAAGCTAGTAGTTTAGCGCGTGTGTTTCACACACAAATAAATAGACGTAGCTATTGCATTAGGGCGACCGAAGATAAAAGGAATCCTAAGATCATATTATATTAGTTTATTTTCTTTTTATATGTTTTGGAAATTGTATTGTAAAAATTAAAATTTAAGAATTTTTTTTGATGTAAATTTGTGGCATATAGGATTTATAAGGAGTAAATTTTGTAATTTATATATTTGGTATTATTTCTAAATGCATTTCTAAATATTATAGTTTAATGAATAAGTTCTTTTAAATCAAAATATTTACATCACTAGTTATATATTTAAATGAGGAAAAAATATATAGTAAAAAATATTTCGCTGATAATAAACTCAAAAATTGAAAAAAATTATCTAATAATTTGAGAATTAATTATTTTTACAAAAATAAACTTAGTAGCACTTTCATACACTATTATCGGTTAGTAGGGTAAGGGAGCGCTACATTGGTGAGATTGAACTTGACTCATTTAAATTTATCACATGCTTGAACTCATGCTTGAAAAGGTTTTCAAACTTAGATTTGAGCTCAAGCTTGGCTCATTAACAATAATAAATAATTTTGAACGAGTTTTTTCGAACTGATACATAAATAGCTCGCAAACGACTTGATTCATTTATAGCCCTTCTAATGATAACACAACGACCACTTATAGTGACCAATAATTAGAGACCACATATTATGGTCGCTAAAATTGGTGCCATACCTTGGCGTAAAACTTTATGACAATCTTGTGACAATATTGAGGTCGTAAAATAGCAACCACAAGCAATATGATCGTTATTTAGGGCCACATCGGTTGTGATTGCTAACCTTGTGTATGATAAATGGTAGAAGATATGTTGTTTAAGGGAATTAATTTTAGCGACCACAACCAATATGGTCTCTATTTATCGACCGTAATCTATGTGGTCGCTAAATATAAACCATATTTGTGATCGCTGACTTTGTGCATGAGAAACGACGGAAGATATACTATTTAAAAGAATTAAGGTTAGCGACCACATATTCTGTGGCCGCTGATGTTGTATATGATAAAAGGCAGAAGATCTGCCGTTTAATAGAATTAAGGTTAGCGATCACAGCTGTAATGTCACACCTTATACATTTAGATACAATATATCCCTGTATCAAGTAATTATACATGACATACAAATAAGATATAAGATCTTGGTAACATTAATAGTAAATTTTTTTCATCACATCTCATAACATCATTTAATAAATTTGCAAATCAACATTAAAGCTTTTACTACAACATAATATATCACATATATTAAAACTTAAACTTTACATCTAAAGGTTTATGAGTTGCATCCATTTGCACATCTTAGCACCAACTCGGCACAAATACACATGTACAAACATACAAGTCTAAATTATAGATAAAATGATTTCACGTTCATGTAGAATGCAAGGAGAGAGAATGATGAGACTCAATTGGTAACCTTTGTTCCATATCTTCTGTATGCCAATAAAAATGAGTTATCACTTTTCTTTACCTAAAAAATGATGCAAATTAATAAGTTGTGGTCCATTGAAAATAATCATCAAACAAGCTCTAAAGTACCAAACAACTTGTAATAACAAATCACAAATATATATAATACATATTATGTATTCCATTTAATTTACTAATATCATATAAATACAAGTAAAATTAAAGCAAATTATCATTATTCTTTACTTATGCTCATGCTTTGCTCATTTCATTTTGTTATGACCAAGCTAAATGGACATTGTCTTGGGTTTCCATATGAACATTTTCCATGTGAATATTTGCATTTGCTAGTTAGGTTAATCATTTGTTCCATTTGCATATTTGTTGGGCCATAAGCCTTTTCTTTTGCCTTATAATGTTGATTAATTAGTCACAACACATTTTTAAGTCCTTAAGCATATGCATGTGTAACTAAGCATTCATCAGCCATTATATTCTTATTACATTATAGTAGTCATGTATTCACATATCTCATATATGCTACATATATACCATATATACTACACATATACCTTATATATACCATACATATATCTCATATATACCATACATATACCACAAATGCCTCAAATTATGAAAATCATATAAATCACATAACCATAAAATCATTTCACATTTCACATAGCAAACAATGTCTATGTGCACTAAAGTAATCATTTCATAATTAAACTCACATTTTTTCTTTGATTCCGACCCTTAATTTATTATTTTTCTCATCCTTCTAGGTCTCCAATTTATTTTGAGTCTAATTTGAAAATATAATTGATTAATTTATGATTAGAGAAACTTAATATAGCTTAAAAAAATTAATATGCATAGTTCATATCAATAGTTAGTACTTTTCCTAAGAAGCAGTGTGAACTTATATGACTTATTAACCCATAAATTTTTCTACATTTATCCAATTTGTCTTATTCTTATTTTTAACTAAATTTAACATATAATTATATAACATATTCCAGTTTTAGAGCAATTGGAGCGTTGTATATTTTTTGGCGAGATTTCTAATTGTATTAAATTTTCTGCCCTTATGCAGTTTTAGGATACCAAATTTGGTCCTTCATATCTTACAATATCTAAGCAATATTGTAGTGAAACTTTATAGGAACTTATATATGTTAAAACGGAATATTTTTTATGTTTGCAACTTTTATCAGTTATGTCTCTAAAGTCTTCAAATTATAAGAAATATATCACTAGTCTATAACAGAGTTGATTTCCTGACCAATATAAATTTTGAAGGCCATATCTCACACCATACATAACATATTAAGGTAATATTTTTACAAACATTTAGCTAAGTCATAACCCTATATCTTTTTTGTTTTGATAAACTATAGATTATGTCTATAAGTAGCTCAAAATAATCAAACCACTTATTAGACCTGCACAGGGCATTGAGCAGACAACTCAAATTATGTAACAATCATAGTTCCCTTCACTATAACTCAATAGACACAACGTATATGAAAGGTAAAATTTGATATATAACACTAGATAATACATGTATCTACAACTTTTATATTTTGAGCTTATTTAAATACAGGTTCTATCATATTCAAAATAAGTGAATACAATAGGTAACTTAGTCAGGGTTTTACTAGAACCAATTTCACTTAGACGCTAATATCTTTTCATACACGCTAAATCTTATAAAACTATTTATATATAGATAAATCTAAGATGTAAATCTATAACTTTTTGAAACTTGTCCTTTAAGACCACGAAAATTAAGTCCTAACATTCTACCATAAAAATAGAATTCATAGGCTTTGATTTAGGTACTTGCACATAATAGACTACTACCTCAAGCCTCAATTCAGTATTTGTAACAAAATAAGGAATAAACAACTCACTTTGTGGCTGGAACTTTTAAAAAGGTAAATTGAAGAAATGAAGAAAATAATAAGAAGAAAAAAAGAGAAAAGGAAAAAAAAAGAGAAAAGAAGGAAAAAAAAAGAGAGAATGGATAAAAAATGGGCAACAAAAAAGGGAGAGAAGGGATAAAAAATGGGCAACAAAGTTTATCCTTCTTACAACTGATATTTTCTTATTATTATTATTATTATTATTATTATTATTATTATTATTATTATTATTATTATTATTATTATTATTATTATTATTATTACTACTACTACTACTACTACTACTACTACTACTACTACTACTAGTAGCAGTAGATAGAAAAATACAATATGATTCTTCATTCCCTCCATATCTCAATTTAATTAAACTAATTATATCATATTTTTATTAATTTTAATCTAGTCATGTTATTCACTTAAATTTTTAATTTTATGTCATTTTCAACTAAATTATAAAATGGATATGTACAATTCGACACAATTACAAAATCTATAGACATGTAACTAGTGCGTGTCATGAACTTGTCTATATGAAAATATATATAAAATGCACGTGTTCACGTGAAGTATTTACAAGATATACATGTATAAATGAGATGTTTGTATAAATGCATATGGAAAGTATGTGGTCGCTAAATAGAGACCACATTGGTTATGGTCGCTAACCTAGTGTATGAGAAATGACAGAAGATCTATCATTTGAGAGAATGAAGGTTAGTGACTACGGACATTGTGGTATCTATTTAGAGACCACAAACTTGGTGGTTATTAAATGAGGCCACAATGTCTAGGGTCGCAAGTTTTGAATTTTTAAGTTGCAATGTGACTGTCGTTTCATACCAAACTGATTATTATAAATACCACATTATGACCATTATTTGTGGTCACTATCTAGGATTATTAAATCCCTAATTTCCTTCTTCTTCCCCGTGCTCTGGAACCCTAACTCATTTTCTCTCTTTATTTTTTTTGCAATCTCTTTTTATGTCAAATTATTTTCATCCATTGCAGTGTTGCATCCAGAAGCTCCATCCTACAACTCAGAAGCTCTGGAACCATAAGCTCGACCTTTCACTTAAGGTGAGTGGAAATATTTTATTGGTCACCAGTGATACAGTTGGTTTTGCATGCTATTTTGCTAGTTTTCTTTAAATTTGATTGCATGCTATTTTGGGATTTTGGATATCTTTTCCCTTAAGATTAGAGGCAAAATTGGGGCAAATTATTTCCAGTTAATAGATTGATCAAAACTAAAATTATCATGTCTAAAAATGTGACTATAAGGGGCAGACCTAAGTGAATGGAAGGAGTCATAAATAAAATGATTTAACAAAATACTTATTAAGAAAAATCAATGTCATCAACTACCACAAGATTCTTAAGGTATTCATTATTTCATATAATTGTTAATGCAATGTCTTAGAATTCTATAAAGATTAGTCTTAAAGTGGCATTCATATACCACACATAATCCACAAATATGTTTATCAGTCAAAATGTGCACTCAATGGGCTTATGTTAGGCATTTTATTTATATGAACATATTATATAAGGGTTATTGATAACTATATATGATACCAAAAAACAAAATGTTAACTGTTTGAAAAAAAAATGACATACAAATTAATGTTTGCAAAATGGGTCAAAATGCAATTTGGCTCCTAAAATTTGACAATAAATTGGACCCTTAAACTATAGTTTTAGCTCATTTAAACCTTTTAAACTACTACACTCCACACTTGGTCCTGTCTAGTTGAGTCTCCAATACCAAATTATTTTTTGATTAGCCAAACCCATTATTTGCTACTAAAAGAAAAATATTTACTAGCTAATAATATTTAGCATTCATGTCAATGTGAAGTTCATCAGAAATATTCAAAAGCAATGGCCATGTACTATTTTAGTGGCCAATAATGAAATTGACATGTATAGTGACTAGCAATATGAGTATTATCTACTACTACTTTGAGCTGCAAGATAAAGAGGTTCAACTTTTCTTGGATGGAATCAGAAATTTGCATTTCTCTAGTATCTATATAGGTGATAATTTCACCAACAACAAATGAAATTAACTCATTCTTTTGTTCTAACATTCCACCATCAGTCATTTCTTTTTCTTTTTACTTGTTTTCATGTATAAGACCATTTGTTTTTCTCTTCGAATCTCTTCCTCTTTTGTTTAGGGGAAAAAAGGCTTCAAACTCATTGACCTTATATGATACACAAATTTCATAATTTTATATAAAATTTCACAAACTAATGATCTATTTTTAGTTAACATAACTTGCAACTAATAGCAAAAAATTTATAAATGTTTGGTAAAAATTTAATTTTATTGATGTTTGTATGTGATATAATTGCACTAAAGATATAATTTATTTTTACAAATAGTTTATACTTAATATGTAAATAGTATATATAAGATATAATTTTAAAAGAATATAATTAATTTTATACATTTATATTTATATTATCATATAAGAATAAATGTTATAGCTAATTAATATTCATAACACTAATTTATGTCATATAAATTGAGCTAGATTGTATAATCTACATATATCTCACTTTCTTTTTATTGATTAGTTCAAGTCTTGCATCATTTTCAAAGAATTCATGAATTGTGTTGGAGTAAACAAGGATCATCTTTTGTTCAAAAAGAAAGAAAAAACTAAACATGATCTAATTAAAAAGCACTTAAAACTCCACAAATTATTTTAACATTTATACAATATCACTAACAAAGCTAACTTTTTTTTCTCCATTATAGATAGGTATAATTCGGTATTGATTACATGAGAAATGTGTATTATTAAGTTGTTAATTAATTACTATATATATAGCTTGATTATATTAATTATTACAAAGTAAGGCTTGAATGAAACAAATTAAACCAAGTAACAAGCTATAGCTTCTGAAGGTCACTTTCCCTTACAAAAAGTCCATGGAAGCCGTAAGAAATCCTTTGCGACAACTTTATGACAACAACAATCTTAAGATTCGGTGACTTTGCATCCATCACCAGGAATTGGATCCCTTAGTTTATCCATTTTTTGGATCCCTTGGTTAATCCATTTTTTGGGTTTTGTTCAAAGTTACTTGCAATCTAGTTAAGCTATATAACCAATTCCCGGATTTGTGCCTATAAATTTTTATAATAGTTGCTTGCTCTTGATTATATTTGGTTGTTCTTTTATGAGTTCAGGATTATTGCACACTTACTAATTGATGTTTCCCTCTTTGCAGGTGTTTAGGTCAAACAGTTAACGTGCACATCTTGACATTAGGCTATTAAAGGTATGTGATTCTCTTCACCTTGAGTAGGTTACTAAATCTCATAATGTGACAAAAATTTAAAGTTTAATGGTTTGATGCTTGATATGAATACATTAAACTATACAATGAACTAATCTAAGTCTATTATACAAACTTGATTCTCTTTGATATATTTAATATATGTGATAGTTCATTCTGAGTTTACTAAGATATTAGTTGTTTGAGTAATTGGTTTGATATGAGAAATGATTAATTATATGATAATTGCATGTTTTCTAATGTTGGATGAATTGTGATTGTAAAAGTGATTGTGATCAAGAATGAATAAAAATTTGGAATGTGATTAAGATTGATTATGCGGATTATTGATTGTATTTTATAGGTGAATGAATAAAAAATTGGAATCGACTTTTTTTTAAGGGAGACTCTACCCAAGTTTTAATAGATCTATAGAAATAACATGACTAAGATAACCTAAAATGAATGTAGATAAATTTACATTTTTATGCATTATAACCTTAGAAACCTGTTTTGTGTCTTTCTCATTGGATTATGAGAAAATAATGAATTGTGTAGTGTGGACAATTTGAGAATACGTGTTTATATATCTGACATGTCTTGTTACACGTGATTTTCCATATATGTGTAGGAAATTCGGTTTTATATCACATCGTTCTTCAAGTGAACAGAGGAGTTGTCATATCATGCACTTGAAGAAATGAAGGGATATGTTGAAAATTTCTACATATGTACAAATATAACATGTATGGTTGTGTCGTATAGACATGCATTCCTGAACGGGATATATTCCTACCTATGTAAAGAATACAAAAGTGATGAAGATGAGACATATTAAATAAATCAACAAATTCTAAAAATGCCAAATGAACCTACAACTATAGACACGAACTAACAAATGTAAATGTCATTTGATTATGAAGGTTACCCTAATGAAATGAGATACTTATTACAGTTATTAATCATGAGTGAGGATAGAAATTGGATGTACCAGAGGTTGATAGATGACCTTCTTAATCCAGAATTTGTTTATAGGCTTGAGAAATTCATAAAATTTGCGTGTGGTAATCCAGAGTGGATGGACAGGGAAAAAATAAAATATCTGTGTCTGAAATACAAGTACTAGAATTGCCAGTTCTTGGATGTGGACATAGTGAAATATCATCTACTGAGATATGATTTCAAACTAGGATATTTTTGTGTGCAATAAATATAGAGAAAAGGAAGAAGTGATAAATGAATAATATATTATGAATGTGTTTGTCCTTTATCATCAAATTATTGATGGTTCTGAATGTTGTTGGTCATTTATTCAATCAAAATTATGAGTATGAAGAGAATCCTAATCCAACAATGAAACAATTTTATAATATGCTAAATGCTGCCAATAATCCACTATGGCATGGATGTAAAAATCATTCACAGTTATTAGTGGTTGCCATAATACTGAATATCGAGGCCAAATACCATTTGTCTCAGCGTGCATTCAATGCAATGGCTCAATTGATTAAAGATATTATGCCGGAAGAAAATCTAATCATTGAAAGCTTTTATGAAATTAAGCGTATGGTCCAAGGTTTGGATTTACCAGTTGAGAATAGACACTTTTGTCCTAATGGATGCATGATTTATTTGGGGGAAGATATGAACATGACTCTATGCAAATTTTGTAATCATCAATATCAGGAACAAAATACATGTGTAAAGCTCGATATGTAATGCATATGTAGTTAAAGAAGCATCAATATTTTGTTTGTACTATTTTAAAGATCACGTGAAAACAACAACAATATTTGTGCCTCAAAATTATGAAGATGGCGACGATTATATTCCACCGGACTACCTTCTAAACCTATCCATTTTCAAATATAGAGGTAGGATACTTGGTCATTTCAGAACGAGGCATATGACTCCTCAGGAATACAAGGCTATTCATTATTACATTTTGTTTAATTGTAAAAAAGTTGAACCATATATTATATTAGTATTCTTCTTAGTGGAGTATCTCCTCTTTATTGATACTTTTTACAACTCAAAAATACCTTGATTAATGTGTCCATACCTCCATCAAATGGTAGGATTTGTCTGATATGTTACAACACCTCTATTCCAACATTACAAATGCATAAGTGGATGCTAAACTTGAGGCGCACTTTGCTATCGAGTTCAAAGCCTACCTGAGCCTTCTTTTCTCAACATGTCAATTGAACTTCTTATTCTTAACACGTGTAAAATACTATCATTTTGATTCAGACACATAATCCAAATTCTAATATTAACAATATTTTTATCAAATATCTCGCAAAAGGTCATTCGGGAACTGTTACAACATTTAATGGCCATTTTATTAATGGATATAAGTTTCAAACAGTTGGACATGGTACAAGCATAATGTCAATGAATAGTAGAGTTTTATAAAGGGCCAAAACTATAGCCATAATGTGAATGATTGGTACGGTCAGTTAAAGAAAGTTGTGAAATTGGAATATCCTAACTGGCCAATTAAGCGAATATTTCTCTTCATATGTGATTGGTTTGATCCTACTCCTGAAGTGGGTACAAGGATTCACGAGTATTACAATATTGTTGAGGTAAACCATTGAAGACGATATGACAAGTATGAACCCTCTTATCCTATCAATGCAAGCAGTTTAAGTGTATTATTATTCGTACTCAAGCTTACGGAGGGACAAATGAGATTGGTGGGTTGTATCGAAAGTCAAACTAAGAGGAGTTATCGAGATGCTAGAAAACTCTTTTCAAAGTACACGTATGCATGAATCTCTCCCATTTCAATAAGACTCAATCGAAATCCATTATATTGAAATTACTGAAAATGATCTACAAAGGACATTGACTAATCCAATAGGTGACTTGGAAGATATTGCAGAAGATGATGATGATATTGAAGAAGAATAAGAAAATGAATCAAAATTACAAACAAAAAGTTCATCTGATTCAAATGAAGAATTTGATTTTAATGAAATTAATGAAACTGACACTAAATAAGGCAGTAGTAGCTAGGTATTGTTTTCATATACGATCTAGTTAACTGTTAATTATGCTTAGCTATATATTTTTTGGTCTAGTATGAGAGGTCAATAGTTCTACATCTAATGCATCTAATTTTGAAAAAGGCCTCTAGTTCTACATCTAATGCATCAATATCCGAACCCTAGCTTGAGATAGCTAATCAACAAATTAGAGAGCTTGAGGCACCACAATCTAATTTGTAGCAGCATATGCAAGCGGTGGAGCATGCGATAGAGGAAAGGAAGGCCAGATGATGGAGCCTGTGGAACGTCTTATGGCATAGATTAGGTGACCTCAGTACCCTCCACACATAGACAACAGCCACCCACCTCCCCGTGATCAGTCGTCTCTAGATGATTAGTAGTCATGATTTGTGCTTTCATTTTTTTATTTGACTGTTTTTTTTTTCAAAAAACACTTTTTTATACCCCTAAAATTTATTGTATTTCAAAAGTTATAGTAATATTACAATTTTATATTAAATAAATAAAACTTATTTATTTATTAAATAAATTAATAATAATATATTTTTTAATAATTAATCATGTAACGCCCGTAAAATAAGGCTTATAAGTTACATACGTGTTTAGAGTAGGAAAAGATTGGGTTTAAGGTATGTTAAAGTTTAAGTTAAAATTAAAAAAAGGAACGCTTTCACGCCCATGAAGGGTCATGTTGTGGTTCAAATGGAAGAGTTTTGGACATGGTATGAGTGTTTGAGAAGAGAGAACGTTAAATCCCGCGAATGGTTTAGTAACAGCAGTGAAAAACATTTCATGCCCATAAAGTAAGGGTCACACCCGTGAAATGCAGGTCAGTAGGCTATGACCAGCAGCACTTTTCTTTTTTCTCTGCACCAAATATTGCTTTAAAACCGGTTCCACCACCTCTTATCATCCTCTGACATATGCCAATACTTGTTAGTCATCTTCTCCACCCTCAAAAAACCCTAAACACCATTGTTGAAGCTTGGAAGCTTGAGAAACATGGAGTTTTATTAGAGTTTTACCAAAGTTGAGGTAGAACTTGGTTATTATGGTTTGTTTTAGGTTGTTCATAGTTATAAGGTTCTAATAAGAACATGTTTCTAATGTTAGGTTTAGCTAGAGCGTAAGGGAACACATCACAAAGAGGAAATCAAGCTTGAAGGGATGGTTAAGGCCCCATTTTGGCGAAAGGTATGTACATGTAGGCATATTAATTCGATTTTCATGCATATTAATGTATGTTGTGTTCTTGGAAATGAGAATGAATGGAAAAAAGACATGTTGTGGTTATAGATGTATGGATTATATGTTAAAATGAAAAATGTGTTATGTTATGACTTAATATGACCTAATAATGGATTTGATAAGTTAAATATGGTTTAAACATGTTGCAAACATGGTATGAATATGTAAGTGTTGATAAGAGTGATTCACACTGGTTAATTTTAAAGATTTTGCATGAAATACATGATGTGCTCTTTTTTGAAGTTACTAGAAATGCATGATTCATGCCCGTGAACAAGAAAGTCATGGTTGTAAATGTTGAGCTGGTATGAACTACATGAACCTAGAATTTCACAGGTTGGTGTCACGGTTGGGAAACTGTGATAATATGGTATCACGACCGTGAATAAGTAATTCACGTCCGTGATGATTAAGTAGTAATTCATGTGATGGTTCATGGGTAAGGTAACCGTGAAAGGTTCCTTCACGACCGTTAATAAATAGTTCACGCCTGTGAAGTTGTTTGAATATAAAATGTGTATTATGACCTATGGTGATATGTTGGCTTAATGCATATTATAAATGTATGTATACATGATAAATAACATGTGAATGATATTATATGATATTTATGTATTGGATATGATAATGCATAAATGGAAAAGTAAATGCTGGTAATAGCATGTGATAAAGTGAATGTTGGTAATAACATATGTTTTAAAATAAATCAAAAGATAAATAGTTATGAGGTAAAAAGTTTGGTTCTCTAGGCTTGGACTTGACATATGATAAATGGTATATTATTGAAGGAGGCAAACAATACCGTATGAGATACTTTTATATGAGGACATGGTGACTCAAGTATTATGAGCACTTGATCCTGGATATGTTAGCATGTATTATTATACTCAATCAATGTAGCTTATGCTCAGGTTATGGAGCGTCATTGACTTGAGGAGCCCAGTATGAGCGGTTACAGGTTGTAAGTTGGGTGGCTTAACCTCAGCTATGAGCGCCCCTAACTTATGTTCCACATCCGAATAGTCAAGTATAGAGAGTTTGGGGTTCAATGAAATAAATATATTGGTTGAAATATTATATTGAAGGTTTTATAGACATGTATTTGTTGATAATGATATCATTTATATGATGCGCTAAATATGTATATAGTGTATAATATATATGGTAATATCATATGATGTTTATGGTATTAATAGGCATGTAAACTTACATTGAGGCATTTAACAACTATAATGTATGATTCTAGAAATGATTGTGAGGTGAATTGTATGACAATATGACAACAATTAGGTGTATAATTTTTATGCACATATGTACCACTAAGTATCAGTTTGCTTAACGTGTAGATTTTCTGCATACAGGTTTGGAGCCGGTAGACAGGAGTTGATTGGTAAAGCAGCAAGCCACCAGAGTTCAATCAAAAAACACCTAGATGGGGTGTGTACATTTATGGCATATTTATATTTTGTTTATATCATGGGATATTTTGGGATAACGTTTTATATGTATTTTGGTTTTAAGAACATATAATATTATCTTATAATATATTTTTGTAACATAAGGCTAGTGAAGTCGGAAATAGATTTTATGTTATGATATCGATCATTGGATTGAGGTTTTATTTATATTGAATTTATGCATTAATTGCATTATGATATTTAAACAGGTTTTAAATGTGAAAATTTTAATTTAATGAGTTTTTCAGCAAAACAATACTGTGGCATCCATCGATACTGTTGGAGAGAGTTTTTCGATTGTATCGACGGGGCTACAAATCATATAATTTATTTATTAAATAAATTAATAATAATATAATAATTAATTAATCACAAGTAAACTGTTGTTATATATAGACAAAAAAATGTCATTAAAGACCATTTTACGACTACTATATTAGCGACCACATATAGGTGGTCGCTATTTAGCAACTATAAATATGGTTGCTAAATAGCTACCCATACGGTGTGGTCTATATATTGTGACCACATTAGCAACTATCTTTAAAGACCCCAAAGAAAATGGTTGTTATCTGGTCGCAATGTAGTCTGCTAGGTCTTTAATAGGTATGATGCTTTACCGATCACAATTGTGGTCACTAAATAGAGACCACTAATTTTTTATCACGAAATTTAGAGACCACGGTCAATGTAGTTGCTATTTAGAGACCACCAATAAAATATGGTCACTAAATTTGGTTAGCGACTAGGTTTTTGTTGACCATCATTTATGGTCGTTGTGTGGTCGCTAAATATGTTTAGTAACCACTTCGATACAACATTTTGTGGTCACTATTTATTGTATTTTTTGTATTATTTCAATAGTCATTTGGTGAGGTATTTATAAAGTTTTATCATTAATTAACGATTACAAATAGTGACTTCAATTATTTCTAATATTTTAATATAATTAAATTTAAAATTGCATTATGAAGTTAATTCATGATTGTGAGTTCCTTGGTTGTGGTCACGAATTTTGAAAATCACGCACTTTAGTGACACGTGGTAGCTTCTGATTGGCTTCTTATACAACGACTATGTTAGGTTGAACTTTGCAGTCGCTATACATTATTGCAGTTGCAAGTCCCTTTCGCGATGATATTCATAGTCGCATTTAATGTCGCAAACTAACCTCGAATGAATAGTATCATGGTTAAAGCTCATTCACGATCCCATGATTAAATTTTGCAAAACCTTCCAAATTTCCAAATCTGCCATTGGACACATGTCAGTAGCTTATTGGACCGAATTTTAATGGTAAAAATTATTTTGAATGTCGCTTTCGCACTTGAAATTTACAGTTGCAAAAGTCTGCTTTGCGATCTACTTTGCAGGCGCGATTAACACCACGAACCATTCTGGAAAGTATGGGTAGTCATATCGTGTAGTGAATATTGTGTTGTAGTTGCGAATTTTATGCTGATGTTTGTTGTGGTTGCGAATTCACTGTTGCGGCCATGAATTATAGGTGATCAATAATTCTTCAATAATTAGCAAGTATTTATTTTTATATTAGCTTGAAACTTTGCAAACTATCAAAATAATACTAAATGAAAATATTAGTAACATTACCTTAAAGCTAACATAGACAATTTTGTATTTAAACCTAGAATTTCTATACCATATAAGGTATTGAGTTAGCTAATTGTGGTTCATCAATACTCCATAATTGATATTTATACCATTTCAAAATTAGCTTATCCACAACATTTTAAACCATTATTATTTCTTACATATTAGCAATATGGATTTTTATTACAATATATTCATAGTTTGACTAATAATTTTACATATTTACTATCCAAAAAAATTCATAAAATTTTTAATTCACTTTCTTTTCAACCATGCATCAAAATTGAGGAGAAACAACATGCCACCTTTACAAATATAAATCATTACAATTTAGCTAACAAATAAATCACATCTACAATTTTTTTCATTGCTTAAAGGAATATTATAGTTATGTTACAAATTACAAATAGTACAAAATAATGAGAAATTCTTATATAAATTTAGTCTATTAGACTAATTCAATCACACAGTAATATGTATGCAAATTTATTAATTGTTGTATTCACATTAACTAATGTGAATAAAATAATTAAATGTGTGTTACTGTATGATTGGATTAGTTTACAGATGAAATGATAGATTGAATATACCTAAGAATTTCTCTAAAATAAAATCAAATAAAGTTAAGAATGAGGTTACCTCACCATGTGATGGCATGTGATAGCCAAGTAATCTTTATTTATTTATTTATTTTGAAGTGAAATTGATTTTTTTAAAGAAAAAAAATAGACAAATCCTTGCAAGCTTCGAATCTGTCTGAGATTTGGACTTTTTAGACATTCAGGTGGAAAATTTGAGAGACTAAGAACTGAGAAAGAGCCTTTAGGGTTAGTCATACCTTGATCCTTGATTTGATCGTTGATTTTCAGACTTATCCACCATACCTTGATCCTTGATTTGATCTTTGATTCTCAGACTTATCCACCATTGGTATTAGAGCCTTCAAATTCTTGTTCTTGATATAATCTATGGTGACAAAGAGCTTTTTCCCATCATCATGGCAGAAGTATAAAAGATGTCTCGTTCTTCTTCTACTCTATCTTTTCAACCTTCTAATTCCAAAATTCTCAACCATCTGTATGAACTCTATTTTCTTCCTGAAAATCAAAAAATCCAAGAAACAAATATCTCGTTCATAAATCCTTATCATCCATTTCAGAAACACAAATCCTCCTTCACTACTTCCATTAAAGTCTTGATCAGACAAAAATCCCCTTCTGTAAAAGAGTATGTACAGTCTTCCTCCTTTGACCAGTGTCTTATCCAAGGAACTGGTGAAAAACAGTTCATTACTCTTAAAATCCCTTTTAAATTTCCTACCCGTGGGCTCAACATTGGATACTCTCACATCCACTTTTAGGCTATCAAACTTGCCTTGACCTACCATGGCAGAAAATGTTTACCTGTTGTGGCTCGAATTGCCTTATTGGATATCAGGTTTCTGGAATACCAACATTCTGTAATTGGTACCATCTAAAGCTCTTTGACTGCAAGAACTGTCTTTTGTACATTTTACCCGAACCTCAACATGATGCTTCAAGATCCTCATACTTTTACAACATTAAAAGTACTAGTTCAAATTACTAGAGTTAAAAACATAGCTACCACAGACATAGCTACTCTTCACTACCAGATGATTTACAGAGTACAGAATCATGCTATGGATTCTTGTATCCCAGCCTCTTCTGATGCCTTGAGCATTACTGTAGACTCAACACATGTTCTAAGGGTAGTACAAATTCCCAAACAACAAACAAAGAAAGATCTTCTTCAGATTTTTCCTCAGTCGTGGCTAACCATTTATGGGCTTCTTCATCAAAGAAGTCAGTTGGTGAGTTCTACAAAGCCACTCTTCATAAAGCATAAGGATGGCATAATTGAGACTCAGTTCTTCTCTCCTGAAGAAAATGAACCTCAAACTAGTACACCAGTGGAGTTTTCCACCCAGTTCATAATGCAATATGTCTCTTTTCATGAAGAAATTCCAATCCTTGCCTTCTCAAGTTCAACACAGCCTATCTATCAATCTCACATCGGGAATCATAGTTACTTTGATATATGTGACTATGATTATTGTTATGCAGATAGGATGGCAGATAAAGATGAATCATGGAAAAAAAAGCTAAAAGATCTAAGAGAAAGACAAAGTATTTTGAAAAATAGTTCTTCCAAAGATTTGAAGATGGAGATCCTTCTGTTGGTCTATTAGGACAATCGTCAAGAAAATATGATTATGTAGTTTCTTATTCACCTCATTCCCACTTCAAAAATCCTTTACCACCTGACCACCCTCATGGGATGATCCTCCTGATCCTTTACCCCCCAAACTTCCAGAAAAACTTAAACCACTACCTTTACCCTGTTATAAATTAGTTCTAAAACCTCAAGTCACTAAACCTGAACCTATACCCATGATTGCTATATACCAACCACCTTCTTCTCCTTCTACCTATGATACTGTATTTCCCCTTCTCCAGGAACACATAAACATTGTCTCTCAAGTCTGGAATGCTCTATATGTCCGACCTTCAACGGTTACACCTTAAGGAATGTCCAAACCTATTTCTATAGCAAAATCGATTTTGAACTGGCAAACTCAGAATGCACAGGTGCAGAACAAGGTGCCCTAGAGGATTGAAACTAAAGTTGACAAGGTTTCAAACAAAGTCTCTGTTCTGGATAATCAACAAAAAGCACAGTATGAAGTGTTGTGTAAGCTGTTAAAACAGCTTGAAAGACATCAGACAGAATTAAAAGGCGAAATGATGAATATGATCTCAACTAGATCACATGATTCAACTTTCGATACTAAAGTTGTTCATCTTCGGAAACTTGAAAGAGAGATTGCTTCATTAAAGCAGGATCTCAAGTAGGATTTTCTTAAATCCCCTTTACTCACTGATCCTTTAGGGATGTTTACCTCCCTATATCTCCATGTTTCACATCAACCATTGTATACACCACCTCCTATTCACCAACCCTCTCTTGCATAATTGGAACATTTTGGTCTCTCTTCATAACTTTTTCACAAACAATTCATGGAACAACTCAGTTTAGGCCCAAAGCCTATCTTTAGACCAAAGCCCAGTATTGTTCCAGCCCAAAGAACAGCCCAAATACCTGTTGTTATAAGGCCTGATACACCTCCCATTGTTATTCCTAAGTGAACCTCTCAACCGGACCAACCAGCTCCTGTTCTTCAAACAAATCCCCAGACTCAAAAACAAAAAGAAATAGTCCATTCTCATATGGTCCAACTGTAACACCTAACACCTCATATTTCTATATACCACATATGTTGTTTATATATTAAGTTAACACGTATGGAACAAGAATAAAATAAAATTCATATTTACAGCGAGAGTAAATTTTTTTTAATTCATCTCATATTATCAACAATAATTTCACAATTAATACAGATGCTTTAATCATAACCTATAACATCACATATATTAATAACTTAAACATTATGTTTAAAAGTTAGTAAATTTACAAGTTGAATCCATTTATATATATATATATATATATATATATATATATATATATATATATCCTTGTACATATTCATTGTAATTATACATATACAAGTATTCAACCCCCAAATATAAATGATATGCTCTTATGCTTGTGTGGAATGCAAGGAGAGAAAGTGAGAAGGCTCGACAGGTGACATTTGATCCATGACTTTTATATGCCCCTCAATATGAATTACTACTCTTTTCTACCTGAAAAATTATGCAATTTGGTGAGTTGCGACTCAATGAGAATAACCATCAAATGAGTTCTAAAGTACCAAACATTTCATAATAGCAAATAACAAGTATACTTCATACACGTTTTATATTCCATTTCATCAATCAATAACATATAAATGTAGATAAAATCAAGTATTCAATAATTGTTATTTACTTATTCTTATGTTTATTCATTTTATTTTTTTGTGACCAGGTTGAACAGGCATTGCCCCATTTTTCCATGTGAACATTTGCATTTACAAGCTAGCTTGATCATTTGTTTCATTTGCTCATTTGTTAGGTCATAGGCATCTTCTTTTGTTTTGCAATGTCCATTAACTAGTTACAATGCCTTTTAAGTCATTATGCATATGCATTGGTAACTAAGCATTCATCATCCATTATGTTCCTATTACATGTACCTCATATATACTATACATATACCATGTATATATTGTATATGTCAAACATATATTTCAAATATACCATACATATACTACTTATATATACAATATATGTTACAAATATCCATAATCTCAACATCAAGGTCAAATCAGGGCAATCATATGAATCACATAATCATAATTCACTTCACATATCACATAGCAAACAATGTTTATGTGTACTAAATAAATAACTTGATAATTAGACTCATCTTTTTTCCTTTGATTCTGACCCTTAATTTATTGTCTACCCCTTATTATGTATCTTCAATTTGTCTTAAGCCTAATATTGAAATATAATTGGTTAATTTATGACTAGAGAAACTTAATGTGGCTTAAACAAATTAATATGCATTGTTCATATCAATAGTTAAGATTTTTCTTATGAGATGGTGTGACCTTATGAAACTGTTTAGCCTATAAATTTTTATATACTTGACCAATTAATCTAATTCTTATTCTTAATTAACATTAATATATAATTATGTAACATATTAAAATTTCAGAGCAATTGGAGCATTGTACAATTTTTGGTGGAATTTCCAACTGTGTTCTATTTTCTATCCTGTTTTCTACCTTTAGGAACTTTTAGGGTACCAATTTAAGTTCATTATAACTTACGATATATAATTCATATTGCAATGAAAATTTACAGAAACTTATATGCGTTTAAATGTAACATTTTTCATGTTTACAATTTTTATCAATTATGTCTCTAAGACCCTCAAATTTTCAGCAATATTTTACTGGTCCAGAAAAGAGTTGTCTTCCAAGCCAGTATGACTTGTAAAGGCCATAACTTACTTTATACATAACATATTAAGCTGAAATTAGTACCAAAATTTAGATAATACATATACCTATAACATTTTTTGATAATTTATAGAATCTATCTGTAAAGAGTCAAAATAATTAAACAAATTTTTGGACCTGTACAGGGCACTAAGAAATCAGCTCAAACTATAGAACAGTCATGGTTCTATTCCCAATAACTCAAAATCCACAAGAGATATGAACCAAAAATTTGGCATATAAAATTTGGTATACATATACATAACACATATATCTACAACTTTTATATTTTGAGATACTTAAAATAATAGATTTATCATATTCAAAACCAATAAACATAGTAGCTAACTTAGCTAGAATTCGCATCCGGACCAGTTTCAATCAAGAGAGGGTTTCTCTTCACATACACCATATCTTGCAAAAATGTTTATATATCCATAAATCTAAGACATAAAGGAACACTTTTTATGTTTTACACTTCTCCTGATTTATGAATCATCGAAACTATAGTACAAAACACTGTCAATTTATGAACTCTAAACACCATAATCAAAATTAACACAAAATAAATGTTTACTCACTTATAATCACTCTTAGCTAATCTTGTTGCTGTAATTTATGGAGTGAAAGAGAGAAGAAAAGGTGGCTGGAACTTCAAAAAAATGGACTGAAGGAATGAAGCAAATAAGAAGAAGAAGTGTTGGTAGAAAAACATTTGACTAAGCCAACTTTCTTCCTTTTTTTGTGTTGTCCATTTCTCTCTTTTCTTTTCTTTTTTTAATTATTATTATTATGATTATTATTATTATTATTCATATACATACATCTACTAACCAATGCAAAATATAATTTAATCATTTATTTTAATTTAATTAAATTAATCATGTCAAATTTTTATTAATTCAATCTAGTCTCTTTATTCACTTAAATATTAATTTCATATCATTTTCATATATATTATAAAACAAATATGTGCACTTCTATACAATTGTAAAATACTTGAAAATAAACTAAGTGTATATCATGAATTTATTTAAACAAAAATGCATATTATGCATGTGTTTAAGTGATATATATGCCCAAATGAGATGTTGCATAAATGCATATGGAAAAATTCAAGGATGGTACACAACAACCTAAACCCACATACACCAACACAGCTTTCCTAGAAAAACAAGCCCTCCAAAATATCCCCACAGTGAAAACCTAGTTTTAGATATACCCTACCTTTCTCCTGAAAGCTCAGAGTTTGATCTCTTTGACAACAAGCTTGACCCAAAATACTTTCCTCCCACACAGTTTATGGCAGATCCAGCGATCTCCCAGAAAAGCGGAACCACTCATCAGCAATCTACGTACCAAACTGAAGAACCACCACAAGAGGAAATGGACACAAACATCCCAGGGTCTAATCCACAAATACCTCTTATGCCATATAACGGTCTATGGTTCATATTTGATGACATTCCTCCCCACAAATGGAGAGACAGGATCCAAGAATTTTATGTTTGGATTGAAGTACAACAGAGACGTCCAAATTCTAGATTCCCAGCCATAATCTTAAAATTCACTACCAGATTTACAAGGATATTAAGAGATTGGTTTGTATGGTTATCATAAGCAGCTATGTTGAGATTCTATCACGCTCAGTCTATAGTAGAAGTTCTTACAACTCTATATCAAGAATTTGTTGGCAACACAGCAGAATATGATGAGATGGCCAGAGATTAATATTTCAAAATGAAATGTTGTTCTCTTTTACTAAAGGATTTTGACCGACATTACCAGAGGATGACCAAGAGATTTTACCTATTGGGTGGAACTATAGATGCTAACTTAAAGCAAGCATTTCTAGTATCTTTTCTAGAAAGCATCTCCAACCACATCTAGTTCCAACTCAAAGAAAAAATATTGACCTCAACTCCCTCAGTCTTAGGGAATTTTACTAGAGAATTCATCTATCAGTTGAAAAAATTTGTGCCCGACAAAAGATGGTCAGAGAACTCATGACGTTTGACAATGACTCTTCCTGGAAGATGGCGTGCAAGAAACCAGACTTATAGATAAAGTGCAAGGAAAAGACATGCACCTATCCTCCTCATAAATCAAAGAGATATCATAAGTGGAGACCCCCAAATGATTTCCAATCACGAAGACACAAAAGGAAGAAGTTCAAATTCTTTAGAAAGCATAAGCACAAATTCGATAAAAGTGATTGATGCTACGTTTGCGGTAAGAAAGGATAATTTGGAAAAACCTGTCCCAAAAAACCTAAGAAAGCAGCAAATAGCACTCTTTATAGTTGACATATAATCATTAAGTTTCTCAAGTAAACCTTGAAGATGTTGACATATAATCATTGTTCTTCCTAGACGTTGAATCAGACTTAAGAGCACTCTTTATAGTTGAATTTTCAGAATCTGAATCAAAGAAAAACGATGAGATATTGCATGATGAGTTGCCTTCCCAAATCTATGTATTCCCAGATCACCATATTCCTTCTATCTATCCCATAACTCATTTTCCTACATTTCAAGATTCAATTCACTTAATAGAATTAACGTTATCTACCTTCCCAACACTAATTGTTTGTTCTACCAAACCATCTCACCCAATCCCACTTGTTCCAATAACAATACTCCCTCATAAGTATGCTAAGCCCATTAAAATAAGTGCATTCATAGATAGTGGTGTTCATAGGTCTATAATGAATTGTAGATTCATTATTCCTCCTGAAAGATATTAGGTTTAACATGATCAACATTTCCATATTGGGTTCAAAATCAGCAGACGAAAAGATTTTCACAACTTCTTGAAAAATCAGAAACTCTTAAATTGTAGATTTTTCCTGATCTCACTATCTGGACACATGTTCTTGGCTTAAAATTCCCTGATAAAGATTTGGTCTTAGGATTTGATCTTTATTTTCAGTTAAACAACCTATCCATTTTAGCTACTAGTCTGCAATACAAAAAACAACTATTACCATTCACCACTATACCTTCCTTATTTACCCTATAGCCTACCTTACAGTCTCCTTCCCTTTCCCCAAAATTAATAGAGGAACTTCATAATTTCTATTGTGCCTTATCTCATATTGAATTTGCACAAAAACATCATTTTCCCCTTTGGACTTGACCAGAGTTTTTCATCACACTTCTATTCAAAAACTCTGAAGATCTCAATCCAACAAAAGCCTCTCATCCAAGAATGTCTCCCTCGGACATAAGACTTGCAATCCAGGAGTGTTTGCAGTTGTTATCAGAAGGTCTAATTCAACTCATAAAGTCAAATTGGGCATGTCAGGTTTTTTATGTGAACAAAAAATCAGAACAAATTTGTGGCAAGAAAAGGCTTGTAATTGATTACAAACCTTTAAACCTTTTTCTGAAAGATGACAATTATCGATTGCTAAGGATAGATTCAATGTTTCCATTCATGGCTTCAAGAAAGGTATTTTCCAAGTTTGACCTGAAAGCAGGATTCTGGCAGTTAGGAATTGTTCCTAAAGACTGTTACAAAATGACATTTTGCATTCCAAACCATCATTATGAATGGACAGTCATGCCATTTGGGCTTAAAGTGGCACCATCTTTGTTCTAGAAAGCAATGATCCAAATCTATGAGTCTTTGTTACATACGACCCTAATCTATATTGATGACATCCTATTGTTCAGCCCAAATATCAACTCTCATCATGAGACAGTTAGAAGATTCATGGATCTCACAAAAGCCCATAGAGTGATGCTCAGGCCAAAAAAAATGCAATTGGCCCAAACAATAATTGACTTTTAGGGTATGCGATTTTCAAATGGCACTTACAGGCCTTAGTCTCACTTGGCCCAAAGACTGTTAAACTTCTCAAATAATAAGTTGATGGTCAAACAGATTCAACAGTTCCTTGGAATAACTAATTATATTAGACAGTTCATCTCAAACTACAGTAAAACACGTGAAGCCATTATACCAATTTTTGAAATAACAACCTCCTTCTTGGTCAACCACTCATACCAAGTATGTCCAAACAATCAAAGCAGTCACTCAAAGTCTGCCACATTTGCATATTCCCTCCACAGGAAAAATATTATTACAGACTGATACGTCAGATGAGCATTGAAGAGTTGTTCTTTTTGAAATTAATGGAGATAAAAAAATTTTTTTTTGTGGATATGCAAGCGATTATTTCAAGGATAGTGAACTTTATTAGCACTCGACATTTAAGGAGATCATAGCTATCAAATATGGAATCAAAAAATTTGAGTTCCATCTGATAGGACACCATTTCACAGTTGTCATGGATTGTTTGTCATTTCCAAGTATGCTAGACTTCAAGCAGAAAATAATCCCTCATCCACAGCTGTTGAGATGGAAGGAATGGTTCAACAAATACAGTTTCAATGTGCAACATACAAAAAGGGATAAAAATCTCATTCCTGCTTTCTTACCCCGGGCTTCACAACAAGTTAGTTTTATTTCATCATCAAAAGAAATCCCTTTCATATTCATGGCTTCCAGTTCCCACTCAAACGCCCCATTTCTTAGTCTCTCATATTTTCCACCTGAATGTCTAAAAGGTCCAGATCTCAAACAGATTCGAAGCTTTGCACAGAATATGTTATTTACCTACATGTTCATTTTCCAAGACAAGTTAGGCCTCCCTAGAAAGATTGTCTACTATCCTACAAAATACCCCTGGGTGATAATTTATAGGCTATTTATAGAGCTTACACTTCCTGAATAGCTCTAGTATTTATGGTGTTAGTCAATGTTATATTACCATACAGTTCAAATTCCTTTGATAAATTTCCTCCCTTTCATATGCAACCGGAAAAATCTACAATCTCCACAAGTCAAGTTCCTTACATGGTTCCAACGACTAAGTTACTGGAAGAAACTTTTTTCTAAGCTTATTACAAATCATTCAACTCCAAAAGTCCTAAAGGAAATTATTGGAATTTTTATATTCCATTGTCCTTACACACATATTGCAGCAACCAACACAGTTGTAGCACTCGGGCACCTCAATCTTTGGAGAATTATTCCTCACGAGGATCCCATATGCTTGGATGAAGTCAGATTGGTGATCCACTTGGAGGTCAGATGGAGAAACAATTTCTACCATTTGTCTCCGATAAGCTATACATCACTTGGCCCAGACTGATGCAAAAGGATTAAGATGGTCCATTGGCCTACTCTACTCAATTCTAAGCTCAGAACTGAGGATGAGACTCCAGCAATAGTGTCATAAGATTCACAGAAAGAAGAGCACAGGCCCAATCTCAGCCCAAATTTCAGAACCAACTTTGACTTTGAAGATCCACCATTATAAAGTATTGAAGAAACTGAAAACATTGATGACTGGCCCAGAAGAGATGAGCTCACTCTTGAAGACTTTAATTTGTCACCATCACATGAGCCAATCTATAAATAGTGCACTTGTTCGCCACTATAATATACTTTTGTAAAAGTTGTAATAATTCAGCTAATATGATAACAACTATCCCTACCTGTAGAAAATGTGTGGTTTGCTTTTATGATGTCTCATTCATGGTGATCATATCACTATTAAGGAATCTTATTTTATCTTATCTTTAGTATATAATGATGTATACAGTGACACAAGTGTCATATACCTTTAGCCTATATAAGGTGTTGTGTGTTGTAGAAGGGGCAGAAGATGTTTAGCCTTTGTAATTCTCTCGTGTGAAATACAAATATGTTTACTTAAACTTTCTCTTTTTTCCTCTGATCCTAGATTAGTTTATTACCAAGTAATTTCACGATCGTATACTATTTTGGGTATTTTTGAGAATTTTTCTTTAGTTAAGAGTCAAAACAGGATAAACCCCCACCAATGGCCAGAAGAGCCTTTAGAGTTAGTCATACCTTAATCCTTGATTTGATATTTGATTCTCAGACTTATCCACCATTAACCTAGATTAGTTTTTTTTATTTAGGAAAACCTAAGTTATCTTTTAACAAGTAATAAAAAGGTATAAATCATCTAGAATCAACACCTTTTAACTTTTTACATTATCAAATAGGAAAAAGCTATTTGTTTAAAATATAAAATTCAAACTATAAATCATGTAATTTAACTTATTTATTCTTTAATCTAAATTTTAGAGTCTAAAATTTTTCTCCTTTTAAGTTGATAAAATTAATTGATTTTTTCCTTTTCCAATATAAAATTAATTGATCAATTAATTTTATCTACTTATAAAGAGAAAAAATTTAAACCCTAAGATTTACTAAGAGATAAACAAATCATTTTCAACCATTTAGGATGTGAGTATGTGCATTTTGTACAAATAAACTTGTACAAATAACACTACAAGAAAAATATGTTTTAGCGATGGACAAATCCGTTATTAAAATTAAAAATTTCGTCGCTAATCTAATTTAGCGACAGAATTGCGACGGATTAAATCCGTCGCAGAAAACCTTCTCGCAAGTCCAATAGCGACAGATTATTATTCTGTCGCTAACTTTAGCGACGGAATTAGTGACGAAATATCTGTCACTAAGTCTATTGCAGGAATTATAATGACGACATAAAATACCTCGCTATTTAGCGACGGACATTGTACGTTGCTATTTTTGCTACGGAAAGAGTCCGTCACTATTTTGCTACGGGCATCGTCCGTCGCTATTTTGCTATGGACATCGTCCGTTGCTATTTTGCTTCGGACAACGTCCGTCGCTATTTCTTGCTACGGACAGCGTCCGTCGCTAAGGTTTGTTGGACATTTACTCTATATATTAAATTTTGTAATTTAAATATTTTTGCAATTTAAAAATTCAATTAAATGAAAATCGAAATTTTTTTAGCTGAATTCATTAAATAAATATTAAAATTTTGTAGTCCAACATGAAAAATATTCAATAATTAAAAATACTACAATATATATATATATATATATATATATATATATATATATATATATATATATATATATATATATATATATAGTCCTACATCCTGTCAGATTGTGGTGGATCACTATATGGAGCTGATGAAATGCTGGTAGAATTAATCATCTCTACTATCAACTGTCGCATCTCTGCACGCATATCGTCTCGAAGCTTAATTCGAAGTTCTTCGCGCATCTGTTCTCACATTTGCTGCTTTTGTGGCTCCAACATAGTCTGAACCTCCTGCTGCATATCTTGCATAATACTAGCACGCAGCTGCTCTGTACTAATATCTCGTGATGTGGCAGTAGAGTGAAATGATGAGGTACCAGTGTAAAAATGTGCTGCCTTTGTGCCCATTCCATATACACGCCGTTTTTTCTGGCCACCAGCAGCCTCTAAAAATAACTGCCTCAAATCTGATTCACAAGGCTCGTTAGATCCCTCAATTGGTTGAGAAGCAGTCTCTCTAAAGGCTTGTACCCGATTCTTCAATATAAATTTTTAGAAAAAAAAATATAAATTCCATGAGATTAATAGAAAAAAAAAAAGCAAATAAAATTTTAAATATACACAATTAATAAGTTTGGTAAATACATACTGCAACAACTTTAGACCGCTGATCTACATACTGAATTCCTGATGAAGTCTTTCTAGTGTGTGTTGCCTTAAAGAGTTCTATAGGATTTAGTTCACATCCTAACTCTTTTGCCTGATCATAAGAATAAAATAAAATTAAAAACAAATTAACTACAAAATTACAAGTATAATACATAAGCAAATAAAAACAAAGACATTAAGAAATATTTTACAACCTAAATATATAAATGAATAATAAATTCAAATTAAGTTATCATTATGAATTTACCATTCGCATGCTACACTCAACCATAGATATAGAACCCCCAGTATGTCGTGAGGGACATGAACCTAAGACGTCCGTCTCAGTAAAAGTATTTTTAGAGGCAATGATAGATTTTTTCTTGAACTCACGAGTGGACCATTCTTTCTGCCAAGTATTCCAAACTTGCTCTGGAACACGTGGTGGTTTACTACCAGAAGATCTCCACTTGCTCAAAGTATCACTATAACGTGTAGCAGCCTATTGTAACCATTTACGCTTGACTATCATCTCAAGTTCTGGATCCCAAGTAAATTCCTTCTAAAATATGGGTTCAAAAAAAATAACATATAAGACAAAATTTTTTCTTGTAACAACCAAGTAAGATGAATATATATATATATCAAAATAAAAATTTTGGCAGAGTACAATGTCTTAAGCAACCAATGAAGCATAAAAGACATTAAATATTCAAGTTCAAACTGAAATTTTGGCAGAGTTTCGTTTAAAACACAAGTAACCTGACCTAAATTACATGGCCTCTAACATATTCTTTAAGAACAAAAGAGATTAAATAAAATTTTGGCAGAGTTTCGTCTATAACATAAGCAACCTGACCTGAAGTAAATGTTTCAATCAACCAATTAAGCATAAAAGATATTAAATATTCAAGTTCAAACTGAAATTTCGGCAGAGTTTCGCCTATATCATAAGTAACTTGACTTGAAGTCCAAAGTCTTTAACAACCAATCAATCACAAGAAATACATTTTTAACAAAGTCATTCACCCAATCACATTGTTTACTTAAAGAAATGTTTTTTACCTGAAACTCAAGCCAATAGAAGTCTCTAACATCATCAGGTACAGTCTTCCATACATGTCCTCTATCACTCAAATGGAGTAAAAAACTACGGGTGATAGCCGCAGAAACTACATGAGACTAAAGAAAACTCCCACTATGCAAAAATTACAAACAAACTATCCATAAAAAAAAAACAATTATGAAACATGAATGAAAAGATTTCAAGAAATAATAATAGTAATATTACCTTATAGGATCGAGATTGAGTTGTCGTCTATTATTAGTTGACTCAGCGACTGATGCTTTAGATTGTAAATGTAAGGCTAAAGCAGCTGGAGGAGATGATGTAGTAGGTTGTGATATAGGAGATGTTGATGTAGAACCTCCTAAGATGGACATAGTTGCTGATGGATGAGCTGATGATAATAGTTGTGGTGGTGCCAATGACTGTAGCAATGATTGTGATGGTGTTGATGAATGTGGCGATGGTGTAGATGATTGTGGTGATGGTGGTACACGTAGTGGTGGAATTGGTGGTCGATTTGAGAAATTACTCTTATCTTTCGATCTCCCTCCTCGTTTTGTAGGCCCTCTGCCTCTACCATGTAATATATCTTCAAATGATGTGCAACCCATCTGCATATTAGTCACTCCATAACAGTAAAAAATATCAAAAGCAACAATGAACACAAATATCAATTGCTACTTAAAAAAAAGAAGAATAATAAAAGCAATACAAATGTAACAATTTACAAACATATCTCTAATTATTAAATATTTATGAATAGTACATAATATCAAAAAGATATTGAACATCTTTCGTTTAGCAATTACACCTAATCACTATCATGATCGTTAGAATCCCACTCATCCACATCAGTTTCTTCGTCATCATCATGTGATTCATTTTCAAGATCAGACTCTTCTTTTTCTTCATTATCCTCTTCCATATCAATAAATGCACCTGTTGAACGAACTAAATTATCACTTTCATCATTTTCAATATCTATAAAATGAATATCAATGTCATCTTCTTGGAATGCTATTGATACATTGGAAAGTTGACTGTTTGATGTTGCTTGTGGAATTTTAAATTTAGCCATTGCTTTAATTTTGCAAACAGCTAACCACTCACTTCTTTCACGTTTGATAGTTGGATATGTGATATAATTCACCTGACAAGCTTGAACTGCCATAACAAATGGCTCGTACTTGTTAAATCTACATTTTTGATTCACTTCGACCAACTTATAATGTGGATGCACTTTTGTACCCAAATTTGGCGTTGGATCAAACCACTCACACTTAAATAACACAATTCTATTAATTGGTAATGCAGGGTACTCCAACTGAACAACTTCAATCAAATAACCATAATAGTCACATTCATTTGCACTATAATTTGAGCCTTTTATGCATACACCACTGTTCATTGTAGATTTACCAAATCCATGCACCTCAGTGTGAAATTTATATCAATTCACATAATAGCCCGAGTAAGACATAATTTTAGGTAATGGACCTTTTGCTAAGTCCTTTATGAACTGATTGGATATGTTGTTTGATGGATTGTGTGCCTAAAACAAATGTCATCAATTGTATAAGCTAACATAGCTAAGTAGAATTCTTGTTAACTGTAAATAAAAAAAGTTTGAAAGAAAAATAGTACTCACATGTTTATTAAACCAAATTGAGAATTCTTTTTCAAGTTTAGCATCAATTTCTTGAGTAGAAGTGTTCACTAGAATTTGCTTCAGCTCCTTAATATAAATTCTTCAAGATACAACAAAAAGAATAATAATGATTAAATTTTATAATTTACCCAATGCTCAAATGAAAAGGTTAAAATTTATTGATAAATCATGACTTACTTAATAAAAGGTGCAACTGCAATGCAATTAAGAAGAATATATGATTGTGCAGCAGCATATTCTTCCTCGGTAAAAAATCGAGATTTACTCTTTCCAAAGGCTTGGCCTGACTATGTGAATATGGATAAGTTGCCTTCATATTCTTGTACCCTATATTGACCACCGTCATCATTGCGTGACACTTTTCAGTGCCTTGTATTCACATGATCCTCAAAATAGTAAGAACAAAACAATGAAGCTTCTTCCACCAAATAAGCATTAGATATTGAACCTTCAACTCTAGCTTTATTTCGGACATTGTTTTTCAATCGTCGAAGGTACCTGAGATATTAAATATACAAGTATGGTAAATCTAACACCATTAAATTTCATATGCATTATTATTAAGTTCTTTTATATTACCTCTCGAAAGGATACATCCATCGGTATTGCACTGGACCTGCTATTCTTGCTTTATATGGTAAGTGCACTGATAGATGTTCTATTGAATCAAATAAGCTTAGAGGGAATATACGCTCAAGCTTACAGAGAATAATAGGAATCTCTTCTTCAATCCGTGCCATGTCATCATTGGTTATAACAGCAAATGTTAAATCTTTAAAGAATAAGCTTAATTCTGTTAATGCCTTCCAAACATTATTTGGAAGTAGTTCACGAAATGCAATAGTTATTAAACGCTGCATAAACACATGACAATCATGGCTTTTCATCCTAAACAATTTAAGTTTCCTCATATCAACACATTTAGCCATATTTGACACATAACCATCGGGAAATCTCAACTTTCTTAGCCATTCACACACGACTGATTTTGATTGATTATCTAGGGTGTAACAAGCTTTAGGATATTTTTTCCTTGCAGAATCTCGCTCCAATTCTGGCCGGCGACAGTATGTATTCAATTCCTTTCGAGATTTGGGTGTATCTTTTGTTTTCCCAACAACATTCATTACAGTGTTAAAAATATTGTCAAATATATTTTTCTCAATATGCATAACATCTAAGTTATGTCGAATGAGAAGGGTACTCCAATAAGGCAAATCCCAAAAGATACTTTTTTTCCGCCAACCACATTGCTTGCAAATAGGGCCATTAGTTATCTCGGCATCTTGTTCTGTTACTTTCTTCAAACCCAACTGATCAATTTCAAACAATATTTCACTTCCAGATCTAATATGGGATGCTTTTTTAGTCACTATCTTATTCTTCATGAATGATGTTTTGTTTTGTCGGAATGGATGGTCTTCAGGTAAGAATTTACGGTGGTTGTCAAACCAAGATTTTTTTCTGCTCTCTGAAAGAGTAAAAGCATCAGTATCATTCATACAATAAGGATAAACTAACCTTCCAACAGTACTCCACCCATACAACATTGCATATGCAGGAAAGTCACTAATTGTCCATATAAGAGCAGCATGCATTTGAAAATTTTATTTTATCGAAATATCATAAGTCTGCACACCATCTAACCATAGATGATTAAGTTCTGATATCAATGGTTGTAAGTAAACATCCAACTTATCCTTAGGGTTAGTTGGCCCAGGAATCAATATCGTTAAGAACATGTAAGCGTCCTTCATACACAACCAAGGTGGCAAATTGTATGGAGTCACAATGACTGGCAAAGAAGAATATTGTTGTCCAGATTGTCCAAATGGTTGAAAACCATCAGTGGAAAGACCTAATCGAACATTTTGAGTCTCTGATGCGAATTCTGGATGGGTATCATTAAAATGTTGCCATGCAGGGGAATCAGATGGGTGGATCATAACCCCATCTTCAATTTTATGCTCAGCATGCCACCTCATATTTGCTGATGTTACATTGGATGCAAACAATCTTTGCAATCTAGGAGTGAGGGGAAAGTAATACATCTTCTTTTCATGAGTAACTGTTCTGCTACCATGACGTTGCCTTTTGTATCGAGGATGACCACAAAACTTACAACTAGTCAAAATATTATCTTCACTCTAGTATATCATACAGCCATTTTTACAACAATCAATTTTTTCAACTGGAAGACCCATTCCTTGTACTAACTGCTTTGTTCTATAGAAGTTTTCAGGTACCAGACTTCCTTCAGGAGTAATCTCTTTCATTAATCGAACCATGTCATCAAAATTACGTTCAAACATATGGTGTTCTGACTTCATGTGCATTAATTGAGCAACTAATGATAACTGTGAATGACTTCTACATCCAGGGTACAAATTCTCATCTGCAGCCCTAAGCATATCATAAAACTTTTGGGAATTTGGATTCGGTGTTTCTTCCATGTAATTTTTATTGAATGCTTGACCAACAGCATCCATAACCATGAAATGGTACCGATTGGATGATTCTGCATAATCAAATGCAGTAGAACTTTCACTCATATTTGGGACATTGCTATTTAAGTTACTTACAACTGCTTGTTCCCCGTGCAACGTCCAATAATAATAATCCGGTACAAAACCGTTTCTATACAAATGTAACTTAACTGTATCCACGTTATGAAACATGCGATTCTGACACTTGCGATGAAAACATGGACATCTTATCCTATCATTGTCCATCATTTCTAGGTGACTGCATGCAAATTCTATGAATTGTCTCATACCAGTCATGAACTCTGGGTTTAAAAGTCCATATTTCAACCGTTTATACATTCATTCACGATCTGGTCTCATTTTTTATTACCTCTATTAAATCAAGGAAAACATTCAAATCAATTTGAAGTATGAAATTGTAATTGATAAATCATAATGAAATAAAACTATAAAATAGTTTAATATTATAACTATTGCTATTAACTTTCATAAACATAACTAGTTATACTAATCTAGCTTTAGAGCAACTTAGCTATTCTTTCAACCGAACGATAATTGTAATTTTAATCAAACTAATAGCTAAATAGCTTTTTTATTAAACTTATTTTATTAAACTTAGTAATTAAACTATTTTATTAAACTTAGTAATTAAATTATTTTATTAAACTTAGTAATTAAAGTATTTTATTAAACTTAGTAATTAAAGTATTTTATTAAACTTAGTAATTAAATTTAGCTATTTTATAATTTTTAATCAAACTTATTAGCTAAATAGCTATTTTATTAAACTTATTAATTAATTTTAGATATTTTATAATTTTAATCAAACTTAATAGCTAAATAGGTATTTTATTAAACTTAGTAATTAAATTTAGCCATTTTATAATTTTTTTCCTAAATTATCTATATTATGTCCTAGCATTATATTATTTTTATAAATATATATGTAACTTATTCATATAATTAATTAATAATATGTTATATAATATGTTCCAACATTACAAAATTACAAAATAATATACTTAAATTACTAAGTACACTTAAATTACAAAATAATATGTAATATAGAAAATAATATACTTAAATTACAAAATAATATGTCATATAATTAATTAATAATATGTTTTATAATATGAATGAAATATGTATGTAAATTACTAAGTATACAAAATAATATACTTAAATTACAAAATAATATGTCATATAATTAATTAATGATATGTTATATAATATGTTCTAACATTACAAAATAAAAACACACAAACAAGTAAAATAAAAAAAATTGCATAAAAAAAAACCAAAACAGCAGCTACTGACCGAGACTGGGAGCAGAGGAGGGAGATGACCGGAGCCTATTGGGGCTGGGAGCAGAGGAGGAGCACGACCGGAGCAGAGGAGGAGCGCGGCCAAAGGAGACGCAGTCGCCGGTGGGAGTGGGAGAGAAGAGAAGCCGGCTGGGTGGGAAGGGGGGCAAAAAGGATGCGTAGGGGAAAAAATTTTTTGGGTTTCAGATTTATAACCCACCCAAGCAAAACAATGCCATTTCATATTAAAGAAACGGCGTCGTTTCTTTAATATTTAGCGACGGAAAATTTCCGTCGCTAACATTCATCACCAGTGTAAGGATATTTTCTGTCGCTAAATATCAGCGACAAACAATTATGTCACTAAATTTTTTACAGTGTTTTTTATCTTTAGCGATGGATTGTTCCGTCGCTATATTAGCGATAGAAAGACGCCGTCACTAATATTAGCGACGGAAAAAATCCGTCTCTAATTTTAGCCACGGTAAATTATCGTTGCTAAATATTTAGCGACGACAATTCCGTAGCAACTTTGTGATAAATATAATTTTGTTAATATTTTATCAATTTTGCGATGGTTTTATATTTGTCGCTAATTTGCTGTCGCAAATGCGTCGCTAATCTGTCGTAAATTTTTAGTGCCATATAATCCCTTCATATTAGCTACAACATTTAGCTATGGTAGCAAAGTTTCCTCGCTAATCGGTCGCTATTTTTGACGAATCAATTTTTTTTTAATTGTCGTCACTGATCCGTCGCTGATCCGAAACTAACTGCTACGGATGTCAATCCATCGCTAAATGTCGTCGCTATTCTATTCATTTCTTATAGTGTAACAACTTCCTATAAGATAATAATAATTAACTTAATGCCTACTAAAACTGTCCAAATTATGCTAATGGAACGAGACTTCCTCTCTCCTATTCTATGAGTTACCTCTGTTATATAATATCCTTTTTTTTATCATAAAGTATTTGTTATAATTATCTCATTGTCAACTCTTTCTATGTACCTTATTCATTGGTGTGAATCTTTAATGCAATATACAATTTTGTCCAAAATCTACATGGTATTAGAGTTATAGATCACAATGACTACCCCTTCATCTCAAACTGTTATTCACCTGCTCACATCACACATTCACTATTAAACTTACAAGAAAAATTTATCTTGCTTTGAAAATCCAATTCTTACCCCTCTTAAATTATCAAAATTTAATGGAATATGTTGATGGATCAAAAACTCCACAACCCAAAACAATACCATATCCAAATAAACTTGAAGAATTTATTCCCAGTACTGAATGTAGATTTGGTTTCAAAAGGATCAAATATTTTTTTGTTAGCTCATTTCCTTTCTATCTGAAGAGATTTCTTCTTATGTTATTAGCATGACATCTTCCTATGAAGTTTGATTTGCCTTAGCCAATACATTTAGCTCAGTTTCTCAAAATAGACAATTACAACTCAACATTGAGTTGCAAGAATTAAAGAAAAATGATTTATCACACTACAAGAAAAATATATTTTAGCGATGGACAAATCCGTCACTACAATTAACAATTTCGTCGCTAATCTAATTTAGCGACAGATTTACGACGAATTAAATCCGTCGTAGAAAACCTTCTCGCAAGTCCAATAGCGACAGATTATTATTCTGTCGCTAACTTTAGCGACGGAATTAGTGACGAAATATCTATCATTAAGTCTATTGCAGGAATTGTAATGAAGACAGAAAATACCTCGATATTTAGCGACGGATATTGTTAGTCGCTATTGTTTGCTATGGAAAGATTTCGTCGCTATTTTGCTACGGACATCGTCCGTCGCTAAGGTTTGTTGGACATTTACTCTATATATTAAATTTTGTAATTTAAATATTTTTGCAATTTAAAAAATCAATTAAATGAAAACCGAAATTTTGTTTTAGCTCAATTCATTAAATAAATATTAAAATTTTGTAGTCCAACATGAAAAATATTCAATAATTAAAAATACTACAATATATATATATATATATATATATATATATATATATATATATATATATATATATAGTTCTACATCCTGTCAGATTGTGGTGGATCATTAGATGGAGCTGATGAAATGTTGGTAGAATTAGTCATCACTGCTATCAACTGTCGCATCTCTGCACGCATCTCGTCTCGAAGCTCAATTCAAAGTTCTTCGTGCATCTGTTCTCGCATTTGCTGCTTTTGTGACTCCAACATAGTCTGAACCTCCTGCTGCATATCTTGCATAATACTAGCACGCAGCTGCTCTGTACTAATATCTCGTGATGTGGCAGTAGAGTGAAATGAGGAGGTACCAATGTAAAAAAGTGCTGCCTTTGTGCCCATTCCATATACACGCCGTTTTTTCTGGCCACCAGCAGCCTCTAAAAATAATTGTCTCAAATCTGGTTCACAAAGCTCATTAGATCCCTCAATTGGTTGAGAAGCAGTCTCTTTAAAGGCTTGTACCCGATTCTTCAATATAAATTTTTAGAAAAGAAATATAAATTTCATGAGATTAATAGAAAAATAAGGAAATAAAATTTTAAATATGCACAATTAATGAGTTTGGTAAATACATACTGCAACAACTTTAGACCGCTGATCTACATACTGAATTCCTGATGAAGTCTTTCTAGTGTGTGTTGCCTCAAAGAGTTTTATAGGATTTGGTTCACTTCCTAACTCTTTTGCTTGATCATAAGAATAAAATAAAATTAAAAATAAATTAACTACAAAATTACAAGTATAATACATAAGCAAATAAAAACAAAGACATTAAGAAATATTTTACAACCTAAATATATAAATGAATAATAAATTCAAATTAAGTTATCATTATCAATTTACCATCCGCATGCTACGCTCAACCATAGATATAGAACCCCCAGTATGTCGTGAGGGACCTGAACCTAAGCCATCCGTCTCAGTAAGTCTGTATTTAGAAGCAATGATATATTTTTTCTTGAACACAGGAGTGGACCATTCTTTCTGCCAAGTATTCCAAACTTGCTCTGCCAAGTAAATTATCACTTTCATCATTTTCAATATCTATAAAATGAATATCAATGTCATCTTCTTGGAATGTTGTAGATTGGAAAGTTTACTGTTTGATGTTGCTTGTGGATTTTCAAATTTAGCCCTTGCTTTAATTTTGCAAACAGCCAACCACTCACTTCTTTCACGTTTGATAGTTGGATATGTGATATAATTCACCTGACAAGCTTGAACTGCCATAACAAATGGCTCGTACTTGTTAAATCTACGTTTTTGATTCACTTCGACCAACTTATAATGTGGATGCACTTTTGTACACAAATTTGGCATTGGATCAAACCACTCGCACTTAAATTACACAGTTCTCTTAATTGGTAATGCAGGGTACTCCAACTGAACTACTTCAATCAAACGACCATAATAGTCACATTCATTTGCACTATAATTTGAGCCTTTTATGCATACACCACTGTTCATTGTAGATTTACCAGATCCATGCACCTCAGTGTGAAATTTATATCCATTCACATAATAGCCCGAGTAAGACATAATTTTAGGTAATGGACCTTTTGCTAAGTCCTTTATGAACTGATTGGATATGTTGTTTGATGGATTGTGTGCCTAAAACAAATGTCATCAATTGTATAAGCTAACATAGCTAAGTAGAATTCTTGTTAACTGTAAATAAAAAAAGTTTGAAAGAAAAATAGTACTCACATGTTTATTAAACCAAATTGGGAATTCTTTTTCAAGTTTAGCATCAATTTCTTGAGTAGAAATGTTCACTAGAATTTGCTTCAGCTCCTTAATATAAATTCTTCAAGATAAAACAAAAAGAATAATAATGATTAAATTTTATAATTTACCCAATGCTCAAATGAAAAGGTTAAAATTTATTGATAAATCATGACTTACTTAATAAAAGGTGCAACTTCAATGCAATTAAGAAGAATGTATGATTGTGCAGTAGCATATTCCTCCTCTGTAAAAAATCGAGATTTACTCTTTCCAAAGGCTCGGCCTGACTGTGTGAATATGGATAAGTTGCCTTCATATTCTTGTACCTGATATTGACCACCGTCATCATTGCGTGACACTTTTCGGTGCCTTGTATTCACATGATCCTCAAAATAGTAAGAACAAAACAATGAAGCTTCTTCCCCCAAATAAGCATTAGATATTGAACCTTCAACTCTAGCTTTATTTCGACATTGTTTTTCAATTGTCGAAGGTACCTGTGATATTAAATATACAAGTATGGTAAATCTAACACCATTAAATTTCATATGCATTATTATTAAGTTCTTTTATATTACCTTTCGAAAGGATACATCCATCGGTATTGCACTGGACCTGCTATTCTTGTTTTTGCTACCATGACGTTGCCTTTTGTATCGAGGATGACCACAAAACTTACAACTAGTCAAAATATTATCTTCACTCCAGTATATCATACAACCATTTTTACAACAGTCAATTTTTTCAACTGGAAGACCCATTCCTTGTACTAACTGCTTTGTTCTAATGATAACTGTGAATGACTTCCACATCCAGGGTACAAATCCTCATCTGCAACCCTAAGCATATCATAAAACTTTTGGGAATTTGGATTCGGTGTTTCTTCCATGTAATTTTCATTGAATGCTTGACCAATAGCATCCATAACCATGGAATGGTACCGACTGGATGATTCTGCATAATCAAATGCAGCAGAACTTTCACTTATATTTGTGACATTGCTATTTAAGTTAATTACAACTGCTTGTTCCCCGTGCAATGTCCAATAATAATAATCCGGTACAAAACCGTTTCTATACAAATGTAACTTAACTGTATCCACATTATGAAACATGCGATTCTGACACTTGTGATGAAAACATGGACATCTTATCCTATCATTGTCCATCATTTCCGGGTGTCTGCATGCAAATTCTATAAATTGTCTCATACCAGTTATGAACTCTAGGTTTAAAAGTCCATCTTTCAACCGTTTATACATCCATTCACGATCTGGTCTCATTTTTTATTACCTCTATTAAATCAAGAAAAACATTCAAATCAATTTGAAGTATGAAATTGTAATTGATAAATCATAATGAAATAAAACTATAAATTAGTTTAATATTATAACTATTGCTATTAACTTTCATAAAAATTTCAAGTTATACCAATCTAGATTTAGAGCAACTTAGCTATTCTTTCAACCGAACGATAATTTTAATTTTAATCAAACTAATAGCTAAATAGCTTTTTTTATTAAACTTATTTTATAAAACTTAGTAATTAAACTATTTTATTAAACTTATTTTATTAAACTTAGTAATTGAAGTATTTTATTAAACTTATTTTATTAAACTTAGTAATTAAATTTAGCTATTTTATAATTTTTAATCAAACTTATTAGCTAAATAGCTATTTAATTAAACTTATTAATTAATTTTAGCTATTTTATAATTTTAATCAAACTTAATAGCTAAATAGGTATTTTATTAAACTTAGTAATTAAATTTAGCCATTTTATAATTTTTTTCCTAAATTATGTATATTATGTCCTAGCATTATATTATTTTTATAAATATGTATGTAACTTATTCATATAATTAATTAATAATATGTTATATAATATGCTCCAACATTATAAAATTACAAAATAATATACTTAAATTACTAAGTACACTTAAATTACAAAATAATATGTAATATGGAAAATAAAATACTTAAATTACAAAATAATATGTCATATAATTAATTAATAATATGTTATATAATATGAATGAAATATGTATGTAAATTACTAAGTATACAAAATAATATACTTAAATTGTAAAATAATATGTCATATAATTAATTAATGATATGTTATATAATATGTTCCAACATTACAAAATTACAAAATAATATACTTAAATTACTAAGTACACTTAAATTACAAAATAATATGTAATATGGAAAATAAAATACTTAAATTACAAAATAATATGTCATATAATTAATTAATAATATGTTATATAATATGAATGAAATATGTATGTAAATTACTAAGTATACAAAATAATATACTTAAATTATAAAATAATATGTCATATAATTCATTAATGATATGTTATATAATATGTTCTAACATTACAAAATAAAAACATACAAACAAGTAAAATAAAAAAATTTGCATTAAAAAAAAAAACCAAAAACTGACCGAGACCGGGAGAGGAGGAGGGAGAGGACCGGAGCCGATCGGGGCTGGGAGCAGAGGAGGAGCACGGCCGGAGCAGAGGAGGAGCGTCGCCGGAGGAGACCAGTCGCCGGTGGGAGTGGGAGAGAAGAGCAGCCTGCTGGGTGGGAAGGGGGGAAAGAGGAGGAGGGAGAGGACGACTGGGTGGGAAAAAAATTTTGGGTTTCAGATTTATAACCCACCCCAGCAAAACGACGTCGTTTCATATTAAAGAAACGGCGCCGTTTCATTCATATTTAGCGACGGAAAATTTCCGTCGCTTACATTCGTCACAAAGCGTAAGGATATTTTCCGTCGCTAAATATCAGCAACAAACAATTTTGTCGCTAACATTTTACTGTGTTTTTCCTTCAGCGACGACTTTTTTCGTCGCTATATTAGCGCTATATTAGCGACGACTTATTCTGTTGCTATATTAGTGACGACATATAGTCGTCGCTACGATAGCGACGGAAACATTCCGTCGCTAATATTTAGCGACGGTCAAATGTCGTCGCTATATAATTCTGTCACTATTTTATCAATTTTGCGATGGTTTTAAATCCGTCGCTAAATGGCTGTCGCAAATGCGTCGCTAATATGTCGCAAATTTTTAGTGCCATATAATCCCTACATATTAGCTAGAACATTTAGCTACGGTAGCAAATATTCCTCGCTAATTTTGACGAATCAATTATTAATTATTTTTTTTTTAAATTGTCGTCGCAGATCCGTCGCTGATCCGAAACTAATTGCTACGAATGTCAATCTATCGCTAAATGTCGTCGCTATTCCATTCTTTTCTTGTAGTGTCAGTTTTTCAATACCTCCAGCATGTAAAAACTCTTACTAATGAGCTAGCCTTTGTAGGTCGTACCATGAGTTTAGCCGAATTTAATGCAATTGTGTATCGAAACATAGACAGCAAATACCACAATATAATCATTGCCTTCAATCTAAGATCTGAACATGTTTCCTTTAATGAACTCTACAGTCATTGTGAACTGTTGTGTTTTTCATTGACTGGAGTGATATAATACATGGGGATTTATAATACAAGTGATAAGAATGAATCACAACAATATGAGATAATTAATTAATAGATAAAGATAAGCATGTGGTTATCTATTATTGCCTAACATGTAGCCATCACGAAGAGGAAGCTATGATACAAGAGATGCAAAATGGGTGATAGACAATTGCATGGTAAATAAATATGCTAGTTGATCTTGATATGTTTTGAAATGAACTTGCAAAGTACCATTAGCTACTTGTTTTTGAAAAAGGTGGAAATCGAGTTCAATATGTTTTATTTTAACATGGAATACCAGATTTTCCATTCAGTATGTTGCACCAATATTATCACAATAGATAATGGTGCGTATTGGAAGGAATCCAATTTCACCTAGCAAAGACTGAATCCAAAGAATCTCTTGAGGAACATTGACTATAGCCTTATATTCATTCTCAATAGAGGAGAGGGACATGGTTGGATGTTTCTCTATCATATAGAGATCATGGAACTACCTAGAAAAAATTTCATAACCCTTAGTAAAACGTCGGTCATCGATATTGCCTCCCCAATCACTATCAATGTAACAAATTAGATTACGATTGGGAACATTAGAGAAGATAAGGCCTTCGATTATGCACTTGAAAGTGTGAAAGTAAACGTTTAAAAGCAACCTGATGAGCTTGACTTACAAAATGCATAAATTTCCATAATTGATTCACAATGAAGGCAATGTCCGGTCTCGTAATTGTGATGTATTGCAAAGCTCTAACATATTGTTAATAGAGTTTAACCTCAGGAATGATTTCACCTTGATTTCAGACTAAATGTGGCTTTGTGGCTATGGGGGTAAGGCAAAGCTTGGAATCATTCTTACCTAATTTTTCCAAAAGATCACATACATACTTATGTTGATGTAGAAGAATACCATTTGGATGCTGCTCAATTTGAAGGCCTAATAAAAAATGCAGATCACCCAAATCACACATAGGAAATTCCCATTTGAGTTTTGCAACGACCGCATTAAGAATGCCATGATTTGAGCCTATGATAACTAGATCATCAACATATATTAAAATAAAAGCAATGCCAGTCCCTTGTCGCAGGTAAAACAAAGATTGATAAGCTCTTAAACCAACAAATTTTAGAGAAGCAAGAAATTGGCTAAGCTTGTAAAACCATGCTCTTGGTACCTACTTTAAACCATAAATAGATTTATGCAATAAACTTATATGATTACATTTGGATTCATCAATAATGCTTGGTGGTTGTGCCTTATAAATTGTCTCAGTTAAATAACCATGTAAAAAAGTATTCGAGCCGTCTAATTCCTTCATAGCTTAGCCAAACACAGCGGTAAAGGAAAGAATGGTGTGAATTGTAGTAACTTTGATCACCAGACTAAATATTCTCTTGTAGTCAAAACCATATTTTGTGTAAATCCTTAGGCCATTGATCATGCTTTGTTGCGCTCAATGCTACCATTTGAATTCCTTTTGATGCAATAAATCTATTTGCTACTTACAATATTAACATTATAAGGTCTTGGAACCAAGTCCAAGTGGAGTTAGCAAGAAGTGCATCTAATTCATTAGTCATTACATTATTCCACTCTCTATATTTTGTGGCTTGAATGAAGGTATGCGGTTCAGTATGCAAAATTTATTTTCCTAGGAATTTTGGGTAGCCACAAGAGCTTAATGCGTTGTTAGTGTTGTTAGTCGGCAAAGTGGATGGTGGGGCTTCACTTTTGTATGGAAAAACTTTTTTTAGCAAAGCATACAAGACATGCCATATACACATGACAAATTTTAATATCCAAACAAAGAAACCTATGATGTGTAGTCGATCAGCCTAAGAAGACACAACATTTACTTCGAAAACTAAATTTATTTTATATAATGGACAGTGAAGAGGAAAAATTGCACATCCAATAATATTTAATTCATTAAATTTTAGAACTTTATTATATAACATCTAAAATGGATATCGATTTTTAATGACTTTGTTGGGCATGTAATTGACAAGTTGAATACTATTTTGAAAGGCATATGGCCAAAATTTGAGCGGTACACATGAGCTAGCAATGTGAGACCAGTGTCCACTATATATCTAATTCTTCTTTTGAAATTTAATTTTGTTCATACGTGCAGGTGTCACATCTACAAGTTTAGATCATGATGGATTACATGTGTTTCAAAACTAGAAGCACCAGACTGATTGGTAATAGGGCGTATGTGTGATCAAAATAGTGCCGGCATGATTGAAATTTAAAAGTGAAATATATTTAAGTGAGAAAACTAGTTATGAACCTGTGACATTAAATTTTGTAAGAAAAGTGACTAAATTAAAAATTTTATGAATTTCAATATGTTATTGATCTTTGAACTAAAAGTACCAAGACATATAATATATTGAGATAAGTCAGCCAATATAATTATATATTAAAACTCTCAATATTTAGGGCCCGAAATCGAAAAAGTAAAATTTAATGTGTGATTCCTTAAAAATGTTGAAAAATTCGATTTTCGCTCTACTGTCCCAACTGTGAAATTGAGAAAGCCAATACATATAAATTATATCATGAATATTGTTATATTTAATTGTAAAAAATTTAAAATTTGTGTGCAGTTCAAATTGAATAGAGAAATATTGGGGACTAAAATGGAATTTGGTAAGTGATTAAGTTAATTAAGATTAATTAGTATTAAATTAAAAATAAATTTAATTAAGCCGCATTTGCATGTTGTGGAGTACATGCACGATAATCACCCATATAAAAGGTGAGTTGACGGCTTATTAAAATAATAATAATAATAATAATAATAATAATAATAATAATTTCATTCTTGGAAAGTGTTGACCGAAATCAAAAAAAGGCCATTTCTCTTTTTCATTCTTGTTTCTTCATTCTAACTTCTCATCACTGAACCCCTTCTCCTTTTTATCTCCACTAACTTCTTATTTTCTTATACAATTTATACGACCAAACAAGTTTGAATGGATGTGAATAAGATGGGTTGATTGACCATGTTTTGAACCAAAATCTAACAAACTAAGACATACAAGGAAAGGTGGAGCTCATGGGTGTGTCGGCTAAGTCATGCAATGGGAGGAAGAAGGTGTGCAAGTGAGAGAAAGACCAAGGAAAGGGAGAAAAAATATATATATAAAAGGAGGAGAAATCAAAGCCTTAAGGCTTAGGAGACTCTCGGCCAAAGCAAAAGGAGAAGGTAATCAAATTAGTTTTATTATTTTTCTTCCTATTTTCCTTAAAATTGATGCGAGCTCTAATCCCTCTCCATGTATTTCCCTTTTTTCCTTATTATTTGTCTTGATGACTGAAGCTAGTGTTGAATTGAGATGGAATCTTGGATGGCCGTAGCATGTTAATGAAGGAAAAGTGTTGTATTGTCCATAATATTGTAAGAAATTTACCTAATTAAAGTTAAATCAAGTTAATAAGTTAAAATATGAAACTCAGAATTAGTTAAGTGGGTCTCTTTTGGCCGACAATCAAGTGGAGAGTTTGTTATGGTAATTTGAGAATTAACCCGTGTGGAGATAATGAATTTGGAACCAAAATGTTGAAAACCTGTGGAGATAAGACTTGGAATGATGAACTCATTGTTGGGCGAGATGTGTATAGGTTAATGAACTTGATTGGCAAAGATAATTAGGGTGGTGACTTAATTAGAGTACAATGGAGTTAAGTATAATTAAAATGGGCTAAAATTGAAATTAAAAGGGTGATAATTCAACTATGGCCGAGATTACAAAGATAAATGAAAAGTTTAATTACAAGTGAAGATACAAAAAGACCTTCTTGACCGAGATAAATTTTAAGTTAATTGGATAACTAATTGAGTTAAATTGAGGCTAAGTGAAAGAGCAAGCATAAAAAGGACTAAATATTATGTTAGAGCATTGAACGATAAAGATAATTGTTGGTATAGACGGATGAGGGGCCTAGACCGAGAGTGCTATATAGATTGTGAAAACATAAACTCATTTATACAAGAAACTATAAGTAAGAGATCATGTGTAAAAGACGAGTGTGTATATATATATATATATATATATATATATATATATATATATATATATATATAGGAGGCTTGTATAGTGAATTAGGAAGCTAAGTTGTTGCTCGGACTGAAGTGACCTATGAACTAAATATCCATGGTGCACAACTAAAGATCCTAAATAGTTCAGTTGCAAAAAATTGACCTTGATAGGAATAAATATCATGTCATACTTAGACAAGTGTGGTAATTAATTCCACCAAACGATTAATTCGGGTTTAAGTTATCATATAAGTGACGGTTTATGTTAGGCGTATTGGTGTTATAGAAGTTTAACCATGAGGACGCAAGAGACCGAACCGACAGTAGTAAAGCGTGATAAAGTTTGTGCAAAATCCTTATCCTAATAGCCATGGAAATAAATTCTAAAATATCAATATTAAATGTATTTTTAGTGATGAATGAATGTATATATATATATATATATATATATATATATATATATATATATATATATATTCAAATTTAATGTTAAATGATTTTCATTTGGAATATGGATTACATATTGTGTTTTTTATATCAAATATTTATTAAAATGAAATTCTTTTTCAAACTTTAATAAATTATAATGCTGAATATAAAGGTATTTAAATCAATTTTTATATAAAGTTATATAAAAATAAACTATTAAAAATTTTTTAAATAGAATTTGCTATATTGTTTTTGGAAAATTTAATATTGTTATGGTTTGAGATTTTCTTTACTTATAAATAGTGACTTATTGTTTTGGCTTTAAATATGATATTAGATATATTTTTATGAACTTCACTGATTTTACTCCATATATTAGCATTAACTTAAACTAGAGTTTTATTGACATGTCAATATGGTGATTATTCTTTGGATATAAGATAGTTTTTGCTTATGTGAAATTATCTTCGATCTTGTGATGGTCTTGGGTCATGTGATATAGACTTTGGTCATGTGAATGTCTTTAACTATGTGATTGACACTTTTATTATTTGATGCCTTCATGATTTCCTAGAGACAGGTATATGTTGTCTTAATATATGGGTACGATGAAAGATTTGTTAAGTGAATTGATGTGATATTTTTTCTTGGCAAATTCTCTATAATTTGTGATGTCATTGATGAAATAATTTTTAAATATAAATGATTATATGTTATATATACATGTAAAATCGATTTATTCGATATTCTAAAAAGAAAATAGTTATTCATAATTGTTTCTTATTGCGAAATTTTATTGAAATGAATCATAACTTCAAATTATATTTTAAATGACTATTATTATAAGATTTATACCACTGAGTTAAAACTCAGCGTGAGAGTTGTCTTTCTCTCTTGTAAATAGTAAACAAAAACCAAATATCAACTTACAAGTTGAGAGAGTTGTAGATCCAATAAGTCCACTAGATAAGTGCAACAGTATCAAAAATAACGATAGTCATGTCATGCTTATGAAGAATTTTTCTTTTTATACATTAGGTATATTTTAAAATAAAATCATGTACTAGTTTATGGTTTGTAAAAGCACAATTTACATATGTTGTATGTCTATAAATCCTTTATGAACACATCAGTTAGTCGGTCAGAGATACCGCTTTACCTGATTGAGATAGTCGGGATAAGCAATTATATATACAATACTGTTTGAAATAGGAATATAGTGTCTGAAATTCCCCTCCCCAATCCGAATGAAAAGTCTTTATTTTAGATTGAAATTATCGATCAACCAATGCCTCAAATTCTTTGAACATTTGAAAATTTTGATTTTAGTCTTAAGAAAATATATCTAAGTGAATCGGAAACCCAAATTGGACAGGTTTTTAAACATTAGAATATATTATTTCAAAAGGTTTAGAAGTACTATGCTTAACTAAAGCTAAAGGTAATCCAACTAATTTTCCCAACTTACATGTATGACAAATAGTAAAAAATTTTAAGGAAAAAGAACAATCTAATTTATTTTTGGAAATTATGGAATAGGTAGTGCCAACATGAGGATGATCCAAGCAAGCGTGCCACTCAACAAAGGAAGCTCATTTGCCATGCATGGCATGCTTATCTGAAGAAGAAAGACAGTATAAACCAACTTCACTCTATTCTGGCAGTAAGATTGCCTTGGTCTTTTGATTCTTTACAAGAAAATGAGTTGGACAAAATTCAAAGAAACATGAGTTGTCAACTGAAAATTTTTGTACAGATAATAATGATTTTGTTAAAGCAAGAACATGAGGTACATTGTGAATTTGTAAGGGAGAATTTGAGAGAGATTGATATAATGCATTACCTATATTTGCAATTTGTAATCCTTGCCATTACCAACTTTTTTTGATCCATACATATATGATGATTCATGTTGTAAAGAGCATAGGTATGTGGGGTCATGTGGGAGTAACTCCTGTGTTAGGTGTCTAGCTAATGGAATGGTAATGTAGAGTCAATTGAGAATAGGACATAGCCAGTTGTGGAGGCAAAATAGTAGAAGAATTACTAGTTGTCGAAGATCACTCAAAACCATAATAATTTAGGGGCTGGAACTGAATGAACAACGTGATTGATACTGACACCGACAACGATAAGCCTTATGACTTTGTAACCCACATATTTGACAAGTTACATGAGGTCTGCAAGAATTCAAAAAGGTTGAGCATGAATCATCTGAGTCATTATTTCAAAAAGATTGTCGGGTGGTGACATGTGCTTCTGGGATGTCTTGCATACTTTTGAGAAGAAAATCATGAGCCAACAACTGAGAATGGAGTTCTTGAAAGGTAATTGGTTCTTGCTTAAGATTAAGAGCAACATTTATAAAATGAAACTCACTATCGATGTTGCGATAGATAATCACATTAAACTCAGTAGGGGTAATAATACGACCGAAAACGGTAAGTTTGCCTACAAGACTTTTGGCTTTGAAGATAAATTGAAACAAAGAGATCATTCTTTTTAAACTCTTGTAATTAAATATGAGGTTGTAGTTGATGATTCTGTGAAGCATACACAAAAGAATTAGTTAGTACCTATCAAACATCAAAAGAAGTATTAAAATCAATAACATATAGAAATATTTCATCCTTGAATGAGGAGAAAAGTCTGGAGAGTAAGAGTTGATCTTGTTGAAACCATGAAATATAATCTAGATTAAGAATAGTATAGCTGGGATTTTTCGAAAAAAGGGATAGTAGAAGGTGGGGCTAATGTAGTTCCATCAACCAAACCTGTCATATGATGGTAATTAAGTAAGGGGAGGAATTGTGTTTTTCAGGCTAGAGGTGTAATTGAGTCGAGTCGATATAATATCAGACTCGAGCTCGATTCAATTAAAAAATTTGAAATTCAAACTCAACTCGAACTCAATCTAGTTTTTTTTAATTATTCGAAACTCGACTCAAAAAATATTTGAGCTACTCAAATTTAACTTGATAAATCTCAAATCAAATAAAAAAATTTAATAAATAGTGTATCGGCTCAACTTGATTCAAAATTAATTTAAGTTAACTCGATTCGAATAAATTCAAATATATTTAAATTCTAAGGGTATAAAATAATTTAATAAATAATAAAAAATTTACTTGATTAAGTAACAAACCTTCCGAGTCAGATATTGTGATACTTGAGTTCTACTCGATGAACTACTCTAACTGCTCGACTTGATTAATTTTGAGTCAAATTTGAATATTTTATATTGAGTTCGAGTAGCTCACGAGGTAATGAGTAGTTTGACTCGTTTACACTTCTATTCTAGGCAAAAAACTTTCATGGTGATAATTTTATGGTGAAACTATAATGTGTAGTGGGAGTTGGATTAGTGGTACATGGGTTGGGAAATGTTAATTGGTTTTCTACAATAAATGATAAATGAAAAGAGCATAGATGATTATTACGGATAAAGAAAAATAGGGTATGATACCATTCGAATGATTGTGATTTTCATTGATTAAAGTGGTATAATATATGGTATTTTATAATTCAAGTGATAAGAATGAATCACAACAATATGAGATAACTAATTAACTAATAAAAATAAGAATGTGGTTATTGAACCAATATTTGCAAAGGCCAACTTAAGTTGTCGTGTATCATTGAATAGTTTATATACAAGTAGATAGTATAATGATAGAACTTGCACAACTAATTTGATAAGAGAGAATATATGAACAGTTACAAAGAGATAGGGAGAGAGAAGCATGAGATTAGTCTTTATCCTTATTACCCGTCTGTAAGTTGAACTGGGGTAGCAACAATGTTTAACTTATTTTGGAGGAGAAGAAAGTAAGTCTTGCTCTTTGCAATTTGATATGTGAAAGCAATGTACCGATAAACAAATGGCCTTTTGAAAAATTTTATACCTCACAAAATGGTAGTCAATTTTCTAGTGTTTAGACCTGAAGGGAAAAATGGACATATTGGTGAGATAGGTGGCATTGAGGTTGTCACACCAAAGTATAAAAGGAGAGAGTTGATGATGGCCTATTTCATGAAGTAAGGACTGTAACCAATTAATCTATTGGGCTGTGGTGGCTAGTGCGTGATATTCTTCTTTTATTGAAGAGCGAGTAATGCATCTTTGCTTTCGTGAACTCCTGGAAATAAGGTTATTACCTACAATAATTGTGTAACCAGTGGTTTGTTGAGAAAAAATTTAGAATACACAATTCTAAATTAAATATCTCAAAGAAAAAATTCACTCAAAATTTTGAGATACAACAAAAACTTCACTAAACTAGAAATATTACAAAGAAATATCTCAACTCTCAAAACACTCAAGACTTGTAGTCTTCACTCTTGGATGGTTTAAACCTTGGAAGTGTGCTTATTTATAGGCTCAAAGTTTAATCCACATCATACATTTGTTCAAATCTTTGGTATGGTAGGTATACCTAATATAGACTTAATTTTTCAACAAATTAGGTGGAGATTAATGTACCTAATATTTGTTTAATTTTTAAACACAATAAACTTAATTTTTCAACAAATTAATGGTAGGTGTACCTAATATTTGAACAAATTATTTTGACATTGATTTTTAACACTCCCCCTCAATGTCAACTCTCATTCTTTGTACTATGTCGACGAAACATTTTGAATTTGCCTGTACCTAGACCTTTTGTGAGCAAGTCTGCAACTTGATCATCTGTCTTGATCTGTTTCATCTCAATATATTCTTACATAACTTTTTTTTCTGATAAAATGATAGTGCACTTCAATATGCTTAGTTCTTGCATGAAAAACTGGATTCTCTGCCAAACGAATTGCTGATTGATTGTCACAGTACAATGAAACTGCATAATCTACTTGTTGATGTAGATTATTTATTAGTTGTATCAACCATGTACTCTCTTAAGCTGTCATTGCCGCTGCTCGATACTCAGCTTCAGTGGTTGATAATGATACCGTTGGCTGTCTTTTGCTACACCAAGAAATTGTTCCAGAACCAAGTTTAAACGCATACCCAGTTGTTGATCTCCTGCATAGTCAGCATCGCAATAACCAATTAACTTGCAGTCTTCACCTTTCTTATACAAAATACTATAGTCATTTGTACTCTTTACATATCTCAGTATTCGTTGAACGACTTCTAAATGAGACTTCTTTGGATTTTGCATGTACCGACTCATCACGCCAACTGCATAAGAAATGTTAGGATGAGTCAAGGTTAAGTAAATCAGACTTCCTACCAATTGTCGATACATCGTCGCATCTTCCAAATCTTTTCCTTCATGTGCACACATTTTAGCATTTGGTTCCATCGGTGTCGAAATTGGCTTGCATTCGAGCATTCCGAACCTCTTCAACAAGTCTTTAGAATATTTCTGTTGACAAATAAATATTTCTTTTTATGTGTGATCAACCTCTAAACCAAGAAAGTGCTTGAGTTGTCCAAGTTCTTTCATCTAGAAAGGAACTGATAAATTTTCTTTCATCTGAAGAATTTCTGGCTCATCATCACTGGTTATGATTAAGTCATCCACATATACTAGTACAATAGCTAGCTTTCCTTTATTAGCTTTGACAAACAGGCTGGAATCCATGGGTGTTACTGAATAACCACTTTGTGTTAGAAATTCAGCAATTTTACCATACCACGCTCTAGGTGCTTGTTTCAATCCATATAGTGCTTTACGAAGCTTACACACATATTCAAGATGATATTGGCTCTGAAAACCCATTGGTTGGATCATGTAGATTTTCCGATCCAACTCTCCATGAAGAAATGCATTCTTCACATCCATCTGCCATAAATTCCAATCTTTGTTGGCTGCAAGTGCAAGTAGAACCCGTACTGTTGTAAGTTTCGCTACTGGACTAAATGTTTCATCATAATCTAGTCCATACTGTTGAGAGAAACCACGAGCTACCAATCATGCCTTGTACCTCTTGATTGACCCATCTGGACGACGTTTTATCTTGTAAACCCACTTACAGGATATGGGTTTCACATCTTTTGGCTTTGACACCAGATCCCAAGTTTGATTCTGCTCAAGTGCATCAATCTCTTCTTTCATAGCTGTCATCCATTCAAAACTCTGCGATGCTTCTTCAAATGTCTCGTGTTCTATTATAGTGTCTTTTGTGACTATGACTGCATTGGCGTATTTGGGATTTGGCCTTCGTGTTCTTGTTGACTTTCGGAGTTGAGATTGCATAGTTGATTCTTCAGTTTCATTGGGCTCACCTTCATCATTTGGTTGTTGATACACACCAGTTTGCCAAGGACTTTGAGTCTCTCTTTGTTCGACATCATCGCTATTTTGATCTCCTGATTCATTCAAACTTGGTTGAAGTTGAACAATATGCTCCTCCATCATTTGTTGTAGTTTGTCTCCAAATTCTCTAGAGTCTGGCAACACTTCTTTCTTTGAAGACTACCAGAAAGAGGCTTCATCGAATACCACATCTCGTGAAGTATAACATCTTTCAGAAAAAATTTAGAATACACAATTCTAAATTAAATATCTCAAAGAAAAAATTCACTCAAAATTTTGAGACACAACAAAAATTTCACTAAACTATAAATATTACAAAGAAAGATCTCAACTCTCACAAACACTCAAGACTTGTAGTCTTCACTCTTGGATGGTTTAAACTTTGGAAGTGTGCCTATTTATAGGCTCAAAGTTTAATCAACACCATATATTTGTTCAAATCTCTGGTATGATAGGTATACCTAATATAGACTTAATTTTTCAAGAAATTAGGTGGAGATTGATGTACCTAATATTTGTTTAATGTTTCAACACAATAAACTTAATTTTTCAACAAATTAATAGTAGGTGTACCTAATATTTGAACAAATTATTTTGACATTGATTTTTAACATAGTTGACTTCCTATCATCAATAGAGCTAGCCCAGGCGACGTTGGTGTAAGCTGAAATGGCAAGTGATGAGAACATTTTCAAAAGAAGGTCATGATGAATTGTAGTTTGCAGATATCGTAATATCCATTTAACATCATGCCAATGGTGATTAGTAAGAGCATGCATGAATTGTGACACCTTGTTGACTGCAAAACAAATGTTTGGACGTGTCAATGACAAGTATTATAGACCCTCAACCATGATTCGATAAAGACTAGGATCAGGAAATAATGTTCTAGAATGAAGTGAAAGCTTAGAATGGGGACAATAGGGCATTGAAACTCCATTTGCGTTACTCATATTAGCCTTGCTTACTAACTCCTTAATGTATTTGGATTGTGTTAGAAGTAACCCAGAGTTAAGGAATGTAGCCTCCATACCCAGAAAGTAGTGTAGGTGTCCTAGATCTTTCAATGCAAATTTGGAACTGAAAGAAATTATTAGATGTTAAGTGAAGGTTGTAGATGAGCTTGTGAGAATCAGGTCATCAACATAAATGAGACAATAGGCTTGAAAAGAGCCAGCATAATAGAAGTATAATGAACTATCCATTTTAGACCCTTGAAAACCAAGTTGTTGCAATGTCATAATCAAACATTTGTACCATTTAACTGAAGTTTGTTGGTCAAACTATACATGTATAAAAAAATGTAATAAATGACAATAAATATGGATAATATATTTTTTATTGAACCAATTAATAATTAATTGACAAAATATTTGACAGGTAATATGGTAGGTGGAGATTAATCTTAACCATCCATTTAGTGGGTAAGAATTAATCTTGACTATCTATTTGGTAGGTAAGATGGAGGTTAAAAATGATGTCAACCATCCATTAAAATAGGTGAAAATTAATATTAACTGTTCATTGAGGAGGTAGATGTCTATATATAAGCTTTACGAATTTATTTGTAATACATTTCATCTAAAAATAAGAGAGAAAAAAATAAAAGTTTAGAAAGACTTTAGTGAGAGATTGTGAGTATTTGTAAATACTGTAATTTTTCTCTCTTTCAATAAAAAATCTGCAGGAGTCCAGAGACGTATGCACTGTTATTAATTTATGTCTTATTATTCTACATTTTTTTCGTTTTCTTATAAATCTAATTATAGAAAAATTAACGTTATTTTTCAATAAAATTTGCTTTAACCCATAAAGAAAACGCCATAATTTACAGACATAAGTTGGAAATTGTGGATTAATGAACCTTTGTAGCTGCTACATATAGACATCTTCATCTAATTGACCATGCAAGAAGGCATTTGACACATTAAGCTATTTAATATGCCAACCATTCAAAATTGCTAGTGATAACACAAGACGGACATTTCATGGTTTAATGACAGAACTGTAGGTGTGGTTATAGTCAATGAATGGACGTTGGTGATACCCTTTGGCGACAAGACGCACTTTATGGCAAGCAATAGTGCCATCTGAATTACATTTGAGGCGGTAGACCCATTTGCACCCCATAACATTTTGATTTGAAAAATGTGGGACAAGTTCCCAAGTATTGTTGGCAAGGAGGGCATTGTATTTGTCTATCTCGAGATTTGGCAGCAAATGCGTGTGTGAAGGGTTCATCGTAGAGAGTGGCTGCGACGAGGAAAGATTTTGGTTTTAAATTTCTTGTTTGTGAGCTAGTAACCATAGGATGGTGTTTGGTTTGGATAGGATGAGAAGATTGTTGAACAAGTATGGGTTGGTACTGGGAGAGGTCAACGACTAACGGGAGACTAGATGTGTTATGATGATGTGAGGAAAATGATTTTGTGGGGACGATCTGGAGATGTTGTGTCACGGGAGTGGTATTTGGGGAATCAAGATTTGTAGAGTGGTGTGACGTTGAGGGAGAGGAAGATGGTGTGGGGTGGATTGGATTTGAATGAAAAGTTGATGTTGATGGGACGGGTAAAATGAAGTTCAAGTTGTCATTAGTCAGAGATGTGGGGTTTGATGCGGTGTCAGAAAAAGGGTTATTGGAATTGTTGGCATTGGGTAAGGGGAAATGAGAGGCTTCCATTGGTATGGTAGAAGAGCTAAACATTGGGAGTGGTAAAAGTGGTGAAAAGACTTGAGGTGGCTGTGGGACCGAGGTAGCAGTGGCCTTTGGCCTGGTTGCAGTCTCATCACCTTGCTTAAAGGGAAAAACTGTTCATCAAAAATAAGATGACGCGAGACAATTATTTTTCCAGTAACAATATCAAGACAATAATAACCTTTCTGAATTTTATTATACCTAAGAAAAATGCATTTAGAAGATACAGGAGCTAATTTATGACTGGCATATGGAGGAAGCGAAGGATAGTAATGACACCCAAAAATTCTTAAGCCTGTATAATTTGGAATCTAACGAAATAATTTTGCAAATGGAGACTGAGTTTTAAAAATTGGAGATGGCAAAGGATTGATGATATATATAGTTGTCTCAAAAGCGTAGGTTACTTTAAATAAATGTTATATTCCATTTTATTATTTTAAAAAAATATTAATTATATTAAAATATATATATATATATATATATATATATATATATATATATATATAATATTTGGATCGGATCGGAGATGTATGTTCCGTCACAAAAAGAATTTAGATTCCATTTAAAACGGAGCACTGCAAGAACGAATTAACTTACATCTCCAATATATGAAAAGTTACAAAGAGATTAGGGGAGACAATCATCAGATTAGTCCTTCCCTTATCAGTTATTAATTATCCCCTAACAGTCTATCTTTTTGCACTAACTCAAATCGCCTCTCCACCAATAATTTCCACCAATACCACCACGGTGAAATAGAGACCCATGTCAAATTTGTAATCTCCACAACTACACGGTTGATAAATTAATGCCGCTGCAGTATGAGCCCAATAACTGTCCAATCTATGCAACACAAGCTAATTTGATGTGTGCCTCATCCACTACCTGCTCCTAACAAATGCCTTGGGTGGTAGACTCCGATACGAATCATCATGTTACTCTAGACTTGGCTACTCTCCATCTTGTAGACACCTATAATGGTAATGATCAAATCAGTATTGGTAATGATCAAGGTTTAGATATCACTCATGTTGGGGATGGTCAAAGCTCTCATCCCTCAAAATCTTTTGCCTTAAATTAAATTGTGTATTCCCTCCACTCCTCAGCAATTACTTTCCGTTCATAAATTTTGTACTGATAATCACAGTTTTTTTTTTGAATTTTGGCCTTGTATTTTTTTTATGTCAAGGATCGAACGTCCAGGGAAATACTCCTCCAAGGACGCAATAAGGATAGTCTATATTAACTGCTGCCACCACCGGCGAAGGAGGCAAATTTGGCGCAGCTATCCTTTGATGATTGGCACAAGAAATTTGGACATCGTCATTCCAGCGTGGTAACCAAAAATTATTAACAACTCTTCATTAACTGGAAGTTTTTTTTTATTAAATAAAAAGAAAAGGAGCTGAAATAAGACAAAAATCCAGAGGTGCATGTGAGTGATGGATAAACTTAGATAGTTAGAATATACCGTATTTCTTCTGGACAAATATAAATGACAAATTCCAATCGAATAATATAAGCATTGTTAATTTACAATAATATATTTGAGGTCAATATTAAGGCAATTCACAAAAGCGAAGTAAAATTACTGCTAAGTAAGAATTGATCTTTATCTTATTGATTATAATATAAATTTCAATACTAAATCATAAAATATATGCTTTTTTATTTATTGTAAATTCATTTAAATGCTTTTACAAGAAAATCCATGTACTTTTATTTTGATATATTAAATCCTTTTAATTCTATCTTCATACCTATGGAGCCATCTAACAATATAGGAATATAGATGCAAAATGCTCTCAAAAATTCGTTGGAAATTATCTAATGGTTTCATATAAATATAATTTGGAAATTTTGTGGTTTACAAAGAGGAATAATCCGTTTATTTTGTGTGCAAATTACCAAGTCACCAAGAAAAATTTATATGAATGTCAAATTAAAAATTACACCATGCATATTAAGAGAAAAAGAGGGGAAAAAATCAAGTACAATTATAAAAGCATTAGTCTTTTTGTATATTTAAGTCAACTATTTGAAGATAGTACACACTAAATTTATTGTGTTACTTGCAGGTGTTTTTGATGATTTAGTATTAAATTTTTCTTTCTAAAATTATTAAAAAATTCTTAATTTTATTTTTTTAAAACCATTAAATAGGTAGTGAGGGATTGATGAAAGCATTTTCTATTATTTGATGTTGTCTAAAAGGGATCTATAGGTACGAAAATAAAAGTATAAGGGTTTAATGTGTCAAAATAGAAGTATAAATACTCAATAGAAAAAATAAAATTAAAGTTTATATTATGTTAATTTGGTTGCTATTACTTTATATATATGACACATAATTTTATTTAATGAATATTATCTTTACACCATGTAAAATAATTGATCTGACATAATCTTTCATGTTACCCTGGCATCGCGTCAGAAATAATATCGTGTGATTATAAATACTAATCAATAGATTAATACGTTATAAATAATTAACAATAAATATGATATTTACTAAATATATGTAAAATGCAAAATATTTAATATAATTTTGCATTGTTTAAAGTATTAATTAATACAACAAAAAGTTGAGGTAAAAAAAAGTCTTAATTGTTATTCTATAGCCGCCCATTAAAGAAATAACTATTCTTAGATGATAAACTATGATTTTTATTTTTATTTTGTATGAATTTAGACTATGTATCCAATATTAGGCATTTAAAGAATTTTACTATGAACAAAATAGAAAATTACAACCCTTTTCTAAATTTAAGTAGATGACACTTACTCTTTATCTCAAACTTTGGGATAATAACAATATTTTTAAACTTTTTTTTCTTCTTTTTCTCATACACACTCTCATATATATACATATATATTATTGAAAATGCAAATTAAAAAAAAAAAAGGAAATTTGTTTTGCCTACCAACCTTTGAAAATTTTTACCACCACACCAAATTTCTACCAAATTTTGAATTTGATGCAAATATTATGCCTATAAAAAGCATAAATTGTTGATGATTTATTACATAGCAAGTGAGAGCAAAGTGAGAGAAAATCCTAAAGTGATAGAAAAGAAATATTAAAGAATTTTTGTTATTCTCCTAATTTTTTTATGAGAGATTATATTTCTTCTCTCCATAATTATTAGAGATAATATGTAATCTCTTGTTTCTTTCATAGTAAAATTTTTCTATCATTGTCCGTAGTTTTTACTTTGATCTGTTTGGGAGTTTTTTCATGTAAAATCTGTATGTTTCATTTTATCCTTGATTTTTTTTAAATTATTAGTTGGAACTTATTCTATCCGATCCTTATTTTTCTAAAAAGTGGTATAGAGTCTGGTTTGGGTATTAATATCTACTTATCATATGCTCTGTAGTTGCCACTAATAAGTGTACCATCCATATAAAAAAAGTTAGATTATTATTTACCCTTGAAGTTTGTTATAGAAAAAATGACTGCAAAATTTGAGATCGAGAAATTCAATAGGAGTAATTTCTCATTGTGGAATTAAAAATGAAAGGTATTTTGAGAAAATATAATTGTCTAGTGGCTATCAGTGAAAAGTCAGTGGAATACAAAGATGACGTTAAGTGAAATGAGATGGATAGAAATGCTATTGCAAATCGTCATCTTGCATTAGCTATTTGCAATAACAGATGAAGTATTGTCAAGCATAGAGGATAAGAAAACCGTAAAGGAGATTTGAAATTATCTCACAAAGCTGCATGATGTCAAGTCATTTCACAACAAAAATTTTCTTAAAAGAAAATTATGCACTCTGCAAATGTCAGAATCTACTTCAATGACAAAGTACATCAATGGATTGAATACTCTATTTTTTCAACTCACATAACTAGGTTATAAAATTGAGTCAACTAAATATGTTGAACTTCTGCTCCAATGTTTACCAAATTTATATGATCAACTCCTTATCAATCTAACAAATAATTTTCTCACAGACATTCTGAGTTTTGACAATATTGCAGCTGCTGTTCTTGAAGAAAAAAATCAGTACAAGAATAAAGAGGATAGATTGACAAGTTCACAAGAAGTGGAGGCCTTAATAGTGATGAGAGGAAGATCAATAGAATGTGGCTTAAGTGGAAGCTAAGATCAAGGGCATATCAAAGTCTAGAAGCAAGAAGAACATGAAATGCTACTATTGTGGCAAAAAGAGTCACTTGAAGAAGAATTGTTGAAGTTTAAATAAGAAAAACTCTAATACTCAAGGAAATATTGCAAACACATCCAATGAAAGTGGTGTTTTATGTTGTGAAGCTGCAACAACTAGTGAAAGTAGAAAAACATTTGTTGATATATAGTTAATTAACTTAGGAGTCACATTTTACATTACCTCTCGAAGAGAATAGTTTTATCAATATGAACTTGTCTCTGATAGATCTATGTATAGTTGCAATGATCATGCCTTAAAGATTGTCGGTATTGGAACCATCAAGTTGAAGTTCCATGATGACACACTATGCACTATTCAACAAGTGCGGCATGTAAAAAGCCTGAAAAAGAACTTGTTATCGTTAGGTCAACTAGATGACCTAGACTGTAAAATTGAAGTCGAAAAAAAAATCATGAAGATGATTCAAGTTGCACTTGTACTAATGAAATGAGAAAAAATGACTGTTAACTTGTACATGTTAAAGGAAGAGATTTTGCTTGAAGGAAAATATCAGTTGCTTCACGTAGTTCAAGTGAAAAATTTGCAATGCTGTGACATAAAAAACTTGGGCATATATTTGAGCAAGGAATAAAAATTCTTACAGAGTAAAATCTACTTTCAAGTATCACTAAGGTGTCTTTAACTTTTTGTGAGCACTGTGTTACAAGTAAGTATTACAGATTAAAACTTAACATATCGAATTTTAGAAGTAAAGAAATTCTAGAATTGTTTTATTTTGATGTATGACAAGTACTAGTTACATCTCTTAGAGGAGCAAAGTATTTTATATCTTTCATAGATGATTATTCCATAAGATGTTGGGTGCATCCTATTAAGAATAAGGTAAATGTATTTTTAGTCTTCAAAGTATTCAAAACATGGGTAGAACTTGATTCTGGAAAGAAGATCAAGTGTCTGAGGTCAGATAATGGAGGAGAATACACCAGCTAAGAGTTTGTTGAATTTTACAATCAAGAAGGTATCAAAAGGCAGTTCACTACAATATACACTTTTCAACAAAATGGAGTTACAGAGCGGATGAACAAAACCTTGTTAGAAAGAACAAGAGCAATGTTGGAAGCTGCAGGATTGGAAAAAAATTTTTGGGTAGAAGCAGCAAATACCATCTGTTATGTGATAAATCAGGCCCCATCAACAGCAATTGAGTTGAATACATCGATTGAGACGTGGATTGGAAAAAGACTAATTATTCAAACCTCTATATATTTGAAAGTCTTGTGTACATGATGTACAATGCTCAAGAAACTACAAAACTGGATCCAAAATCAAGAAAATATCTATTTTTGGGGTATGTTGATGGAATAAAGAGGTATCACCTATGAGATCCCACTACCCATAAGGTTGTAATTAGTAGAGATGTTATCTTTTTAGAACATAAACAACAAAGAGAAGAAATAAATGATAGCACAATGAAAGAAAATTCAAAGACTATAGTAGTACATGTGAAAAATGAAGTTGAGCAAAAGAATTCTTCTGAAGCAGAATCAGAGCACGAGGAACAAGAACCAGTTGTTTCTGATGCACCAGAATCTTGATGGTCATATCGTTCTAGAAAACAACCAGGTTGACATTCAAAATATGTTATTGAGAGCAACTTTGCATATTGTCTTTTAATAGAGGATGGAGAACCATCAACTTTTCAAGAAGCACTGAACAATTCAAATGCATTTCAGTGGATAGCAGTAATGTAGGAGGAAATGAAAGCTCTTCATAAAAATAAAACTTGAGAACTTGTTTGCCTATTGGAAACAAATGGGTGTATAAGATCAAACGTAATGATGAAGATCAAGTGAAGCAGTATTGTGCAAGATTGATGGTAAAATGTTATACTCAGAAAGAAGGTATTGACTTCAATGAGATATTTTTTCCAATAGTACGATAAACTACAATTAGAATAGTTCTGACAATATGTGCTACATTTGACTTACATTTGGAGCACTTAGATGTCAAAACTATTTTTTTTATGAAGATCTTGAAGAAGAATTTTACATGCTCCAACCAGAAGGATTTGAAGAAAAAAGGAAAATAGAACTTGGTTTGTAGGCTAAACAAATCTTTGTACGGTCTCAAACAAGTGTCGATGTATTAGTACAAAAGATTTAATTTCTTTATTATGAGTCTTGGATACAACAGACTTAATACAGATTCTTATGCATATTTTAAGAGGTTTGGTGGAAATGATTTTATTATTTTGCTATTGTATATAAACGACATGTTAGTAGTAGACCCCAACAAAGATCGTATTATAGAATTAAAGACATAGTTGGCTAGAAAGTTTGAAATGAAAGACATGAGACCAACAAATAAGATTCTAAGGATGCAAATTCACCAAGATAAAAATAGTAGAAAAATTTAGCTTTGTCAAAAGAATTATTTGAAGAAAATCTTGCTACACTTCAATATGCAAGATTATAAGTCAATTTCTATCATACTTTCTGTTAATTTCAAGTTATACTTCAGTACAAGTCTTAGCATATAGGCAAATAGGATGGAGATGTCTTGAGTACCGTATGCATCAGCAGTGAAAAATTTAATATTCGTTATGATTTGTTCAAGATCAAATATTGTACAAGCAATGAGAGTAGTTAGTCGATACATGACAAATCCTGGTAAAGAACATTGGAATGCAGTGAAAATAGTCATAAGATACATTTAGGGGACCACAGATGTTGCATTCTATTATGGGGGATCAAACTTTATTGTCAGATGATATGTTGATTCAGACTATGCATGTGATCTTGATAAAAGTAAATCTATCACTGGATATGTGTTTATACTTGCTAACAGAGTTGTAAGTTGGGTTTCAAAACTGCAATCAGTTATGGTTACGTCAACAATAAAAATAGAATATATAACAATTACTCAAGCTAGTAAATAAGCAATTTGATTGAAAATGACATTGGAGGAACTTCAGCATGAACAAGAGAAAAATTTTTCTATTTTGTGATAGTCAGAGTGTTTTGCATCTTATAAAAATCATGTTTTTCATTCAAAGACAAAATACATTCTAATGCAATATCATTTCGTTCGTGAGAAAGTAGAGGAAGAAACAGTGAATATGCAAAAAATTCATACAAAAGATAATTTAGCAGATTTTTTAACTAAAGTAATCAATACTAATAAATTTATTTGGTGTCGATCTTTTAGTGGCCTAACTGAAATATAAACGACATTGAATGACAAAGAAGAAAGAATAGTGTAAAGATATGATTGGTATAATCAAATTTTCAAATGGGAGATTTGTTGAAAATATGAATTAAAAAAAAAGTCAAAATTGTTTTATCTACCACCACCTTACTTTTACCAAATCTACATCAATATTTTACCAACTTTTAAAAAATTTCACTACCACACCAAATTTCTACCAAACTTTGAATTTGATGAAAATGTTATGCCTATAAAAGGCATAAATTGTTGATGGTTTATTGCATAGCAAGTGAGAGCAAAGTGAGAAAGAAATCCCAAAGTGAGAAAAGAAATATTAGAAAATTTTTGTTATTCTCCTAATTTTTTATGAGAAATTATATTTGTTTTATCCATAATTGTTAGAAAGAATGTGTAATCTCATATTTCTTTCATAGTAAAATTCTTCTATTTTTATCAGTAATTTTTACCCTGATTTGTTTGAAAATTTTTTCATGTAAAATCTGTATGTTCCATTTTATCTTTAATTTTCTTAAATTATTAGTTACAATCATGTTCTATCTGATCCTTATATATATATATATTCTCTCTTATAGGATCTCTCAATACATTTGCTATATCTTCAAATGTTTGTATGCTATGTCTATTTATAGGCACAAAATTGGTAAAGATGTAGCCAATAAATTATCACGAAAATTTATCCAAATCATATGAAATTAATGACTCTTATTTAATTTTATCACATGAAACAAATGTAAATATTATTAATAGATATGCATTTTTGCATTTAATTCTAATAAATAGATGCAAAAATGATGAAGAAGTGGCCAATAAATTGCCACGAAAATTTATCCAAGCCATATAAAATTAATGACTCATATTTTATTCATCAAATAAATAAAAATATGCATTTATTCATTTAATGCAACAATGTAATAGATATGCATATATTTTAGAAAAGGATATCGAGGCAAGACAAAGCGGCACCGTTTTGGTATTGTTGGAATGATAGAAATGAAGGGCATTAAAGTAATTTTGAGGAGCATTGTCATTCAACAATATAAGATGGATAGATTTTAATGTATAGTAATGGAATATGTGGGGATGGACTAACATTAAAAAAAAAATTAATAGAACCTAATTAATTTCAGTAAACTAACACTTCAGTAATATACCTAATCAAGATATGCATACCTTATGCCAATATTCAAATATTCCCATTATTATCAATTCAATTTCCATATTATTATTAGGAAAAGTGCATAATCCTCTTTCCATCTAACAGCAATAATACTACTTTGAATTGAATTGCAGATGCAGAAGAGTAGTGTTAACTCTGGATGCTTGTTCAATCTTCAAAATAATTAAAGTAGCACCAAAAACATGATATGTGAACGGAGAGATATTGTTACATTATAATGTCCCGAATAGCTCCAAAGACATCATATGCAATTTTGCACAACAAATCAATTATTGAGGCGACTCAGGTTTCTTCTCATATAGCATAATTCAACTTAGTTAATTAATGGATTTTTACCATTAAAAGCATATAAAATAAATGATTTTTTTTTTTTAACTATGTTATAGCTAGGAAGAAATATAATCTGTATTACTGTATATAGAGGTGTATCAATCCAACTATGTAGCAATTGATTAGGAACGATGCAAGTTTAACCAAGCACAGCCAATTTCATTATCTAACACGTGTTAAAGTTTGATATTTCCATAAAATGACAAATTACTTTAGCATATTAGTATAACTAATTAATCGACTAGTATATGATCAGACAGCTAAGAGAGTTTAACCAAGCACAGCCAATTTCATTATCTAACACGTGTTAAAGTTTGATATTTCCATAAAATGACAAATTACTTTAGCATATTAGTATAACTAATTAATCGACTAGTATATGATCAGACAGCATGAGGATAGATGTGTAATTATAATATTAACAAAACAGTGAGAAAAAGTTTGATATTTCCATAAAATGACAAATTACTTTAGCATATTAGTATAACTAATTAATCGACTAGTATATGATCAGACAGCTAAGAGGTAATTACCTCTTAGCTGTCTGATCATATACTAGTCGATTAATAGTTATACTAATATGCTAAAGTAATTTGTCATTTTATGGAAATATCAAACTTTTTCTCACTGTTTTGTTAATATTATAATTACACATCTATCCTCATTTTTTGTTTTAAAAAGTTTTAAAGAATTCTAATTGTAATTTGAACAAGCTTCTTGGTTCCTTCGTATTTTTATTCGACTAAAAGTATAACGGGCCTTTAATTTATTAGCTAAATAGTTCATTAGTTTCAATTTGGTTTAATTGACTTCTCTCATATAGATTAAAAGTTCGGTCCAGTGGCCTCCCATGATAAAATTTTAAAGTATAAAATGGCTCAAAGTTGGTAAACAATCGGACTGAAATATTAGCATTGAAGGTATAAAATGACCCAAAATACTAGAATGGATGGAAAATTAAATTGATATTTATCACAAGATCAATATACTTTTTACCTCATTTAGAGGCTTATTTACACCTTTAGTCCTTTTAATTTTAGTATTTTTTTTTTAAAAAAAATTATTTAGACTTTTGATTTTTTTATTCTAGGTATTTAGCTTTCTGCTTGCATAAATTGTCACACTAAATTTTTTTCATAATTTTTTGATAATTCTAAAAAATTGTCACAATTAATTGAGTGATTTGGTGACGCTTACATTTAATTAGCCAAATATTTACCAGTGATAACTTATAATTGTCACGTAAAATGTAACAATTTTCTTTAATTTTCCAGGCTAATTAATTCTTAATCAGTTTGCCCCTCTTGACACTAAACTATTGATTTTGGTCGGCAACTAAAAAGATGAATTGAGAACTAAATTACTTGGCCATGTTGGCTCTGAAAGCATTCTAATATTCCACGTTTTTCTTTTGTTTTTTTAGGTCTGCTTGCTTTTGATTAATTATCATTTCCTATAGGAAGGATCACATGCATCCATGCATGTTCTTATCATGTGCCTATTTTCAATTATTAATTCGGTAGGTAAGCATTATTGCAAACACTGAATAAAGAAGCTTTAAGAGTCTTAACATATTCTTATAAATTGTTCCCAAATAGCTTGCTTAAGACATCAGAATATAGGCAACCTGAGAACACAAACACAACCAAAAAAAAAAAAAAAATTATATATTTGAAATGGTTTCCTTGCAGATGAGCTTCGTCGTAAGATTTGTTGGTGTTTTAGTTCTTGATAGCTTGATATTTTGCGTGGCTCTTCCTAAAGTCCATCGTTATGATTTTGTTGTAAGTTCTTAATTTAATTTTCTTGATTAGATGAATTAGTCTCATTAATTATTTCCTTTTGGTGTTGCATTTTTAGTTGGGTTGGTCTCAAATTTGAATCCCATCATCCCCCAACATGTACTTGATAAAAAATAATTTGCAAATTTAGTGACTTCTATGTAATGAATTATTTTTTTAGCTGTTGTTTTTAATTTAATTTCCCCTTGTCTAATTTCTTCCCATATTTGCCTTTTTTATCAGCTGAAAGAGAGCAATTTTACAAGATTGTGTAGCACAAAGAGCATGTTAACGGTGAATGGCAGTTTTCCAGGGCCGGTGATTAGGGTTCGCAAAGGTGATATTGTATATGTTAATGTCCATAACCAAGGAAAATATGGGGTCACTATTCACTGGTAATTATTAATCTTCACTTTTATCAATTTTATAAGGAATATGTAATAATCAATCATATATCTCACTAAATTAATTCTATAACATGGTTTAGTTGATTTTCTCATATCCTAAGTATGGAAAGTAATCAATTACCATGTAATAAAAAAACACAAGAGTTATAACTCTGTTGGCAACACAGACTAAATTTATGGGTGAAAGATCTGAAATTAGATTCCCATAAAATGCATTTTTGAGGGATGAACAAAAAATTTTAACTGTAATTACGCTCTGAATATAATGAGTTTCAAACTGTAAAACGGACGAAAATACATATGGTATAATAATAATAATAATAATAATAATAATAATAATAATAATAACAACAACTAATGTATGGTGCACTTTAGATTCATCAAAAGCTAAGTTTTTATCCTATCAATTCAATTTCTGCTGTTTTATGTTATTCTTCAATTTGAATCCCAGTATAGATGGAATTCCACTAGGACTATGATTGGAGTTTGGCATTATGATTTGAATTGATAAAAAAAAAATTAGGATTTAAATTGAAAAAAAAATATTATATGATGGTTTTTTTGTAGTTGAAAAAACTCAAACGACAAAAATTCGGTGTGGAAGGACAAAATTGGAAACTCCACAAAATATTAGAGTTCAAATTAATAGGAAAAAAATTGAATTGGTTACACCCCATGTGTGAATTTTTTTTTTTAATAATTTAGCCTCAAGAATTATTTTTTATTATTTTAAAGTAAAGATAAATTAATGTGTCTATGTCAGTCAAATATTCTGTTTTATTCAAACTTTTAACTTTTTGAAAAGTAAATCCTGCAAAGATTCATTTTGCTATAAAAATAAATAAATATATACATGTGATGTAGAATAATTACAAGTAAATGAATTTGGTTGATAATAATAATTAATAAAAAGTTGATTTATTTGTACATTAGAAAAATTGCCAATTAAATAAAGAGTTAATAACTGTTGGGGTTGAAATATTAAAAGGCATGGGGTGAAGCAACCACGAAATCCATGGTCGGATGGTCCTGAAAATGTAACGCAGTGCCCAATTCAGCCAGGATCAAACTTCACTTATGAGGTGATATTATCAGATGAAGAAGGAACCCTATGGTGGCATGCCCACAGTGATTGGTCACGCGCCACTGTCCACGGTGCTTTTGTCATTTTACCGGCCGCTGGAACCACTTTTCCATTTCCTAAGCCTTACAAAGAGCAGATCATTGTTATTGGTATATTTCAAAAAAAACAAATACATAATTCAGTCCTATATATTTCTTTCTTTTTTCTTTAACCGTGAGATATTTTTTTTTTCAATTTTAATTATTATTATTATTTTTTTAATCTTGCATTTGAAATTAAGGATCATGGTTCAAGGGAGACGTGAAGGCAATAATTGATGAGGCTCTTGAAACGGGTGGAAATGTAAATACATCAGATGCTCATACCATCAAAGGCCAACCAGGAGACTTGTTTGATTGTTCCAATGGTATATATTATAATCATTACATTTTGACTAAAAACATGCATATATATAGTATAAATTTAATTGTGCCCCCAGGAATATGCAAATTAATTATTACATATATTTTCATATATATAATATAATAATAAAAGATTTGAAAAAATTGATGAAGTAATATCAACTAATTTAATCAATATGTCATGTAAATAAAGTAGTAATTATTTTACATGTATTACAGTTTGTGATTATATTGATTCATGAATTGATTCATAAATCTAATTTAAACAAAGAAAATTTATAAATTTGAGAAAATATTTTTAGGTTTGTTTTTCCTTAATTAAAAAATTAATCATTGACCCTGCTCATATTACTTGCAAAATTATAAATAAAATTATTGTTTTTTTTAAGCATAAATTATATCAAAATTAGCTGGTGAAAAAATGTACAGTATTAATGCAAAATCATGTTATGTAGAGACGAATAAACTGTCAAATAAAAGAATTAGCAGTTCCTTGTCAAGCATTCAAGTCTAGATATGAGTATAGATTGTTAATAATAACACTAGCTGATGCATACTAATTTAAGGGGAAAATTAATGATTTGAATGGAAATAATTTCCGTTGATAAACAATTCTATTTTATTGCAGAAACGACATCGTCTGCGAGTTAAATATGGAAAGACATATCTTCTTCGAATAGTAAATGCAGTGATGAACGAAGAACAATTCTTCGCCATAGCAAATCACAGCCTAACTGTGGTTGGACAAGATGGTGCATACATAAAGCCCATAACTACAGATTATGTAATGATAACTCCAGGCCAAACAATGGATGTTTTATTCACAGCCAACAAAACTCCTAGTTTCTATTACATGGCTTCTACTCCCTTCTTTGATAGTGTTGTTGACTTTGATAACACAACTGCCACCGCACGTATTCAGTATCAAGGCAATTTCACTCGCCCATCACCCGTCCCATTCCCCATTTTTCCAGCCTACAATAATGAAACTGCAGCGTTGAACTTTACTTGTCGTTTAAGGAGCTTAGCAAGCAAAGATCATCCGGTTAATGTCCCTAAAAATATCACTAAACATATTTATATGACCATTTCCTTAAACATGTTGCCCTGTGCCAACCAGAGTTGCGGGGGTTTGTTCGGTGACAGGCAATCGGCTAGCTTAAACAATATAAGTTTCGTCACACCATCTGTGGATATATTGGAAGCTTATTACAGGTACTGTTGATTATATATGTAATCAATGCATTCTCATTCCACATTTTTTCCTTAATTAAAATCACATTCAGAAGAATTTTATATAATATATATTTTTTGAACATGGAATTTTATATAACTTTGATTGACTGAAAGTTTCTTAATTTGATTTCATATAAATCATAAGTTTGCTTCTGTATACGTTTTTGTGCTTTGGTTATTAAATCTTTAAAATTATGATTTTTTTTTTCACATTAAACACCTTAACAATTCTTATTTTTAATATTAAGCCTTTTATTAAACTGCAAAAGTGAATTTCATAGTTAATTATTAGACTTTGATGGGTGTTTTAAATTGAATCAATATGCTTATATATATATATATATATATATATATATATATGTTTTCCTTGAAAATTATACCTTAATAGAAAAAGGATTAAAAAAACTAATATAGTATACAAAATTTTTTACTTGAAAAAAATACTCCTATTGTGTAACATAACCCATCTCTTTTTTCTATATTTTTAAAATTCATTCTTATTTTTACCGTTCAATAAGAGTTTAATACAGAAAATAATAATTATAGCTCAATGGGACACAATTAAATTTTAGGGGTTTAACATATTAAAAATATATAAAAATAAAATATCAGGATATAATTTACCTTCATAGTTTTTTATTTTTTTTATTTTATTTTTTACTTATTTGAATGGGCTTAGTGAACAATTAATTACTAGCTGTGAGGTAAAATAAATATAACAGTTTAAATTAATCTTTTTACATGCAGGAAAATAGATGGAATATTCACAAAAGATTTCCCAATTGCACCAGAAATTTTCAACTATACAGGAAATGTCAGCGACATAGCAGTATATGCTCAAAATGCAACCAAGGTGTTAACGATAAACTACGGTGAAGAAGTTGAGATAGTTTTTCAAGGAACTAATATTATGACTGCAGAAAACCATCCAATGCATCTACATGGTTTTAGCTTCTATTTAGTTGGTATGGGTTCAGGCAACTTCAACAATGTCACTGACCCTAACAATTATAATTTGAAAGATCCGCCTCAAGTTAACACCATTGGAGTCCCTAAGAATGGATGGGCTGCCATTAGATTCACCGCCAACAATCCAGGTAAGTAATGGGATAGTAGATTCATATATTTAACTTTATTTTATTTGTAAGAAGAAATATATATCTAATTCAGTTTCAATTTCATGTGTATGACAGGGGTATGGTTTATGCATTGTCATTTAGAAAGGCATGCTAGTTGGGGAATGGATACTGTGCTTATAGTGAAGAATGGACCTACTAGGGCTACAAGCATTCGAAGACGCCCATCTCATATGCCTCATTGCTCCAACTCCTAGATTTTGGGATTTTTGTTGCTTTGATTCGTTCTACAAGTAAACTTTATGAATGGATTTAATCACAACCTGTTAAGGTTCTGTTAGTTTTGTGATTGGTGATTTAGTGATGAATTGTTATCCATCAATTCTGGTGAGTCTTGTGATGATTGTAAAATGTGTATTAATCAAGTTGTTTGAAGTTTCTTATGATAATTAGTTGATTATGTGTCTATTTTCTTGAATGCTCATCTTGCTTCCAACTTTTTGCACATTAAAATCTGAAATTAAAACACATATATGACAAATTCTAATGCCTAAATCATGGTTTTTGAATCATCAAAATTTGGGATACAAGGATTGTACCCTTTGAGTCTACATGTCTTGCATGATGGACTCTAATATCCCTAACAATGCACGGATTGGGGACTGCTGGAAGAGAGGAACTTTGTGCTTACCTGACCCATCTATAGACTTGCAAGAGAGAATTCGGCACTTGGTGAAGCAATTAGATCATTCTAAAGAGGATAAAGTAAGCTGGAACCCACATAAAACAGGTAAGTACTCCATTAAAAGTGCTTGGAGTACTCCAAACACTAGTGCTTTGAGAGAGTATGTTAGACCAGTCCCTTAGTTCAATCTTGTTTGGGGAGAAAAAACACATTCCTTGTCAGAGCTTTGTTTTCTGGCTTGCACTCCATAATCGGTAAGCTGTAAAAGTCAGACCATTCACTATTTTAGAACCAGTAAATGGAAGAGTTGTGTTTGATGCGTAGAAAACATAAATTGAAGGGCAGGAGTTCAAGGACCTCAGTGCAAAGAATTATTTATTCCAGGCTATTGATCATTCCATCTTGGAGACCATTTTATGCAAAGATACTTCCAACCAAATTTGGGATTCAATGAAAAAGAAATATCAAGATTCAGCAAGAATCAAGTGCATAGCTTCAAGCTTTGAGAGGATTTTGGGGCTCTACAAAAGGACGGTGAATCTATTACAAACTATTTTGCAAGAACCATGGAGATAAGCAATAAAATGTATTTTATGGTGAGAAGATGGAAGATGTCACCATTGTAGAATAGATCTTGTGTTTTTGACACCAAAATTCTATTATGTTGTTTGCTCGATTGAAGAATCCAAAGACATAGATTCACTCTCTTTTGATGAATTACAAAGATTTTGCTAGTGCATGAACAGAAAATGAACTGAAATTCAACTGCAGAGGAGCAAACTTTAAAGGTTGTGTAAGCTCAGGAACAATAAGAAAAATTAAGTAAAATTTGCAGCATCCTTGCTATCAAAAACAGGGCAAAAAATAAGAATAAGAAAGGTTTTTGTGGATGCAGAGAAAATTGAAATTCATAAATGTTCCATATACATTTCTGCATTTGACTCCAATATATATAGTTACAAAAGCAACAAGTTGAGGTTTACAAGTAAACTAGTACAAAAAAATATGGGAACCATACTTATAGCCATATGCTTCAAGTTACCTAACTAAACTTAGCTTAAAACTTAACTAAAAAACTGCATAACCTTACTTTTGACAGCAATATATCAAAATATATAAAAAAATAATTTATAAATTTGTATTTCCAGCAAAAGTCACATTCTCCAACACGTTTCCACCTTTGATCATTCCTCAAATTCTTGAGCAAGGGGTAGAGGAAGAGGAAAGGGAAATCGAGGCAACAAAAATGGCAGCAAGAATTCCATAGTTGATGATGATCAACCCAAAACAAAGGAAGAGGACAAGATCAACATTTTGACAAATCTAAAATTGAGTGTTACGGGTGTCATAAATTCGGTCACTATTATTCTGAGTGTCTTATCAAGCTGCCTATTGATAAAAAGAAGGGTGAGAAATCAAATTTTACACAAAATCATGAAGCATAAACTCTGTTGATGACTATTCAAACTAATGAACTTGACTCTAAATTTTGGTATGTGGAGCAACAATCACATGTGTGGTAGTAAGTCTCTTTTCTCCCATTTAGATGAAAGTTTGTATTTGTGAGTCTTGGTGACTGTTCTAAAGTAAATGTAGCAGGAAAAGTGATATTAATACTAGAACCAAGAATAGTTTTGTGGAGACTATTTATAACGTATTTTATGTTCCTGACTTGAAAAGTAATTTGCTAAGTGCTAGTCAATTGCAAGAGAAGAGCTTATGTCATAACTATTCAAAAGGGTGCTTGTGAAATGTCGGAACTATTAAAGCAGCGGATACTTACTTGTTGAGTGTGAATCGTGACGGAGACAAATTACTAGAACTTGACTCGGTTCCACAGTACGAACGCTTTGATTCTCTTGTGATTAAACGAAGATGAAGAAATTTCTTTTCCGAGAATTTCCGAATTTCAGAGAAAACTATTGACGAAAAGTTATCTCTTTTCTTTATATTATTTCGTTATATAAGTTATATTTTTTCATAACTTTATATATGATAAGATATGAGTTTGGGCTGAGTCAAGCTCATATGGGCGACCATTACCATGAAGCCCAACATGAAATATATGATCCATTGAGGATAGTTATTGCTATTATTCAAATGAGTGCAAACAGGTTGTTCCCATTAAAATTCAAGATGCCCAATCTTGCTTGATGGCTAAATTGAAGAATCCTTCATGGCTTTGGCATTTCCGTCCACTTGAATTTTGGTGAATTAAAAACTCTCCAACAAAAAAATATGGTGTCAGGTCTCCCTCAAATTATCATTCCATCTCAAGTTTGTGAAGAGTGTGTTGTTGGCATACAATATTGCTCTCAATTTCCACAAGAAAGGTCATGGAGAGCAAAAGATGTGTTAGAGCTGGTTTACTCTAACATCTCCAGACCAATAAATCCATCTTCAAGTGAGGGTAAGAAATATTTAATTACTTTCATTAACAATTATTCACGAAAAACTAGGATTTATTTCTTGTAGGGAAAATCAAAAGCTTTTAGTGCATTTAAAAGCTTCATGGTGCAATTTAAAAATAAATCGAGAAAGGCCATCAAAACTCTTCGAACTTATTATGGTGGAGAATGTTATTCAAAGGAATTTGAAACCTTTTGTAATGAACAAGACATTGGAAGGGAGCTCATAGTTGCCTACTCACCACGACAAAACGAAGTATTGGAAAGAAAAAAACATGACAATCCTCAACATGGTGAGAAGGCTAAAGGCAACGTTCCGAAGAACTTTTGGCCTAAGGCAGTAAATTGGAGCATTCATGTGTTGAATAGAAGCCCCACTTTTTTCTGTGCAAAATATGACACCGAAGAAAGCTTGGAGTGGACGGAAACCAGTTGGAGTTCATTTTTGAACTTTTGGCTGCATTGCATATGCGCATGTACCAAATGAGAAAAGGAAGAAGCTAAATGATAAGGGTGAAAAGTGTCTTTCTTGGCACAAGTGAAGTCTCCAAAGCAAACAAATTATTCAATCCAGTCACTAAGAAGATTGTGATTAACAGAGACATGATTTTCTTTCTTTTTTTTTTTTGGTAAATCACAGTCATGATTTTTTATGAAGAAAATATATAGAATTGGACCGAAAGTGAGTTAAGGCAGCAGCCTATACTAGTTAACTTTGAAGAAATTGACAATAAAGTTGACCAACAAGTGCAACTTCTAGATCAGCAACCACAGACTTCTAGTGAAAATTCAATGGCAATTCATCCCATTGGAAGTGCTCAGCCTTGTCCAAGAAAGAAACCGGCTTGGATGATAGATTATGTAAGTGGAGATTATTTAATTGATGATGATTCAATTGATGATGATTCAATTGTTCGTTTTGCGTTATTTGCATATTGTGATACCCTTACATTCCTAGAAGCTGTCAAAGTTTCAAAATGTCATGGATGATTTAACTAAGTTTTAGTATTTTGTTTATTTAAATGTTAGTGGGTTTATTGTTTAAATTTTATACGAGTTATTGATTCGTTGATTAGTGCTTTGTAATGCCTATTTATAGTCTATTGATATCAATTTCATACATAAATTTTGTATTCTCTTCTTGTCTTCAGTCCTATTTTCTACAGTTGATCAAACATCTCCAACCTCGTAATCTCTTACTTTCCCTCAATTATCATCTCCAATTTTATGCTCTAGGTTTTAAGATCAAAAGGGTGCTTTGTTATGGTATCATTTGCAGTTACTAAGGATTAAGGGTTCTCTGTTATACCTGAGGATTGCTAGAGTGACCGCGACATCATGAAGAGATTGATGATGTCCTCCATGTCCCACAACACTTCACAATTTGGCCGAATAGAGGCCAAGAACACCCTGGTTAACCAATCTCCCATTTTCCCTTTTATACAATTCAAGATTTCAAATTTGATATTGGCATATAACTTTGAATCTTTGATAGCAAGAATAAATCACAACTTCAGAGAGATGCAATTTATGATTTTGAACACTCCGTGTTCGATAAATATGGCCAAAGAAGTTTACCTTCAACAGCATCATTTCCATTTGGGTCTCCGTATCAATCTCATTCTCTCGCTTCTTTTCTCTCCCTTAATCCCATCTCCTTTCTTTCTCCGATATTCATTCTCTCCATCTTCAAGCTTTAGTTTTTTTATTTTTTCTGTCTTTCCCCCGTGGACAATCAACAGCAACAACAGCTCCCTTTAGCCAAATGTTTTCGTTTGTGATGCATTGAATTTTGATTTGGGCTGGTACTGTTTGAGATTGATGTTATTTATTTTTAGTTATAATTTCGATTATGGATGGTTTTTGATACTTGTCTGCGGTTTGGATTTTAATGAAATTTGATAAATTCATGTCATCCATGTTAATATAATTATATAGTAATATATATTTAATTATTTTATTTACATTAACTAAAATTAATAAATTTATATAATTATTTTATTTATATTTCTATATATATATATATATATATTATTATATAATTGGAATAATTAATATATAGATTGAATCTATCTAGAAAATTTCATGAAATTTAATTACAAAAATGGTATTATTGAATGTTCTGGTTCTTGGTTGTTTTTTTTTTCACAAAAATCCCAGTTTTTTCTATAGTTTTTTCTTTTGCCCAATTTTTTTCTGCTTCATTTACTTATTTAGCAAGTAATATTTAGCCCACATACTCTTAATCTTCCGGATTCATGGTAGTTCCTAGATGACTAACATTAATTAATTTTCCACTTAAGTCAATTCATTAATTTTTTTATATCATATTTTTCGTATATTTTGAATAAATTTATTAATCAAATTCTTAAAAAGAAATAATTGAATGAAATTTAAGGACCTATTGTAAAGAACCCGATAAATTTAAGGAGCTGGGGATGGATTTAACCTTTCCATTTTATTTTGTTTATCTGATGTAAATAAATAAATAAACAATGATATCAAGTGTTCAGGTTCAATAAAAAAAATATTTATGCCATATTAAATGCCCAAAGTGCCATTCTTTCTGGAAAGTTCCTTATGTAATTTCACTATTTCATGATCTTCCCCTCCAAAACTCCGAGACCAAATATGATTTAACACAATTGCCATAAGGGATTTACGTTTTATATTCAAAATAAAGATACTGAAATTTAAACTTTAATTGCTAAAAAATTAATATAATATGTTCATTTAAATACAATAAATTATGTATACGATATATATATATATATATATACACGATATGTATTCTTAATTAAGATAAGAATTTGATATAATATGTATATTTAAATACATTATTCATGAGAATCACTTATAGTTCAGTTGGTTGAAAATTGTAAGAGTCTTCTAAACAATTCAAGTTAAACAATTCACTTATAGTTAAATAAATTATCCCTCTTACAATATGTGCTTGAAAAATAAATAAATATTGGCAATCATCTATTAATTTTTAGTTTTTTAGACCATTTTAACAGAAACAAATTGCCATCATTTCAAAAACATAATTGCAATCAGATGTTTGAAGTGTATGTGAATATCCGTAGAGGTATAATATCATAAGCCAATATCAATGCACTATTTTGCTAAGATATATGAATATCTTAAAGGTTTTCATAAGTTTCTATATTGATATGATATGCCAACATGTTCAATCTATGAGTTTTAGAATTAATTAACGAACAAGAAAGCCCCCAAAGCCCAAATCAAAGTAATCAAATTAAATATTTTCAATTTGATTCAATTCAAAAAAAGGAAGAATTACTTCCATCGAGAATCAGATTTTCTTTTTCTTTTTCTATTTTTTTAATCTTCCATTTGATAAAAAGGAATGAACCTCTAATCACCTTATATAAGTACTTTTGAACATAAAACATATTATTCAGACATGAATCAAACAAAAAGGCCATGAATAGCAAAATCCATGGCTCCCAAAGCTTTATTTTCTTACATATTCAACCCCTTCGTCTTAGTTGATGCTGCACAAAGAAATATTGGGAAAATTAAAACGTTAATTTCAATATAATTAACTGATTACTGAAACCAATTGTTAATGAAGATTTAAGACAAACTTACGTTTGACAGTTGGTGGTTTTGGAGATGGGAATATTGATATCAACTCCACACTCCTTAGGAAGAGAGGAGGCAGCACCGTCTTTGATATTTGGGTAACGAACGGCAGCCGCCTTAACACAGTCGCAAGCAGCTCTCCGATCAGCGGTGGTGGGAGCTAGTGTTTTCAGATTTTTGATGCCGGTGCAACATGTAGGAGAAGGAGAAGAGTCGCCTCCGGTGAGGAAGGGAATGCAAGGGGCCAAGTTTGAGTTCACTTGCCCACAATCAATGGCGGCCTTTGCAGGCATACCCATCAGTTGGATCATTGCTATCATAGCCAATACAGATATCACAGTGGTCACCTTCATTTTTGCTAAATCGAATTAAGAACCTTTGAAGATGATAAATTGGTGAAGAGAAATTGATATGCAGGGTATGTATTTATAGCTAATAAGAGATTATAAAGTTGAAGTTTTGTGGGTCATGGAATATAATTTCAGTTACAAATTTCCATGTCTTTTTCTCTGCTTTTTAAGATCACTTCTCCATCTTTTTAACCGTAAAGTAGAGAGAGATTGAGCTTTTGCATCATTTCTTAACAGTTCCTTCACATCTTAGCAGTGTTGCCAGCAAGTGCATAAAACATAAAAACTTTTTCAAATAAATTTTAATTTTTTATTTAAAAAAAAAAAAAAAAAAACTGGTGAAGAAATAATTCTCATGATGAAAAAAAAAAATTCCAGAATTAAAAGTTGTCCTTTTTCAAATCAAGTCATAACATATTTTTACATAACAAATCAAAACCATAGCCTAATTTTTTAGAAAAGGAAGGTGTCAAAATCCATAAATTAAATATAGAAAGATGAGTGCATTTTTCTGGAGCCTTGCTGATTGATAGGGCCTGTGGGCTGGTAACTGCAAGAGGATTAAACTGCAAGTTCATGAGTAGTAGTGACTTTAGATTTTTAATCATCCGTATACCTTAAAGGGCTGCAGAAGAATTAACTTTTAATGGTTATTTATTTAGTATTCGCAACATATATATTTCTACTTGGTGTGAGATTTCTATGGCGTTTAGAGTTGTTGTGCTTGAAACATGAACATACTTAACTGTTACCAAGAAATTACATGAATTGCTTCTTCTTTATTTTTTAATATTTTACTGTTTAAAAAGTATATATATATATATATATTCCAAAGCTCGGACATTTGTTCTCGTGATATATAAAGTTTTGCTCCTTATAAAATGTTTTGGGTTTAAACTTTAGATAGCAAACAAATAATATATATTTTTTAAAATTTTTATTTTTCAGAAATACTTTTTTTTTTGTAAATTTTATATTTAAAAAATGTACCTTTTTTTTCTAAATTAGAAAAAAATATATAATTTTTTTATCCACCTAAGTTTTATCATCTCTTCAATATCATGCCATTTTTCTCTCTTTCAATTTCTCTCTACAATAGCTTCTCTCTCAACTCCATTTCTCCGACCCAAACAACACCACCAAATGTCCAACTGTATTATTTAAAATTTCAAGGAAACCTAACATTTACAACCCCAATCTAAATTCTCTACCTTATCCCTACAAATTTCAATACTTCTATTCTTCTTCAATTCTTCTTCTTCAACTTTATATTCTAAAAAATTCCTCTTTTTCTTCTTCTTCTTCTTCTTTTTTTTTTTCGAATTTGGATATGCTTTTATTACCCACAAAAATGGATGACCACTACTCAACACTACAGCCGCCATCACCCTGACTCCGCCTTCGTCTTCGTTTGTAAGGGCGAGACTCTCCAGGAGTATTGGTGGTGCACTGAGCATGCTCTTGATTGGGGCTCCAATAGTGGCCCAAATCTTATTATTTATGAGGGTGGTGATGCTACTCTTTTAATTCATGAGGGTGTTAAGGTTAATGAGATTTATGCTAAGACTGCTAGTTCTCTGATCCTTTTTCCACTATGCTTGACAATGGGATAGAGAATCTCCGTTTCTCATAGGAATCCACTGCGAACGGAGTAAAAAATTTCTGTTTCACATCTCCAAGAAGAGAATGATGGAGGGAGATTCTTCCCAATTAAGTGGGAAGGGTGGGGACGGGGAAGATATTTCTATCCTGCAGGGATCCCCGTCCCAGCCCCATGTGAACTCCAAAATTATAAAAAAAAAAAATTAATATAATTAATTATATATAGCTAATTTCTTATATAAAAATTAATATTATATGTTTAAATAAATTTGTATGGATTATTAAATTTATCTAATTTTTATATTTTTTATATGAAAATGTCATCAGTATTTCACATTTATTTCATTTTTATCAATTTACTTTATTATTATTAGCTTGAAAGAAATTTTAATTTTAACTATGTTAACTAAATTATAAATCAATTACTTCAATTTATAAATTCAAAAAATAAAAAGAAGAAAACAACTCATGGATTGAGGTTCAATTAATTACTTTAATTGGGGTAAAATTTAACATTTTAACTTTATTGATGAAATTATTAATTACTTTAATTAAGGTGAAATCTAACATTTTAACTTAAATTAAATTTCAATTGATTAATTTAATCAATTGAATGCCAATTTAATCAATTTAAATTCAATTCATCAACTTCAATTTAATAAATTAAAGTTCAATTTTTTAAAAGATCAATTTAATCAATTTAAATTTAATTAATTAGTTGAACCCAAATTTAATCTAATTAAGTATTAATTAGTAGAAGTTATATTTAAGTTCAATTTAATCAATTTAAATTCAATTATCAATTTTAGTTTAATCAATTGAAGTTCAATTTATGTTTAATTTAATCAATTTAAACTCAATTGATGAATTGAACTTCAATTTAATCAAATTAAGTTCAACTAGTTAATTTCAATTAATCAATTAAACTCTAATATAATTAACAAAAGTTCAATTTAAGCTCAATTAATTAATTGAACTCTAATTTAATCCAATTAAATTCCATTAACAATGGAATACAAAATTCTTGTGAATACAAAATTCCACCGCCATGACCGTCTAAGAAAGCACTTGGTCTCGAGATCTGAAGGAGTTGGAAAAATCCATCTGCAACATGATGAAAGGAATGTTGTAGGAAAGCAACCGAAAACAGGAACAACTATTCAAGGGAATGGTGAGTGAACTGAAAACCCTTATCTCCTCCTTTAATGTCATTCCTTAAAACCCAAACTCGTCTCCTGCTTCATCCTCTAATCCATCTCCCAATAATAATCTTGCTATGAAAACTGTAACGGCTGAGTCTCATCCACAGCATCGGCCCTACCCGAAGTCCACAAGACTGAGCCCACCCGCTGTCTCACTGAGACCAACGGGCGACCAGGGTCCATGGCCCAATACCTCCAACTCATCTCCTCATTTGAGGCAGGTTGTTGGAGGAAATAGTCGAACCCTTGACCTCCATTTAGCCTCAGTAAGAGACTACCAATTGTACCATGGTACAATTGGTAGTCTCTTACTGAGGCTAAAGGGAGGTCAAGGTTTCGACTCTTGCCTCTAACAACCTGCCTCATTAAGGAGGAGATGGGTTGGAGGTATTGGGCCATGGACCCCGACAACCTGTTGGTCTCAGTGAGATAGCATGTGGGCTCAGTCCTGTGGACTTCGGGTAGTGCCGATGCTATAGATGAGACCCAGCCGTTACATAAAAGGTACCTTTTATGTAACGGCTGAGTCTCATCCACAGCATGAGCCCTACCTCAAGTCCACAGGAGTGAGCCCACCCACCATCTCACTGAGACCAACGGGCTGCCGGGGTCCATGGCCCAATACCTCCAACCCATCTCCTCCTTAATGAGGCAGTTTATTGGAGGCAAGAGTCGAACCCTTGACCTCCCTTTAGCCTCAATAAGAGACTACCAATTGTACCATGGTACAATTGGTAGTCTCTTACTGAGGCTAAAAGGAGGTCAAGGGTTCGACCCTTGCCTCCAACAACCTACCTCAAATGAGGAGATGGGTTGGAGGTATTGGGTCATAGACCCCGGCAGCCCGTTGGTCTCAGTAATACGGTGGGTGGGCTCAGTCCTGTGGACTTGAGGTAAGGCTCATGTTGTGGATGAGACCCATCCATTATAGAAACTCAGTCCAATCCTTCAGCACCTTCTCTTACTGACCTGACCAGACAACCAAATCGAGCTCCTAATGGTAACCAATATCATATGGCTACCATATTTGCTAAAATCGAATTTTTCCATTTTGACGGTGAAGATCTTGAAGGACTGTTATTCAAAAGTGAGCAGTTCTTTCAAATTGATTTTACGCCTCCAGATGCTAGTGTCAAGCTTGGTACGATTCATATGGATGGTATAGCCTTGCAATGGCATCAGTCATTCGTTAAAAATAGAAACAAAAAAGACAAGCCACCATGGGATGAATATCTTGAAGCTCTCAATGGTTGTTTTGAAAAAAAGGTCTATGAGGATCTAATGGCAGGTCTTAAAGAATTGGTGTAGATCAGGTCCCTCTAAGAGTATTTGAAAGAAATTGACCTCCTTTCCCATAAGTGTGGTAACCAGATCGATTCCAAACTCTGGGTGGTGGTGTGTGATAAGCATGGAATGGATCCAAATGGGAAGTACATTAAGAATTTAGATCTTCATCTGGAGCGTGACAATGTCTACTATATTGAGGCTTCTTATGGTAAATTTGTTCCTTGTGCTTTGCTCATGAATTTAGAGCCTTATAATGCCACTTTGTTTGTCCAGTATCAGCTTGTGGAAAATGCAGATGAATATATGGTTTTTGATAATGAGGCCTTGTATGAAATTTGCTTCCACACCCTTAAGCTCACTACCCCCAGCCTTGGTGATTTGAACCACTTAATACCCGTAACAATGTTTGGAGTTACATGTTGCCTCAGGTTTCCTGGTAAGTTGAATTTTGATTTTAGAAAACTGGTAGTGAACCTTATTTCATTCCCGCACCTTCACTTCATGATGGGGTTTGCGCCTCTTACCTTTTATGGGTCACAATAGTACTAACCTCTAATAGTTCATGAGCTCACCCAACAAATGTGGGATGCAAAGAACATAATATGTGCTGCTGACCTGAGGCATGGTAGTTATCTAGCAGCATCAGCCATGTTCCAAAGAAAGACGAGCATAAAGAAGGTTGATTGGCAGATGGTGAATGTGTAGAACAAGAACTCTTCCTACTTTGTGGAGTGGATTCCCAATAATACAAAATAAACAGTTTGTAATATTCCTCCTACTGTTCTTAAGATGGCATCTGCATTTATTGGTAATTCAACATCCATACAAGAGTTGTTTGGGCGTGTAAGCGAGCAATTCACTGCTATGTTCAAGATAAAGGCATTCTTGCATTGATATACTGGAGAGGAAATGAATGAGATGAGGTTACAAAATCTGAGAACAATATGCATGATCTTGTATCTAAGTACCAGCAGTACCAGGCTGCAACTGAAGTCCAGAATGAGCCACCTAGAAATTCTTGTTGGATATACAACAATGATTTCCCCATATCAACCTTGTGGACAAGGTTTTCTAAGGGGGAGAGATTGTTACGAGTAAAAAACAAGTGGTTGTCATTTTTAGCTAGGCCATGTCATTTTGGCTCTGTGTCTTACTTTTCCTTTTCTGCGTTTAAGTTAGTATATGAGTGAGCTAGCATATCTGCATATATTGGCATCACTTCCATTTGTTGTTCATGCTTTTAATGATGAATGAATAAAATTTCTCTTTCTCCCTCATTGATTCTATCTTCTCCTTACCTCATCTCTGCTATTTCTGTCATTTTTACTCTGCAACCAACTTCATTCAATTTTAGTTGGACCAATCTAATACGAGAAAAATAGGTAGAACTCACTCCCAAAAACCGGTTCAAATGAGGATAGCACGGTGACTTCGTGGATTCCCTTCCTTAACAGGGTAGCAGCCCTCCCGCAGTGGACCTGTCCAAGGAACAAACTGCTCTGATACTAATTGGTCCAATTAAAATTGAATGAAATTGGTTGCAGAGTAAAAATGATAGAAATAACAGAGATAAGGTAAGGGAAGATAGAATCAATGAGAGAGAATCAGAAATTCTATTCATTCATCATCAAAAACATGAACAACAAATGGGAGTGATGCCAATATATGTAGATATGCCAGCTCACTCACATACTAACTAAAACGCAGAAAAAGGAAAAGTAAGACACATAGCCAAAACAATATGACCTAGCTAAAAACGACAACCACTTGATTTTTACTCATAACACAAACCTTACTTGTATATTGCCATTTGTCACTTGTTCTTAAACAAAGTGAAAATTAAGTTCAATGTACTTAGTGCATGTATAAAAAATGGGATTGAAGGTGAGGTAAATTACTCCAATGTTGTCACAATTCAAAGTTGTAGAGTGAGGGTCAAAACTGATCTCTTGAAAAAATGAACGAAGCCACATAAGTCTTTGAGTGGCTTTGGCTAAGGTCTTATATTCACTTTCAATGTTAGAATGGGACACCGTATATTGCTTCTTTTCCATCCAAGAAATTAATGAACTGCTTAGAAAAATACCCCCAATCGCTATCACTATAACATATGAGATCAAGACTGAAATTTGAGGAGGAAAATAACCCTTTTGATTTGGTACCTTGTAGATATCTTAGAAATCTTTTAAGGGCAGCCTAATGCTTATTACTAGGAAAGTGCATAAATTGGCACAACTTGTTGATACTATAGGAGATATTTGGCCTTGTAATTGTTATATATTGAAGTGCTCCAACATATTGTCGATACTGTTCAACTTATGGAATGGGTTATCCTTGGTTTTTGATTAATAGTGACTTTGTTACAATGGGGGTATGACATGGTTTACATTCCAACATTCCTACCATCTCTAACAAATTTGAAACGTATTTATGTTGTTGAACTAAGATGTCGTGATCATGATGATGCACCTCAAGCCCGAGAAAGTAGTGTAGGTTTCCAAGATCACGGATGGGAATTCCTTCTCTAATTGAGCAATAACATGAAGCACCAAGTTTATATTGGAGCTTGTAATAACTAAATCATCCATATATACAAACACAAAATTAATGTCAGCTACACATTTATAATAAAATAATGAATGATCACCCTTCAATCTAATAAATTTGACAGAGCGCAAAAATTGGCTAAAGCGAAAAAACCAAACCCTTGGTATTTGTTTCAAAGCATAAATGGATTTGTAAAAGGCATACATAATCTGGTTTTAATTCATCCATAAATACGGAAGGTTGAGCCATATAAATTTTTTCGGTTAACTGAACATGTAGGAAAGCATTAAAGACATTAAATTGTTTAATGGACCATTTATTCATAGTGGCAATAACTAATAATTTTTGGATTGTGGTTACTTTAATCATGAGACTAAAAGTTTATGTCACGTCCGTTTGTTTAAATCCAAGCCAATATGCACATTTTAAGATTAGATTCGTTAGACCAACTGAAAACTGACTGCATTCTCGATCGCAACAAAACCGATATGACCAGAATCTAAATTTTAAAAAATAATAAGCAAGAAAAGTAGTTATAAACATGTGATATTCTTTTTTTTTACAAAAACTGAAGAAAATGATATTCGATCGTAAAATACGTGATTTTTACATTGTTAGCGAATCATGAACAGATAACATTAGAACATAGAGAATATTGAAATGAATTTGTCATTATAATTTCGTGTTAAATCCCCAATGTTTAGGATACAAAATTAAAGAAATAAAATTTAAAGTGTGATGTCGCAAAAATATCGAAAAATATAATTTTTGCTCATATGATCCAATCAAGAAATCGAAAACAATAGTTTGTTGAATAAATTATTTCGTTAATATTTATGTATTTAATTTCAGAAAATTAAGTCGTTTAGGAATTAAAATTGAAGAAATTAAATTAAAAGTATGGTTTAAAATATGAATGGTAAAAAAAATAGAAAATGGCTCCCATTTAATATATATAATTATAGTAGTCAAATTGTATCTTTCTTTACAAGGTTCACGTGTGGCGTGGGAGAGAAAAAAAATTGCCTTAATAAAGATTGATTGTACTTCTTATCTTTATGTCATTAGTTAAAGAATTGAGAAAAAGGTGAATGTAAAAGAAACCCCACCCCCCCAACCGGCCATGCCCTTCATAAATTTAAAAAGGAGCTTATTTCTTTGTTCTAGTAACCGGCCAAGTTAATTAACAAATTGTATTCTTTTACTTATTTATCTTATTTTATTGTTAACATAAGAAAGAAAGAAGTCACATCTTTTTTTTTTGCCGGTTATATCTTGATGTAGAATGGAAATATCTTTAGCTTCCTTCTTATCTTCCATTTTCATTTTATCTTCTTTCCTTCTCTCTTCATTGCCCTTCATTTTCATGTTGACCAAACCACTCTAAGTAGTTTTTCTCTCATTTTTATCTTTAATTCCCACCTATCAAAGACTCATTTAAGCTTAGAGATTCCATATATTGAAGAGAAAAGATCACCATACTATAAAATCAAAGGAAGTCGAGACTTATTTCAAGGAAGTTTACCTCGGCCAAAGTGAGATTTCAAGAAGAAATGTTGGTCTAGATTTTAAAATGAGAAATTAAGCCTTGCATGAGAGCATAGGAGTGAAAGAAGGGCAAAATGATGGTTGAATAACCAAGAATTTATGGTGTTTTAGGAGAAAGGTGAAATTTTTTTTCCTTTCCTTTGGTCGTGAGTTGTTAATCTCTGCTTTTTCATTTCTCTTGTCGATTTTTTCTTCCTCAATCTATCCTATTTTCTTGTGTTGTTGATTATAGTACTCTAACTAAGCAATCTTTGGTGTTATTATATCGATAATGATATTTGTTGAAGAAAATGAAAACTATATTTATATTAAATATTGCGATTATAGTGTTGTTGTGTTGAGATATAGAAAAACCGAAGCAAGGAGAAGGATAAATTCCTTGTTCCTTAGTAGAATTGAAACATTTATGCAAATGAGAAGACCATTAAGAACTTGAGAAGTGAAATGATAACCAAATAATGAAGAAAAAAGTAAGTACAAAGATGAAAAAAAAAAAGTAAAACCAACACTAAAGAAGTTGTTAATTGGAAAAAATAAATTGGTTTGGCTTGGACATAATTTGGCCGAGAGTTTTGAAGACATAAAATAATGGATTTTAGCATTTAAAGTGGACTAAAAGAAAATGAGGTTAAGTTGAGATTAAATTAGGCCAAAACCTATTGGGCGGCCAATAAGGTTATTATTTTTTATCCATGTGAAATTATCTTTGGTCCTGTGATGACTTTGGACCATGTGAAATATACTTTAGTCATGTGAATATCCTTGACCATATGATTGGCGCCTTTATTATTTGATAACTTTGTGATTTCCTAAGAGCAGATCTATGATGTCTTAATATTTGAGTATGATGAAAGATTTGCTAAGTGAATGAAAGTCATTTAAAAGCAGATTTCTTATGATTTTTGATGATATTGATGAAATTAGCTTTCTATGTTCCAAATGTCAGTATGATACACCAAATTTACAATAAGTGAATTTTGTTTTTCAAAAGAAAATATTTATTTATAATTGTTTCTTGTTGAAATTTTTTTTGAAATGAATTATAGCTCCAAATTAGGTTTTTGAATGATTGTTAATATAAAATTTGTATCATTAAGGAAAAACTCTATATAAAAGTTTATTTTTTTCTCGTGCAAGTACTGGGTAAGAGGTATGAATGGTGAGTCATCTAAGAGACTCGTTAAACCAGTGGATCATAAATATGGAGCTGAGTCGTAGCAGCAGCCACCTAGATAGAGTTGATTTCTTTTTCTACTACTTAGATATACTTTTTGTAGGGATAATCGTAAATATTTTCAACCCATTTGGTCATATAAATTCCTGTAAAAATTTATATATATAAATTAAAATTTACCTCATGCATATATGAGATGTATATTTATTATATTAAATAAGAAATTGTGATTAGAGTTAGATATTTATTTTTTCAGGTGTATGTATAATAATTTGACAATGACTTCAACTTATTTGACTGTACGCAGGAAGGTAAAGTGGTGTTATATTTTTTTGTATTAGAATGGGATTTAGACGATTCTAGATTATAAAAGGGTAAGGTTATAAGTGCATGTGTATGTATTTATATCTAATAGACGTTATATTTATACATAAGTTGATGTTTTCTAATATGGCCCAATATTTCTAAATTTATAGGAAGGTGAGGAAACAAGCTCACGACGGACTTGACAGATGCCGCTAATAGTAATCAACCATCTTATACCAAAATACTCCCCCCTTTTATGATGACACAGACAGTTAGGAGTAGCGCATCATCCCATAGATGAGCCTCAGCTGTAGAACTTGATAAGGGAGACTTTTTTCCAAATGTGTTTGAGTTGATACAATAGGCAGCTAGGGCAACGCCACCAAAGTTGAAGTTTGACAAGTGCTGCAAGTTGGGAGCCATTGACTTTTACAGCCATAAAGAAGATGATGTCGCGATAACAGAGTACTAGCTAGAAAGGCTTAAGCGAATCTTTAAGGATATGGACTACACACCAAAGCAAAAGTATAGATATACAATGTCTTTATTATAGAAAGGGGCACATGATTAGTGGAACATAGTAAAAAAAATGCACTAGATCCCACTTCCTCTTACTTGAGACTTTTTCTTGGATGAGTTTAGAAAGAAGTATGCTCTCAGGGAGTATGCAGATCAGAAAAAGTAAGAGGTTTTATATCTAAGACAGAATAATTTAACAGTTAGTGAGTACAAAAAGGAGTACACTTGGCTTAGTAAATATATAGAAAAGATTATTAAAGATGAGATTAACATGTGTTGACATTTCGAAAGGGGGCTTAGGGTACCTATTAGAGGTAGAGTAGTTGTGTCTCAGATTGAGAATTTCACAAGGTTGGTGAACGTTGCAAATAGTGTAGAAGAGGTTGATCCTGATGAAAAGGAAAACAACATCTCAGAGCTGTGGTAAAACACCCTTTTTTCCCACTAAGTACAATATTCTTGATAAGTAACAAAGTCATATCTTTTGGAGATAAATTTCATATTGAGACTCGAGGGCAAAGTGCATTTGGTAGGCAGGTTAGCCCGTAGGTATGATATCCTCATCTGTTAACACTTTAACTTTAATGGGGGAAAAATCCACCACATACTCCTTGTGTTGATAGTGTGGAAAGTACCATATAGGGAATGCTATTAGTGTAGAGCGATAGGTCATTTAAGGAGGGGTCACCTATATCAAGGTCAAAGTATGAAATCTGTTAGGGTGATACTGGTATCATCTCCAAGATATGCATCTATTCGAGGCAGAGGTAAAGGCTAGATGAGATGAGGCATGACAGAATCTATGCAGACTGGGTCAGAAACTATGAATAGGCCAAAGGAAAGCACAATGGCACCAACCATGGCATATGTCTTGAGAGCCATGAATGAACACGATGCTCTAGACGTCATTGCTCATACATTCTCTTTACTTGGCTCATATATTTATACTTTGATAGATCCAAAATTTACACATTCATACATATGCACTATGTCACTGGTTGGAAAGAATTTAGAGATAGAGATTTTAGACTATGATATAGTGGTGATGAACCCTAACTTTATTTTCAATCATATATAGCACTTTGTTCTGTGCATGTGCATTCTAAACTATAGTTACCTTTATTGAGTCAAGGCGAGCTATATTCGGTTAATTTGATAGAGCTATCATTCCATTAGTATGATATTATTTTGGGTCTGGATTAGCAAGCTCGCCATGATGCAGCAGTTGATTGCATAACAATGAGGGTTATCTTTAAAAAAACTAAATGTAAGGATAAAGTGGTATGAGATGTTAGAATGAGATTATCAACTAATGTGATCTCTACCATTAAAGCCTGATGGTTAATTCGGAAGTGAAATGAAGCATATTTGTCATATGTGATGGATACTAGGAAGAAGAGACAAAGCCTTCAGGATATCCCCACTGTATGCAAGTTTTTAGATTTTTTCCTAAAGATCTGCCAGAATTGCCACCAGATTGGGGAGGTATAATTTCGATAGAATTTGTTACCTAGCATAGCCCCTATATCCATCACTTCTTACAGAATGGCTCTAGTGGAATTTAAGGAGTTAAAGGTTAAGGGGTTCAATAGACCCAGTGTATCAATTTGGGGTGCACCAATATTATTCGTGAAAAATAAAAATGATACCCTATGACTGTGCATAGATTATAGGCAGCTGAATAAGGTGATAATAAAGAACAAGTATCCTCTACTAGAATTGATTATTTGTTCGATCAGTTAAGGGGTGCATAGGTATTTTCTAAAATTGACCTCAAATTAGGATACCATCAGTTGAAGATCAAAGAGAGTGATGTGTTCAAGACAACCTTCAAGGATCACTACGACCACTACGAATTCCTAGTAATGTTATTCGCATTGACAAATGCACTGGTAGCTTTCATGGATATGGTGAACAAGATCTTCATACCATATTTAGATTAGTTGTGGTAGTTTATGCCAATAACATCATGGTGTACTCTAGAGATCGAGAGTAGCATGATCAATATTTGAAGATTGTGTTTTAGATTATGAGAGAAAAATAATTATTGATTTGTTCGATCAGTTAAGGGGTGCATAAGTATTTTCAAAAATTGACCTCAGATAAGGATACCACTAGTTCAAGATCAAAGCGAGGGATGTGTTCAAGACAATCTTTAAGGCTCATTACAACCACTACGAGTTCCTAGTTATGTAATTCAAATTGACAAATGCATTAGTGGTTTTCATGGATATGGTGAATAATAGCTTCATACCATATTTAGATTAGTTGTGGTCATCTATACTGATAACATCTTGGTGTACTCTAGAGATTGAGATGAGCATTATCAATATTTGAGGATTGTGTTTTAGACTCTGAGAGAAAAATAATTTTATGTCAACCTATTTTGCTTCAGAGAATCAAGAAAGCTTAGAAGCAAGACCCCAAGCTGTGTGAAGCAATTGAAGCTATGCATAAAAGGGAGAGACCCAAGTATTATGTGGAATCTAATGGTAATATGTATTTTATAGGTAGATTGTGTGTACCCAATAAGACAAAGTTGAAATAAGAGGTACTGAAGAAGGCACACGAATCAATTTGTTCCATGCACCCGAACAATAATAAAATATACTAGGAATTGAAAGCATGTTATTGTAGTCCTAGTATAAATAGGGACATCACTAAAATTACTACCAAATGTCTGATTTTCCAACAAGTAAAAGTAGAACACCAATTAAGTCAGGATTGTTACATCCCATCTCAATTCAAGAATATAAGTAGGAAAGAATCATAATGGAATTTTTGTCTGACTTACTTCTGACCCAGAGCAGACATGATGCAGTATGGATAGTCGTGGACAGATTGACCAAGTCAGCATATTTTTTACAAATTCAGATGGACTATTCTATAAATAGATTAGCACAATTACATACACAAGCTAGTCAGGCTCCACGGTGTGCATCAATCATTTCTGATAGAAATCGTAGATTCACATCTCAGTTTTAGAAGAGCTTTCAAAAGGCATTAGGCATCCACCTTAATTTTAGCACAACCTTCCATCCACAAATATATGGTCATTCAGAGTGGGTGTGCAACTGCTAAAAGATATATTACAGAGTTGTGTGATAAAATTTGAAGGTAGCAAGGACAAATACTTGTGTTGATAAAGTTTACTTATAACAATAGTTATCGGGCTAGTATTGACACGGCTCCATAGGAAGCTTTGTATGGAAAAAATTATAGATCTCCAATTTTTTAGACAAAACTCAGTGAGTGAAAGATGGTAGGACCATACTTGGTCCAACAAACTAAGAAGAAAGTTAGGGTTATCCAGGACAGGCCCAAGACAACTAGTGACAGTTAGGAATTTTATGCTGACTTGAAGTGAAATGATATAGAGTTTGCAGTGGGCAACAAAGTATTTTTGAAGGTGTCTTATTGGAAAAGAGTATTTCGTTTTGGCAAGAAAGGCAAACTGAGTTTTACATTTATAGGATTTTATGAAATGTTGGAACGAGTTGGACTAGTGGCATATAGATTAACCCGACCTCCAGAATTGGATAAGATCCATAATATATTTTATGTCTATGCTCTGGAGGTATAGGTTTGATCCATCTCGTATCATTCCAACAAAAAGTATAAAGGTACAATAAAATCTAACATATGAAGAGGGACTGATAGTTATCCTGGAAAAGGAGGTAAAATAGTTTAGAAATAAAATATGTACCTCTAGTGAAAGTTATTTAGTGTAGTCATTCAGTTGAGGAGGTAATTTGGAAAAGGGAAGAGGTCATATAAAGGCAATATCCACACCTATTCAATAGCACCCAATTAGGTGTGATTTCGTGGATAAAATCTTTTAAGAATGAGAGAATTTTCATGTACATTAGTTTAGATCTTGACCGATATGCCTATTTCACAACCGGATGTGTTGGACCTACCGAAAACCAAATGCATTTGCGAATAAAACAGAGTTGACATGATCAGAGTCTAAATTTGGACTAAGAATAAGTGAGAAAATTAGCTATGAACATGTGATATTAAATTTTTCACAAAAATCGAAAAAACAAAATCCATAAAATATGCGATTTTTGCACGGTTAGGCAATCGTGAATGGAATGCACTAGAACATATAAAATATTGAGACAAACTTGCCGATATAATTTTGTGTCAAAATTCTAATATTTATGGTGCAAAATCAAACAAATAAAATTTAAGATGCGGTTCTGTAAAAATACCAAAAAATGGTATTTTCACTCCAGTGATCCAATCACAAAAGCAAAAATATCAGTGCATTGAATAAATTATTTTGTGAATATTGGTGTATTTAATTTCAGAAGATTAAGTCGTTTAAAATTAACTTTGAAAAAATTAAATTTGAAGTATAGTTAAAATATAAATAGTCAAAAAATTAGAAAATGACTCCCATCTAATATATATAATAGTAGTAGTCAAATTGTATCATTTTTCACATGGGTCGCGTGTGGTGTTGGAGAGAAAAAAAAGTTTCCTTGATGAAGATTAATTGATTGTACTTCTTATTTTTATGTCATTAGTTAAAAAATTGAGAAAAATATCACCTTGCTACAAATCAAATGAAGTTGAAACTTATTTCAAGAAAGTTTACCTCGACCAAAGTGAGATTTCGAGAAAAAAAGGTTGGTGTGGATTTGAAAATGAGAAATTAAGCTTTGCATGGGAGTTTGGGAGTGAAAGAAAGGCCAAAATGAGGTTGATTAGCCACAGACTTTGGAGTGTTTTATGAAAAAAGTGAAAATTTTCTTCTTTCCTTTCTTTTGGCTGTGAGTTGTTAATCCCTACTCTTTCATTTCTTTTGTTAATTTTTTCTTCCTCAATCTATCTTATTTCCTTGTGTCATGGATTATAGAAACCATAACTAAGCAATCTTTGGTATTATTGTGTTAATGGTGATATTTGCTAAAGAAAAGTAAAATTATATTTATATTAAATATTGTGATTAGGGTATTGTTGTATTGAGATATGGAGATATCGAAGCAAGAATGAGGAGAAATTCCTTATCTCTTAGTAGAACCGAACATTTATGCAAAGGAGAGAACCATTAAGAACTTAAGAAGTGAAACGATAACCAAATAATGAAGTAAAAAGCAAGTAAAAGATGAAAAAAGGGAAAAGCAAACCTAAATAAGTTGTTAATTGAAAAAAGGAAATTGGTTTGGCTTGGACATAAAATTTGGCCAAGAGTTTTGATAACCTAAAAGAATTGATTTTAACATTTAAATTGGATCAAAAGAAAATGAGATTAATGTGAGATTAAATTGGGTCGAAACCTATTGGAGAGCTAAAAAGATTCTTTGGCCATGTAAAATTATCCTTTGGTCATGTGATGGCTTTGGACTACGTCAAATAGACTTTGTTCATATGAATGTCTTTGACCATGTGACTGACATCTTTATTATTTGATAACCCAAAATTCTCTAGGAACATGTCTATGGTATCTTAATATATGAGTATGTTTAAATATTTGCTAAATGAATGAATGCAGTTTTTAAGTAGATTTCCTATGATTTGTCATGCTATTGATGAAATGAGTTTTTATATTCTAAATGTCAGTATGATACATTCATTTACAATAAGTGAATTTTATTTTTCAAAGAAAATATTTATTTATAATTTTTTATTGTTGTAAAATTTTTTCGAAATGAATTACACCTCCAAATTATATTTTTGTGAATGACTGTTAGTATAAGATTTGTATCACTGAGCTAAAACTCAGCACGATAGTTTATTTTTCTCTTATATAGGTGCCAGGATAAGACATGTGAATGACAAGTCATCTGTAAGACCCATGAAATCAGTTGATCCCATATATAGAGCCAAGTAGTAACAACAACCACCCTGATAGGGTTGGTTTCTTTTTGTACTACTTATATATATACACTTTTTGTATGGGTTACTTTAAATATTTCCGACCTATTTAGTCATATAAAATTCTATAAAAATTTAAATATATAAATTAAAAATTTATCGCATGCATATATGAGATGTGTATATATTATATTAAATAAGAGATTGTGATCAAAGTTATATATATATATATATATATATATATACATACAAGTGCATATTTTATGATATTATACAGGTTTGATATTATAATTTGACAATGACATAAACTTTTCTGACTGTTATTCAGGAAGTTAAGAGGGTATTACATTTTATTTGTAGTCTAAACTAGATTTTTGAGTGAAACCTTATGCCATTAAACGCGCCTTGTAGCGTTTGATACTCCCATCTGAGTATCTTTTTATCCTGTAAATCCATTTACTACCCACAAAATTAGCATTAGAAGGCTTTTGAACCAAAGTAAAAGTGGAATTAATAATAATGCATTAATTTCTTCAAACGTAGCACGATTCCATTCTTTATGTTTGCTAACTTGAAGATATGTATAAGGTTCAGTTTCAAGAAAATTGATTGAGGACTTAACTTGTGACACCTTTATAACACTTACTCTATACGTAAGTTATGTGGATAAATATGATTATAGCCGATATATGCCAAAAAAAATTTATCTTAATTTAATAACCATAATATTATCAACATTTAATTAATCATTTTTACTTTTCTAAAAATTTCGACAGTATAACGACTGTAACCTAACCTACCCACCTGAAAAGCAAACAATCCACAGCTCATTTTTGTGCACAACAATTCACATATAATACAAAATATTTTACATTCATCCACAAATCATCCTTTTATTCTTCACACATATAATAATTTACAAATATCATTTATCATAATATGTACAAGGTTCATTCTTACAACTCCTATACATATTACATGTCATTGTTAGTCATATCCTATTACTATTTTGTTCTTCCGTCTGCTCCCAAAATTTGCATATTTGCTCCTGGTTTTCCTGCTACTATATGTACGCAGTCAAATAACTACGTGTTGAGCATTAATATACTCATTGAGGATTACTAATCTAAACATTTCCACTAATTATATTTTCATGCAATTATATTTTTCTCTTTAATATATAATTTTTTTTATCAATACATTATTTTTAATTACTCTTAATTCACTATTTAATATTTTTATTTCTTATTATTTTTTTATGAACTTTCAATTTCGTTTAATTTAGTCCGTTTTTACTTTAATTATCCATTCTTTTCTTATTTATTTATTTCAATTATTTATTTAATTAGCTTCAATTTCACTTTAATTCTTAAATTTTTATTTATTTACAATTATGCCACTAACTATATATTATTTTCACTTTTGCCACTAATATTTTTATTTTTCATTTATTATTTTTTCTTTTTTTCTTTTTACTACACAATTTAATATTTATCTTCACTTATTTTTCATTTTTTTTCTTTTATTACAATAATCACTTTTATCATATTTACCAAATTTATCACTTATGTCATTTTTATCGTATTTTTCATTTCTAATCATATTTTTCTCATATTTTTCACTTTTTTTTATTTTTATAATATTTTTCATTTTTAATCATTTTTCAATCACAAATGTCACTTTTATCATTTCATTCACATTTATCACTTTATTTTTTTATTTGCCCCTAAATTCAATCCGATAGAAAATTTTCGGACCGGATACATGAGACGTGGATCTCAAGAGTCCACTACACTAAACAGTAATCCCGAATGATCATCCAAGCACTACACTATACACTGAATCACTGAGTTACAATCACTGAAATAGATCATTATTGGCCTACATAAGCGAGTCGTCATGACCCGCACTGCGATAATAGTGTCCCTATGACTAGCCAATTATATTTTAGGCTAGATTTAACTATCAGAAAAATAACTAAGAATATTATTTTATTTCTTCAATTCAATTTCTATTAAAATCATAAATTCTATTATTTTTACATTATTAATCACTTAATAATTTATTCTTTCATAACAAGTTTATCCCTACCTAAATTTTTCACATTTTTTATTTTAATATATCAATTAAGTTATAAACTCACTAAATACATTTTATTCATTATTTTTCATTTCATACATAATATCATCAATAAATAGAAAAATATTCAATATTTAATTTAAAAATTTTCAATAAATATCTACATGCTTAAAATCATATTTTCTTACAAAGAAAATATTAAAATATATATATATATATATATATTGATTTATTTTCTTCCATTTTTTGGCCTATATTAAATTTTCATTATTAAAATTTTTTTTCACTTTCTAATTATTCATTTCACTAATTAATACATTCATTATTCCATATATATCATAATATTACACTAAAATGTATTTATTCCTTAATATTCATTTTTTACATAATAAGGTCACATTTTACAATTCCCACTAATTAATTTTTTTAATTGAAATTAATCATCCTAATTCACTTTTCATAATTCATTAATCATGTTTTAACATTAATTAACAATTACATACAAAACACACAATTTTCTAAATTTGCATAATCCTAAATCATACTTAATTAATAGAAATAATTAGATTATAGAATCACCAATCTTAATTGCTTATTTAGGTCTTCCTAATCTTCCTTTTCCTTTTCCTTTCCTTTGGAAGCACCTTCACCTTACTTTGAATCTACCATGGACAAAGTTTTTCCTTTATTAATCCACCATTAATTTACTTCCTTAGTTCAAATAAACTTCATATTTATCATCTACATATCTTAAACTACCTATTTAAACCATTAAACTAATTTAAAACCATAAATTTCACTTATCTCAAATTAATATCTTAAATTTTCTCCTTTGATTTCCTTCCACTTTAGCCTCCCAAATGAAGATTAAAAACTTATATTAGCTATTAGAGAGGCTGAAGTTATTTTTAGACGGTTGATTTTGGTGTAAATAGTGAAGAAAATTGAAAGAAAAATGAGAAATGTGGGTTTCTGCCATGCAAGGGATTTGGGGAAGAAGAAGTTTCAGATTCATCTCTAGATAATTGTGATGTTGAGCCTATTTATAGTGGTCTTAAATGGGTGGGCTTGAGCCAAACAAAGCTCAACTCATTTAGGCCCAATTATGCACTATAAATTATTTTTCTCACTTTCTAAACTCAATTTTATCCAAATTAAATTTTATAATTCATAAAATATTTTTATATGTCTACAAATAAATTTTCAACTCAATCGGAATTCATTTTCTGTCCAGCTCACTTAAATTGAACTGATAATTCAATTTTCAGTGTTACCGTAAAATTCTTTTTTCACTGTCAAATAATTCTAAATATTATTTAGAGTCTATCCATTTTTTTAAAATAAATTTTTAGATATCGTTTGCTATTTTTTATAGTCCGATCAAAGTATGGTCAACCAACTATTTAATTAAACAATATCCATTTTTTTCTTAATTTTGACTTTTGAGAACATATTTGACCTCATTTTTACTCCAAATTTTACCCTCAAACTAGTTATAACATATATTTTTCAATGATCAAATAAAATATTTTTCATCCACGGATGTATTTTTAACCCCCCGAGTATGCTGATCAATTTCTGAAACTATAATTTACGACTAACCTGGTATTTTGGCCATTGCATAACTGCCCAATGGGCATGTCTTTTGGCAAGTGTTGTAGGACATAGGTTTATGGGGTGACTTTGGTTATCATTAGCTGATGGAGTGGGGTATTTGGTGGAGTCTACAATCAATTTAAGACCTAGAGATGAGGGGTGATCATGTGTAGTATGGGAGCTAGAACTGGTTGGAGAATCAGAATTGGTTGGTGCAGACAAAGTGAGAAGAGATGGTAAGTTAGGTGTGCTAGAAATTGACAACACATTAAAATGAGAATAATCAAAATTATTACCTAAGACCAAAGTGGAGAATGGAGTGGAAATTATCAACCAATGTGTGGGTGATATCTTTATTTGCTTGTTAATTAGGCATTGAAGATTGCAACTTAAAAGGAAATTTTTTTTTCATTTAAATGAATATGTTATGCCACATAAATCCTGCCAAACTCAATATGTAAACATAGATAGCCACGATGAGTTGCAGACTGTCCAAGAAAAACACAACAATCTGTATGATAAGAAAATTTATGTTTACTATATGGTCTAAGTAGGGAGTACACACCACAACTAAAAAAATTTAAGTTATTATAATACGGATTTTTATCGTAAAAGAGCGTAAATGGACAAGAATTATTAACCACCTTACTCGACATATAATTGATCAATTGGACACTAGTTTGAAAAGTATAGGGCCAAAATTTTAATGGAATATTTGCATGCACCAACAAAGTTAAACCATTATCAACAATATGTCTTATCTTATGTTCAAAAATACCATTTTGCTCATGAGTGTATGGGCATGTTATAGAATAAATAATTTCTTATTGAAAATAGGAATTTAACTTCTGATATTCACCACTCCAATCGGAGTGGAAAGACTTGATTTTTGAATTAAATTGCCGAGTAATAAGTGATTAAAAATTCTTAAACATTTGAAAAACTTGGCTCTTATTTTTAAGGAAATAAATCCATATAAAACGCATATAATCATCAACAAATAACAAAATATAAGAAAAAACCCAAATTAGATAAAATAGGGTTGGTCCCCAAACATCTTAATGAATTATTTCAAAAAGCTAAAGAAATATGCGCTAATTTTTCTAACTTACATTCATGACAAATAGAAATTTTTTTAATGGAACCTAAACAAGCTAAATTATTATTGTGAATAATGGAAGAAGTGATACCACTGTGAGGATGTCCTAATCTTGCATGTCAATCCGTAAAGCAAGAACATTCACTAAGGATCACATGCTTATTTGGGAAGGAAGACAATACAAGCCACCTTCACTCGGTCTTTGCAATAGGGTTTCCTTGGTCTTCTGATCCTTCACAAAAAAATGTGTCGGCCTAAATTTAAAAAGCAAGAATTGTTAGTAGTAAATTTTTGAACAGATAGAAGGGATTTTGTAAGACTTGGAACATGAAGAACATTGATAAGTTTTAAAGGAAAATCTTGAATAGAAGGAAATAATGCATTACTTGTATTAGCTCTATGCATGCCTTACTCATTGCCAACTTTTATTTGATCCATACCTTTATATTGACTAATGTTATAAAGAGTAGATGAATCTGGAGTCATATGATGTGTGGCCATGTGTCCGATGTCCAATGTATATAATAGTTATTTGAAGGAAGAGGAGTCGAAGTGTGGTAACCCATGACATGAGCGTGATGGGTTTGAGAACACACATGGCATGCGAAATTTGCTTTAAGTACCTGAATTTTAAGAACACTAATAACGATGCTTGCAATGATCAACCATATGATTGGTGGGCCCACAAATTTAACAAGCAACTGTAGATTTTTTGAAATTTGGAGGAGGGTCATGTGCTTGTTTTGACAGAGTTGGTGTATTCGATGAGATTGATTGCCAAGAAGAGTAATGAACTTAAGGGACATCTTGCATGTTGTGTAAGAGAATTTCATGAGCTAGCAATTGACTATGCAATTCTTGAAATGTTACTAGTTCAGACTTAAGATTAAGTGTAGATAAGATTGGATGAAATTCACTGTCAATATTCCTGTAGATCATGACATTAAATTCAACTATTGAAATAATACAACATGCAGCTGTGAGTACATCAACTAAACATTTGGCTTTATGAAGATAAGTGGAGACAAATATATCATTGCGTTTGAATTCCTGAAACTCGATGTGAAGTTGCAATTGTTGATTTTGAGAGATGGATTTTAAACGCAATGATAAAAGCCAGGAAAGAAGGAGCTAATCTTTTTGAATCCAGGTAGTATAGGCTGGATTGGGAATTGGAATATTAGGATTTTCTGTTGAGGTAATAATAGTGGGAGGTGTTGAATTGGTGTCATTTATAATTCCAATCATGTTGTGGTAATTAAGAAAATTCTTAGGTGTTAATTAGATAGTAAAAGTAAGATGAGTGGTTGGTGGTAGAAAGATAGTGGTTAGACTTGACAAGGCTAGTTGGTTGGTCATAGCTAAAGTTTTAGTAATTGAAGACTCTGATACCATGCGAGTGTAAAAGAATATTTTGTGTTATGTTGAAAGTACAATATTACAACAAGGTATCTATAGAATACAAAGAGAAAAGTTTGAGTTAAACTATACAAGTGTGAATAAGATAATAAGATTAGAATAGAAAGAGAATAACTATAATAAGAGAATAATCTTCAAGATAAGCAAGAGAGATTAGTTGCCATGATAAGAGATATTAGGATCTTGCAAATCCGGAAGAATATCACTAACAAATTGTAGGCTTTACCACTCTGATAGCATGTGAGATTTATGTGGGCCTTAGAAAGTTACTGAATTTAATATACTAGCTAGCAGTTTGAGCTATACTTAATAATATGGTTCATACACAATTATAACTCTTATTTATAGTGTTGATACATGTGGACTTCTCATTCCAACACGTCTATGTTGATAATACTATTATCATAGGATCTTCAACTTCACTCATTGAGCTTCTCCGGGTCAACTCTCTTTCGATGAATTAGGAATCTAAAATTTGGATGCCATTTATCTCATTTTTAGTTTACCCCGATGGATTATCACTTTATTTGTCATGACCAAATTGCTAGCAGTGCCACTTGGGTAAGTTTTATATCAATTGTTGATAAAATATCATACATATTCACCAAGCCATTGGATGTCAGTAATTTTGTGTTTTCTCCAGAGCAAGTTGTCTCATGCCTCACCCACCAATGGCTTTATTTAACAGAATGTTACAACTTAGTAACAACCACTCAACTCATCATCTTCATCTCTGTAATACATCTGGGTATTACCCTTTTGTATAATTTTTTACTAAGCATGTTAGGTGTTTTGTTATTAGCAAGGTGTTATACATCTCTGTATATATAGCTGAAAATTACTTTAATGAGGCATCGGTACCTTTTTTAGCTGTCATTTCTCAACAAGGGAGAGTTGAATCAACTTTAGAGCTTCTTGATAGACTCTTGAAATTTATCATATCATAACCAGTTTTATGCGTCGCATATAGTGACAGTAATGACAATGTGTATATATGGGTAAGCCCATGGGCCTTGTTAAATCAAGGCACGCTGCTTTTGACACCTAATGCACAGAATACTTGAAATCTCTTATCCCTAGCTATCAACCACACAGACGCATAATAATTGCCTATCACGGCTAGTCGAGACTTTTTCTTGAGAAACCCTCCTATATAAGTTGACTTTTTTAGTATTAAATCTTTGGCAGGATGGGAGATAAACCAACTCACCAAATATAGGAATGGTAAGGAGATAGAATCGTAGCAGACTTTTCTTTCTCTAATCTCGATATTTTGTTGTGTTTTTCAATCTTGTCCTAAGAAAATTTTTTTGGATTTTTATTTCTGTATATGGAAATAAATCCGATTTTTATTAAAAAATTTTATTTTATTTTAATATTAAAAATATTTTTTATTTTAATTAATTAATTATATAAATAAAAAAATATTTTTTTACTTTAAATGAGTACTATATTTTTATTTTATTACTTTTCTAAAAATATTAATTATATTAAAATATAAATAATTATTATATATATATAAATAATATTCAGAACCGGAATATATATACCATTTCAAATTATTTAGTTATAACGACAAATCCAGAGGTTTAGTCCTCAACAAGTAATACTGGTTCTCTTACATTTCGTTTTTTGGAATTTGACCTTAGTGTTGCCAAGATACTCTTACCATACTTAATTTGTATTTTATAGATATGTGCTGGATTTAAATTATAGAACGAAAATAAAAGCATCCTTTCAAGTTGTTTTTTACCTTAAAACATGGTATGTGAGAAAAGCATTTTTAGCTCCATTTTATTTTATTTGGTTTAATTATGATTATCGAGTAGCTTTTGATTTGATAGAATGTGTAGCAAAGTGGTTTTTCCCTACTCATTCACAATAAATCACAGGACTTAGCCTGATTATGGGGACTATACTCGCGATAATTGTGCGGAATAATGTAATGAAGTAACAATTGGCACTTTACTTGGTACTTTTCATTGCGACATACTTCTTTTATGCACTGTCAGCCGTTGAAATGTTTTTTTGAATTTTGTCTTCATGCAAGCTTCATGTATTGTTTCACGATATATTTATGTGAAAAAAAATATATATAGTTTAGAATTCAGATATTTATATTTATTAAAATTTATGTTACATAGATATATAAAATATATATTGTATTTATATTTGTTATATACTTTTTACAGTACATTTAATAATTATGAGAAAAACAAATATGTGAAACATATACTATAAATATAACTTAAATATACACTTTTAAAATTAAAAAAAAAATGCATATTAAATATTTTTGTTTTAAAAAAATTTTGAGGATATACATTTTTTGTTGCTTTCTCTGCATATATAAGTATCTAAAGCCATAAACAAACAAATATATAAAACATATGATATAAATATAAGTCACATGTACCTTTTACTATAAAATTTTTAAAATTAAAGAAATGCATAATATAATCTTTGTTACCTGCATAATTTTCTAATAGATATAGTTACAACGTAGCATAAATATATGTAATATTATTACAAAATAATAAATTATTAAAATTAATAAGAAATTGTAAACAATTCCCGGTTATACTACTCTTACACTGCATCAGTGTAACATATGATCTTAAATCTAACCAAGTACATCTATAAAAAATTCAAGCTCACATTGAAAAAATGAAAAGCTTTTGGAACCAATTACCTCATAATTTCCATGCGGCTGCTTTTGAAACCAATGGATATTCAATATCTACAATAAAAAAATAAAAAAACAGACAAACAAACCCAAAAATCAAAGCCCGCAATTGAAATTAAGGCTTATATTTTCAAATTCGTAACAGATCCAAACAATTCTACGTACATGAGAAATGCATAGAGTTAGAAATAATCAACAGACCTGGATTTGGACAGAGGGGGAGGAGGAATTAAGGTTATCGGAGAGAGGCCATGGCGCACATAAGAGTGAGGATCAATGGTGACGGTGAAAGTTAACAAAACGTTGGCTCTGTAACTAAAGAATGCTCCGATATCGTTTAGTGGAGTCTTTGTGTCGTTTCGTTCTGCATGCAGTGATGCTTTGGAGCAGTCGCTGTTGTGTGTGTGTGTGTTTTTTTTTTTTTGAAGACCGAATTGGGAATTGTGTTTAAAGACTTTTATTTGGCAAGAGAGGAAGCGGTAAAAATGGAATTTGAATTAGTCAAAAATTTAGTTTTGGAAATATAGGTATAAATATTAATTTAGGTAGTAAATTAAGTATTTATGTCCTTTTCTCATAATTTTTTATATCAGGTTTAGACAAATCTTGTCGGAAAGACACCAAAAAAAAAAAAACACAACAGATTAATGACAAATCAACTAATAAATAGAAATGGTAAAAGTCAGTTTCCTGTTAAAGATTTCTACAAGTAAAAAGTTTATTCATGTGTTTGTTAGGCTGATGCATAAAATTCCTTAATCTCTTTCCATTGTTTCTTTTGATTTAGTTTGCCTCAAAAACTTTGACAAAGATAGTAAAGCGAGAAAATAAACAAAATAAAATAAAACAAATACCAACTAGTTCATTTGCTTAAAGAAAGTCAATTTTGGTGGGCATATAGGAATAGCATCATAAATCTAGTTTTAAGGCTTGACTTTGATAATCTTATGACGTGCATGAGTGGATATAAATGGGGAAATTAGCATCATATGATTGGAAGAAAAAAATAGCTAGAGTAAAGAATCTTGCTAACTATTTATAATTATATTTATATATAATAATTAATTGATATATCTACAGGAAGAATCGTGTTAACTTAGTTAAATTATTTTGCTTCAGAACATATATATATATAACCTAGAAAATCATTACTCAAACCTCAATTTGGAAGAAGAAATAAAACTCCTTTTGTTGCTAAGAAATGCAGTTGATGATGAAGGTTTTTGGGTTACCAGTTTTAGGATTTCTTATCTTTGCCAGGTTGCTCCATTCTGAAACTATCGTTCGCTATAAATTTGTGGTGAGCTTCCTGTTCTTAGCTAATATATATATATATATATATATATATAGCGAAAAGTAATAATAATTAATTATTGAACTTTTGTTTATAGGTGGAAGAAACTCCTTATACGAGACTTTGCAGCACAAAGAACATTCTGACAGTAAATGGACAATTTCCAGGACCGACACTCCATGTTACTAAAGGGGACACAATCATAGTTGATGTCTATAACAAGGGCCATTATAATGTCACAATTCACTGGTAAATTGTCTGAAATTAAAGTTGGTAACTATATATATATAATAACGTTTAAATCATATCTAGTCTCCTGTACCTAGCAAGCTTTGCCAATTAGTCTTTCAATAAAGTTTCAATACATGTGTTTTTAAATACTAAGAAATAATAATTACATGTGTTTAACGTACTAAAAATCTAAATTTAAGTATCTATTAGTGCTAAAAATAAGTATATAGAGTGAATTGACAATTCGTGACAAATACAGACGATAAACTGACAAATCATGCCAAATTGTCCATAAAACAATGAGAGTTTTTTTTTTTTAATTGTACTGAACCATTTTATAGGCATGGAGTAAAACAACCTAGGAATCCATGGCCGGATGGGCCTGAATATATAACACAATGTCCAATTAAACCTGGAGATAAGTTCAGGCAGAAAGTGATATTTTCAACAGAGGAGGGAACTTTATGGTGGCATGCTCACAGCGATTGGACGAGAGCAACTGTTCATGGAGCTATAATTATATATCCTAAGCGAGGCACTGGCTATCCCTTTCCTAAGCCTTATGCAGAAGTTCCTGTTATCATTGGTACACAAAACCTTACCATCTTTCACAAGTTTCCAAGTTTTTATATTCAAATCATACCATCTTGACTTGTGACCTATTTAATTTTTTTAAAGATTTTCATGAATAAAAATGCTATTTAGTAGTCTATTTCAACACCTTTTTTTCAAAATTTATTTATTTTTATCTAGTTCAAATAATCTTTATTTAAAATGCTTACACAATCCAATTATAATTTGCAATTAATTATATACATGGAAGATTATAATTAAATTGGTTTCTAAATTTATTTTGGATTAGTATTTTCCATAAAAGAAACACTGACTTCTCAGATTATTATATGGATGTCTCACTGATTTTGAACTGAAAAAACAAGTTTAGCAATTTTGCTCTCAATATATTTTTGTTTATAGGACTCTAAATGAGAATTAAATTAACAATCTAGCTCCCAATTATGAAAATCAATACTACTAACATTAAAACTCATTAGTGATGTTATTGCATTCTCTTCATAATCGAATATAAATATTATATAAAATAATTTTCGAAAATTAGCATATAAATTTGTCGATATAATTCTGTGATTTGATAAGTGCAATTTGCCGCCCATATTTAAAAAAAAAATTGCAGGAGAGTGGTGGAAGCAAGGAATAATGGCGCTCTATGATACATTTCTTCAGTCAGGAGGAGACCCTAATATTTCTGATGCTTACACAATCAATGGTCAACCTGGCGATCTTTATCCTTGCTCCAAACCAGGTAATTAATTTCTTCTTAATCAATGTTTGATAATATCTATTAAAATTTTCCTTTTTTTTAGGGTTTTTACAATTCTACCCACTAAATAAAATTTTGCAATCGTTAAAATTTCTGTCCCTCTTAAAATAATCTCATCCTACCATTAGACAAAGATATTAATCTAATGGTTAAAGTACTTAATCACTCTAAGGAAAAAATGCTTTGAAGAAGGAGAAAGTTATTGCTAAAACTATAAATCTGCACTCCGTACTAATTAATCCAGAATATTCATCTAAAAGAAGTGCTAATTGCAATACTCTTTTAAAGTAGTTGTCCAATAGCCATCACCTTATTAGTTATAAAGAGAAAAAACTTAAAAAAAAAAAAAAAAACTCCCTTGGCCAATTAATAAGGTAATGAATGATGAACAATCACTTGAAAAATAACATGTGATTTGGCGACTATTCGTACTCTTGCTATATTAGTGTCACACGTCATATTGCAGCTAAATGGAAAATTAAACTGATTATAAAAAATTTAAAAAAATGGTACAAAAAAATAAAAATTATGAGATAATGTGTACCAAAAATGACTACAACAAATACAGGGATATGATAGGCCTAATTTATTGGACAATTTAAACGTAATTAGTTTTCAATCATGACACTTTCAACAAGAAATCTTTTTTTTAATAGATAATTCAACGTGAAATTTAGAGAGTGAGTTTATCTTTTTTTTATTATTATTATTACATTCAACTGTTCATTCCAAAGATTCAATACCGCAATTCCCAAACTGGGGTAGAATTTACTTAAATTGCAAATCCAATAATCCAGCCAAGCAGACTACGATTGTTAATTGTTTTTAAATTTTTTGAAAGGATTAAGGATAATAAATTAAGAAAGAAGACGATGCCATAGTTGACCAACAAGATAAGAGGTGGAATTTTTAATAGAAGAAAGAAATAATCCATTAATAGAATTCGTCGAGAAGGTAAAAAAAATGCCAGGTTGTGCAATGGAGAAAGCAAACTCTCCTTACACATTGATATATGTAACATGAATATTGCTTTTAATTCCCATCAAATAATAATTATTGTCCCTTTTTTACTAGTTTGCATATTTGATTTAACTACAAACTATTCACACTTAAAAGATAAAATTAGTAAAAGAAAATCTTTTTTTTTTTATCAAGTATATATTTAAGTATAAAGAACATGAAATTCAAACCTGAGTTGTTAGAGATACTTTTAGAATTTTCAATCAATTGAATTTAAATTGATTCATAGAAAATCTTGTATTTAGTGGTATAAAACACAATTTTTTTACAATAAAATCTTGCATCTAATTGGAATAAAATGAATTAAAATTCCTTCTGTTGTACAAGTAGCAAAGTGGCATATCTCCCATCCACTACTTTTCACATATTACTTCATATTAGTTACCAATTAAAATATTTTTTTAATTTCCCTTTTTCTTTCTGCAGCTTTTCCCTTCTCTCTTCTCGCTATAAATATTTAAACTTATATTTTGTAACATAAAAAAATTAATTATGCACTAAAAAACTAAATATGTAACTAAAAAATTTATCACAAATGATATGAATAAAAACTATGCATTTAATCATTCATTTAAATCTTAAAGCAATTTTAATTTCTATATTTCTTCTGGTACGCTAAAAAAATTCTTAAATGAAAATTAAATTATATTTGTCAGAACAACTGCGAAAACACTAAAATTTCAACTCTAATGAAGGAGTAAACTTTGTTTTGCAGAAACTTTCAAGCTGATGGTTGACTATGGGAAAACTTATCTTCTTCGACTAATAAACGCTGCCGTTCAAGACATACACTTCTTCTCAATTGCCAAACATAATCTCACAGTGGTTGGATCAGATGCGAGCTACACTAAGCCATTTACCTCTGATTATATCACAATATCCCCCGGCCAAACCGTTGATGTCTTATTAACCGCGAACCAGCCTCCAAACCACCGCTACTACATAGCGGCCAAAGTCTACTCCGCCGTCCAAGACATTGCTATTGACAATACAACCACCACAGCCATCATCCAATACAACGGAAACCACTCTACTCCGCCGCCTTCTTCACCGCCTTTATTACCTCATCTTCCTTATTACAATGACACAAATGCATCTTTTAATTTCACCTCTAGACTTAAAAGCCTTGCTGATGAAAACCATCCTGTTGATGTCCCATTAAACACAAGTACGCGATTATTTATCACACTCTCAATTAATACATTTCCTTGTCCGAATAATTCTTGTGCCGGACCAAATGGGACAAGATTGGCCGCAAGTATGAACAATATCAGCTTTGTAGATCCGTCTTTTTCTGTGCTTGAAGCTTACTATTACAAAAGAAATGGGGTTTTTGGAACTGGGTTTCCCAGCTTTCCGCCATTCTTGTTCAATTTTACCGCTGATGATTTGCCATTGTATCTTGAGACCGCGATGCGCGGTACGCAAGTGAAATTGATAGAGTATAATTCGACTGTGGAGATAGTTTTTCAAGGCACAAATGTGGCAGCAGGTGCTAGTGATCATCCAATGCATCTTCATGGTTATAGTTTCTATGTTGTTGGAAGTGGACTAGGTAATTTTGATTATATTAAGGATCCTTTAGATTATAATCTTGTTGACCCTCCTCTTCAAAACACCATTGCTGTACCCATTAACGGCTGGACTACCAAATTAATTGAACACTGATAATCCTGGTATGTGCCCCTCTTACTAATTTTGCACAGTTATTTCTCATCTTCACCAAATATGGTCATGGTAGGCTAATATTAGTAATTGATTTATTTATGAATACATGAAATTAAATCTTATAAAAAAATTAAAAATAAGAGTCATTTAATGAGATTTATTTTTAATCATTCATTTATGACTCAGTTATTAAAATTAGCCTAATATGACTTGTCATGTTTGAATGAACATAATGAGATCTTAATCCAAGAACAGTGGACACTACCACAAAAATTTACCTACGACATCAGTATAAAACTGTTGTAATAAGTATTAAAATTGTTGCCACTTCCATTAACATTCGTTCTTGTAACAGTTTAAACATTAATTATTGCAAAGTTCAAATTTTTTTATCATCTGTGGTAAAAGTTAAATTTGCTAAATTGAACTATTAACTGAATTTCTACGAAAAATTTTGTTAGAAATTTAACATGATAAATATAAGAAAAATTAATGCTTCCCTCTTTTCATATTATGCTGAAAGAACCAAAACTACAACAAACTTAAAATTTTATGATTGAATACCATAAAACTAATATGTTAGAACAAGAATATTTTATGAAAATAGTTCAGGATGTTGAAACAAAAAAAAAAAAATCAAGACTTACTGAGATTCTCATATATATATTATTGCAGGAGTGTGGTTCATGCATTGCCATATAGATCGTCACATGTCGTGGGGGATGGACACAGTATTCATAGTGAAAGACGGCAAAGCACCTGAAGCTCGAATGCTGCCTCCTCCGCCGGACATGCCACCGTGTTAGGCCACAGCCGTGCCGTCGGAAAATGAATTTCCATATTATAGATAACCATATGATTACTTGTTTGTTTTGTTTATGTCTGTGTATTATATATTAAAAACAAAAATTGAAATATCAGTCGGACATATATCATGTTGTTCTCAGTTAAACTAATTTTATAAGGTGATTGCCCCAAGTCTAATATGGTCTGTTAATGACTAAGGTGTTTTACTACTGGAAATTGATATTAGAAATGGAGAACTTTGATGTACTTAAATTTGTGTAAGATTTTGTACTAAGTTTTTCGCTTGTTTAGCCTCAATCCTTCAGAAAAGAGTCTTATGTTTCATCATTTTTTAATTTGGGTTTTTCTCTTATTAAGGCCCAGTCCACCTTTAATTATACTTTTCTCTTATTTAGCTCCAATCCGTCAAGATGTGTTGAAACTAAGATCTTCTTGGACTGTTAAGTGTCATCCCAATCTCCATCTATGACTTCAAATCTATAAAGAAATGTTGGAATAAGGATCGTCTTAATACCATGTTGATAAGGATAGAGGAGAGATGCACTAGAGTAGTGTTTGTCTTATCACATGTAATATGTGTTAGACTAAATAATTATAGCTTAAACCATTTTAGAGTCAATTTATCCACGATCATGAGCTTTTGTTATCCTTTATAATTTATATATTGACAATGTGAGATCTCTATTCCAACACTCTGACACTTTGTTCTTTAGAGCAAAATTAGTTAGATCAGGAAAGACAGACATTTAATGAGATGGGAGATGTTGCCAGATTCAATGGATCCCATTAATCTTGCAGCTTGGATTAATGAGTAATCAAAAACTTAAGCATGTATTGGATATGCAGAAGAGCACTGGGAAAGAATGTGAAGTTCAGAATTAAATTAAAGGGTTGCTTGCATTATAGCTACAATCTATTGACTTTAGCGAGAAAGGAATGCGGCCAAACTTCATAATGAGAGACCAAATAAGGATCGAGTTCTAAGCAAAACTGTATAAATATTGTTCTGCTCAATATGGATTCATGTTTTCTTTTCTTGTTTTTGTTTTCAGTTTGTTCGTATTTTCTTGGGCAATAAAATGAATTTCGTCTAAAAAAGAAAGAGGAGAAAGATATATTTGTATATTCCATATTAAGTGCAACTAAAAGAGTGAGTTTTAAGCAAACTAATAACACAGAAAAAATAATAATAATATAAAATATCACTAAAATTGCAAAATACGCAATGCAATCTAATATATATATATATATATATATATATATATATATATATATATATATATATATATATATATATATATATATAACCACATATTTTAATCACTTTGTTCGCTAAAAAGGTTTAGCAACTGCACAACGACTAAAATTTATGGTCTCAAAAATATTGGTCACTAAGTCAACTTAGCGACCCCTTTAACAGTAGTCACTGGATATGCAACCATGAAAATGTGTGGTCATTAAAAATAGCAACCACAACATTGTGGTACAAGAGGAAAAACAACAGTGGTGGCGATGGTGGCTTTGGTGGATTTTTCGCCAACACTACAAAAAAATACAAAATGGTGACTACATCGAAGCAATCCTTGTATAGCTACCAAATTAGCGAACATATAAAGACCATCATAGAAGATAATTTATATATCCAAAATATAAAAATATAAATATAAAATATAAAAATGGCAAACTAGTGGTCACAACTAGTTTAGTTACCTTTCTAAATCTATACAGTAGAAAACTCTCGCACTAAACTCTCGCAAACTAGTTTTCATTGTTGACTGTTTTACTATATTAGGTCACAACTAGTTTTATCTACAATTTTCAGTTACCTTTCTAAATCTATGCAGAAAAAAACTCTCGCACTAAACTCTAAGTTTAGTGGTGCATAAAGATAAAGGCAATACATTATATCTTGTTGTTCATAACATATAAAAATTTATGCAATATGTTTTATCATTCTTTTATGGTGAACATTTTTTATACAATTTATTATCTCATTGTTCACTAGCATATAAATATATCAACTTAAATATTTTTCTTATATTCATTTTTCTTTATCATAAACTCTTTTAATTTCATTAACTCGTTTATACTCATAACACCTAAGAACCATTAACAAGGATAACAGGATTATCATTCAGACATTTATAGTATGCGCATACAAGTGTCATCATCAGAATTTACATATATATATATATATAATCACCGATATTAATAATAATGTCATTACTGACTTTAATTATAGTGTCATTACCGGATTCATTAATCGTATCATCATATGCATTAATAATCCTCCTGATTGGCATGTCAAACTATCCAAAATTTTAGTTCTAAGTTAGGTGTTATAGGGTTTAATTAATGTCATTAAAATTCATAACTATAAGAAAATAAAAATATATATTCATTTATCTTTTATTATCTCAATCATAAAATACTCAACTATGATTTTGTTTGCACATCATTTTTATAGGTCTAATAACTCATTTGATTTCTCATATAACTCATTTAGATAAAATTTACATTATAACAATTAACCTAACATAACTTAAATATATAAATTTTATTTTTCAATCTGCCCTATTTCAGGTAGAATTCGTATTCTATATTTTATCTCAATTTCGGTATAGTTACAGTCTGAATTAAATTACAGAGTCTTCTTATGAATTTTAGATTGAATCTTACCTTTAATATTCAATTTGAATCACCAAATTTGGAGTCCTGTAGAAAAAGATATAATTAATTGAACACTAACTAGTCACAAACAATTTTACCTAAACTTTTCTAGACAAATTCTAGGAACGAAATATATGTATTTTTCTAGGCAAATACAGAGATATTTAGATTTTTATAGTCTGAATGAAAGTTAAATCTCTATGTCTTAGCTTTCAAACCCAATCAAGAACAAATTAATCCGAATTATATAGCTCAAGTTATATCAATATATGTGCTTACTGCTCCGTAAATTCCAACATTATACACACACAATCACCTAATTTAATTTTTACAAATGTACTCCTAAATCTAGCAAACATTCATACCCAGAATTTTATCACAAAATAATATTAATTTACATCTCAAATGCTCAAATTATACAACTTGAAAATAAAACGTAAGCTATTGTCTTAATTTATGCACAAACCTCTTATTAATCTCCTTCACTTTCTCTAGGTAGTTTTCTCTTTTCCTTTGTTTCCTTGAGCTCCTTCTTTGCCACTTTGAGCTCCTAAAAATACAAAATCATCATCAAACCCTTACTTATCAAAACTCTCATGTAACCCTAAACTATCTCTCATGAAACCCTAAACTCTCTCTCTACATAATCAAGCTCTAAATGAGCTCAAAACCATATTTTCCTTTAACGAAAGTTGAAGAAGAGAATGAGAGCTTCTTACCTATACTCTTTCTTCTACTTGATCACAACCATGGAGATTTCTCTCTCCTCAAAACTTGTTTATTTTTCTTCTTTCTTTCTCTCCTTAACTTCCTTAGGTCTTGTTGTGCATGAAAATCAATTTTCCTTGTCTTTCTCTCCCTTTTCTGTTCCTTTCCCTTTCTAGCATAAGCTATTGGCTATAGAGGATGGTGAGGGTGGCGTGGAGCTGTTCTTGAGCAGAAAAGAAAGAAGAAAAAAATAAGGAGAAGAAGAAAAGGAAGAAAGAAGAAGAGAAACAAAAGTCCTCATGTGGGACCTATTAATTTTGACCATATACTTTGATACTGTCTTAACATCCATTTATAACTTATATATTCATCAAATAGATGTAAAAACAATATTTTTAAATGATGATTTGGATGAAGAAGTATATATGGAACAACCCGAAATGGTTTATACTTTCTGGTAATGAAAAAAAAAAGTTTGCAAATTAATCAAGTCTTTGTATAGTTTAAAGTAAGCTCCTAAACAATAGCATGAGAAATTTGATAGTGTAATTCTATCAAATATTTTCAAACATAATGGAGTAGATATATGCATTTATTCCAAATTTACTAAAGATTATAGAGTAATTGTATATTTTATATGTAGATGATATGTTCATCATTGGAACTACTATGAAAGGAGTAAATGATATTAAGAAGTATCTAGCTTCTCAATTCAAAATGAAATATTTGGGAGAAGTTGATATTATCTTAGGGATAAAGGTTAAGAAACATAGTGGAATTTTATTTTATGTCAATCTCACTACATTGATAATGTATTGTCCAAGTTCAATCACTTGGAAATCAAAAAAGCTAATATCCCATTAGATGTTTCAACTAAATTAACAGAAAAATGATGGTAGATCTATAAGTCAATTAGACTATGCAAGTGTAATTGGTAGTCTAATGTATAGAATGTATTGTATAAGGTCGGATATAGCATTTGCATTATGCAAGCTTTCTAGATATACTCATAATCCAAATGTCCATAGAGTTCTTTGATATGTTAAAAGGACTAGATCCTTAACATTGTTTTAACAAATTTCCTTTAGTTTTGAAGGGTTATACTGATGCTAGTTGGATGACTAGTGTTATTAATAAAAGTCAACATCAGGCTAGATATTCATATTAGAATGAGGTATCATTTCTTGGTTTCCAAGAAACAAACATGTAACTCATTCTACTATAGAATCAGAATTTATAGCTTTGGCGGCAACAAACAAAGAGACGGAATGACTGAGAAACTTATTGCTAGATATAGATTGCGGTCACAACCGATGCCAATAGTCTCTTTATATTATGATAGTCAAGCAACTATGTCTAGGGTCTTTATTAAGATATATAATGGAAAATCTAGACATATAACTTTGAGACATGAGTATATAAGACAACTTATATTGGATGAGATAATTATAGTCGTCTATGTAAGATCAAGTAATAAATTGGTCAATCCATTAACTAAAACACTTTCGAGAGATGATAAAGAGTACTACGAATGCAATAGGTTTAAAATATTTTTGATTTATTGCTAATGATGGGAACCTTACCTTTCTCTTTATTGAGCAATTTGAAAGGTTCAAAAGATAACAAGTTATTAGTGACATGTAGCGAGTGCTAGTATATAGTACTTATGAAAAGGAGTTGAATATATAATATATTTTTAATGAAGACATTAATTTGGTTTTTGAACAAGAAAGCCTATGTGAATACTTGAAGTGGTGTCGCTTCTTCAAGAGTTTAGAGATTAAAATTCTTGTAAGTATTCATAAATCCAGGAGGTAGCACAATGTCATAATATGGTGCTAAAGCTAATAGTGAATTTATTAGAGAAATCAATAAGATTTTATGTGTATTGTCATTCCGATCTTATCACATACAAATTATGGTTTAATATTTTATCACAATTTTGATTTCGATAAAATTTTGAATAATTTATACTAATAGAAGGTTTAAGTTGAAAAATATCTTCTAAATGCATAAATCTTTGTAGTTTTACTGCATATATCACTAAGTGAGGGATTGTTGAAAAAATAGTTAATGATATGATAATTTGTCCCACATAGGAAAACGAAAGAAGTTCAAATAGATTTATAAAGAAATTTACACCAAACAAATTTAAATTGGTTGGTGAAAGTTTTTGGAGGAAAACTTTAAATTTGACATATATTTAAATGTAAATATGGACACTTGAGCATTTGAGCATTATATTTTTGTTGTGCACGCAAAGAGGTGTTGCGTGAGCACAAGGAGTCGTCGCATGCAAGCTCTTCTATCACACGCGACAGATGCCCAACAACTAGTTGATAGTTTTTTAACATTCTAAAACTACTTGTCACTATTTTTGAGGGTCATGTCTCTTTGAGCAATCATGTATATATATATATATATAAATAGTTGTATTACATAAAAAATAACTAATAGAATCTTCTTCCTCTCGCATTTTATTTTTGCAATTAAACTTCTTTTTTCTCAACCATTTTTCTTACTAGTTCTTGGGAGAGTTTATAGATTTGTTGTCTATAATTTATAGTTTTTTTTTATTTTGGTTATTCTAAAGATAATTGTCATAAATTCAAACAGCAATATAGTGGGAGCAATATTTTTTTAAAGAGAGTGTTTTATGCTATCAAAATAAATTTAAATTAGTTTTCATTATACCTCATTTTTCCAACAAGCTATAAATTTTATAGCCGAGACCATATACAACAGCCCAATATTACAACTATAATTTTATTAAAATAAATTAATTAAAAATATAATTTTTTTAAATTTTCCTTTACTTTAGTTTATTTTATTTTAACCCAAAAAATTAGTTACTTATAAATAGAATCAAATCTATCCAAGTAGAGTTTAATTACTTCTTATGTTAATAATTTATTTTCAAATTTTGTTTTGTCTTTTTATTGTTAATATGATCTATGTTTATGCTTGTCGTTTGAACAATTGACACCAAGTTACAAACATTTCAAAAAGTACTAATATTTTATTTCTTAAATTCATGACTTATTAAGTAGTAGTTGAAAATTGAAAATGAATGGACTTATTAACCAATTTTAACATAAAAGTATATTGTTATAGATTTTTCAAAAAATCAATCCTTATAGACTTGTTTTCTTTTAAAAAAAAATATTAAATTCATGTATCAATTACCCCCTACTACTCATACCCTTAAAGAAAATGTATAGGACGAACCAATCCGACTTAGCACAATCAGCTTTCACATATAAATATTGCAGCTTGTCCAATTTGTTCCTAAATTAGAGGTTGCTGATGAAGCAATCTTGCAATGCAAAGGAACATTTGCTTTGGATATAATGTACAACAATAGTAGGTTGAGAGGAAGGAAAATACTGCTTCCAGTTCAGAAGCTGAACAGAGCTTAATCCCATCATTATCAGTAGGGCTTCAATTTGATCATCTTGTCTGCACCAACTGGTTTCTTCCATTTTGAATTCAAAACAAGCTCATCAAAATAATTAAATCAGCAATCACACATTCAAGGATACTTTTATTTTCAGGATGCTACATCAAATACACATTGAAGGTGTTTGAAGGCCATAGATTTACAGATGCTAAGAGTTCAACAAAATGAAAACCACCTTACTTCACACCTTTCATCACACAGGAATCACAAATCTCTAATCACTTTGCGATTTTAACAGGCTCGAAACCTCTCTCAATCGATGTCTTCACTGCATCGAGTATTAATTGTGTCTTCCTACTGCGAGTTGGCCAGGTTTGGTCAGGTTTTCCTCCATTTACCTTAATGTTTGCGACTAACCGAGCAAATTCTCTCACCATACAAGCTTCCTGTGGAATTTCTGTGGCAACAATATGCTGGCTAGGCAATGATTCCCACCCTGTAACAAGGTCATTGAACCAACATTTTGAAGAAGCACTGAAAGAGGATTCCTTCTCCTCAAAAGGAATAACGAAATCATCAAGATGCAAAGTTCCTTTGGTTCCAATAGCAGTGATATACATCGTTAAATGTGTTAAGAAAGAGCAATGGAAGGTTGCTACTTTGCCATCATCCCAATGGAAAGAAGCACCACAGGACAAAATCACCCCGGCTTCATTTAAAATTGGCCCATGCAAAGCTACAACGGTGTTTGGCAGTTCATAGTCAGTAGCCCAGAGGACTGCCCTAATGCCATACCAGCCAGCATCACCAAGAGCACCAAGGCCATCTAGATCTGGTTTGACACGAATGTCATTCTTGAGGAAGTCCTCATCACCGGCAAATGTAAAACAGCTATGTATCTGGAGCACCAAAATAGATTTTAGAACAAGCAAATCTTTAGGATAAAAAATGTCAGTCAACTGAATCTACGTCAATCATAGAGCCCATATAATCACATATACTGGTGTTATATACCATGAAGCAAGGAAAAAATCCCAATGTATCTTAAATAAGGGGTGCAGTCTATACAGACAACAAATTATAAGCATCCTAAATCCTACCTAAAATTTGACACTTACTGCACTTACTGATTACGGTAAAAGTTATCCCTGCTTCAGAATTCATCCTATGCATACAAAGAAAAAGGTTATATCATAATCCACATGCACTTCATTACACATTTGACATTAGTTATACAATAAATTCAATAAAACTATGAATTTTTAATGAGAGCCATAACAAGACATAAAAGTTGAACAAACATAGCATACATGTGTTGTGCACAAAAATTCCACTAAACAGAGATCTACGATTCGAGATAAAAATTTCGAATAAAAAATTAATGAGAACATAAGTTCAAACTATGTAAAAAGGAAAAGATACACTAGCAATACATTTGTTTCACAATCACCCAATTATGACGCTCTTGAACAATATATGAGGATTGCAATAGATGCCATGGGCTTATGTGGCAGTTAATAATTCCTGAAACTGCTGAAGAGAAGGCATATCATTAGAAATAATGAAAAGAAAGAAACAGGCTGAATCAGTAAATGCAATGCTAGCAACCGATGAGCAACAGCAAATGTTACTGGAGGTACAGAAAAAGTTTTGTAAACTCTTATTCTTCACATGCAACAAGCACATTTTCAAAAGTAATTTTTGGAGGCAGAGGAGAAGAACAATAGAACAAGGTTATATTTGGCAACCTATCATATAATACAGAAACATATTGAGACAATGAATAGAATCAGGTGAAAAGGAATCGTCCATCCCACTCCTTTGTTTAGATGCCAATGGAATTATCTATATTTAACATAACTATTTAAAAGATAGAACATAATATAAAATTCACTAATTTCTTAAAATGTTACAATTTTTCTCACTATTTACATCTATTAGTAAAAAGTTATTTCTCATTTTGTAGGAACATTGCGACAAAAAGCACCGTGGAATCAAATTTCATCAACTTCATCTTATATATAAAGTACATTCCCAATTCGTAGCGGGTTGGCAATTATTCATTAAAGGTTTAGTTCAGAACAAATTTGGAAGCCTTGTACAAATGAAAAACTTATAGAGAGCAGAGAGGACTTCCATGATGAATTAACCCTTTAATCCTTTCTAACAAACTGATATATTCACTGGATCTTTATTCAATTCTATAGTGCATGATGAGTACACAAAAACATAAAGAAATACCCCAACTCGACATGTATATGAACATGATCAATACCAAAGCAACCACTTCAAAGAATTAAGCAAAAGAAACATGATTTTGATATTAAAAACAAGAATATGTCCCTAGACTAAGGAGGTGGTTGCTTATTTCAACACTTGGACAAACAGAGTCCCTATATTATAGAACAAAGAGCAAACAAAAAAACAGGGATCACTACCAAATTACAAGCAAAAAGAGCAAACGAAAACTCAGTCTCTGCACACAAAAAATTAACAAAGTAACAAAACCCACTAAGTCACTATTTCATATCTGAAATTCGAAAAAAATATGTCATAAACTAACAGCAAAATCAACCCCGAAATTGAGAGGCATAGCCACCAAATATTTATCTTCATCTTACAAAATTGCTTTTGCTATTTTCGGATATTATCAAAAATTATATCCAAAAGAAACTTAAAAATGAAAGCCATGAAAAAGGAAGAAAAAAGAAAAAGCAAACGCACCGTTCTGACGTCTCCAAAACGCTCCTTATCATTCAAGAACTCCTTCATCTTCTGTGTTCTGGGATTATGCATCCACATGGTGCCATCCATAATCTGCACTCCATTAGCCTCGCAAACCTCCAAAATCTTATCAAACTCACCAACATTAAGCCCCACGGGCTTCTCCAACAAGATATGCTTCTTTTTCTGGGCAGCCAAAGAGGCCCATTTCACATGAAGACTAGTGGGTAGAGGAACATAAACGGCATCGATTTCCGGGTCATCGAGGAGTGACTCATAGGAGCCATAGATCTTAGCGTCAGGAGGGAAGTTATTGGCTTTAGCAAAAGCCGAAGCTTTTTCCACCGATCGGCTAGCTACGGCGGAGAGCTGAGCGTTGGGTGCGAGGCTGATAGCTCGAGAAACCTTTCGGCCTATATCTGCGCAGCCGATTATGCCAAAACGAATCAAAGTCTCCGCCATTTGTTGTTTGCCGGATTGATATATTTGGTAGCTGATGAAGCTGCTGCGCAGTGAAATATATAGCGGCAGCTAAACAAAAGCTGGGTAACATGATTCTGTTTCCATTAATCACATCATATCTTAATAAATTACGGAAAAACAAATATCGCTTAAAATAATAATTAAAAAAATTAAAATTTTAATGTATTAATTATCAATGAATAAAAATTTTAAATTTTTATAAAATATTATAATATAATATTTAAAATTTATACAATATTAAATAAATATATATTTATTTCTAACTGTAATTTATTAAATTATTATATATATTTTTCTATAATTTATTCTATAAATATTAAAAAATAATTAATTTTTATAATTTAATAATTATAAAGATATATAATTTCTTTAATAGAAAAAAAATCAGATATTTATAAAAAAAATTAAAATTATAAAATAATTCTTATATTTGTTGGCCTTTTTACTTTATCATTTTTTAAATTTAATTGAATTTTATTTTATATATTCAATTTTCGAACTATTATTTCACTCACATATATATAATATCTATGATATAAGTATTTTCTATTAAAGCATATATAAATGTATAAAAAATAATAAAAAAAAAGTCTTCTGTTATCAATGTAAAATTAATTTCCTAATATAATTTGATAAAATATATTATGAAGAAAATATACCTAGAAAAACTTCATATTTGAAGTTAAAATGTATCAACCTGATTGAAAAAAATAGAGCGACAACACTCATATATAATTAATTGAGGTATTTATTAAATTTAAATGTATAAAATGTAAAGTCATCTATTATCAATGTAAAATTAATTTCCTAATATAATTTGATAAAATATATTATGAATAAAATATACGTAGAAAAACTTCATATTTGAAGTTAAAATGTATCAACCTGATTGAAAAAAATAGAGCGACAACATTCATATGTAATTAATTGAGGTATTTATTAAATTTAAATGTATAAAATGTGAAGTTAAAAGGGTATTTATGAAATTTAAATAATAAAATAAAATAAAATTTTGACAACAAAATAAAGTAGATATTTAATTAAAAATATCAAAATATTTGGGCCAAAGTAATTTATTTCTCTTTTAATGGAAAGAAAAACAATAAGGTTACTATCCTTTTGTCCGACAGTCTTTCTATCCTTCCTTCAGACTTTTCCTCTGTCCTTTACGTTAATGCTCACTTAGATTATGTTAACAACATTTGATGACCATTGATAAGGATAATTTTTTTCTTATAAATTGATAATATATTTTACTAAATAGTGATGCATGCAGATGTATATAATACTGTGATTAGGGGTGTCAACGGTATAGATTTTACGGGTACTCGCGTCAATCCGAATCGATTTAAACCTTAATGGATAACTCTATTAGAGTTTTGGGACGAGTTTAGAAAGTAATATTTAAACCTGTCACGAGTTTGGGTAGAGTACGGATAGATACCTTCGGGTATCCGCTATCCGATAAATCCGTATATATATATATATATATATATATATATATATATATATATATATATATTATGCAATTTATTCTATTTTAATTTATTAAATATAACAATATAATTATTTTTTTCATATATTTTTATAGATTGATGAATTACAAATGTAATAGAAGTTTAAAATGTGAAATATAATTTTTCTATCATAACGAACAATATTTAATTTTATTGTTATTTTTGAACAATTTGATAAATTATTTTAATTTGAATGTGTTGAATGAAATTTTATGTTTTATTTGATTTTATAGTGATTTATGGTAGATTATTTATATATTTATAGATTTTTAATTATTTAATTAGTTTGAATTTTATTTTATTTTAAATTTTTTTAATGATAAACTGGTAATTATTCGGATTCGGATAATGTTATTCGGATTTGGAACGGAAACGGGTATTAATATTATAATTTTAAATGGGTTCAGGACAAGTTTGGGTATATATATAAATAATCGGATTCGGATTTGTGTATGATAATTTTCGCAGGTACTCTACCCGTTGCCACCCCTAACTGTAATTAGGTAATATAAAAATAAATAAATAATATTTCAGAAAAATGTAAAACAACATAATATTCTGTTATTCAATATGTTCATTCTAAGCACACAAAAAATAAAAAATAAAAAAAGGTTGTTTTTATTTTGAAGAAAAGAAAATAAGAAACAAGTTAAAGCATCATGGTATAGAAGTATAATGAATAATGACAAGGAGATTCATGCAATCACTACGTCAGAATCCATTTAGATAGGGGAGATTTGAATTGTTGGATTGGTTTTATTTAATACTTGAGAATTGAGATGTGAACAAAACATGATGATTTCATTCTTAATTGGATATTTCATATTAAATTTTTTTAATTAATATTTTAAATATAATGGGAGAAATGCAATCACCCTCATCGATTGTTATGTTTGATAATTAAGGCATTGAGCCTAGATTAATTGGTTAGGTATGATTAAATGGATGTTTATTGTTGTGTTTAAATGTTGGAATATGTAAAGTGTTGATAGGTGTGACTAACAAATATTAGTTTTAGATTATGCATGTTGTGTGTGAAATTGAGTGAAATAAGTGCTGAAATATGTTTATGTATGATGAATATGCCCGTGAAGCCAAGCTTCATGCCCTAGAAAAGTCACTTCATCCAACCATAATGCATATTTTGACAACTTCATATATAATTGATTCTCTTTTAAGGCATGGAAGACCATAAGAAGATGTTGATCATGCTCTTCTTTGTTTCTGGAGTATACCAAGATATCATTTATGAACACTACCATGAAGTGGTTCAAATAAGGCCTAAAGATTCTATTCACTAGATCCATAAATCTCTATTTTTTGGAGAGCAATGAATAGATTATTTATTTGATTAGCAAAGGGTCAACCAATTATGACCTATAAACAGAATCACGTAATAGTTTCGCATGCTAAAAAGAGTAAAAATTTATAGAAAATAAAATTTTATTTCTAAATTGATATTTTAATATTTTTTTTGGTATGTATATATATTATAATAATATATAAAAATTCTATTTTTATATTCGATTTAATTTTATTGAAGGTATTTTTAAAAATATAAAATATTTTATTTAAAAAATATAAAAAAATTTTAAATATCAATAAATTTGAAATATTATAAATTTTTATACATAAATTAAAATTTTATTTTTAAATATTATAATTATCAAATTTAAATTTAGAATTAAAATTTTATTTTTATTTTAAAATTTAGAATATGCCCTATAAAAGTATCCACATTTGAACTTCACTCTATCCTCTTTCAATACATACTTAACCCAAAAAATGTCACCTATTAGAAATTGCATATATTTGCTTGTTTTCGTAATAGTTATAAGATAAATATGACTCAATAAAATCAACAACATAAACGACAAAAACTTGAAAAGAGAAATTTGATAAAGTTTAAGGGTATAATTGCACTCTCCACTTAACCATTATATATATATATATATATATATATATATATATATATATATATATATATATATATATATATATAATCAACTAACATTGAAAAATACTGTTGCAAAAAGGTTAAAATGAGCTCATTTGAAAGTTTAGATATAAAATTGATTTTAAAAAACATAAAAGATAAATTTTAGAATTTAGAATTTTTAAAAAATTAGGGGCAAAATTATACATCAAATGCTAATGACAGGTATAATTCATAAATACATAAAAACGTCATTTGTAAACTTTAAAAATCATCTATTATATTCTTCAAGATGTAATAATGTAATATTTAGAGGTCCATTGATTTAGATTTTTTGATAGATATATTTAGCACTTAAGAACTGCTTTAAATGTATTTGATAGAATATCTTAATAAAAAACTAATAGTTGATTCTAACTTCAATCATATATCGATTGAAAAAATTCACCAATTAGTTGGTATATGGTTTATTTTTATTTTTTATTTGAACTATATTATCCTTAAAATTTTTATTAATTATAAAAACTTATTTTTCTAAATTAATTTTTAATCAATAAATTATTTATAATTAAAAATTTAAAAATACCATAGATAATAGTAAACTAGTAATAATGTCCATTTTTATATGATAAAAAATATATTTTCAATTGTTATATATATATATATATATTATTTGAGGTATATTAAAAAGTATTACGTGTATTTGATGAAAATATATAAATTATTGTTATTTATATGTTAAATATTCATTAGAAGATCTTACACTATGGGGATATGTGACATAAGGTAACAAGAGAAATAGGTTATACATAGAGAAAACAAAAATTCTTACTTTCTACTGTACATATTTTATAGGGATATGAATGTTATGTGTGTGTATATATATATATATATAACTTGAAGCATGTCCTTTAAAATTAGAGTGTATAAATTGTGTTTTGAACATGTATGTTTTAAGTTGCAATTATTTGTACAAAAAGATCATGAAATGATTGTATTTTGAGGAGATCCAACTCAAAAAGTTATGGCACAGAAACAAAAGGTCCCCATTCTCTAATTAATATACACTGCAATAAGTAGAAAACATGTGAAAAGCAGGCATTCCCATTTCCCACCACATCTGACACAAAAACATGCCAGTCCATATGGCAGTTGTTACCATCTCTCTCCTTACTTTTTCCATATACATATTTAATAATTCCAACTTTTTCCCTTCTACTACGCTTCTCTATTTTTTTATTTTTTTTTTAAAATGACAAGTAATAAATGGGTCCATTAGCTGAACTGAAAAATAAATAAATTTTTTGACCTTTTACTACATGAATTTTTTTTTTTGATTAGCCGATCAAATTAATTCAAAATTTTTTATCGATTCAGCTAATTTTATGTTAATCACAAAAAATTTACCGAAAATTGAATACCCTTAACTCTTTTAATCATTTACTGCACCAAAATCTCATTTGTTAAATTAATCGATTAATCAATCTCTACAATTCGACTAATTTTACTGTTAATTCAGTTTTAACCGAGCCAAGTTACAACTCACGACAATTTGAAGAAGCAAACGCAAGATGACAGTAATTGCAATAATGGAACCCAAAAAAAAAATTTCAATCTATCAAATGAGAAGTTGAAAAGAAATTTTGAAAAATAAAAATTTATGCATCCACCTCAATGATGATACATATAAATTAATTATTTGATTAAATATAACTGGAGTTAAATTAATATTTAATTGTCATATAACTCTTCAAAAGTTACAGTCATTACGGAGTTGATAATCAATCTAATCCATCTAATATCTAATTTAATATAATATATAATATAAATCTAAGTTAAAGAATGCTAACATGGCGCTCTCTCTAAAAAGTATTTGTCATCATTTTTATTTATCTTTTTTCATAAAATCTTAAATTATTTTTTTAAAAAAATTAATAATTAAATAAGTACGTAGTTAAATTTTAATAAAAGATTATATATTATTATCTTTTAATTAAAAAATTATTTAATTATTAATTGAATTTTAATACACTAAAAATTTCTACGTAATTTTTTTAAATCATTAATACTTTAATTATAAAAAAAATATTCAAAAAATTAAATTTATTTTTTCGCGTAAAACTCGAAAATACAATATATATATATATATATATATATATATATATATATATATGAACCAAAATACATAGAATAGGGGAACTTATGTCATTGAAAGGCTCAAAATCGAGCTGTTTCATGTCTTTCAAAGATGCTTGCTTAAAGCCTCATTGTCTATATGTTATTTTATTCATATTAATTATATATAATAAAATGAATAAATATTAAAATATTTATTTCGTTACATCCACGTAACACAAATATATTTCGATATAATTATTGATTCCATTGGATATTATTGAGATCTAGAATCGTTCTAAATTCAATTAACAATATTGTTTGGTCCGCGTCATCTACAACAACAAATTCGCCAGTAGGAAAAACTGAGTTAATTTTACTGTATTAGAATTTTTATAACTTACTGCAAAATAATAAAATAATAAAATATTTTTTTTAAAAAAAATCACTTTTTATCATTTTTGTTGAATCTAACAGTCGAAAATATGACATGAAAGCTGCTTTAGTGCCAGATCTTTAGCACATTACGTTACATAGGTTGACACATAAGTATAAACTCTAATTTCGTTTGCCACTAAATGGACAAAATAATAAAAAAAATTTGTCTCTCATTCATGTTTTAGTTTAATTTCAATCGTACTAATTGAATTTATAATTTAATTGTATTTCAGTTTGCAGAAAAAAAATTATTTTTCAAATTCTCTTCGTTGTACTTTTCATTCAATATTCATTTGTAGAGAAATTGAAAGACAATATCTCAAAGTTTTTAGTATAATGAACCAGAATTGAAAAATTAATTTTTTTCTAACTAAAATATAATTATATTATAAGTTCAATTATATATCATAGATAAAATTAATTTTGTACACATAGTAGTGTCATATGAATGTCTAATGTGACAATCGTTTTACTTACGTGTCATCTGATGTGCGAAATATTGCAATAATCCAACATCACGACAATTTTTCGGCTGATGATACAATTTCATTCACTGTAAATTATATTTATAAGAAAAAATTTGTTTAATTATTTTTGTAAGGCAAAAAATTTATAAGTAATTATAGAAATTGCAATAATCAATATCCGTGAAATTAACCTAGGAAAAACTCATAATCAGAGAAACCCAACATTGCCTCTAAAACGATCTCCTTTCTACAAAGAACCAACCTTTTTTTAACTATTTGAACACATTTAGATGAAGACTAAATGCCTTTTCTTTATGCCATTGTAACTAATGTTATCAAAAACTGATCGTATCGCCCAATCGAACCGTTTTAATGATGAAAACATAATGAAAAAACAAATGAAATATGAAGAAGAAAAATTGAACCGTTTCTGCTCACCTTTTTTTATCAAAAAAAATCTTTTTTATCTGCTACTTTCTGAAATAAATGAAGTATTTTTTAATTACTTTTTTAATTTTATCTTTATATTGTAATTATCAGTTATCACCATACTTATATATTTTTTCTATTTTATATAATTAAATAATCTAATCACTCTCTTTATCGTTTTACCACAACTTTTAAAACAGAGTAATTTAAATTCAAGCATTATAAAAAAAAAAAAAAACATGAACTGTCTTGGGACGATCCATCATCAATTATCGTCTCTGTAATATCTATACCTGATGGTATGGAGTACCAATGATGTGGCTGCACTTAATGAAAAAAAAGTGTCCACAATATCCCCTACGTGGCAGTCATGAAGACTAGTCTGCACATGCACAGACAACATGTCCAAACTCCAGAGTCTTCCTCGGCTTACTATAAAAGGAATATATATATATATATATATATATCCATGTAAACTCCGAAGTAGAGGACATTAAGGATGTCACTGGGGCCGTGGTTTGATTGGGGTCGTTCGGCTGTAAACTTGTAGGACCCGTTTAGAAGTGGTGGGGCTGGGGGTGATGAGATCGTGAGAAATTAGATAAACTCAATTTGCCGCCGCCGCATTATCAATTATACGGTGTCCCCGTAGTGACCGAGGCCGCCACCGTGACGAAACCGCCACCTTGGCTCATGTCAACGTTGATTGGCGTGAGACCGACGACGCTCTCAACTTTCGTGTTGATCTTACAGGTTTGCTTCCACTTGTATCATTTCTCCTATATATGACAAACAGTACTCCAGCTTGTTTATTCATTTTTTTCTATTATTTTATTATAAGGGGTCCTATCGGATTTAAATTTTAAAAATTCACTACTTCGATCACTAAACCAGGATTGCAGTTTATTCATCAATGTGAAGTTATAATTAGTTAAGTATTTTTTTTAATCATATTAGTGAAATTTATAACCTTCTTGTAAAGTTCATCAATCACTTTGATTTGCGATTAGAGAGGACTGGAATTCAATCTCTTATCAGTTTGAAATAGCTGCTTACTGCTTAGTGTGGATTTATTTGAAAAATGAAAGAAAGGGAAGCTGCAAGTATAGGTTGTGCAATAGGGTTATGTAGTGCAGTGGCACCTGGGTGCGAACTTGCGAGGATTATACTGTCTAAGCTAGATGGGTTATTTAATAGACGTAGAGGAGGTGAAAAGTGCAAGTGGAATAAGAAGAGACTAATGACAAGTGGCACCGAGTGGAGCGTCGACGTGGCAGCTTCGTCAGGCGATTCAGGTTACCAGCCGATGCAAACACAGATAATATCAAAGTGTAGTCTTGAAAATGTTGTGTTTATGTGAGACTTAAAATCATATGAATTAACCTTCGTTACTTTTTTCATCTCTAATCTGGCAAATTGGCAGGGTGCATATGTGAGAGAAATACTTCTTCAAGAAGTTGCTAAGGTAAGACTTTGGGTTTCATCTGTCATCTCTATGTTTACTGAAAACCAAGAGCACAAATAGCAAAAGTTGAGGTGATTTTCATATCTTATTAGTAATCTCGATCTCCAGACAATGCAAGGAATTTTATTAACTTCCTCCTGGTTACTCTCCTAACATACTAGGCTATAGAGACAATTAACACATCGGATTAGGCCAAAGATACATTTATAAGGTGATCATAATTTGTTAGATAATCATATGGTGTTGGATTTGCCTAAAACTGATTAATTTCTAGTATAGGAAAATAGGCTAGTGTAGTTTCTATTTGATCATTTGGACCATTTAGTTAGTTTAATAACTTTGAGACCTTTATACCCGCCATTCTCTTATTCATGGCAACTTGAGCCAATGGGCTGGCCAAGAATTTTGTAAATTAAAAATTTCTCAGCGTGTTTGTCTATGTGTCATTTGTTGAAAATCATGTTATTGTTTACTGACCATAGAACCAAGTAGTTAAATTAGTTGGGAAGTTTTCTAAGTTCTATTTAATTTGGAACTCTGATGGTTCCTTTTTCTGTTATTATTGTTGTACTGGTCGCTTTCCTAGTTAATCTCCTTGGTTCAACTTTTCTGTTCCATGGTTCTTCAAGAATTATGACTCTGTAAACAGCTTTATTTCTTATGATTATTTCGCGAAACAGTGCAAAACATTTTTTTCTTTATTTGCTTGTAAAGCATTGTAAAAAAGTTACTGCCTGGTATTCAAAAGGAAATTATTCTATTTTGTTTACCATGGCTTTTTTAAACAGGTACGTATATATGGTTGAAAAATGGTCTGGACTCCTATATGGTTTTTTTCTCGTCGATTAACATGTCCATTCCATTTTTTTTTAATTATACCGAAGCATTCAAACTTGAAAACTAGCAGCCAGCATGGTTCTCAAGTTATATGTTGCAAATAGCTTTGGGTTCTCATACTGCTTTCTGGAAATGTATACAGGGTCTGGATGCACTTGGAGTAGCAACAATGGATTCTTTAATTTCTGTAGCCACTGCAAGCTTAACTTTTTCTTCTCCCAGTTCATCCTCTTCAATGACAAAGAAAGACATAATGAACTTGAGAACTTTGTGTTGCCTTATGTTACTGTTGTCAGGATCTAAAAAGAATGCTAATTTTGATGTGGTAAGAGCTTTTGCTTATTGGCATCGCTATAACCAAGCACTACATAAATCAGACACTAAAGGATTGTGCCCTGTATTCTCTCTACGCTTACGGTATTAGAATATACATGCATCTTTTAGTAAGCTTGTTTGACATAGAAAAGAAATGGAAAATTTTGTTGGTGCAATGGTTCAGTTTGGTTGTCATGCTCTATAGGTTTCATCTGGAAGAAGACATAGTGGCTTTCTGGAAGCTCTTTTCAAATATAATGTTTATATTATTAGATTGTGGTCAATGGTCATATCTCAAGACAAGGAAACATTTACTTCAGCAAAAATCATGGAACTTCAAATTATTTTCATGGCAGCCCTAAAGGATAACTTCTGTTCTTCCAGTCTTCTTTCATTAGCATATTCAATTCAACTGGAAAAAACGTAATCAGCCGAGACATTAGAATATAAATTGGTCGCACGATGTATATCCAATAATTCCCTTTCTAATGCTAGAAAGACAATCTTCCTCTTTAATGACATGTCCTGCCACTTCCAGTGTTGCTTATTATCTACTAGATTATTATGTTGCAATTCTCGCTTGTATAGGAAATTAGAGGGGAGTATAACATACAAGAATCAGAATTCATACCTGGAAGAAGTGTTACTGTTTTTGGTCGGCTTTTCTCAGTTCAAGAGATCCTTCCCCGTCATTTCTGTTATTCCTGAGGTAAAGCTTTTGTAGGTTTATAGCATACATTTATATATAAATACTACGTAGTGTAATGCACATGCATCCAATATCAACAATGGCAACCCCACACTAAACACAAACACGTGCACGTGCACACGCATAATTCTTGTGTGAATTTGGATTGCAGTTCAACCTGTGGGACCTAAGAAGCAATCACCAGCATAGTTTGTTCCATATTAAGGACTAGGAACTTGCCATGGAAGTCCTTAGGAGGACATTAGCATATTTGCCCTGTAGTTTATCCATATGATAGGAGACCTGCTTTGGTCGGTAGGCAAATGTGTGGTGGACAGAAGAATTCTGAAAACCCGTGGTTTTCTTCTCTCCCAATTCTGCATTCTATCGCCTTCACATTTATAAATGCACTGCAAATTAGAGTCTCTTACATTGACTAAGTTTTCTCACAAATTATCATTTTGCTGACTACTTTTTATCAACATATGACGGCTTCCCCCAGAATTGCTACAACAACCCCACCATCCCCTTCACTGCACAGAGCGTCGGTTGTATGCTTTATATGATTAAGGGTTTTTTTTTTTCATCTTTAACTAGATTCCCTGTACTAATTCATATATGATGAAATTAATTTTTAGTATACAATTAAATGTAACTTGATGTAAAATTAAGAATTATACTTCAAAATTAAATATCAATTCCATTTGGTGCCCATCATGCACTACTAAGTTTTCAAACTTCTTTTTTAAGATTCCTTCTTTATCCTTTTGAAACTAAATTAAATAGCTATTTCAGTTGATAATAATTTAATTAAATATCTAAACTACTATGAACCATCAAGAAGCTCAAAGCAAGTGACCAAATTAACTGAAGCAGCATTTGTAGCATGTCAAATAATTGGCGTCAAAAAGGGCACAAAATGGCAAAGCCAGCCCAGAGGAGGGAAAAATACTCAGATCCAACAAAAGGTTAAATAAAATTGTAAGGTATCAAAATCCCAGAAGCTAAGATTGGGGCTACACAAAATTTATTTTCTTTTTCTTCTAATTGATACTTTGAAGTTTGACATATTTCTCTCTCAAAAAAAAAGAAAGAAAAAAAGATACTTTACATATAATCACGATCTAATCAATGATACATGGATGGAATAATGCTTGTGCATTTCACATCCCAAACTGGGACCTTATGAGAATAATTATTTTACATGCTCAGCGAATTAGATGAATCAAGAGTAGGCATTTTTCTTCCAACTAGAAAGGGTCCTGCAATGACACAAATGCATCAGGAAGCACTTCCTGTTTTACCCTGCCTGCTATGACGGTTGTATCTGATCTCGCCAAAGTGCCTGCTGGAGCTGAATAACTTGCTGTCGCTGTTCTGGTGGCAATAAATTCAACTCCTCTGGTGTGAGGTTCAACACTTGTTGCAGCAATGCAGACTCCACATCTGGTGGAAGCTGCAACTAAGGAAGGGAAACAGTGTAAAGCTTGAAAACAAGGGACCGAAACCATTTTAAATTTAACATCATTGAGTCAACCATACGTAATCTACGTCCTTAAAGGCACCCAAAAAGAAAATACAACTATAATGAATATGACTCCCAATTAGAATTGCACAATGGATCTAGACAGGCAAGATGCTAAACTTAAAGCATTCAAACATATATCCAGTCATTCTATGGTAATTAGAAACATGCAATTATTACTAATTGCGTTCCTTCCAAATAGCCAGTATCATGAACAAGATTGTACTAACAATATCTTCATAAGAAGTTCGACATTAACAAGCTTACCACAAGATATACTACTCTGAATCCAACCATGGAGCATGGTGGACCATTACAAGAACAAAATGGGTAGAGTCCGTCCACAGTCAGTAAAAAGGGTAATTTTAACTGCTCATGATTTTCCACATTTCTGACATAAAGGCACTCTTTCAGACTTTAACCTATGTGATTATTCTTGTTGCAATTATTAGAAGTACAGTAGCCATTTTCAGAACAAAAGGTTTCTACATCAATGAAACGAGCTTAGCATTTTTCTTTCTTTTTCCCCCCTTTTTAATGACAAAAGGGGCCTTATAAAGATCTTGATATCTGATGGTACATCGCTATTCATGACTCAATTTTTTCCTCTAGATTCTAGAATGACTCAATTTTTTCCTCTAGATTCTAGAATGATCAATCACTCTCCAATCTCTGTCCAACTTCAGCAATGGCACAAAATTCAGATAGACTAATCGGTGGGAACAATCACTTCCCTCAATTAAGTTCATAACTGCAACTAATAAAGTTGGAAATGGCCACACTTGAAAAGGCATTTAAAAGTTAGATTTTTTGGTTGTTACCCCAAAGAGAACTGCTTGCCAACGTTTAAGGATCAATACATAGAGCACTAAGAAAAAGTACAAGTGCATGCACTAGAGACAAGTTTTCCGCACTGCATCAACTAAATAATGCATAATGTGAACAGAAAGGATGTCAATCCCTAACTGGAAGATCAAACTGGTCAACACAAACAGAAAAGAAAAAGTAGATGATAGTAAAATTACCTGAGAAACTTGTTTTTCAGAAGGTTGAGAATCTTCTGATTTTGAGAGAGGATCTGCAGGCTCAGAACTGACTGCAAATGATTGGGATGGTTGAGAGCCAGTGGCATTAGACACATCCAAAGCCCCCGATGAAAAATTCCCACTCCTTCCATCATCCAATTTTAGCAGCTTTGAAGGGCGATTTACTGGTTCGTTAGAATCATTAACCATATTTGCTGGCATATATGCATTACTTCTACAGACCTGAGCAGTATCAACTGGTAGATCTTGAATAGGTCTACGAGGATCATTGCCAACTGCATCTGAAATGCTTGATATTGGGGGACCAGGCTGTTATTATAAAATAAATTAGATACTACAACAGAAACAGTTACATCAATATTGTTGAACACCATCAAAAACAAGCATCAAATTGTGATGTTTGTATGTTATAATAAATGAGAAAGGGATTGCAAGTTGCTGAAATTAGAAGAGAGAAAGCTAAATGAGAAGATAATTACTCTTCTTCCCTTGTTGGGCAGAGTGAAATTGAAGGGGATAAAAGTGGAGAATAAGTAAAGTCTTTCAATTTTAAGAAAAACTTATAGAGGTAAATGCACTTTCTATTAGATTGAACTTTCTCTCCATTTTGGAGAGATTTACTTATGGTTGGCCCAAGGTAAATTTCCCTTGTATATTTCTCTCTCTCCATTCTCCCATACAATATACAATAGCTTTCTCATTTTATTATATTTTATTTCATTTTATATTGTTATTTTCCTTTCACCAATTCCCTCCTCCCAATTTATACATGTTTCTCCACACATGAAAGTAACAGAAGCCTACCATATAAAAGGTGCAATCAAGAGTAGCTTATAAAACAGTAGAAATCTTGAAGAGGGAACCACCATGCTACTTTTATCTTTTTCAAAAATATAAATAAGAAACAATTACTTCTTAATTTTTGAGTGTCTCCCACATAAGTGAAACATCTAAACAGAAAGAATTGGTATGTGTCATTACTAGGAATGAACTGTAAACCATATAGATGCTTTTTTCTTTTACCCAATTTGAACATGTCATAGACATCCAAGGTTGGGATGCAACCAGGATTATGTTTTATCATACAATGTGTAGATAGACAGAGAGAGAGAGAGAGAGAGAGAGAGAGAGAGAGAGAGAGAGAGAGAGAGAGAGAGAGAGAGATATGTAGATGCAACCAGGATTAGCTTTTATCATAGAACGCCAGAAGACAGACACACGCGCAGATATAGATGTGTGCAAGGGAGGGAGGGAAAAGGAGTTACTTATGAGTTATGACGAACAATGAGGTAGTTTTGGTACCTGGAATGCTGCACCTGACAAAGGTGGACGACATAAAAGAGATGGTTGTATTGTTGCCTTCGGAAGAACCATCCGAGAGGTAGGCCTGAAATTTGCATTTCCAACCTGTTGTCCTGAATGTCGTAGCAATGAAGCAGGAATTTGTTGTTTCAAAATTGAGGTATTTGCCCCTTGAATTTGTGGTCTAACAGAAGGATGTACAGGACGAAAAAGCGGAACTCCAGACTGGCTTGCTGTTATGGCCTGTGGAATCAGAGTTCGAGATTGCATAGGTTGTGAGGGTGCAGAAATTTGGTTTTGAACCAAGGAACTTTGAGTCGTAGAAGAAAATTGACCTTCTTGCATTTTGGGTACCAAGCCAGGGTGATTCCTCAGGGCAAGGAGGGGTAACCCAGGAAGGGTTTGAATTGCTGGCTGTTGACCCTGTTGAGTATCTTGTAAGGTATGGAGTGCAGGTTGACCTGGAGGCTGTCTAATATTTGGCATCTGCAACTGCAAAAGCATATCTTAAATGAGACGATTGCTAAGAAACAACAAAAAAACTGAATTATATTTTGAGGTATTGAAACAAACCACTTGTGGAGTCACCATCCCAAGCATTAATTGTGCCTGTAAAATACATCAAGATAAATACTTGGTCATGTCAAAGACCAGTATATGGACTTCACAATCAACTTGCAAAAGCAATAAGCATTATCTAAATAGAAGCACCGCATTTTCTTGATACATTATTCTTCACATGAATGAATTCCACAAGCAATATACAGCTGTGGAGGATGTAAGAATTGTGCTCTAAGATAAAGATTTTATTTAAAATAAAGTAGATAAACTCAACTTTGACTATAGATTTATATCGTGAACAGATATTATATAGCACAAGAAAACCCCCCATATATGAAGAAAATAAAAAGATGTCAGAATAAATGGCTTCAAGAAGAACTAGACAAACTATCCTCTAACGTCGACAGTTAGATAAACAACTGTGAAAGAGGCATATATAATAATATGACCTCTATGTTTACAGAAACAGTCAATAATGGATAAGAACCTGAAAAAGAGCTTTCGGCAACTGTGGTCTTGCAAGCAATAGCTGGCGAGCTAGTTCCTTATGTTGTGTGGCCATTACCTTTGCAAAGAAGAAAAATAAAATATATATCAGATCTGTTTGGGATTGTGTTTGGGAAAAACGCTTTTGGAGAAATTTTTTTATTTTTAATTTTTTTGAGTTTTGAAAACTACTTTTGGACAAAATCAGGTAAATAAATATTTTTTTTTCAAAAGAAAGTTTGTGAAAAGCAGTTTATAAAAAATTTAAAAAATCAGCTAATTAAATAAAAAAAATTCTAAAACTGCTTATTGAATACCCAACAGCAATTCCAAATACCCCCCACCAACCAATAGCAATCCAGGAACAGATTAAAATGTGAGGTTTTAAATGCATACCTTCAGTTCAAACATTATCTCATTCAGTTGACTCCTTGACATTTTGGCCAGATGAAGAGTTAAGGGATCACTTGCTAATGCTGACTGACTTTGTAAGCTATTTTGATTTGACTGCATGCCAGTCTGAGCACCACCTAAAGTTCCTGCCATGACAGTGGCAGCAGTTATAGATATATGAAGACCAATTGGCTGATGCTGAGCAGATTCCCCACGGATTGCTGGCCCCCCTAATTGTTTTTGAGATTCTGTGATGTACAACAAATAAGGAAAAATTGATTCTGGACTTGTTCATGCGAAAAGATAACTCAGCATGCAATATTCGGAAACAAAGAGACTAACCAGCATTTGCAGCCAATCCAGGTACCCCACGACTCTGCAAGACACATAAATGCAAACCCCTTATCATTAGTATTTCAAACAATGAAAACGTAAATTGAAATATCCAAAACACAAATGCTGGGAAAACACACACACACACAAAAACAATGACATAAAAGAAAAAGCAGATCAGGCATTATAGAAATGCATAGCCCATAGGGCCACCTTGAACCATCATTCGACATTAATGCAACTAGTGACTTAAACCTACTCACAAATCAAAGGGCATCAAGAAAAGTCTCTAGTATTTAAAGGATCCATCGTAATTTAGGTTAAGACATAAAACACATCTAAATGTCCATGCTTGCATATACTACTCATGACCTAAATGGTACCCAACCTCCCGTCCAAATTTTTATCTTTTCTCATACAGTATACATGAAGGAAAAGGTTTCTTTATATTCATTTGTTGCAATTAATTCTGAATAATCAGTAAATTTAACCAGAAATTTGCATCCATCAATGAGGATTCAATCCAGTTCCTATAAGGACAATGCTGAAAATTATGGTAGAGCATGTGAAAAACCGAACAACAAATCTCAGCCCTAAATGTATAGAACAATCCAGCCTAGACATAGTTAAAACACGCTGAGTTTTTGAAAATAGATGAATCATTAAGTAGCATGTAAATTTAAAGCATCATATCGTAAATGTCAGATGCTTCACGTGTATTCATATTTCATCCACAAGCACACAACAGGCCAGAATAACCCCCAACCTCCTCTCTCCCTCCAGTTGTAAATAAATTAAGCCTATGTTGCAAATAAATTAGAATGTAAGGTGCAAACATGTATTCAAATTAATCACACCAAGATAATTTATGCCTCATACCCATTATTGAAATACAACTCAAGCATCAATATGGGTATAACTAACCAGTGGCTCACTTCTTATGAGAAACTTCCTACCTATCAAGATGATGTCTTTGTGCAAATGATGCATCCTCAAAAGAATAAACAACAAAAGTAACTGATTTCAAAATAAAAATAAATAAATATAACTGATTTTTACTTAGCTAGCAGCACTGCAGCAGACACATTTCTCCAGTAAGTCAGGAAAGGGAGCATGCTAAGACATGCCAAGTGACAATATTACTTGTTGGCAGAGCACTCATGGTAAAGCTAAAATGAAACAAGCGATCCACCAAATACATCATTTAGGCCAATACCCCAAATTAATTAGCATGCTTATACATGTTCATGCAAAATTAATTTTGCAAACACATCCAACAAGGTTGTCACTTTGAAGAAGATAAACTGCACTGTGCTTTAAAAACCCAAAATCTTTTATTTATACATTGCATGAACAACATAGTTAAGAAAGGGAAAAAATCTAATGATATTTATTTGTTGTCTGTTTTCATAAAGGTGATATTTTTCATTAAAATAGCCTAGGACACCTCTAAGGTAAATGTTTGCTCACTACTGAGGTAGTGCAATGGATCATAATATTTAAACGATGTTTCACTCTATATCTTCAAAAGCTAAAATCCTAAAGTAAATATTACTCAACCATCAATTATCAGACTGGTCAGACAAGTATATCTCAATGACGTGATATTAGATAATCTAAAACACAAAGGAAACAGATAAGCTCTATAGCTAGGCCTTAGAATTAATAGTATGGTTGACTTGGTTGATTCTCCTGTAGGCAAATTCCAGTAGGAACCATGGGTTGAAACCTAAGACCTTCAATAAGGAACCGTAAAAAAAAAAGATTAGCCCTTGACATGTAACTATACCTGTTCTCGATTTCTATCTGCATTTCTGTCATTCTCAGCAAAATCAACTCGTAATTGCCTACCATTAATCTCGTAACCCTGAAGATTACGACAAGCACTTAGGGCAGTCTCCACATCCTTATACTCACAAAACCCATAACCTTTTGGTTTACTTGTTTCTCTATTGATGAGTAACCTGAAACAAAAGGAAACATAAATAATTTAAACAAAAAATTACTGCCAGAAAAGGGGAAAATGAACTTGGAAACACAAAAGAGGTTTTGTTCACTAAAAGGAAAGCCACCCCTTCTGCTAGAAAATTAATGAAACGAGATCTTATTCTATTGACTATAATCTCGCCTACAAGATAGGCCAGGAAAGACTATAAAAAAAAAACAATCCCAATTAAATATGAGGTGCAGATTGTTTTTACTTGCTTCATTAGACTGGAACCTTTATTTCTTGGTCCAACAATAGATATCTCATCTGAAAGGGCACTTTCATATTGCTAAAACACATTGACCAACACAGAAATGAATTTCTAAAAAACAATGTGAACATCAACTGGGTACATATTTCAGTAACAGCTCATCAAGCCCAATATCCATTTTGCAAGTAATTTACCAGCATAACAGAATTTAGGTTGCCAATATAGTTAAGTATCCTAGTTTTTCCATTTTATTCAGGGTTGATGATACAAAAATAAAGTGCTTTACTATGTGAGTGAAGCACCAAGTACAGGAAAGGTTGAATCAATCTTTCATGAGAAGGACTGACAAGCAGGAATAGTTACAACCCCCTATAATTTGTTTCATACTCTCGATCTTTGGCTTCAAGTGTAGCAGCATTTTTTGGTACACCATGCCTTTAGTTACCAATCCTTATAACTGTGAGAATCTACTAATGACTTTTAGAAATCTCTCCCAGAAATAATGCTTATAGCCATAGGGCAGCGATGAGCATGCTGCATGCAGCACGAATCCCATCACTCAATGATTCTACATTGTTTTTCAGTTGTCAACCATACAAAGAGTTTTGCCTCCAGTTCAAAAATTTGAAGGCAATTCAGAATAAGTTTATTATAATTCTATGATGTTCCATGAAAAGAGTTTTCCTTTGTTTGTCCTTCCTCTTCTACTTCAATTATCAATGCAATGTAAAACCAGCTTGTATGAATACATATGCCAAATCTTGAACAGTTCTCGAATTTAGCACAAAGGATGCAGGTAATTTTAGGTTGCCTATTGAAATCCAAGATAGCGTAACAAGCACCAAAAAAGATAAAACCTTTTAAAATAGCAGGAGAGAAAAATCAAATTCAATATTCAACCACCGATTTCTAGGGCAACAAATTCGCAACGATGACTCTGTTACTTGAAACTAATGATTCAAAATAAAATCTCTGACCTGAAAGAGACTACAGGCCCAACCTCTCTGCAGATATCGATGACCTGTTGCTCAGTAGCATCGTATGGTATGTTTCCAACTGCCACAAAATACCAAACCAATGAAAAAATGCATCTTAAAACTTGAAATGCAAGTAAAGAAACGAACTTCAAATCTCTGAAATAAGTAATGAATTCAATTCGACAGCTACAAGATTTTCGATTCGAACCAATCAATTGAGAAAGGCAGATTAGAGAGAATAAAGAATACCAAAAACACAGCGATGCTGAGAAGACGAAGCCATGAATTCTAACAAGAGAAGAAGAAGGTGAAGCACTGCTTCATCTTCTTCTGTCTCCACATATCTCTCCTCCCTCCTCCGACCAATAAAACGGCACCATAAACACTTAGTATAAACCGATTTGCGGTTTTCTTTAAGCGACGATTGGGTTCTCTCTCCTCTCTTATATCAGAATGGGAGGTAGAACGTAGAAGAAGAATGTGAAAAAATAAAAGCCAGGCAGGCTCCTTCTTTCACTTTTTAACCTTTTTGTTTTTTCAGATTCCATATTTGATATAGGAGCTGAAAAACAAATAACAATATTTATATTAATATAATAATTATGAACATTTAACATTATAATATTTAATAATTATTTATGCAACCATAACTATTTAGTGATATGTGCAGCTCTGTCATGCATACAGGAAAGCTAATTTTGCTGCAAACTGATTATGCTAGCTTTTCGATATTGAGTTTCATGAGTTTCTTTACCCACCTTCATTTCTTCATCTCAGAATTAATCATGATGTGTGGTGTTTAGTTTTAACGTCTAGTTGAGACCTAGTTTTGGATGCTTATGCCCCTTTTTGTATTAAAAAAAAAAAAAACTCCTCTAATATTAAATTATTAATATTTTTAATCCAGTAGATGTTGAGGGAGGGGAGCGTTTATTATTGTTAATACTTTTAACACACTAGCAATTAGGAAAACACAAAATAATTAACTAACTTTCCATGTATATTCACTAATATTCCGTTTGATATTATGATTGATAAAAACAGTTTTAGAAAAAAAAATTATTTTTAAATTTTTTGAGTTTAAAAAATGTTATTGGAGAAAATTAGATAAATAAATATTTTTTCTAAAAATAAATTTAAATCAAACTTACTTTTTAAATACCTAGAAGTAATTTCAAACACATAAAATTAAATACAGTACGTCATTAATTTGGATGATTAAGAAGAGTAGAGGAAAGCCTTTATTTTAAAGAAAAAAGCTATACTCAGAATTGATATGCTGATTCATTCCAGTAATCAGATTTATGTAATGAAATTCTAATCAGTAATATCCACTCACTCCCCCACTGTACTCCTAAATAAAGTTAAAATAATAATAAAATAATAGAATTTTGTATAATTTTCCAAAAAGTTTTTATATTTTCATTTTATAAGGGAAAATAAAAAAGGAACTTCGTAAATAGTAAAATCAAATTACAAAGATCCAATAGGTCATTGGCAGTTTGTTTTGAAGAATATAATCAATTGCAAGTCAAACAATCAACAAGCATTAATACAAGAAGATATTTATATCTAACAGTCAGTTAGCGGCCGATGAACCGGCCCTCTGTCTGGGGGCACAAAAACATCGTTCTTTACATTGAAAGTTGGGGTCCTTGCAACTAAACAATGGATTCAGCTACTCTTATAACTTCTAGCTCCTCCTACTGCCCCAGAAAAATATTTTACCAGTACTACTTTATAATAATATTTACACAATTTCACGTGGAGATGCTGGATCTCCTCCTAACAAAGCCCATAAAACGATGGCACATAACGCTCCCAATATAAATAACAAAAAGAAACCCCTACTTGCACCAGCCTTCCTTGCATTTGCAGCTCGATCTGGGGCCACATTGACATTAGCAACATTGATATTGCTGTTTCTGATATTCATTCTCATCCGACTGAAGCTAGACATTCTTTCAAACGCCTTATTCACCAAAGGATTCTCTGCGGCTGATGCAGGAGTTGTTGGAATTGACTCCACAAAGGCCCACAACGCAGAGGAGATCCACCCAGCAGAACCGACATCCTCCTCACCGCTTTGATTTTGATTAGCTCTTGTAGGATTAGGATTATAGGTAGATTCATGTGCAACACCTGAACATGACCAAAACGGCCAAAGATTTAGACTAACACATTCTAATAGTTTATTTCAGCAACATACAAAGGAAATACTTTTATAAGAAGAGCGACAGCAACTTTGTCCATAACAAAAACATGACTTAGCGAAAGGTACACCAAGTGAAAAGTGAGAACAAATGCTTTGGACACTGAAATCTTGACCCATGTATACCTGGAGTTGCTTGAGAAAGGTGAAGTGATTCTGTACTGGCAAAGACATCACTTCTCTGATCATGCACCCAGAGCTGATCGGCACCAAATGCTTGTGGCTGCAAGTGATTCATATCATTTACTGTTGAATGAGGTTGCAAATAGTCCACATCATTTACAGCTGAATGTGGCTGCAACTGGTAGTCCGCCTGATTTGCCAATGAATGTGGCTGCAAGTCAAAACCAACTTCATTCACATGTGAGACTGTTTGCCGCCCAACAGGCCCTATATCACTCAAAAACAAAGCAGCATCATGGTACAGATCAAGCTCACTCAGTCCATCAAAATCATCAAACCCCAAGTTCTCTACAGATTTTTCAGAGTCCAGAAAAGTAGGTTCAGGACCAATGAGATCATCAATTTCTAGGAAATCATCTTCACATATTGGCAGTGTCCTTTCATAGTTAATAGAAATTGATGCAACTTCAGGTGCATCTAGCAGTTGCAATTTGGAGGTAGCCAACTGGGTGAAATCCATGCTGCCCTGCCTCTCGAACTGCTGGCCACTTGAAGGCAAAACTGGGACTTTTTCAGTAAAGATAACTTCTCTGAAGGATGGATCCACCAATGTACTTTGGGTTTCTTCTTCACTAGCAACCTGGAAATATTACATTAACCAATAAGAAACTTAAAAAAACCAACTATATATAATAAATAAAGGTGGAAGATGTGATAGTATAGTGTTACTTATAATGCATTACTAAAGCAATTTCATCTCATTAATAAGGGCTTTCCTTGTAGCTACAAAATTAAAATATCATTTTTGCCAAGCAAGGGTGAAAACTCGATATACATTACACAGGATATTTGACAAACGAATTAGTTCCAGCAAAATTTTGCTTCATTGCCATTCCAAAAGAGGATGCACAAGCAAGATGCAATAAGCAAAATATACAATAGGTTCAGGTTTATTGGCAGAAGGCTGAAGGATATTGGCAAAAGAGAATCCACATGCAACTGACCTGGTGCAGTCCATTAGTACCATCGGTGATTTCTAGCAGTTCAAGGGGGTTTTCATCACAAATTTGTTTGATGAAGTCCTCAATATCACTTAATGGTAACTCCACCAGGGCAGTAGCTTTTGGGTTATCAACAGCAGGTGCGACTACATTCTGCTGCTTCACTGGAGTAACAGAGTTATCCACACCAGTATGTTCATCATCAGGCCATTCTTCTTCCTTAAATGGTGCTCCATATTGTTCACCGTTCTTAGGACCAGGTCCACTTTTCTTGAAAACCTTGTAAAGTGCATAATAATCCTGCCACATAAAACATAATTACTTTTGCATAAAAATTGCTGCGAATGAGAAAACACACAATGTAATATCCAGAACCTGATGAATACCTGTGCATTTGGGCATCTCTTGAGCTCCTCCTCGTCTAAAGTGTACTCATGCATCACCCAGTCAGTTCTTTCACCATTGGGAGCACGACCTCTGTAAAAAACTAGGGTCTTCTTCACTCCAACTGTTCGAGAATTGCATGCCACATTGCGGTCCTTACCTGTTGCTTTCCAGTACCCATGTCTAGTTGCCCTATTTGACCTTCCTCCATTTGGATACTTCCTATCCCTTGGGCTGAAGAAGAACCACTGCCTATCTCCAGTCTTCAATATGGATTGCCCTGAAAGCCATTTTCAGTTGTTAAAACCAGACAATTACTCCAAACATTTGGAAATCAACATTGCTTCCACAGTTCTCGCATTAAAGGAAGACCAATCGAATCATCAAAATCATTATACCAATTACCAATCATCACATTGAAATGAAACAAAACAATATTTAACACCATAGTCTTTCTATCAAGATAATGATTTTTTACCTGTTAAAACATCTTAAAAGAAAATCTGTACGAAGCCCCAACAAGATTTATTGGTCTGTGGCACAAAACCAACAAGCAAAGCGAACAACATTTGTACAAATATACAACCAAGTTAATGGAAAACAAATATACAATAATATAAATTAGCACAGCCCAAATTTTTTCAGGCTCTAAAAACAAAGAAACACAGTCTCCGAATACTTCAAAACCCATCAACAATATGAAAAATTAAATCAAACCCAAAATAAAAAAACACAATTTTTTTCCGAGAATAACAACAGATTAACAATCAATAAGTCAATAAACCCAGTCAACGCATAAATTCCCCAACTTGTAAGCCAAATCAAGAACTAAAGGAAAACAAAGCCTAAGATCTATCATTATCTAATCAAACAAAGCCAAACAACAAAACATGAAAAATATACCAATGTAACAAACAGAAAAAAAAAAATCAAGTCAGCGTAAACAAGAAAAAGGAACAAACTTTTTGGAAAAAAAAAAAAAAGATAGAAAGATTTACGCATAATTACCAGGTAATTCCTCAGGATCCCATTTGTAGACATCAAGCACCCTGATAATATTGAGTCTTAGCCGTCTCTTACAGATTTTCCTCTTCAAGTAATACAGCACGAGCTCCTCATCAGTTGGGTGGAACCTAAACCCTGGCGGCCACTTATCATCCCCAACGTCGCCGCCCAAACAGGATCCGGCCGTCACCGTCATCGATCAGTCACTAGTAAACGTCTTAAACCCACTTAAAAATCAAAAACACCCTCTAAAAGAAACAACACCCAAAAGACAAGATCGGTTTTTTACCAAAGACGAAAACTACATGAATAGATTGGACTTTGCGGGTTTTGGAGCGATACTGAGAATTGAGAAAGGGAAAAGGGATAAGACTCGGGAGAATAAAAAAGATTTTTTTGGGGAGTGGATTGTTGAACAAGCAAGAATTACAATATCGAGAGGAGTGTTTGGGTGTGCGGTAGGCTACAGGGCTTTGGCACAGGAACTTATAAGGCAGCTGACGCGAAGATTCATAAGAAAGAGACGCGTTCGATTAATAATAAGGCAACATCTGAAATTAAGCACCTTAGGTTTTTGACTTTTCTGATTTGACCCCCTCTTATTTTATTTCTTTTAATTAAACTCCTCACATTTTATTTATAATTACATTAAGGACAAATTAAAAAAAAATCACAATTTTAACACTTTTAATAATTTTAATTCCACCTATTCATAATTACAAAATAATTTATATATTTTTTAATTTTTTAATAAAATAGCTTCCAACATGAAAAAAATAATTTTTATGCTTATGTGGAGGTTAATGTTTTTAGAAAAAGAAAAAAACTAAGTCAGTCAGTAAGATCAAATTACCAAAAAAATCACAATTTTTGATATTTTTAACAATTATGGTTCCACCTATCAATAATTACAAAAGAGTACTCATGTTTTAAGACTTTTTAACAAAAATAACTTTGGGTGGAAAAAAAAATTGTGCCTACATTATGGTGATGTATTGTTCAAAAAGTTATCCTAAATAATTGTAGCAACTAAATCTACTTGATTTTCTACTGTTCAAGAATTTCACTTTTTCAATAACAAGATTCTTACATGTAAATCCAGTAAAATCCGCACAGACACATTCTCTCTAAAATGAAGTGGTGCTTATATTATTGAATTTGTCATTGTGATTGTTTATGGTTTTGTATTATTTTTTTTAGCTTCATTGTTCATGGCTCAGTTTATGAATATAAAAGAGATTTTCTTTTTTTCTTGATGAAGATGATACATCAAACATTCAGTAGATTTTCTAGTTTTTTTTGTGAATGCTCAAACTCATTATTGACAATCCTTAATTTTTAAGTGAGAAAAAACAGGGGTAAATTTTTTATTTGATTATTGAGGAAGTGAAAAAAAAATGATGATACTTTTGTTATTGTTATTTGGTCATTAAGAAATTGTAATGTATATGTATCTTTTTGTAATTATGGATAGTTATAGCTAAAATTGCAAAAAGTGTTAAAATTCATAATTTTTTTGGTAATTTGACATTGCAGACTCATCATTGTGGTCAATTGACTCAATTTTTTTCTTTTCCCATATACACTGGTGTCCACATAGGTGCAATAATTTTTTTTTTCTTCGGAAGTTATTTTTGTTAAAAAATCATAAAACATGTATTTTTTTTATTAAAGATACGTAGAGTTAACACTGTTAAAAGTTTCAAAACTCGTAAATGTTTTGAAACTTTGGCCTTACATTAAACCCTTTTAAGTCAACATATTCAATTTTTAATATTGTTAGATATGGACACCATTAAGTATATAACTAAAATAATAAAAAAATTATTTTTAATAACTAAGGAGATATTTAAAAAAAAAAGATATTAGAAAAACAATCTGGAAAGCTTCATCCCAATTACCCTAAACTGTGCCTCTTAGCACTCAAGTTTCATCAAAAAAATCTAGCCACTATACAGATTCAACAATTTCAACAATTTCAATAACGAATGAACTCAATCCATCAATGACAGATGCTATTCAACATTCATGGTAAATAAAACACCTAACTGAAATTAATGGAGACGGAAATTGGATTTATATGGTCTTAATGGTGCAAGCATGCACCTACCCATATTCAAGAAGAAAAATATTTTCAACTTTCAAAACACGTGCTTCTTGACTATGTCAAAGATTGAAAATTCTAATTGTATCATATACTAATTTTTAGATGACTAGTTTTGGATGCAAAGACCTTCAAATTAACGTCAAATAATGATTTAACATCATATCAACATCAAATTTGTCTAATATTATATAATTTCATTTGTTTATTACATTTATCTTAAAATGTTATTTCAATCTTTATGCTATGAAATAAACTAATAATATATCATGATATTGAGAAAATACAGATGGTGGTGCATTTGTGAGGTGAACAATAAAAATAATATATAATAGTAGTTGCTAGTATATAGTGAATTAATATTGTGTTTTAAAATTATGATGAATGCATTTGATTTTGGGTCTGCCTGCAATCTGCATATATGCTTATATAATCGTACTATTAATATAAAGCAAAGTCAAAGAGATAATGTGATGTTTTCTATGAAAAGAAAATAATATTTTTTTATTTATCTCTTTTGCAGAATTTTGATTTTTTTAATTTTTAATAATTAAATTAGTAGTTGGATTCCCATAAAAGATTGTATATTATTGTTTTTAAGTGTGTATATATATAGGCAGAGCTTAATGAGGGAATGAGAGGGTCATGATCTTCTCAAAATTTTAAAATTTCCTTATATATAATATAATTAAAAATATAAAAAATATTTTTTATCTATTTTTAATATTTGGTCCTCCTATAATAAAATAATCAAATAAAAATAGATAAATATAATATTAAAATGATATGTAGTTACCTAATTTTTATTAAATATTTTACTTGAGTTTCATTTATATTAATTGAGAAATCAAATGTTTAGATGCTTTTAATGTGGTCTCAAAAACTTGGAGTCATATATATAATATTGTTTTAAGTATAAAATTTATTTAATTAGCAATTTCATTTTAATAAAACACTAAAAACAATTTTCACATGAAACTATTTTAATTTTATAAATCATTAATACTTTAATTTTAAATAAACAAAATTTACTCAAAAAATAAAATTTATTTTTTTTGCACTCAAGATGTGTAATGTAATGACTTATGCCTAACCATCTTGTAACAATCTATAAATGGTCAAATCATAAGACATAAAATGGTCAACTTAGTTTATTATTAATAGTTAGTACATAAATTTATAAACTTCTCTTTATTTCTCATTCTTTTTTCGATGTGAGATTGAAAAATTAGCACTTCAAAGCTAATAATTTTTCATATTTTAAGTTTTTACATTCGGTCCAGAATTTATCTTATGTTTTACCAATGTGATATTGCCTAGAAATGTTACAAGGAAACACGACTATTATTTCTATAAATCCTTATTGAATTCTTGAAAAAATAATTTATATATGTCATTATTTTTTCAACGATTTTTATCATACTTATATTTTCCCTTAAGCAAAGAAATCTATCTAATTACATTAGCTAAAACCATATGTTTGTTGTATCTCCTTTTGGGAATCGAAGGGTAATTTTTACAGATCATGTAACATCCATAATTAAGACTTAGTAATTAATACAAATTAAAAGATATATGTATATGATTAAGGGTTAAGGAAAAAGAGTTGAAAAGAGACATGAATATAAAATATCACAGGATTCACGCCCGTGAATATCGTCTAATGTAAAATTTCATTAGTTGTTTTCTTTCTCTCATGACCTAAAATCAAAAATGAACCCTAGAATTTAAAGTTTTCTCATATTAGAGACCAATTCCTTATGTTTTTCTTTGATTTCCAGCCCTAAAAACCTAAACTAAAGCAAAAGATCAAAGTATAAGCAAGTTTTTGTGCAAAAGAAGCATAAAAGAAGATGTGCTTTTGAGGAGGCCGAATCATAGGAGGAAGATAGGAGATGAATCTTCCATCCCAACTGTGTTTCCTTCAATAGAGGTAAGGAATCACATTTTTATAAACTTTCATAACTTTAATCATCTTTAGTTCGTTTATAGTAAAGACCTATTTCCAAACAAGTTAGGGTTTCGGGTAGTTAATGAGTTTTCATTGACCTCTCTCTAAGTTGTTAAAGATTATAACAAGTGCTAATAAGAAGTTATATGAGATTACAGTTATTAAATAGGTTAAAGTTAGGGTTTTCATCTTTATGTCTTTAAAAACTAAGTTTAAAGGTTATATATGTTGATATAGATATGTTATATATGATAGGAGTTGAAAGAAGATATAGTGAAACTCACTAAAAGGATAAGCAAGATTGAAAGAAGTTTAATTTTTGAGGCTCAATTAGAAGTATGTGCATATATGCATTCAATTTCCCAAATATATGACATGTTGTGTGTTAATTAGGTGATAATTAAATTGTATGTTTTTATATGCTCAGTGCAAAGTTCAAATAGTATAATTAATGTCATGAGATATGATATTGAATATGAAGTGCCACAAATGCAAGTATGCCTTGAATGAGCATTGATGATGCTTTTGTGTATATGTAATAAATGTGACTAAGATGTATTAAATGGAATAATGAATGATGATGTCCTAATGGGTGAAAGAGATAAGTAAGAAATTGTTATGTATATGAAATATAAATGCTTGATAGGATGGATTATGGGAACAAAAAGAGTAAATGGAATGATTATGCATTTAAATGATGTTTTAACATGATGAAATGCATAAGGTGATGAGTATGTTAATAGAAAAAGGTTATCATGGAACAATCCTTAAAAGTCTTGAATGTGATTTTTAATAAATGTATGTTTTAATGTTGTTAACCGCTGAAAAATTCAGATTTATGTCCATAACTAGGTATTCACGACTATGAATCTCATCTCACGAACAATGTCACGTTTGTGACTATATTTTTCACACCTATGAAGTAAATGCACAAAAAAGATAGAAGTTTTCACGACTTAATTCATGGGTAGGGTTATGTAACACCCACTAATTATAGTTTAATTAGAATAAGTATGTGGTATAAATAGAAAAAATCTGATAGATAATAGAGATTAAAATAGATGAAATAGTTGATTAAATTAGAAATTAAAATAAATTAAATTGATAGATATAATAAATTTGATTAAATTAGACCACATAATTAAATTATACTTTTGGTAAAAATTAAAGAGACTAGAAATAAGTAAATATGTGAAAATAAATAAGTAAAGTAAAAATAAATAAATAAAAATGAAAAATTATATATATATATATAGTGAACAGTAAAATAGTGAACACAATATGAAAAAAAAGATGAAAACAGGATGGGGGAGGGGGAGGGGGAAGTCAATTATGACTTTGCCCAATTTCATTCTAACTTTTATACTTTCCTTCTTATCATCATAATCCATTTCCTTCCTTCCAAATAACAATCCAAAATTCTTCATCATCTCCTTCATGATTTGCAAGAAATTCACTCCAAATAAATCTATTTTTGGTAAGTAATTTCTTTTCCATAGTTATTGTGTTATTGGAGTTTTTAGGGTTGTATTTCTGCAGTGTATTTCACTCTATTTTTTATTATCCTATAAACCGAATGTGGAGAAATATCAAACATAAAAGTTGTTCATATATGTGTTTTTTATATGTATGTCAAATTTCATGAAATTATTTTGAGTATATAAATAGATAGACTTGTTTGAGTGAGACTGGTTCAGGAAGACGTGTCAATAGAGTAACCTACAGTTTTTGCTTAAATTGATTATCTTAATGGTTGAATTTGAGATTTTGTAAAACATAAAAGTTTTAGATATATGTATTATTTAGGTATCTGCCAAATTTTATTTAAATATCTCTTGTGTAGGTTGAGTTATAGTGAAACCAACTATAGTTGTTTCTTGATTGAGTTGTTTCCTTGTACATGTGCAGCTTCGGTAAATTCGTGTTCCTTTTTGAGCTTCTTAAATGTTGAATTAGCCAAAGTTCAAAACATGAAAGTTTTATTTTATTTCTATGTCTTATCTAAGTTTCTGTGAAAATTTCACCTTAAAATGTCATGTATTTTATGAGTTATGAACTGAACAATTGAACATGTCGGGTTGATACTTTATGTTGAACCAGTTATATATTATCTAGTGTTTGAGGACCTTAAAAACAGAATCTGAAAATTGGTAAACATGAAAAATGTTCCAAATTACTTGTTTTAAATTTTTAAAAAGTTTAGTAATAAAAAAAGCTACACATTGAATGATATGATTTTTTAAATATGGTACCCCGAAACTGCCTAAAGGGCAGCAAACAAATCAATATTTAAAATTGCACTAGAAATTATGTAATGATTCAAAAATTCTGCAATTTTAGTATGTTTTAGTCTTACATGTTAAATTTAATTAGAATGAAGAATCATATAAATTGGATAAGTGTATAAAAGTTATTGATCCAACAGTCCTAAGAGGTCTTGTTCTAGTTTAAAAGAAATTGTAATTATTTATTTAAACTATATTAAGAATAAATATTTTATCAATGTATTAATTATTTATATTTTTGAATTAGGATCTCAATAAGAAGAAGAACAACAAAAGTGAACAAGCTCTGAGTTTATATTTTGGAAAAGAAAAATACTGTCAAGATTTGTACATATATGTACTATGGTTTACCCTTTAATCATGATTGTGTGTGTCTGACATAAATTATGTCACAGTGATAAAATTATATATTATGACATGTTTTAAAATTATATAAATGTTATTAACTATGAACTTAACATTTTCTAATATTTGATAAAATATCATGCTATTACATGGTTTCGAAATAAATTGTGAGTATATTATTATGTTAATATGAAATGAGTATTGGTTATAGAAATAAGTAATTAATGGTTTTTAATTGCCCATTTATCTAGCTGAGGACTGTCATATGATAGATGGTGCACCATTAGGAGGAAGTTTCGGTACTGATATTGATATGATTTAAGGATAGGGTGGCTATAGTTCCGAGAGTGCCCCTGATTCTAATTACATACAGATAAATGATTATACTAGATCAATGTGGCTAAAGCTCTGCGAGCGCACTTGACTTAAAATTATAGTGAGTATGGTGGCTTAAGTTCCGCGAATGCACCCTATTTCACACTCTATATCCGGATAGTTTGGGAACGAGATTTTGAGTTAATAAATCATATAAAAAAATATAAAAAATTATTAATTGATATAAGTAACAAAGTATAAAATGCTTACATAAGGTGGTGCAAATTTAATTATTGAATAAGGTTATTATGTTATCCTTTTATATTATGTATTTATTTATTTTATATGACAAAAATATAATAAAATTTGATGTGCCATGATTTTATTTGAGACATGCATCTGTGTGACTGCTTGGGAAAAACTTTAATGTTTATATGTACCACTAAACTAGAGATAGTTTAGCGTGAGTTCTTCTCACGCATGAATTGGAACTGTAGCTAGTAGATAGTGAAGTTGATAAAAAAAGAAATTCAAACTATATTAGCGGAGGCACAAAAGACGTAGTTAAAGGGTTGGTTACCACATATATATATTTTAGTTTGACCATGTATATGGTTTGTGGTAGACATGTGTCATATGTTAATATTGTATATGTAAGTAATTATGTAATATAATCGGTTGCTATATGTGTATACAACATAATAATAAATATATATTATTAATTAGAACGACTTGTCTAAACCAATATAAATAAATGGATTAAGTTATTTAAAATGAAAAAAAAATTTATTTGAAAAAATTTATTTAATAAATTTTGTGGCATCCTATTTATATATATGAGATTATTCCTAATATATAAGTAGGGCGTCACAGTTTAGTCGGGAAGGGGGTATTCACGACCGTGAATACATAATTAACGCCTATGAAACCTATTCTAAATGAGATATGATGTTTTTCTTAAATGGTTATTGTGCTATGGTTATATGCATGCCTTCATGATGATATGTTTAAATTATTCTTCAACGCATGTTAACAAATGAATGTTACATGATGAATTTCCATATGAATAAAGTATATATTGTTAGAGGAGTGTTCTAAAAGCAATCACCTTTAACACTTATTGTACAAATTTATTTGATTAATAAAAGATTTTTTCATTAATTCGATGTTCGTTTGATATATGAATTGATAGTGATCTTAAATCAATTAATGAAGTCATTGATACATAACATAGTATGAAGGAAATCATAATGAGATCATGATATTGAGATTCTTATCATGTGTAATTATGTTAGTATCAAAATTACCCCTAGTCATAAAATTAATGAGACAGGACACTGTTAATCCGGACACACTAGCACATGCTACACTCTTTGATTGGATCGAGCAGTAGATCTCATAATTTGTAAACATGAGATATTTAGAGTTAACATGTGGATGATTGCTAAGTGTAGTTAAGTACATTCGATGACCAACTATGAGACAATCATATAGATAATTTATTCAAAAGTCAATGATAGTCTCATAATAGCAATGATGCAAGTATCCTTAGACTTTAGGTGTCACGTCTATGATCTAGACCCTGACCGTAAATGCATATTTCGGTCATTTGTACCCAGTACAAAGGCGTACCGATCAGAATCTAAATACAGACAAATAAATATAAAAAAATTATTTTCATACAATAATAAAAATATATAATAGGAAAGTTTAATTCAACTGATCAATTGTTGCGATTTCGTGCTTAGCACGCAAATCGAGACAATATATCATATTTGAACTACATGATTTTTGTCGAATAATGAAAATATGATTTAAGCATATAAAAATATATAAAATATTATTTTAAAGTAATAGGTGGAGTTATAAGATGATATTTTAAAGTTTATAGCCCGAAATGTGAAAATATGGTCTATAGCGCAGATTTATAGTTTGATTTTCTGATTGGGAGTTAGGGAGATACGTTCACGATCGCGAAAATACCAATGTGATCGCAATTGAATTCTAAGATTTTTAAAACTGATAATTTATAAATCGGACTACAAATGAATTTTTACGAGCATGATTTAGAAAAAGGATTTAATCGCAAAAATGTAATTTTTGTACCGGATATCGTTTTGAAAAATCGAGAAGACCATTTTGAAGAGAAAATTATTTTGAGGATATTGAAATATTCAATTTGAGGATATAAGATCATTTGGGATATGAAATTTAAGAAAATATATTTATTCAAGGGTTAAATTAAAAAATTGGAAAGTTTGGTGGAAAAAGTCCAAAGTCAAAGTTTCTTTTGAATTAAATTGGATAAAAGCTAAAATATCTTCTTGATTAATTTTAATTAACCAATTGGAGTAATGATTAAGCTTAATTAAGCATTAATCAAGTATATAAAGTCAAAAATAGACAAAAAAATCAATAATTTCATAATATAAAACAACAACAAAATCTCTTATTCTTCTTCTTCTTCCTTTGCACGACCACCGTAGCCATTTACCTCATTTTTTTATTTTTTCTCACAAATTATCATCATCAAGGTATAAGGAAATATAAGGAATTATGTGGGAGTGAAGAAAATTATTTTTGGAGAAAAATCAATTATTGGCTAAAAATTCCAAGAAAATTTGAGGTGAGATTTTCTTCACTTTTCTTTCAAATTTCCATGAATTTAAGTTGATTTGAATAATTTTTGTATGTTTATTTTAAGTTTGATGATGATTTGGAGTTGAATTAGTATTATGGAAAAATTAAGATTTTGTAGAAAAATTATGAAAAAATTAGAAAAAAAATAAGAAATGAATAGAATGAGATTTGAGGATGATGGAAATGATGGAAAATTTGATGAGAAAATTTTTAGGAATTTTTATGGAATTATTGGGAATTTTTCCATAATTATGGCTAAATTTTTGAAAATTTATTTTGAATGATTTTTTCCTTAAAATGATGATAATTGAGTTATATGGAGTGTTTGAAAGTGGAAATTAATTTTTGGAATGGAGACAAATTAAAAAGAAATTTGGTGAATTTTTGGATTTTTGGCATAATTATTGAAAAATTTATTGGGAATTGTTGAATGTAATTTTTATGAAATTGGTGATAGAAAATGGAAGATAATGAGTCCAAGTAATTATAAAAATTTAGTTGGAATTTTTAGACCATTTATTGAATTAATATGAATTTTGAGTTGAAAGTAAATTTTTGGAGTCAAGCAGCAGTGACAGTCACCCCGCTAGGGTGAGTTTTGTTATAAATGTATCGTATAATGTATTTCAACATATATATATATATATATAAGTTATTCGTATGAGCATGTAAAATTAAGATCATGGTATGAGAATAGTAAGAGAATATAATTTTATTTTATTTTGTTAATGTAATATATTATTTTATTAAATTTTATTCATGCCAATATATAAATATATTTATATAAGTTTTAATAATATATTATTTTAACTAAATATATCTCGTAACATTTCTTATATGACCGTGTACGACAATGTATACGGGTAGGTAAGATATGTTACATGAGGTACTCAAAGATATCTTAGATACTGTTTTGTTACCTCAGGGAGATTGCTCATAGGGTGGTGATTGGATACAACTTGAGATATTTGAAGGTAATTGGATAACCAACAAAGGATTCACCACTTCTAATAGAATGAGTGTATACCCATGACCTCTTGTCGTTGTCATTGCTCGGGAATCTCTGACCGAAGTGGAAATATCATAAAAATAGTCTTCAATGATATATCTAATAGAGTAATGAGCCTTAGGGACAAGAACTAATATTACTTGGACTATACAATGTAGTCAATCTAGTGGGAGTTGACACATGTTCATACTCTGAATCAAGTGGAGTATAGAATGGTGAAATGAATAATTGCACGAAAATTGTCTATGAAAGGTTTGTAGTCAAACCACTGACTTTCCGGTCAATTGGGAGTCATGATGTATTGCTAGATACCGCTCATGACTCGCTTAAATTAATTGTTAATTTAACTGATCAATATAACCGAGAACCTAATGGGTCACACGCATTGAATATATGAAGAATGAGTAAAATGGTCTTCAATGATATGAGATAATTATTTATGGATGGATCGTGATGAGATCACAAGAAAAAAATCGTTCGGGAGAGTTATGAGCCCGCGTGAGTTAGGCAGGCTGTTGGCCTGTCCAGCGGCAGGCCTAGCACGAGTGCTGCTGCCTCCCATTGGTCAACAGATAAATTTGACATTAATTAGGTCAATTATGGTCATTAAACAAATTTACTATTCATTCAAGTTTCCTTTTCTCCATTTGTGACTTTTGATCTTTTATTTGAATTTGATTCAAATGACATAAAATGAACCTGAAAATATTTTTTTATAATTTTTTTTAATTTAATAAAATTCTCTCAAAAATAATTTCAAAACTAACATTTTGAATTTGTTCAAACCATTTCTTTTGATAGTTTTTTTCTTCATTCTTCCCCTGGATTATCATTAAAGACATCATAATATAGATTATTGTGGTTTGCTACAACCCAACAAAGTGAATATTTGAATAACAAATAAGAAATTACAAGGTATAATTTATAACCTCTATATTTATATAAATTAGTTTTAATGATACAAGTACGATTTTTTATTTTGGATTTTAAAAGTTTTATTTTTTCGCTGCGTTTATGAATGTGATTTGTTCTTCAAAACCTAACATATATACTATATGATATGAATACTATATTAAAGTATATAAAGAAGATATTATGAACAAGTAAAGTCCAAACTTGACATTAAAACTAAAAGTAAGATAAATAACATGTCATTAAGGGGGTTTACGGTACCGTAGTTATATATTTACTCAATCAATATGATTTAAGTTTAGAAAGCATCATTGACTTAAAAAGCTTTGATTAACACACATAATTACATATAATATTGCATGCAAAAGTTATATGTTTACTAAGTCAATGTGACTTAAGCTTGAATAGTGTCATTAACTTGAGGAGTTTGGACTGACACACATGATTATAAATAGTAACATAATGACTTAAACTCAGAGAGGACCTCTATTCACAACTCGTATCTGAATAGTCTGTGTTGAGAATAGTTGGACAATGATATTAATTATATGAAAGTGATTAAAGAATATAATCAAAAGAAAAAGAGGTTCAAAAATATAAGTATACATGATTATATTGTTAAGATTTATATGCTATGATTATAGTAATATGTCTAACAACATTATTCAAGCTCATAAGGTAAGATATTTCATATGATTTCATGTATTTATTGTCATGTCATGATATTTTATATGATGCTAAGATTATATATGATATTGGATTGTATGTTGAATTTCTATATCTATATGTACCACTAAGCTTTCAGTAGTTTAGCGTGCAAGTGTTTTCCCCATGCAGGTCGGAGCCTGGTAGATAAAGATAGAAGTTGATCAAGAGAAACTAACCCAACATCAGAGACAGATCAAACCTTACGAGGATCGGTTGTGACACCGCTTACCCTCTTGTATAACACTCTAGTAAGTTGATGTCACTTGGAACATGTTCTATCAAACCTGCACAATATCTTTAAATGTTCATATAATCATATATATTTTCATCTCTATTCATAATTTTCTATTTAATATAATATGTACACATCTCATAAAATTTTTTAATTTACATATTTATATTTTTACCTAACTTTATATGACTAAATGAGTCATAAAAATATTTACAGATTATTTATATACACATATACAAGTGATACAAAAAGAAATTAACCCTATTTGGTGGCTGCTACTACTATTTTGCTCCATAAGTAGAGCCCACTGGTTTCACGACTCTCTCAGCTAACTTGTCGTTTTCAGACCTTATCCTTATACTTGCGCGAGAGAAAAATAAATTTTCGCCCAAAGTTTTAGTTCGGTGGTGCAATAACTTATAATAAAGATCATTTTGGCAATAACATATAAAATTGAAAATCAATGAAGTTTTTTTCTCTAAAAAAAGATTATAAATAAACTTTTATACTTGTGTACAAAAATAGGCATAAAACATTTTCAGTAAATGAATGTGATAGCAAACTATTCGAAACTAATTTTATTAGTGTACATAAAGTAACTACATAATCAAAACATAAAAACTACGTCCATTTATTAAATAAAATTTTTTGTCTAACTCATATATTAAGATGTCATAGACTTACTTGTAGAAAAATAAGAGGTACCGTCAATCAACCAAAATCTCAAAATCCAATATAATCACATGACAAATGTCAAAAATAACCACATGATCCAAAATAATATCATCTGATTCAAGATAACTACATGACTAGTCTTGATCCAAGATAACCACATGATTAATAAATAAATAATATATATTATCAAAATAACTACATGAGTCATATAATATCTCTTATGACCAAAATAACTATAGGTTATAGAGTTCCTACCCTATTTATTTGGTAACAATTTTCTAGTTCGTTGTCTAGACTAATAGATAAGTTTAACATCATACATATGGTGTTAAAATATTTATTTTGCCAACATAATATCTATACCAAAACTTTTTATTTCCATCATGATCAATTTCTCGTAAAAACTTTTCATACCAAAAAGCATATAAATCAATTTAAATCACTATTGATATATATTATAAGTTAATGCATAAATTTGATTAGTCTTTTCTTGCATTAGTTGATGCTTTTTCTTTTTCTAGTACAGATACTTGTATTGATATTGAGCCTAATCAAATATACATAATTAAACATCAGACATCTAGAAACATAATAGTTTTTTTAATAATTAAAAATTTATTCCTTTTTAAATAAACTTGACATCTCTCACGTCGATTTCTGTTTCTATATCTCTATTTAATTTGAATTTTCTCATGGTTAACATATTCCCGAATCTTAATAGCGTGACACATTTATCAAGATAAGGTAATTGTTCGTGAATTACAATTTCAGTTAGCATCTCAAAAATTGTATGGCCTTAAATTTAATTTTTCCAGTAATTAACTAACTTAATCGGTCATTAATTATATTTTCCGATTCTCGGTACACAAGATTTCAAATTAATATCATACTTTACATCTTTTGTTTTATTTATTTGATTCAATTTAAATGTTAAAATCCATTCTCTTATGTCCTAAAATCCATTCTCTTATGTCATCAACACTTTCGATCAAATCTTGTGTCCAATTCAAACAAATTTCTTTCTTCCTATTGACAACTTCTTTAGTTTTGGTCTAAACCATTTTTTTCTTCTTACTTACTTTTTACTTCATTATTTGATTATCGGTTCACTTCTCAAGTTCTTAATGGTCATCTCCTTTGCATAGATGTTTCGATTTAGGTAAGAAGTAAGTAATTACTCTCATTCCTTGCATCATTTTCTTCATATCTCAACACAAAACAATAATTACAAATAAATAGATCTAAACGTGGGTTGTACACTTAATAAGGTAAAGAAATTAAAAGAAAAATGTGTTTAACTTGGGTACCAACAACATCCCCAATTCAAGCTTCAATAACAAAAATAGACAAAGAATAAAAGTGAAGTTAGAATTCATTGCTAGGAAGGGGAAAGAAAATAAAGCAAAGAAAATCAAGATATTGGCTTTGAACCTTCAGTTAAGGGAAATGAATCAACCTTACCTTTTGTTTCTTACCACCCAAGACCACTCACCCTTCTTTCTTCACCTTTTTACTTAAATCTTCTCCCCACAAGGCCTTCTCCACCACTTTTTCTTACATGCACAAACCCCTTAACCCCTTATCTCTCCTTGCTAAGCTTGTGTTTGAGTGATGAGAAAAAAAAAAGTAAAATAAAAATGGAAGAGATGAGAAGATGATGTCTTAGGTTCACTTGGAATTGAAATCAAGGTTTCATTTGACTCAATCTTTCTTGTATCTTGCTAAAACATGTTTAGTTGGTGAGAAAAATCAAGAACTTGGAGAAAATTTTAGATCAATAGCTTGGGTTGGATGAGAACGAAAAGAACAAGAATGAGAAGATAAGGAAAAAAGGAAGAAAAAGATGGGAGAATAGAAACTTGTAGATTAACCTTAGGAGAGAGGAATGGGGCATGACCAACCATGTCACTTCCCTTTATTTTAAATTCAATAGTACATATAACATGGGGAAATGAGGTGAATGATTTGGTGAAGAATGAATGGTTAAAGATGAAATTTGGTTAGAATGTAAAGAAAAGAGTTTCATATAATAATAATAATAATAGTATGGTGGTCATCCATTAATGGATTACGTATTGTAATGGGAGGAAAAGTTAATTTTTTTTATTTCATCATGATTTAACATGATTTGATCCTCATTTAAATTGATTATGATCAAATTTCTTTTCATGTCCTCTAATTTTTTATTATTCATATTTTAACTATATTTCAAATTTAATTCTATCAATTTTAATTCTCTAAATGATATAATATTTGACAATTAAATATGTCAATATTTACAAAATAATTTACTCTACACACCGACATTTTCAATTTCACGATTGGGTTACTGGAGCAAAAATTGCGTTTCACAATATTTTTGCTGAACTGCACCTCAAAATTTACTTCTTTAATCTTGTGTACTAAATATTGGAGTTTTGACACAAAATTATACTAGCAGTCATCCATTAATGATTCGTTGACAATGTAAAAATCATGTATTTTACGATTGAACCTCATTTTCTCGATTTTCATAAAAAAAATTCAACGTTACTTATTCAAAATCAATTTTTTTTTCACTTGCAATGGTTTAAATTTAGACTTTGATCGTACTAGCTCTATTTTGATCGCAAATATGCTCAGTTTTCTGTCAGTTCGATACATTTGGTCACAAAATGCATGTATCGGTTGGTGTCTAAACTAGCGAATATAACATCGGTGATATCACATATCACACTTTTTTATTTTTATACATGTCATAGTAAATGATATTGTTTACTTGTATACATATCTGTAAATGAAAGAATTATATAATCTATGTCAAATACATGTATTTTTGTAAATCTCATAATAAGAGTTAGTCATATTATTTTATAAAATTGAGATTTAAATGTTAAATCAAACATTATTTTTACTTTATGTTCTATACAAGTCATCATGGTCATGATGCAAAGAAAACGTTTTAAATTTTTACAGGTTTTCCTCATATGGTAGTGTGACACCAGCTTATTTAGTCGGGCTAATCCTGATTAGGTGAGAGGGTGTTACAAATCGCCCCTCAACTTAGTATAATACATAGTAATATCTCTCAATTTTAATTTGTAACAATAATATTCCTTAACTTTAATTTATATAATAAAAATGTCTCATTTACTTATTTTTTACAAGCTTATAAGTTACTTTTAATAATTAGATGTCATATTACTGCCTAAATGGAATACACTTGATAAGTAGATATCACACTATCGCATTATATATAATGCATAATTTTTTTGAATAATTGTATTTAAATGAATTTTTTTGTGCTTCAGTGAATTTGATATGGTGATAATATAATAAACACATATAGTACAATGAATTTTAAAAAAAAGACTATTTAATGTAATTTCATAAATGCAAAATAATCCACTTAAATACAATTCTTCTATAAAATGTGTATTTTATGTAGATGATATTTAGTCATCAAATGTATTCTATGTAGGTGTAATGTGATGCATAATCATCAAAATAACTTGTAAATTTGTAAAAACAGGAAAAAAAGAATTTTTTGTTACCTGAATTAAAATTATGAGATATTAATATTATAAATTAAAGTTGAGAGAAATTACGGCATATTAGTATGAACTTGATAGACTATTTGTGACATTTTACCCAAGAATCTAAATGCACACATAATAATAATAATAATAATAATAATAATAATAATAATAATAATAATAATAATAATAATAATAATAATAATAATAATAATAATAATAATAATAATAATTGATGTAGGTGATTTTCTTCAGTGTTTTTTTTATGAGTTTTTAGTTGACTTTGGTGTTGAATACACACTTTGTTTGTTATTATGTGGTTTCAAGTGATAAAGATGAATTTCAAATGTTTTGATGCAAAAATGGAGTTTTAGCAAGGCTTAAAAATTTTGGTGTAACACTCCCTTACCCCAAACAGCACGTGCCCGAATATGAAAGCGTTACATTGACTTTTTCAAATCACTATTTTACTAAATGCTAAAAAGTCATATATAAATTTTTTTTAAAACTTTTAGCTCATAGATATGCAAGAAATAATATACAATTTATTTACATAAGATAATAATTATAAATATCAAGTTAATTCTTAACAAACTATGAAAGTCAATTTACAAATATGAAAGTATATAATATGAAAAATAAAATATAAAGGTTAAAAGATTGTGACTCACTATTTCAAAATCGGTTGCTTTAATTGACTAGGATTACCACTTGCTTTATCAACAACTTTCAGCTACCTTTCTATATCTGCGCGGAAGGATAACTCTCACGTTAAGCTCTAGGCTTAGTGGTGCTTATAAATAAGACAATATATTATGTTATGCAACAAGTATTAATATGTCATTTTATGCATTAATATCTTTTCATGCTATTATTCCCCTTATGTCCCTATTTCATACGATTATGAGCATCATGCATACATGTACAATGTTATTTTCATTTATCTCTAATTATAAGTTATATTTTTCATCTTTTTAATATTCTATATTAATTTCATATTATTTTGCACTATCTTTCAACTTAACTTCCATACTTCACTCACATCACTCTAAATTGGACTAACTAGATACAGATTATGGATTAAGGCCGCTCCCAGAGCTAAAGCCACCCTGTCCATTATCTGACTCATCCGAGCTTCTCAAATCAATGACGCTCCCAGAGTTAAAACCACATCAATTGAGTAATATATCAGCATATATGAATTATCAGACCAAAGGCACTCCCAGAGCTAAAGTCACATTGTCCTCAATTTATATATGCTTAACTGAGTATCTCAAGTCAATGGTTGTCTGAAAACAAATTCATTGTCGTATGGCTGACCGGCGATTACTAGCGATTCTGGTTTCATGCAGGTGAGTTGTAGCCTACAATCCGAACTGAACCCGATTATTGAAATTGCTCAAGATACCCTTTTTTAGCTTCTAGAATCTATTTATTAGTTCAAGATCCCTCTTACTAACTGGAATCAAAGAATAACATATATGTTCCACCCAAAATGGGAATGGGTTATAGTTATGAACTTATAATATATAATCTGATAATTGAAGGGAACCAGCGACCGAAACCCCTGTGAATGGCAATCCTAACTATAATGGTCCTAAGTATATAAATTTCTTATCGAGTAAGGTCTAACCCGCACAAAAGGCGTAATGATCTGGGCACTATCTCGGAGAGAGGCTCGGTGAAATAGACATGTCAGTGAAGATGCATACTACCTACACTTGGACAGAAAGACCCTATGAAGCTTCACTGTTCCCTGAGATTGGCTTTAGGCCTTTCCTGCGCAGTTTAGGTGGAAGGAGAAGAAGGTCCCCTTCCGGGGGGAGGTCCGAGCCATCAGTGAGATACCACTCTGGAAGAGCTAGAATTCTAAGAGCCAAAGAGTGTGAACTATACACATTAACAATAGCATTGATTAAATGATTAAATGAAGAAGGGGCTTGGTGTATAGAGAAGACTTCACTGTTTAAGAAGTAACCATAGAAATAATGGAAGCCACTATTTATTTAATTTATTTATCTATTTCTATTTACTACTTAATTTTTTCTTTTTTTTTGAGGTATTTCACCTCGAAATAAGAAATTACATTGATACTGGTATCAAACACAAACAAAAAATAGAACAAGTAAAAAAATTTATATTGGACTAAAAGAAATAAGTAAACAAGTTACTCGATGGTCATACAATTTCATTGACGATTTGGAACAAGAAGAGGGCAAAGATGAAGAAAGCGTGATGGTGGAAGATTATGAAATTCATTAATGAAAAGCCAAACGTGTAGTGATTTTTACTGATAATCAACAAAATAATGATACTTATAACAAGGATACAACGAATTATGACCAAATAGATGAAGTGACTTTGATACGTTATTCACAACAATCGGACTTTTGTCGAGATATAATAAAAGGATCAATGACAAATGATTATCCATTAAGCAGAGGAAATCTTATTAAAAGGCTAAAAATTTATGTCCCTACTCTTGCAATAACGGATTAACAAGGTCAACGAATTAGCTAATCCTTATAATTAAATAAAATTACTGTATAGATAGATCTCATTGTGAAAGAACTATTACTGGATAATTCATGGGTAAAGTCAAAGGGTGTGAATTGTACACATTAACAATAGCATTGATTAAATGATTAAATGAAAGAGGGGGCTCCGGTGGTGGAGATTGGCCCTCGAGTGCAAAGGCAGAAGGGAGCTTGATTGCAAGACCCACTCGTCGAGCAGGAATGAAAGTCGGCCTTAGTGATTTGATGGTGCTAAGTGGAAGGGTCGTCGTTCAATGGATAAAAGTTACTATAGCATTCTTAAGACCAAAGAGTGGGCGGAAAGAGGGGGAATATCCGTTCCTGGTTTTCCTGTAGCTGGATCCTTCGGAACCCCAAAAATCCTTAGTTAGAATAAGATTCCAACTCGGCACCTTTTGAGATTTTAAGAAGAGTTCCTACGTATACATTGTATACATTTTTATTAAAAAAATAAGGAGATATATATATATATATATGTAAAAAATAGGTACGATTACGTCTATTCCTAATCCTAAATGGAATGTAAAGACGAAGAGTTCCATATGTAAACATAATATCTATTTAGATACGCTTAAATAACCCATTCTTTCTCATAATGAGAATGTATATAAGCCTATTCCATATAATCCAATCTGAGGTAATTGGATCTTATCTGTGGATAACGTGAGAAGGAGATGAATAATCATTTGCTTCCGGAAGAAATCGAAGAATTTCCTGGGAATCCTACAAGATCCATTCGTTCTTTTTTCTTTAACAGATCATCAGAACTTCATTTGGGTTCGAATCCTACTAAGAGATCCACTAGAGATCAGAAATTGATTCCTTTTTTTCCCTTTTCGGATGTTAAATATTTCTCAAAACATGGCATGTGAATCAAACCCATATTTTAATTGAAATTAAAATACTGATGCAAGTTCTTCCCTTTTAAATCAGATAGATTCATATCCAAAAGAGGTTGATCTTTGTCATATATTCCATACATCACACTAGATAGATATCATATTCATGGAATACGATTCACTTTCAAGATGCCTTAGTGGTGAAATGGTAGACACATGAGACTCAAAATCTCATGCTAGAGAGCGTGGAGGTTTGAGTCCTCTTCAAGGCATAATATTGAGAATGCTCATTTATTTTCCGATCCAAAGTGAAAAAGAGAGGAACAAAAAAAATAGAAGTTGCTAACTCAAAATCCAAATTTTAAAAGATTTCATTGCAACTAATATAGTTATAGTAATAATAAGTAATACGAAGATTTTAAACTCTATTTTGATTAGAAGTTTAGATTAGAATCGCAGTACAATATTTCATTTAAGTGTCTTGTATAATACTGTTGCACTAACCCTATTTCCACTTTCCTTCTCTTAATTTCATTTAATTGAAGTTAATTTATGTACCTATAGGTACTATATTGGATTTGAGTCAGATTTAGGATCAATCCATATTGATTGACTATCTCCGTTATGTTGTTGCTAGCACATACCACTATTTTTTATTTTGGATCTTCCAAATCATTCCCGCAGGAGATCCGGACCCATTTTTTTTCTGATCATTCGATAAAAAGATTCATTCTCTTCATAAAAAATAGAAGGTATAACTAATAAATATTTCTTTTTCAATTCATCCCTTGAGTTGAATAACTCATTCAATAATTAAAGGAAAGGGCATATTAAATGAATGGAATTGGGATATGGATGGAATATAATGAAATAGAGCCACTTTGAGGTTCCCTATGAAATGAGGCATGGAACGAAGACACTACGAAGAAGTTCTGAGAGTTACGAAGGAAACTTCGAGCTCATATTGGTCATGGGTTGAGAACGAGAATTAAACTCTATGAATTAAATCTCCCCAAGTAGGATTCGAACCTATGACCAGAATGACATATCATATATCATGTTTCTAGTCTAGAGTTAAAGTAATGGGCATATCCATATTCTACACCATTCATATATCTTTACTTAATTATCTTTACAAACATATCAACCTTCTTATTTTACTGGATAAATAATAACTGTTTATTTACTTACCTGAATACTTCATTAGTTAACAATATTCATAATTACTAAAAACAAAGCATTCATTACCTTGAATACTCATTCACGTCTGTGATTCAAAGCCGTGAATGCTTCTGAAATGAATAGTTCCATTACCAGCATAAGTCACAATCGTGATACAATTCAGTCACACTCGTGAACTTAGCAAGTTCACGCTCGTGATCCAAAAGTCATGCCCATGACTATCTGTGGAAAACCTGCATATTCACTTTTCTTATTCATTTCTAATTGCACCAAGTCATACCAAATACAACTCATGCATTTCTAAAGTCCTTTACTCAACCTATCATGTTCTAATACATATAAATGCCTTTATCATAACTCAATTCTCTAACATACATTATTTAACTCAACATATCACAAAATCTAATTCTTTGTATCTATACATATGGTTTCATGCCATAATCATCATTAGTGCAATTCAATCATTTATCATGTTAAACATGCATTATTTCAAACAAGAATAGACTATTGCCTTAAATTATGCACAAACTTCTATTTTTCTCATTTACTCTTCCAAGTATATTTCTCTTTGCCTATACTCCCTTGAACTTGTTCCTTATTACTTGGAACTCCTACAACATTATAAACTCATTATCAAAACCTTACTTTCTCATAACTTTCTAAACCCTAAACTCTCTCTCTTATTCTTATAAGCTTTAAATGAGCTCAAAACCCCCAACTTCTTTAAGAAAAGATGAAAGAGAAGAAGAAAAACTTCTTACCTTTACATTTTTCTTCACTTGATTACAACCTTGGAGTTTCTCTTTCTCCACTAAACTTGTTTGTTCTTCCTCCTTTTTGCTTTTCCAAGCTTCTTTAAGACTTGTAAATCATGAAAATCACTTTGTCTCATTCTTTTCCCTCTCTTTCCTTCCTTTCTCTCACTAGAACTCACAGTTGGTTATGGAGGATTCACAAGGGTGGCTGGCGTGACTTGTTTGGGCAGAGAAAAAAAAGAAGAAGAAATGTTAAGGAAGAAAGAAGAAAAGAAAGAAGAAAAAGAAAGAAAAAAAAGAAAAGAAAAAAAAAGTCCAACTAGGGACCCACACCTTTGACTTGTATATCAACACTTGATCAATTAGCATAATAACACATTAATCCTCTTTCTTTCCTTAAGAAAATTGGCTATATATATATATATATATAATCATGTCTATAACTTATTTTTAACTAACAAACAATTTATAAGATCTTTTAATTTTCGATAAATTACAAATTAACTCTTAAAACTAGTCAAATTTGTAGCTTATAAAAAAACTAGTCAAATTTGTAATTTAATATTTTATTGTTTTTAACATCTTTTAAACTCTTTATATACTTTATTAAGCATATGTCAATATAATTAAATCATTATTTGATTAATCCATGTTAAAAATTCGAATTTAGATTCTGATCGGTTAAACACGTCAACTTCATAACACGTGTGACTCGGTGTCTAAGTTAGCGGATATGACACTTGGAGAGGTGGAGGAAGTGAGTAAGGAGTGATTTGGATGAATGAGGCTGTTGTTGCACATGTGAGTAAACGGCACATGCATATGGATTTCCAGCAGCCAACTCTGTCGCACAAGCAAGGATGTGACCCATAAGCAACGATTACTAGCAACCCATTATGACGAATGGAAAACCTGTTGCTTGTGCAATGAGATTTGCAACAACATGTGATATGCGAGTGATGCTTGAATTATTGTAGATCCAAATTTTAATGAGAAAATAGGGATATTTTAGGAAGTTTGTTATTATTTTTAAGTGGAAAACTTATAAAAAAAGTGGATACCAATTATGACTCTAGGTTTTAGGTTTTCTTTCTAGAATAGATATAAATTTAGACTTTTATAGGATTTAGTGCTTCTTCTTCTACAATTTCTACATCTTCTAAATGCACAAAGAGAATTCTTGGGCACTTATTATTCTTTTGAACATAGCTGGGATTTTGATTGAGCAATTTAGTTTGGATATTAATTTATGGAGATTGATTTTTCTTTGAAGCTTTGAGTTTGAAGATCATTCAAGGGGATTCAATATTCATCAACCAAAAGAGAGCCAATTTAATTTGTTTCTTATTATGTCGTAACATGTTTAATTTTAACATTATTATTGACTTGATCATAGTAATAACAATGTTTGACTTATTCGTTTATTGGTATTTAGTTAACTATCCATCTTTGTATGAACCTCAATATTTTAATGAATGAATTATTACTTTTATTTCTTTTCAATTGCTCTTAATTAGTTTCAAGTTTTGACGATTGATTGACCACTAATTTGTTGGATTTGGAATGAAAATTTTAGAGTTGGATTATTCGAAATATTATTTTTTATTTAACCTAAACATTGAATTGGATTCAAATTGATTCATTGGGCTGTTCAATTGGAATTTGGGTAATCACCCTTAGCATCATTATTCTTGTACTTAATTAATTGAAAGAAGGAGAAATATAAAGTGGGTAGTGAAACTAAATATCTATCTCACCATATTGATTTCATTTATTGATCTTAGGTTGCATTCAATTAATTTTCAAATTTTAGTTTAATTTTGCTTATTCTTAGAGTAAATTCAAAAATTGACTTAGAATGTTTAGGATTATTGTGCTTGATCAATTTGACAATTAATAGGCTTAGTTAGGGAATTAATCTCAATAGGTTATTGTGAGAAAGATCTCGAGATGTCTTGCTGGATACTATATTCAGTTTTTATACTTATGAGTTATAAATTTGTGACACTAATAATCTATAATTTTCAAATCAAGTTGGGGAGTCAAATTTAACTTATCAATCTCTTAACCCAAAAGAAACAATATTGATGCAAAGAGATTTTTCCAACTTTCTAGATAAACATACCAGAAATACTCTTGTTGGATCTATCAATTTCTTATTTGATTTGAAAATTTGACTTAAAATTTGATTGAAATTTAAATGGTTGACATGAATTTGAAAATCATTTGAATTAGCATTTAAAAGATGGATTGATCTAGTGAACTATCTGATTATTTTGATTAGAAACGGACTTAAAAGCAATGATGTGAAAATGACCTAAACTGAATGGGTCAATATGTATCCATCCAATTTGATATGATTGTCAAATCTAATCGCCACATTTAGTCCGAACAAAAAAATTAATTTTAAAAAATATATATTTAAATATTATTTAATATATTGTTCCATTTACAAAAATAATTTTAATATAAATCTCTGTTTCAATTCTATTATATGAGTCATTTATTTAATTGAATTCAACATTTTCTCCTCATTTTTAATTGTAGTCAATGATTCATACCATACCATCATTTAGCATTTTTATGTTAATTTTCTTAATTTTATAATTTTTATCCGTTAGATATCCAAAAATCAGATTTAAATTTTTTTATTTAATTGATTGATTTTTTTAATTTTTTATAAACTATTTTTTTTTCAAATCTAGTTATAATAAAAATATCTATTTATCTGTTTTTATATAAAAATAAATTTTAAAATTCACAAAAATTAAAAATAAAAAAATTTCTACAAAAACCGTTTCTTCCAATTGTAATATGAGACTGAACCTTTATTATCTATATTCATTTTGTACAAAATCCCTTTTGAACGTTATTTTTGGTACAAATAGTCCTTTTCTTTATTTCAAAATCTTAACATTCCACTCTGTTTTTTTTTTTCAAAAGCAAAAGAAAAGGATTGTACGCGTGTATACAGGTGCAGTGACATGCCTGTCGACAACGCAAGTAAATCTTGACATTGTTGAGATCACTAGTGTGGTTTAGATCTTGTTCAAGCTATAGCCTGAGAAAAGAGCGACAACCGCAGCAACATAAGTTGGGGCAAAAGACAACGAAATAGAGCCAGTTGCGGAGATTGGAGCAGGAGCAAGGGAAGACTCAAGGGCGGCGGCCTGAGCAAAAAGCACAGCCAGTAGGAGAGCCATAACAGCATCGAAAGAAACCTTAGTAAGAGCCGCCATTGATTTTTCACTGAAGGTTTTGTTAGGGATCTTTTCGAATTCTATAACAGAAAATGCATAAAGATCTTAGAATGCAACGAATTGATTCTGAATATGTTGGGATTTTTAGTTCTGCTATTGTTTATTTCTGGGTTTGATTTTGCTTCTATTTGATTTGATTTTGTTTTCTGGAATAAGGTGGACAAAGGGATTGACGTAGAGACAGAAGGGTAGAGAGCTGAGAGAAGGATTGAGGGATGGAGAGAAGTATAAAGTGGAAAACATCGAAAAAAGTAAAGGGGTTAACAATGAGTTTTTGACAAAAAAAGTTAATTAAAAAATTCAATTAATTAAAATAACTCTTCATGTGCCTCATATTTTTGTTTATAGCTTACTCTCTTTTCATGTTACCAAAAAACCATCTGTAAGTGGAGTAATTGACTTCAGATTCTTGCAATCAACACCTACATAGTATAAGCATTGTACTTTTAGAAAATTATCTGCTACAAGTACCTGCTAATGAATATGTAAATTTATCTGAATCAGCTAAAGCTACCTGCACCTAATAATTAACTAAAAAGATATGAATTGATTTGTTGAATGTAACTTTCTGCACCAAAATTCTTTTGATAAGCAATTTGCATACAGGCTTAGACAAAGTATGATCTAAACTACATCATTCAAGCATGTGAAGCACGCCACTGCTACTATAGAGTATAGATGTCTTGAGTGTTTGCTTGGTAATTGTATTAGTTCTTCTCTAGTGATGATCCATGAACTTATATGTTATAGACTTGAGGGTATCTTAAAGATATGATATGCCAATTGTGAACACATATTAAAACAATATTTATTGCGTGGGAGTTGATTAGATGGCACAAGTTAGATTATACAGATGGTTATCTTGATTCTTGCGTGCATAAGGATAGACACTTGTTTATCTATGGGTCTGTTGGTTTCTAGATATTGATAAACTGATTTTATAAATTTTGTACTTTCTTTCTTTCCTTCACTATTTTATTCGTTTCATAATTACTTCTGGAGTTGATTAATTAATTGGTGCATTAGGCTTCAGTTCATAAGAAGTATCTAGTAGTATGTTTGTATATAAGTAGCTGTATGTTTATTTTTGTGCAATAATCATTTGAATGTTTGTTGATTAATTAAATAGCAATAGTTAATTTAGTTAGATTAATTATGTTAAGCTGTATGATATTAGTTGTATTTGTGTGCTCTCAAGTGTTGTGGGGCATGTGGATTATCAATTATGTTGGAACACTTGGACTTGTTGGACACATGGGATGTGGATTGTCAATTCATGCTTATTGTTGTACTCTTGGATTTGAAATTGTTAAATTATCTAATTATAATGTTGTTTATGTTTACTTTTGTTGTAATTTTCAAGTTATTTATGTTGTAATTTTTTGGTTGAACTTGAATGTGGATTAAATTTTGGTATGTAGAAGTTAAGTGATAAATTTCGGTTAATTCATAAAACTGACTGAATCAACCAATTTATTTTGGTGAATTTGGTCAGTTAATCAATTATGATAGGTTTGGTCTTGGTGAACATAACTATATGAACTTTAGTTTTTAGTTAATTCAGTTCGATCAGTATATTTATTGAATGGACCACTGCTTCCCCAACAAGAAGTGGGCTGGTAAAAAATCCTTTAGATGCTTAGGTTACGGAGGTATTGATGGTGGATAAATGTTACGATTAGCAATTTCCATTCCTAGGACTGTAGATTATTTATATTGAAGTCCTAAGGCTATAGGGTAAAGTTAGAAATCAAAGAAGTAAAATGTTTGTAAAAACCTATTTGTAATGAGAAAATTCATTCATTAAACACTTGTATTTGGAAGTCCATAACTCCATATGGTTTATTTGTTTGAAAATGGAGCACCAATTAATCATACATGAAATTGGATCAATAATGAAAACAAATGAAATTCAATTTCATAAATCACCATTAAACTTTATTCCAAGTTTTTAGAGATAAGTTTAGAATTGGGTTTTCTTGGAGTCCAAACTTAACTATTTGAATTTCCATTTCCTTTTTTCAAGTTCAAGGGGGAAACAAACATACCTCAATTATCTTTAAAAGAAGATAGTGGTTCAATGGTATACAATTTTTTTTTCCTTCTTCTCTAAATGCTCTTCTATAAAAGTGTTTTTTTTTTCGATTCTTAGAGATGTCACTACAATTAGAAGAAAATGAAGATAAAGAATTTGATTTTATTTACTGCTTGTGATTTTAATTTTGGTGTTAATGGTCTTCAATTTATTATTTTATTCTCAGAGATTCATTGAGATCGAGTTATTGTTCTCAATATATTATTTTTCTGATTTATTGTTTCAACTTATTATTGTTTTGGATTCATTGAGAAAGTTGCAGACTTGCAGTGTGTTTTAAAATTATAGAATGAAGATGATAGAAATAGAATAAAGCAGAATATATGTGCAAACCTGAATTACCTGATTCAACCCAAACCTTACGTTTCAGTTCGGGGCATCATTTCATGTCTGTTTTGGGTTGTTCGGACCCAACCAATGCACACCCCTAGGTATAACTAGAACCTCATCACTCCTTGAGTATAATAGAATTAACCCACCTGGATTTTTTTTTCCTTCTTTGCACTCTTATGCTTTACACACTGATAATTTTCATTCTTGGTTATAAGAACTTGCTGAGATTTATGATATTCTGTTTTAGTTTATGTTTTTGGTTTGTCTCTGCGAAATATTTAGTTTGAAACAGTGTCAAATAAATTACTTGCATGTGCTGTTATTTTCATCTCATTTACTGTTGCACCAGTCAACCTAGGTTTCTGATAGTATATCATCATTATGATTGAATTTCTCACCTAAAATTGCTTAGATAAATTACTGGGGTCTCAAATTTTCTAATTTATCATGAAACTAAATCAAGTTGAATTCTTCAAATTATAAGGGAGCAAAGGACAAAGAGATGAAGGATAAATCCAATTTTTTTGGTGTTGAACTGCATCCAAAGGAACATATTTTTCTTTTCTTTTTGGTTTCCAGATTCAGTCTGACAATAGAGAGGATCCTGGCAGTGAGCGGCATTCATTTTTTTAATTTTGTTTTTTGATTTTTCTTGAATTCAGATTAGTTGAGAATAGTGTGCTTCATTTGGGGAGCAAATTAGGGACTGTAAAGTTATAACTTTGATACTATTGATGTGCTTGTGGAAAAAATAGATTGAAGAAAATGTATCTACGCAATGAGTTACTTTCTGCATTTGCTTTATAAAATTTTGTTAAGAGAAATCATTCTATTTATCAATTATTTCTTACTTTTGAAGGAGATGAAAAGCTTAATATGTAGGTGAATTGAATGTTGCATAATACAATACGAAAATTAGTATATGTCTTCTGAGTTCATCAATTACTCTGTTTGGTATAGGCATGTTTTCTTTTGACAGGTTTGGGAAAAACCATTCTTGATAGTTGATACCCTGTTAGCAAGAGTTTTGATTAATTTTCTCATTTGTACAAAAACTTGCATGAGGTGATTTTGGATGAGCTGTTGATCTGCATAATAAAATATTCCATAGAGATTAAGAAAAATTACTTGCTTGTTTACTTATTAAGAAAAAAATCCAAGCTTCTTTATCACTTAAGCAAGACTTGTAGCTTTTGTGTTTGGTTGTGAAGGAAATGCAGTTAAAAAGATTCAAGCTTTGACTATGTTATATTCTCAGATTATAAAGTAATCTATCTTATCCAAAAGGCTATATTTTTGTTTCCTGATTATCTTCCTGCTTATAAGTAGTAAATAACCAAAGAAGTTCAATTCATATGTTACTGTTGGCAATTAATTGGGTGAGTGGTGTGAAATCTCAGGTTGTTCAATATGCCCAAAAAGAGATCTTCAAAGACCAGTGTGGAGGTAGAAGAAGCCACTATTGCAGAATCTACAAAACCCTCTTCAACACCAAAGAAATCTAGTAGTCAAAGCGGCGACATCTTCACGGGAAAGAAGTCAAATAAATCTGAAAAGCGAAAGAATGACAAGGTAAATGAGAATGGATCTGAGAAACCAAAATCTTTGAAGAAGGTAGAAGAATCCACTATTGTAGAATCTAAAAAACCCTCTTCAACACCAAAGAAACCTATTAGTGAAATTGATGCCATCTTTGCGGGAAAGAAGAGGAAGAAACCTGAAAAGCAAAAGAATGACAAGGTAAATGGGAATGAAACCGACAAACCAAAATATTTGAAGAAGAAGAAGACTAAAGAAGACAAAGAGGGAAGGTTTACTGATCCACCATCTAGACCTCAAAAGAAAACAGATGGCATTAATATCTATACAGAAGAGGAGTTGGGTATTAACAACTCCAACGCTGGAGGTACCCCACTTTGCCCGTTTGATTGTGATTGTTGCTTTTGATGATTTCTATTGATATGTGTAACCTGTGGAACTGTTTGTTCAAATTGTCCAAGGTAGATCTTTCTCTTTCGTACTTGAAGTTGGATTGGATGAGAATTATCTGATCAATGATAGCTTAACGTAGTTCATTCTCTTTTACAGCTTGTTTGTTTCATGGATGAGGATGGTTTAACATGGTATTGATATTAGTTAGATGTTTGTTTGTTTTGATTTCCAGAGACATGGTATTGTTTTGTGTAGTTATTTCATGGTTTAAAAACTATGAAATCTTTTCAGTTTTTCAAATCACCAAAACGGTGGTTTCTTATGGTTTAATAAAATTGTATTTCAAAATTATCCTCATCATATATCCTAAATACCAAAATTATCCTTAAACCAAAATATTTTCTGATTTTTCATATTTTTCTTATTTACTTTGATATTAGTTCAAGAATATATACCCTATTAATTTTTTTTTAATATTCCTTGATTAGGAAAATGAAATCATTAATTTTATTGTTAAATTTGTTCATATAATATTCTCATAATGTACAGTGTTGCTTAAAAAATTTAATGAGTAATAATTTGATATCTATTTTGTAAGATTTACATAAGAATTTTTTATTTCTTTAATTTAATTTTTGTATTTAAAAAATTAAACTTAATGATTTTATATGAATATATCCATTTGAGGATAGCAATGGCATACTGTATAGTCTTTCCAAACACAATAAACAGTAATCACAGTGCCATACTATACAGTAAGATATCATATTGTACATTATGAAATTATACTGACAACCATCCAAAAAAGGTGTTAGTGGTGTACATCCTTTGGACATGAGTTGTGAAATGACAAGAAAGATTTCCAGCTAGCAATTGTATCTACATATGCATACCATCTTCCATACCTTTTCTTAATCATGTTGCTGAGGAACTGGATTGTTCTTATATGCACAAGTTTTAATTTGAGCTTTACCAATATGATGATTATACATAATGCATTTTGGAGTTGCAACTGTGAAGTCTGAAGTCTTGCACCATTTGTGCATCCTGCATCAGCTTTAGCTCCTGCTGCATACTTGAGCAGTGTTCTGGTGAATTTTTTTAAACAAAATATGTTGTACTTAGTATGATGCATGCTTTTCATCGTCTTTTGTAATGTTTATGCATTAGTTCCATCCAATAACTTTGATTTACTCTCCATGTATTCTAGCACTTGAGATGGGAGCTCAAGTGGTACAACTCTCTTAACCAAGATTAGCTTTAATTGCCTCCTTTAAGTAGATTTAGGCCCTTTTAACTTTTACAGGCTCTATGTTATGATCGCTTCATATGAGGACTTCTCTCTCTAATTTCAGAAGAATTAACTACTGATTCAAACTCTTAGCAAGCTTTATCAGCTTTCTGAGCCGCCAACTCTGGATTAGGAATTGAATTATTGATGTAGCTTCATTCTTGGACTTCCAAATCCCCATTGAATGAGCATTCTTCAAAACTAAGGGTGAGCATGGATTGGTTAATCAATTTGTTTAAAGTTATATATTAACTAGTTCATATATATCGGTTTTGTAAGATTATTAACCATTAATCAGTTTTTGAAATCAGCTCGGTTTTCGATTTTTTAATTAATTAACTAATAAATTATAAAATAAATAATATGAAAAATATTGAGTGTTAATAACATTAAATTTTAATATCAAGAAATAAATTTTAACATTAAAATATGATTATTTTTTACTTTTGAAATTATCGTTCTATATTTTCAGTTGCAACTTAGGCATGCACTAAAAAAAAGGTCAAAATTTTGAATTATAAATTCATAGTTACAAAAATAAGATCTCCATAATATTTAAAATGATATTTTCAGTGATTTTTGGGCAATAATATTAATATTAATATAAATTATAAAATATATGTATATTTATGATTGTTTAACAATTATATATGGTTTTTTCTAATAATTAAACATGCTCTGATTTAAAGATATAAAATAATAAATAGTTTAAAATAATATTATTTTATGAATTTAACATACATGAGTGAATCCATTTATAACATAATAATAAACGAATTGGATAAAAATTGAAGAAAATTATCGTTAATATTAATTAGATTGATATAACACATGTGAAATGATAACTCTAATTTTTCTTAATATTTACCTTATGGTAGGTTCCACCTTGTTTTACCATCATAAGTTTCCACCTATATTGAAAACAAGACGAATCTTATTAGTTGCCATTTGAACCCAATTGTGGTAGATAACCATACTCCGCAAATTTGCATAACTATGTAAAATCAACCTAGGCTCTATAGTTTTCTTCCTGTCTAGGAAAATTTGATGCTAAAGGGAGGGGTAGAGCCCTCTTATTTATTTATTTTTTTTTTCAAGGTCACAACTAATATGATTTTGGCACACCTTCCGGATGAAGACTTCTATCTTTGGAGGGACATTAGTGGCGAAATTTTGTTTCATTTCAGTTTAGTTGAAATCTTCGATTTTTTTAAATTCGAATTAGATTGAAATTTTAAAAGATTTTAAATTAAATCCATCTAAACTTTTAAAAATCAAATAGTGTTTGTTTGATTTAATTTTCTGTTAAATTTGAATTATTCTCACTCATGTCTATGTATTTTTTATTTATTTATATTCGATTAGGATTTGAATTTCGAAATTCATAGTTCTAATCACGAGACAGTATATTGATGCATTTTTTATATATTTGTAAATTTAGTTTGATTTGAATTTTAAAATTTTTCTAGCTCATGATTTGAAATAAATTAAGGAAAATTTTAAAAAATAAAAAATCGACATTTATCTTCTTTTAAATTAAAATTTCATTATTATTTTTTTAATAATCAGGACCATAATATTCACGGTTCCCTTCAATTTATCCTCTTTGATAGCTTTTTTTTTTTTTTTTTATGTATTAATAGAAATTTGACATAGACCTTATGCCGAACTAGTGTGAAGAAGTACAACTTGTGGGTAGATCAGGAGGGTTATTAGTTTGGTGAAAGGGTTGTGTGAAAATGCAGATGATTAAAGAATGCAAACACTTTATGAATTCTATTTTAGCCATGTTTCAGGGTTTGGGGTGGCAAAAAAGAGAAAGGGTTGCAATGGGATAGACCTGAGGTTTCCTTTTAGAATGGGGGGATGTGGGTTTAGAAATATGCACATTTTCAATCAATCTCATCTAGCTAAGCAAAGCAAGTGTGGAGGTTACTGAAGGAGCCTCAAACTTTGTTTGCAAGATTTCTGAAGGCAAAAGGCTTTCCACATAGAGATTTAACATCTGCTGGGAAATGTGTTATATGCCTTTATGGGGTTGGAATAACATACTTTGGGGAAGGCAGGCTTTGTCAAAAGCGCTTAGATGGAACATTCAAAGTAGGAAAAATGTTCTTGCATGGGATCCAGCACAGATACCTTCTCTGCAGAATTTCAAATTTTGGTCTCCAAGGCCAGCCAATGCAAATGTGTTTTTGTTCCGAGACCTCATTGTTCCTAATTAGAAAAGATGGAACTTAAGGTTATTGAATTGGCTCTTTAGTGTGGATGAAGTGAGGGCAATTTGTCAAATTCCAATTGGACAATGAAATTAGTGTGGCATTATGATAATAGAAGAGTTTTTTCTTTTGTTCAGTTAAATCTTGTTACAAACTTTTGCTATGCTCCATCTTTCAAGAATAGCAAGCTTTGTTGAATGAATTTTTTGGAAAAAGTCGTGACTTCTTGAGGTACCCAGAAAAGTGTTCTTCTTATGGAGGGTTTGCAAAAATAAAATAGCTTTGTAAGGAGAATCTTAGAAGACGGAAAATGTCAGTATATTGGCTCCTTCGTATTCGTATTGAGGGCCGTTTGATATTAAATTTGAGAAAAACGTTTTTGAAAAAAAAATTTATTTTTAATTTTTTTGAATTTTGAAAATTGAAGATAACAGATATTTTTTTCAAAAACAGTTTTTAAAAAATTAAAAAAATTAATTAATTAAATCAAAAAAATTATAAATTTACTTTTTTTGCATATTCAACAGCAATTCTATACAATTTTTGAGTGTTGAGCACTCTCTTTCTCCTTTGACTTTTGCATATGTTGTCCGAGCGGTGGAATAATTTGCTGTCAAATAATATTATTTAGTGATAATATATGTGATATAAATATAAAAAAGTAAAATCTTATCTTTAAATAAATGACGAAAATCAAAGTTGAATTTATTAACAAAAATAGAAAAAAAAATCCAAAACGTTGGGATTTTTATGGAATAGAAGTGGGTGACTGTTAAAGAATGGAACAATTCGATATTTAACTTAAAATCGAATTCCGCTCAGCCTAAAAAAGCACATACAAGTACAACGCATATGGCCGATGACGAAAATATCATGTGCCACGTGCGCCTGCAACCAGGGAAAAAACACAAAATACAAAAACCCCGTCGAAACAGAAAAAGGGCCAGTGATAGAGATAAATAGAACAAAAGGCGAAGGGAGAGAGACAGAAAGATCCAATCAATTTTTGGTCTCCCAGACAGAAAAAAGAACAGAATAAAAATAAAATACCGGAGGTAAACCTGCGCTCAAAGAGCATAGGGTAAGAGAGCGAGGCTTCGAGCTAAGGGGCCACGCCTTTCTTTCTCTCTCTGCTATTACAGAAAACCAAAAAGTTCTAACAAATTTTACTACAAGCTTCAAAATACACCTGTCACCAACAAGGTTTGATCCGATATTGCAGGCGCTTTATCCTTTGGTAGATCTGATTGTCATTTATTCTCTACAATTGTTCCCGATCTCTCTGTGTATGTTGCAATTCCATTCCTTTTGCTTTCACCGTTTGAAATTTGAATTACTTTCTGTTTGTTTGGTTGCTGAGAAATGCAAATAAAACGAATTTCTAGGGGGAAAAAAAAATTAACGTCTTTTGGTCTATGTGATAAGTTTATGACAGATTTTAATTTAAAATTCAATTTTTAGTATGTGCACTTTTATGTTTGAAATAAAAATAAGTAATGTGAGGCTTTCGAAATTATGATAACGTGGAATTCTAATATTTTAAAATTTTGTTTCTTCCTCCTTTTCTTTCAAAATTGAACGAAAGAAAAGTGAATTTTAGAACTACAGTTTCCTTTTTGTATTACATTGTTCTATTTTCAAGAGAGATACCTTAAAAGTTAAAATTGTGAAGCTCCAGAGTTTCTAAATTCTGATTTTTTTTTTTCGTTTTCTTAATTTTCTCTATCTTCAGGTTATGTGGAATGCTAATTCGCATGTACATCTTTAACTTTGATGTGGCTTCAGAAGTTGAGATTTTCAATCTGTGATTGAAGTTTGAGAGTAAAAGGAAGTGATAATTTTGTGCCTTGTAAAGTGGATCAACTATGGTGTTTTGGGAAGGTTATGTGAGTGATGAAACAATGGGAACTTTTGCTCCAATCGTTGTTTATTGGTTGTATGCTGGGTTTTATCAACTGTTGCCACCTCTAGATAAATATCGGTTGCACACTAGAAAAGAGGAGGAAGAAAAGAACTTGGTGCCCCTGCCCATGGTTGTCAAAGGTGTTTTGCTTCAACAACTTGTTCAGGCAATAGTTGCTCATGCGCTCTTTTTGGTTAGTTATTAAACTTAACAAAGTAATTTATTTTTCTCTCCATGTAATGTTGTTATGGAATGATTATCCTTGCCGCTGCAAACAGTGGATGTGGTATGATGTAACTTTCAACTTATGTGGAGAAATACAGACCATAGAAAAGATGATGTTGAAGGAAGGAGTATAGGATAGATTGCTCTGGGAGAAAAGTGATATTGGGATTAATTTCCTCTAGAATGGACTTCATTACGTTGCTTTATTATCAATTAAATATTTTAAAACATTATGGAATAGTTAGTGATGATAAGATAGTAAAAGCCTTTTGCTTGAAGTAGCATTGCAGGTATAACCACCACCTAGGGCATTGCTCTGTGCAATAAGTGGTAGTGATACCTTTATATAAAAGAATAGTAGCTACGATTTCTGGTCGGAGAGTGAGGATAAATTTTTTATTTTCTTCTAATAGTGATGAGGGGCAGAAAGAATAGAAGATGAATAATTACTAATAACTAACCTGACAAGGAAACAGTGGGATATTAGTTTGGTCATGAAGTGAAGATCATGACATGATCCATAGATGCATAGTCGTCTAGGAATGTATTTGCATAAATATTTCAAGTTTGATGAAAGGGAGATCAAAAACTACGGGTTTGCTCAACAATCTGAACTTAGAATTACTTCTGCCCTATGATTGTTTACAAATTTCTGTTGTTCATACTGGAAGTTCTGAAATATAGTAATTGTTTCTAACTGTAGCGGTTAAGAATAAGTTATGACTTTGTTTAAAAACACATGGTTATGATGAAGCCTTGGGCAATTCCATTTTTAGGGGAAGGGGAGTATTCTTTCATAAATAATTATGAAATAATTTGTCAGCCAGCTTTTAGAAAAAAAAAAAAAACAAATCCTGGATGAGGGTTGCCTGTGGTAGCTTGTTTGGCAAACAATCTGAGTTTGTTTTAGAATTTTATGAAAAAACTCATATTAGATGGTTAATGGTTGATTCTTATTTTATTCACTATCTCTGTTTACTAAGAAAAGAGAAATGAATATTTAAAACTTTAAATAAATTCAGTTTGTAATTTTTGCTCTTAAAATTTCATGACAATTCTTGTGCAAGATCGACCTCCCTTTCTTCCTTCATGATTTTTGATTCCTTAGGATTCAAATATAGAAGAAGTAAAGCATCCTGATCAAATAATTGTAACTTTGAAAGAAACGCTGTACAGCTAAGTCAAACTAGGTTAATTCAATGCTTTATCTAGTTCCTAATACTGGCAATTGGCACATATGGGCTAGACAAGTGTAGCTGCCTTGTGCCTCAGGACTGTGCTAAGATTCTTGTGCAGTATGAAAACCAGCAGCTTAAGTTCTTAACATGCAAATTTATAACTTTTTGTGGCTTCTGAAGTAGTTCTGTTAAAATTCCTTAAATTATGTTATTGTTATATGGTATTTTTAGCCTTCGTCTTTGAGACATTCCTTGATATTTGTTTTTTCTTGTTTGATGATATCTCTTATGGTTTTTTTCTTGAAGCCTAACGATGGAGATTTTGTTTTCAACATATCATTTGTTGGGCACTTCTGATAATAAAAAATTATATGTTGGACACTCGAGGAAACCACATTTATGTTCATTTTTGTGTGGTAAGAGATTCCTTTGAAGAATAAATGGGTGGTGGCTTTAATGCTTGATTGCAATTGGCAAATAGAATGAGTCCCTTGTAGCTTTGTTATAGCATGTTCAATAATATGATGATGATCATTACAGCATAACAGCAAAAAGCAAGGATGAAATGTTGGATCGACTGTTCTAATCTCATTTTGTTTTCTCTGTTGTATTTCTCGTAGAACACCATTTCATGAATAATTGAAAACATTATGATGCTGTCTCAATTTGCTTTTTGAAATATTCCCTATGTGCCTGAAACTTTATGATGCCTTGGCAAAGTGAAGGCAATTTAGACATTAAGACAAGTGGAAATTTGTAGGAAATAATGGTTGGCATTTTTGCTGTCCCTTAACAAAGCTTGTGCTGTCAGTAGATATGCATCTCTTAACATAACATATAGTGTTTACATTCCCTCTTTTTTCCAATAGAGATAAAACACAAACTATTGACCAAAGGTAAACTTTGTGATTGTTGTCATTATTGCTGGTAGTTTGTGCAGGGTTCTAGTGTTACCTACTGGTAATATTCTTTGGCCAAAACATTTGAAAAAGAAAAGGAAATATCGTGAATTGGGGTGGGAGGAGCTTATTTAAGTCTTTATGTACTCTCCTCTCCAAACCAGTTTCCCTGTGCTTGTTCTTGTGTCCCTATAAGCTACCCATGCACGTGCATGCCTGGTGTCACTGTGCATCTGTCTGTTTATCTATACATAAATGTAATCCTAGGGAGATACCTTGCCACATTGTTAGCTATTTTGTTCACTAATTTCAAAGAAAAACAGGACTAGTAAATTTACATTTGTATTCTCATCTTTTGATATGGAGTTCAAGTATAAGCAACCTCCCTGCTGTAAATTTACATTTATATTCATATCTTTTGCATTTTTGCGATAGAGCAGTGTGTTACCAAAATCTCATATTTTCATCCCTTTGCATCAAATTAATCTTTTTTAATTGGCTTTTATGCATACTATTCCATTGTTTGCTAGCTGGTTTGGGTACTTTAGTGACAAGATCTGATATTTGGGTAAAATTCTGGAGATTTCTCGATCTATTTTACTTACTCAGTACTCTTGCTTTAACTTTTTCTTCTATTAGTTACAGAAATGGAAGTGGAATTCATCAAACAACTTTCTCAAAGACACTTGAAGCTTGTTTTCATGTTAGGTTAAGCCGCTCTTTTGTCTGCTAGTGTATCCTCTGAGTTTGTGGGAAGTTGATTTAGAGGATAAGGATATTAATTATTGGATAATGTTATTTGGGTCCTGAAGGGCTAGATTTCTGAATATGTATACCTGTTGATATTTTTACCTTCTGATAATTAACTTTTCATTCTCTTGATTTCTTGCTGCAGTTGACTTCAACAGCAGACGCAGCTGGAATCACTATCCAGTCATCCATCCTTGTCCAAATTGTGCAGATTATTATTGCTATGTTTGTCATGGACACATGGCAGTATTTTGTTCACCGGTATATGCATCAGAACAAATTTCTATACCGTCATATCCACTCTCAACATCATAGGCTAGTTGTCCCTTATGCAATTGGAGCCCTTTATAATCACCCACTGGAGGGTCTGTTGCTTGATACAGTTGGTGGTGCAATGTCGTTCCTGGTGTCAGGAATGACTGCACGGACTGGTGTGATTTTCTTCTGCTTTGCCGTTGTTAAAACTGTGGATGATCATTGCGGACTGTGGTTGCCTGGCAATGTGCTTCACATTTTTTTCCAGAACAACACCGCTTACCATGATATCCATCATCAACTCCAAGGTACAAAGTACAACTATTCTCAACCATTCTTCTCTATATGGGATAAACTTCTAGGAACCCACATGCCGTATGATATAGTTAAGCGAGCTGAAGGCGGTTTTGAGGCAAGACTGATGAAAGACTAGTTCTAATTTGATGATTTACTGTATCATTTCAAGTTATTGCTTTATTTTTTATTTTTTAATTTGAGTCCGCCATTCTTGGGAAGTTGAATTAGAATTGGTTGTTGATGCTTAATATTTTAGGCTTCCAGCCGGAGTCCTTCAGGCGTTCGTCCCTTTTTTCTAGTTGATTGACAGTTTATTCGTTTTGTTTGTAATGGTAGCTTCACGAATCTACCCAAGGAATTGTAATTGTGATGCTCTATATGTAGCATATTTTTTCTATATCGCGTTGAGATTGATGTTGGTGCAATGGGTTGGAAGAAGTTTATTAAGATATCTAATGCCAAATCATGCGGAAATTTATTTAGCTGCTCTTCTTTTTGTTTGATGAAGAACCCATTTCCTTTATCCTTTTTAGTTGAATGAATAAATCAACATAACTAAAGCAAATAAAGTTTGATCTTTCCATTAAGGAAGCATTATTTCTTAATAATATGTTATTACAATATCTATCAATATAGTTAGTGGATTACTCTAATATAGTCACCAATTTATCTCTACTCTCATAGTAGGTTGCGAATAAGGCTTTCCTTTCGCTGCTTCTGTTGCATATGTTAATCTGCTCCTATTGCGAATGACTCAACCTGCTACTCTGATTACCCATCTAAATCCAAATTCCAAGAAAATCGAATGCTATGCCAACAGCAATTGTGTGAATCAGAGAGAAGGCATATTTAAGAGCATTCAGGTTCCTGATGAAGAATTGAAGCTGCTATGGACACCCCGATAGTTCATAATGCTTATAGTATGCACAAAGACAATTAGGTTTTCCTTTACAGACAACGACTTCAAAAATATGCGGAAACACTTCAATTTCACCAATAATCTCTGCAAGAGCAAGAACCTTCCTTAAACCTATGAAACCTTACGCGATCCCTCACTATAATTTCACGATTATATATTGTTGATATGAGCTTAATTACCGCATGACAATCCCCACATATCCTAAGATTCTTAATCACTTAAATTGGCATCCCCTCGCTTGTGCAAATTAAACCATAAGCCACAGCCAACTTCTCACTATGATGGTGGTACAATGCATTCTCCTTCTCCTCCACGCCTATGTCATGCAACACATAGCTTGGCTCAGCCAAATATCCATATTCCTTAATCTTGAACCTAATTTCATCCAACTTAGCATAAATTTCCCTTCAACTTTCATGACTCTTGTCACCGTTGTAGAACTTGTGCATTACACCTTTTTCTTCGATGTAGCTAATGCCAGGCAACTTCTTCACATACCTATTCTTCATGGCCTCTCTTACCCTCCCCACATCAACCCACCTCTCCTGTGCTGCATTAACATTCAATAACAAAATGAAATCGCCATGGTTATTAGATCCCAGCTCCACCAGCTTCCTTGAAACATTTTCTGCCATTTCTACATTCCTATAAGTCCTGCAAGCGCCAAGCAGAGTCTGCCAAAGTACCAGGTCAGGCACCATTGGCATAGAATTGATAACATCATATGCCTCCTGAAGCCACCCAGCTCGGCCTAACAAATCAACCACGCTTCCGTAATGCTTAACATTAGGTACCACCCCACCACTCTGCATTGAATTGAACAATCCAAAGCCTTCTTCCACTAACCCTGCATGGTTACATGCGCACAGCACTGCAAGATACAGAATCAGGGTTAATCCCAGATCGACCCATTTGGTCAAAAAGCTCAAGAGCTTTATTCCCATCTCCATGCATTGCTAATGTCAATATCATTGTATTGCAAGTAACAAGACTCTTGCTGCAATTCATACTCTCAAAGACCGAGTATGCCTTTTCTGCAAACCCACATTTAGCATACATGTCAATAACTGCATTACAAACTTGTACATTCATATCTAACCTTTCATCTCTTATATACCCACGAATCTTCTCACCTTCTTTAAAAGCACCCAATTGCGAACAAGCAGAGAGAGCGCGAACTGTAATTTCATTAGGCTTAAACCCCATAATCTCCATTTTTTTTTAAACAAAGCCAAAGCCTCTGTAGGTCTATTCCCTTGAGCAAACCCAGAAATTAACGCATTCCAGGAAGCAACATCTCTCACAAACAAACATTTCATCAAACACCCTCTGTGCACTATCACGCCAACTTTAGCATACAAATCCTACAAAGTAGTGCCCAACAGAGCATCAGCAATGAAACCTCTACGCACAGTATGAGAATGCAACTGCAAAGATTCAGAAGAAGCTAAAACGCGCGCGCAAGCTTTCAAAACAAAAGAGCAACTAAGGGCATCCACTCTATTCGATCCACGCACCATAGTTTTGTACCATATAAAGGCATCTATAGGGGCAGGGCTTTGAATGAGGCCACGGAGGATAGCATTGCAGTCGTTGGTTGAAGGGGCAACGATTTGGCAAAAAGTGTGAATAGCGAAGGAAAGATTATCAAGAGAGAGAGCATAGAGTTCAAGGAGCTTGGAGCGAGAAGAGCAGGTTCGAAAATGGAATTGGCCAGAGATTATGAGGTGGGCTTGGAGTTGCTTGGCGTGAGAAAGAGTGGCGCACTTGGGTATCAGGTGTTAAGCTGTATGAATATGATTCATAATTTATTATTGCTAATTAGTGAACATAAAATATCGGGTATGAAGATGGCGACTTGTCGTTTTATGTTACAGAGGTTACATGTGATGGTCGAGAAGGGGGATTGGGGGATAAGTTCATGAGCCTTTTTCCGAGTCTTGTTCATTAATTACTTTTTTTAATATAAATTTTGTAAAAATTCAATGTTGAATTCATAATATTTTCACCTTTAATTATAATTATTTTTTTTAATATGCATACCAATTAATTAATTGCCAATTACTAATTTTGACTTTTAACTATCAAAAAGAATACATCACCATAAATTATAGCCTATTTATTAAAATTTATATGTTTAAGATACCATGAATTGACAATGTTTCAACCATTAGAATTGATTTGACTTCCACCTAAATTCTTATGATTTATATGGATTAAAAGTTTAAAATAAAGTAATAACCAATGAAACACACAAAAAAGAAAGTTTAAGAATGACTCCTATTCTTGAATGGAGTTTATAAGAATAAAGATATTCAGATCATATATATAAGAGGCACGACAATTATAATTTCTTTAATGAGACACTTCGAGTCCAAAGGACAAAAGTGTGTGCTAATGGGGATTTCAGTGGTGGAAATAAGACATTTTTTAAGTGCTAATGCTATGGAATTCGAGTGTTGAAGCTCCAAAAAAACGAACGGGTTCTCAGTGGAGTCATTGGATAAAAAGAATATTACTGTTTATTAAATTGGCACAATGTTGTTGGTTAATAGATATGCTTATGAGGCGAATGCTGTATTTGAGATTGCTAATTGTACTCCACCGGGAGAATGACGGATTTTGTATGCTTGCGATTACTTTAGATTTTCCAATCAGATATTGTACGACAATCCAGAGCCTACAAATCTAGACAAAGGAGGAAATTTTGGTCTTGTTCAAATTAGTCCAGTTGAACTGTTTGATATAATGGGTAGTGTGCGATCCAATAATAAAAACGATTTTCTGTCTAATAGATGTAAAGAGAGTGACCGCCAATTGATTCGCAATAAAGGACCACTAGACACTGAAGCAACAGCAAAAACAAAGAAGTGTTCCAAACAATATCTTGGTAAAAACACTAAAAGGCTGGTGCAAATGTTACTACCTTAGTTTACACTAAAAAGACATGACACCAGTTTTACACGCAACTTTCAAGGGTGAAAAGGTATAGAGGATAGAAATCTACATACATCCTCCAGCAATCACACTGTTCAACAAATTTTCAAGATTTTAGGATGCATGTCTTCAGTTGCTACTATCAGCTGCTCGGCAGTCTCATTACAACTTCAGCTGGGGGTCGTAAAGTGCAAACCATCTCTTTCGTCTTCCCAAAATAAACCTGTAACAGAACTGTAATTGGTAAGAGACCAAATAATTCCACCCTGACATTCTCAAGGTACTGCAAATGTCAGAAGGTCCTACTGATGTAACAGGAAAACTATTCTTTTTTACTTTTAACAAATAATTTAGGTGTGGGAGGGATACAAGGGATTGAATCTTTTGTTTAGAAGTTGATAATAGAAGCCACTTACCTGATCTAGTGAGTTCCTGAGCTTACCCTCCAGTTCTTCAATCATCCTTCCCATGTTACAAAGATGACCATCTGCAACCACGAGGTCCATGTTCATCTACAAAAGAAAGAATGGAATATCAAACACAAACTTGAATCAAAGGTTAACATATCTACAAATGCGCCTCCATGTGCATAGATGTATTCCAGCCCTGACGTTATCATATCCATGTTCAAACTATAACAGAAAGCGATATTGCTACTTAAAAACCTCACAAGCAAAAAAGGAACACCATAAAGGGGGATTTTGGGATTGTTGTTGGGTATTAAAACAAAAAGTTAAATTTTTTTATTTATTTAATTGACTGACTTCTTTTTTTCATAAACTGTTTTTCTCAAATCTACTTCTGAAAAAAGTATTTATTTACAGTTTTTTCTCTAGCAAAACTTAAAATAATTTAAAATAATTTTTTTTACCGAAAAACGTTTTCTCAAATACAATGCCAAACATGGCCAAATTCTTATAGAAGGAAGAGAATACAATTGCTATTTGACTGTAGCTTTCTTAATGAATTTTATCATGTTTTTGACCTTCCGTTTGCATTTTCCATGAAGCAAGAACACCATTTGGAAATACATAACTTTTGTGAAAGACATTGGCATATGAAGCCAACTCTCCCAAGTTTCCAAAGAATCAATGATACTTACAATCAATCTCTATTTGCAACTACAGATTTGGATAGGAATGCAAATTAAGATTTCATAGAGGAGAAGAAAAATATTAGGGCCTTAATCACTGATAAGAGAGCAAGAAATAAACTCTATTGACAACAGGTATTTCCATCCAAACAACTTTTACGTTCAAATTGAATTGGTAAAAATAGCATGACTCAACCACTTAACAATAATTAAGTTCCACTCAACGAGCAAAATGAATATTTATTAATTAGGATTCATGACCAAAAAGCATTTTTCAAACTTATTTTTGGAATTTTCTATAAGAATTAAGTCAGGACTTAGGACAAGAGATGCATTTCTCGTGACAGGAAAAGGGCAAAACAAATATCCATTAATCACTTGACTCTAAATGGATAAAGGTGAGTTGGGAAACAGAAGATATGATACCTGTCTTCTAATAGATCCTGATAGATTGAATGTGCCAGTTGACACATTATTTGTGGTCAAAGACAGCATAACGGTACTGGTTAAACAATAACAGGCTATTCCTTCCTCTTCAGGCCCAACCTACATACAAATTAAAGTTGCAGCAATAATAGAGTTCTGATCACTAAACTCGTATAGAAAAAGCAAGGAGTGTCATACAATCCAACTAATTTTATATGATATACTTCACAAACAAGTTGGCCAGGAGAAAAGTGATTGAAAAACTCTTTAAAAATAACGAATAAAATAGTTCATACATTTTTGTTCCTGTAACCCATGTGCAGAAAAAAAGCACTCCTGAAAGAAAATTGAGGGGGAAGGAAGAAGATTTTATCTTGAAAAATCAGCAATGTCCAGCCAGATCTTACCTCAATAACATGAATTGCATCCCATGCTCCCTCCTGCAGATAACCCCTTCTGCCATGCCCTGTCTTCGAGCCATCTTAATCAATGAAGGTAATAGCAGTCCAGTCAGAGCTATGAAACTCATGTATTGTGTGAGCTAATTTATTTAGAAAATATTCTCACCTATCTTTATCAGAAAGCAGGCAACAAAACCTTCATTGTTGTCATCTTCCCACATGTAAACAGATGAGATCCCGCCTTCATAATACCTACCAACTAACTAGTTGATCAGACTGAGTACCCTTTTCACAGCATTATTAAATGACAGCGGCAGAGAAAAAGCTTTCAACAAATTTGAATTATATTTAACAGTTTTGAAGACTGGTTTTATTCTATTCTAGGAACATAAAGTGAAAAATAGCAACAGGCTGACAAGGATATAGTGGCATTCCTATAAACTGAAATCCTTATGAGAAGTATAGCCAGACAGTTGAAAAAAAAGGTAGTCAATTAGAAAATGGAATTTTTTGCATCTCTTCTATATCAAAATGACTACTGAAAGTAAAACTTGACTCAAAGATGAGGTAAGTAAAGGACCTCACTGGTCACGATAAACGGCAAAGACTTCATTTGCTTCAATTTCAAGTTTCCTCAACTCCATAGAGGGATAAGGTGCATCTTCCAGAGGTGGATAATATTTATTTGACCAAGGTGACCTACAAGATGGAAAAGAAAATCAACCACAGTTAAAGGATGAATTCTATTAGAGAAAGCAAATGCATGTCCTCATAGAAGATCAACATTGTGAACTCAAATCATAGCCCTGGACAATGTAAAAACAATAGCGCTGCAACTCTCCTTGGAATTTATAGCACAAATTCCATTATTAAGCATGGAATCAATGAAAAAGGTATATAATCATATATACGAATGAACAGGCAGAGTATTGTAAGCCATAGAATATATATATGCAGAAAGATATGGCCATGCACAGCACTAGAGACCACCAATAATAATATATTTGCAAATTTTATAAGCCAATGTTTGAGGTCATGGGAGATAAATCGACCATTTTTATGGCATATTACACTACTAATCTAATATGCTATAACCATATCCACACAAAAATGACATTGTAAAGTTCTTACCTATATGAATCAGCATCTCTGTTGTATTCACACAATATGAACTCCTTTCCACTGTCTAGATCAGACAAGACCTGCTCAATGGCAAAATTTTACGACTTAGAAGATATCTTTTGACATCACATAAAAATATTCAAAAGAATAACATTCAATATCTATCCACAAGGAAGACTCTGTATCTATTACAAAACCCAACACCATATTAGAAATTCCATAAATTATATCTCAATCCAGATTACAAAAGAAAGAAACTGTTCGTTACTGCTATCTCTCATATTTCAGAAAGCCATTGATTTACATTGCTACGAGAAAGAATTCCATAGCACAAAGAAAATCACTCATAAAAAAGAAATGAATAAAACTGAAACGCAGAAACATGTTACCATTCAAATTAATACAAAATCAAATTGGAGATTTCTGTGCTCCAATTCAAAGGCTGAATACATGCTGCAAAATGCACTACTGTAGACAAATTAAAATCCTAAAACGAGTATGCAGAAGCTGAAAATTTCACTAAATAATGGCCTGAACGCAACTATATCTTCCACACGCTATCCCCATTTCCTCACAAACCGAAAAGAAATTCACCAAACCCTAATGTCATTAAATAAATAAATAAACAAAAGAAAGACCGAAACAAAGGCCTCAACGAAATAATCAAATACACAAACGGCACAAAATAACCAACCGAAATCCCGAAAAACAACATAAAGATAGATTTTATATAGAAAGAAAGTGAGAAAACCTGGAGCGGCTGATCGACTTGGGAGAGGAGATCGGAAGAGTGGTGAGGGAGAAGGCTGAGAAGAGCGGAGAGAGCGATCTCCGTTTTCTTGGGATGTATTCTTCTCATCAATCCCATGGCTGCCTCCATGACTTTCCTTTTGTTTCTTGGTTTGTGTTTGTTTGGGAGATAAAAACAGATAACCTCAAAAACAAAAGAAGGAAATCTCCTCTTCTATTCTCTTCCAAAAACCAAAAAGGAAGAAAGAGGCGCGTTTGTTTGATCCGAGTTTCCCTAGCGGGAACAGCTACTGTATTTATGAAGCCTTCCCCTTCCATTCCGATTTCCAATTATTTCTATTTTTCCCTTCATTTTTTACATTTTCATTCATATTTTTTAAAAAACAATTGATTGAATAATTACTTGCATTTAATTTCATCAATAAAAATAATCTTACTTTTAATACTGGTAAACTACTTTAATAGATTTTTTTTTTCAAAAAATAAATTTTTAAAAAATAGTTTATAAAAAATTGTAAACTTACTGTTTTAATGACTAAAGAAAACTCTACATACCCCGCACTAAATTTGAAATAAAAGGCGATAGACTGTGATACTGTGACTTAAGTAACAAATATTCACACTTATAGATTTCTATCCTAATAGGTTTTATTTATTGAAGTAGTAATATTATTATAAGTTAAGCTCATTTCGTTATTTAATTCCTAATTTTTTTTATCCAATATGTTTTTTAAATTTAGTTTTTAATTCATGTTATTCTCTTACATTTTAAAAATATATACCATTACGTCGTCCAACACTGATATAATGACATTAATATTAAATGTGCACAATATTACATTTTTTAAAATATAAAGGGGTAATGTGAAGTAGAAGGTAGATGATAAATTAGAAAACAAAATTTAAGAGGCTAAATGTCTATTATTAATGGTGGGTCATAGTAATCATTTGCATGGCAAATAATTTGAATAAGGTTGAGTGGTGATGAGGTGTAGTTCATGTTTACCAAATGGACCTTCTTTCTTTCTTTTTTTTTTTTTATTTGAGTCTTCCCTTTTAACTCTCCAGCTGTGACAGACAATGAGGTTGAGGAGTTGATTTCAATTAAGGGCACATCAATTTCATTTCCTGCTTCCTCCTTCAACATCATCCAAAAAGACTTGGGACTTGGGATATCCGTTTTATTTATTTTTATTCTTTTGGGATTTTCCATTCCGAACATGGACCCACTGGAGTTGATAAAATGATACATCCATTAAACTTATATTTGTATTTTTCTTCTAAGATTAAATTGACAAAAACTTATATATTTATTAAGTTTTTTATTTTTTATTTATCCAATTAAACCTTAAAATTTTAATGTCTAAGTTGAACTCTTATACTCTATATTAATCCTTTAATTTTAATTTCTTTCTACTAATAAATCATTTACACTCAGTCAATAAGATTTAATCTGACAAAATAAAAATAAAAAAATTGAAACGTAATTTTAATGAAAAAAAATTCATGAGCTAATTAAACAAAACAATAAAAATGCAATGATTCATAACTAAAAGAAGCCATATATGCATTTTTTCAAAATAATATGCTATATGCTTAGTCTATGTCCAGCCACCTGAATTTGTTCCTTCTTTTTCAGTTTGTCTCGTTGATTGGTATTTAGTCCAACTTGCTCTTAAATGTTGTTTTTTGGATCAATTTGCTACATTTTATTTTAAAAATACTATATATGATGACATGTCATGTTAAGGGAATTTTAATTGTTGTGAAGATAGTTGAATGTATTTAATATATTTTTTATTTTTTACTCCAATTATAAAAAATTAAAATCCATTCCCCATTAATACCCAAACATGTGTGTCGCATCTAAACAACCAGAAAATTTACCAAAAAATGCAATTCAGATAACTCAATATCGAGGTTCTTGTGCTTCCACAATTCTTTACCTCTATACTATCATCCATATCCAGTGCCGGTAGCTAGCCCATTTAGCAGCAAGACGAATTCCAATGGCTGAGGCTGCACATAACAGCGGTACGGGAACCCTCTGACCTGTCTCTACAAACTAACTTCTAACTTTTTCTTCAACTTTTTCCTTACCTTCAAAAAGCTTCCTTGAATGGTGAGATATAGCTACAGCTAGATATAAAAAAGATTTATTATATAGATTTATAAATTATTCTAATTATACAATAACATACATTAAATTATTTATTGATTAATATAAATATAATATGCATTTATGTTATTGCCTGATTACATTAATTTACAGATTATGTGGTAAACTAAATCTATCTAATAATTTTTTTTAAAAAAAGATAGTCAAATTATGAGTTAATTTAGATAAAAAATGGTGGTGTTATTGGATTCCATAATTTTTTAAAAAACTATTATTGTTGTTAGAATATAATGAAATAGACTGTTATGAGACTCTATAATCTTTCAAAAATATATTATTATTGTTGGAATATAATGAAATAGACTCCGTATTTTTTAACAAGTGGACTCCAATGAAATTAGCTATTAGTGGTTGTAAGATTGTTTAGTGATATATATTAAAAAAGATGTATTTAATAATATTGATATTGATACAATTATATATTATTTTTATAATTAAAATTTGTATTATATATATGAATCTACTGCACAAAATTTCTAGAATCGCCACTAGCCAGAACCCTAACCCACACCCACACAGTTCTCTAACAGCAGCCAAATCAGCAGCAACAGGCATAGCAGATGTAACATCATCTCTCCTTTTAACTAATCGAGAGAAACCATACAAACCCAGTAGAAGCGTCCAAAACACTAGCTTAGAGGTATAGTTTCTCACTGTTGCATAGAAAAGAAAAGAGTTTAGTTGCCAAAATTCTAGTGTTGTTGGTATAATTCTTTTATAATGATAATGTCATTAAAAAAAGAATAAAAAAGTTAAATTATTTATCCCGCTTCACTTTATTACGTTTCTAACAAGCTTTATTTTAAACCAATATCTGCTACAATTTTCTTTATCTCATGCTGTCAAAAATTCTCATCTTTCCATCTGCAAGTGCATTTTCTCCTAAGAAAAATTTTCAGATGATACCACAATTTTTACTCTTTGTAATTACGAGGCTAGGCATATGTTTACCTTTAGCTTTATCCAGTTGTCTGGACTTTATTGGTTTACAGTTACACATCTCAGCACGTACCCTCACCCTCCGGATATATATTTATATGAAGGCACGAAATATTGTGTTTTTAAAATAAAAAGTGACATATTGATGTAAAAACAACATTTAAAAGGTAAATTGGACAAAAAAAATCGGTTAGATAGGTAAAATAAAATAAAATAAAAAATAAAATTAGATGGTTGAATATGGTTTAAGACTAAATTATTTAGTTACTATTAATCTCTTCAATTGTATCCATGCAACTATGTTAAGGCGACCCAAACAAATCGGGTTAATTTTACTAATAGTAATTAGGGTTGTAAATGAATTAAATCACTCGCAAATTATTTGGATTTCAGTTCTAAAAAAATTCATTCAAAATTGTTTATTACTGTTAATGAGCTTAAATTTGAGTTCGATAACCTCTGACGTGACAATTGAAGTTAAAATTTATACTTACATGTCATATTGTTGAAATGTGGCAATCCCACATCAGAAAGAAGTATTTTTTTTACAATAGTATTAGCCTATAAAAAATGCTTCATCCCCCTCTTAACAATTCATCCTAAACATCAATTTCTCTACTTCTAAGATTGGTTGTATTTTTTTTTCTCTCTCTTTTAATATTTCTTTAAAATAGTGAAATATTATTTTAGTAGTGTCCGAGGACGTAGGCTGACCGAACCTCGTTAAATTCTGGTGTTATCTTTATTGTCTATTTAATAGCTATTGTCGGGTCATTTACTTTTGTGATATATTGTGCTTTAAATTATCTGAGAAAAATTATGTCACCAAGACTCTATGAGTCTAAGGAAGTTGATTTTTAAGGGAGACCATTTGTGACTCCACCAACTACCTGAGAATTTTTCTTTATCTTAATTTTTGGCACAATTATTCACTTTGGTAGAAACTAACCCGATTTCCACAACAATTGGTATCAGAGTCAAGGTTACTGAGTTATATGTTATGTGGTTGCGGCGTAAGCTGATCTTCCATATCAGAAAGGTTTCCTTGGATTCTTGGGTATTCCGCATTTGAAAGCTATTAAATAGTCTTAAAGAAGAAATAGCAAGAGACGGACAAAAATCTACGATGGATACAACAACTTCTACTTCATCAATTTTGGCAAGAACTGTTATGGCAAATACGAGAATTGCAGTGGAGATTTTTGATGGTACAGGCTATTTCGGCATGTGGCAAGGTGAAGTTCTATACGTCTTATTTCAGTAAGGCTTAGACATTGCTATTGAGGGAGAAAAGCCATAAGGTGCAAATGAGAAGGAATGGAAGACAATCAATCATTTGACATGTAACTGCTGGGCTACTGGAATCAGGGTCTCGGCCCGTTGCCACAATAGGCCCATCCGCCATCTCACTGAGACCAACGGGCTGTCGGGGTCCATGGACCAATACCTCCAACCCATCACTGGAATCGCACTCAAGGTGTTTGCCACAGTAGGTTGTTGGAGGCAAGAATCAAACCCTTGACCTCTCTTTAGTCTTAGTAAGAGACTACCAATTGTACCATGATACAATTGGTAGTCTCTTACTAAAGCTAAAGGGAGGTCAAGGGTTCGACTCTTGTCTCCAACAATCTGCCTCATTTAAAGAGGAGATGGGTTGGAGGTATTGGGCCATGGACTCCGGCAGCCCGTTGGTCTCAATGAGACGGCGGGTGGGCTCAGGCCTGTAGACTTCGGGTAGGGCCGATGCTGTGGCGTAGCCCAGCCGTTACAATGTATTTTATTATTTATTATATTTTGAATTAATTTTCTTATTAATTTTAAATTAATATAATTATTTTTTATTACAATAATTTTTCAAAATTATATATACATTAAAAATAAATTTTTAATAAAGTTGATTTTCATTCCTATTCCAATGTTTAACCAAACATATATGAGTGAAATTTCATTATCATTTTTTAATAAATAAAAATAAACCAAATAACATGCTAAAATCAATCACTCTCATTTTCATTCTCACTCATGAACCAAACACGCCCTTAAATGATTGTCATGATATGCAAGTTGACAACTAACAGATATGGAAGTCATACTATTTCTCTCAGAAAACATTGATTAACCTGCTCGCAATCCGCCAAGTAAGACCAAAGTAAATAATTTTTTTTAAATAAAAGAAACTATAAAATAATTAATTCCTGTAGAACTTTTTCCAGTTGTAATAACAATATTACCTTCAAAATGCTAGCTTTTATGACTAGCATTGGGTGGGTTGCATACAGAAACGGTTTAGCAAGCTATTATACATGCTTCAACAATTATTGACAACTATTCAGTTTCAACCAAGAAAGATATGCAATGTTCTATAAATGACATATACGAGAATGGTGAAATACAAAAATACAGAAAACACAATATGAAATACTATAATATCAAGCATCTAAACTAATCTTATTAGCACTTTTTCCTAAGTTGAAAATTACATCAACAGGTCATCCATTTATGAGGAAGTCAAATAATATTTAGGTTTAGGACTTGGGTTCAATTGGTCTCAAGAGAGTGGGCTCAAAGGCTACTTAAATAGTATGCTAAATATTTTGATGATTATAAAACCATGATTTAGAATTTTTATTTGTATTTTTATTTCTCCTATTTCAGATTTAAAGTTTCAAAAGTAGTAAATATGTGGCAACATTCAAGATGTAAAGTTCATGTGCATCAAAGAAGAGTCTTATGATATAATCTATAAAGTCAATATAGGTTATATTAAAAGTGAAGTTTCAAGTATAAATTTTTTTTGGATAAAGTGTTTTTTTACTAGTTAGAAATGTAGTATTCTCATTGAGCATTCTAATTTTATAATTGACAGTTTTTTACTAAAAGACAAAATTACAGCTAATTTTGTAAAACGTAAATCTGTCTCTATCGACCAATTTTTCACTTCAAAACTATAAATACTTATTTGAAAAACATTTCATATGTTGGAAAAATAAAGAATCATCAAAAGAAAATCTCTCTTCAATTTTTATAAAAGTTTTCCTTCTATTTGAACTTTTACTATTCATATAATCCTTTTTTTGGCTATACTATTCTCTGTAATTCTCATCATTGTACTTCTATTTATAAGTTCAACTATAATATTTATTGTGGGCAGTTTAGCCTTAGTGTTTTTTCAATTTTTGCTTTATAAAAACTTGAGTTTAAGAGTATAAACTTATGATATATTTATTTAGGACTGTAATTGACTTAATTCTAACCCTTAAAAAGAATCATTAGAGGAGAGAAAATTTCAAAATTGTATCTTGAAAGTAATAGTAGATAACAAGGGTCGAACCACAATAAAACAAAGAATCTATCTTTCTCCTTTTCATCTTCGTATTTCAATCTCTTAGTAGTTTGAAACATCTCAAGTTTAATTTTAAAAAGGTTAATTAAATCGTGAGTTAGTTTGAAACATTTTATTAGCACTTATTTTCGTTAATTAAATCACCACTTTTACATCAAGCAAATACTACGAATTCATTTTAATAATAAATGAAATGATGCAAAAATATTTAACCTTTTTAAAATTAAACTTGAGATGTAAAAGTAATATTTTTAAAGAATATTATCTTTTCTAATCATAATTTTATATTTTGAGAAAAAGAAACATCAACTTTCAAAATTAGATTATTGTCAGCATAATCAAAACGTGAGTTAGTTTTTAAAAGTTAGAAAATTCTAAAAGCCAAATTCAACCCTTTTCTTGAGCCATTTCGGGACCAACAAACGGGAGAGGGTTTATGGGGGGATTTCTTCTTGATATTTTTGTCACTCAATAAGCTCCTATCTGAAATACCAGAATTTTGTAAGTAACACTAATCAACCAAGGCAAAGCCATGAATTGTTTTTTCCAAAGAGACGAGCACAGAATTGTCATCTGCACCATTTGGCGAAGGCAAACAACTGTGTAGAGCCTCATGAAAAATAGCAGCTTGGAGTTGGTATAATTGACATTCATTCTCCAAGTGTGTGCAGAGTTTGACCAGCATCTATAGCAAATTTCAGGAGTAAAGAATAATTCTGAACGTTCCATTTCAAACGAAAACAGTTCAGCTTAAACAATAATCCACATTTACAAGTGAAAAACCTCACTATACAGTACCATTTCATGCGCACATAATAATTTAGCAGATGAGATGATGTACTGTGGTGCAACTTTTCACCAAAGTAAAAGGAGATTTATATTCGCATGACAAAGTCACATTTTATATGCTAACACAGACCAATCCTATGAAGAATCAAGGTTCAAAATATAACAACGAAAAAAAAGATTGTGTCAACTAATTTATTGTCATGTTTCTAGAACCTGCTGAACATCTAAACATGAGGCCTTCAAATTCACAGGTATGAAGAACCAGTGGAACTTCTGGAGCCATGGGATACTGGGGTTTCCTTGTTGTCCTATCAGTATCAAGCAATGCGTCTACCACCTGTGCATTTGAGTGGGGAAAAAAATCACTTCTTTTAATGTCACACAATCAAGTCTTGATGAAGTTGAATAATGTGCATCGTGCAATGTAGTCATTCTATGAAAATATCTTAACGATGCACCTGCAAATTTGTAAGCCGATTCTACAGAATTTTTCTCTACAGCTCCTAATCAAAACGAATGTGAACTTGAGGAATTTCTTCAAATTTGTGAGCCGAAGTACGATGGTTAACTAGTTTGGGATTCTAGCTCACCTAGAGGATCATCATGCTTACTATTGTATAGATAGGAACAAGCAGGGAGTGTTTCCTCCAAAATAGTCCCCACCTGAAAATTGTGATGAAAGAGTTATCATGCATGTAGTAACTTCTGCATGTGGTGGGAAAATCATAGAACTATAAGATGTATTTGGAGAACAAATAAGATGAAGCTAATTGAAGATTGTCAATGCTTTAATGCATGAGGACAAGCTTGTAATGTTTGAGCACATACACATTTCATGTCATCATTTCAGTGGTTTGTTTATAGCTATTCTGCATGTGTGGATGGTGTCTCAGATGTAATATTTTAGTTCTCGATGGGCACATCTATAGAAAATGTAAACTAGAGGCTACATGCCATGCTTATGCCTGCAAAATTCATATATTAAAGAGTTGAATTATCAAAATATTAGCATGAGGGCATCTACTAGCGCTCACATCAGGGGATTCAAGACCTTGGCCGATCATAAATAGCACAGCGACCATACAGCGGACTTGGTGCCATAGGAAAGCACTACCTCTTACTTTTATAGTACATAGTTGATTGCCTTTGCACCTGTTGATGAAATAAAACACTAGCTGCATAAATTCCAAAAACAAATTTCACAAAAAAGTAATTTGAATTGACTATACATGGCCAGTTACACCGAATCAAGTTGGTCCATTACATAGTTCCACTCATTGTATAATCAGTTTCCTCTTCACCATCCAACATCCAACTATCACTATTGCAACAACACAGGAGTAACAGGACCAATTATTAAATTTACAGTATATATGTACTGAATACACACACACTCTCTCTCTCCCTTCTTTTTTTTTTGCAATTTTGCTTAATGCTTGCACCTCTGATCCTTCCAACTTAAAAATAACAAGAACTGACACATGCCAAAACCAATCAACAGTGATTTGATTGATGATAAATAGAGAGAGAATTCCTGGTTCAATTCTCCACCTGAATGACAGAAAAAATGATTGATAAAGTTCTATCGAGTCTGATTGATGTGATATTTATAAAAGAATGATTAGTTATTAAATGATTGAACAGCCAGGAGCAATTTGTTTATTCTATTGATTAGCAAATTATGTTTCTTGCATATTCTTTTAAATAAAATTTAAATTTAATAAAATTATAATTAAATTAATTCATTCAGAAAAAAATATTAACTCTTCCTTTCCATAGAAGAGTTGACAAGCACTTACTTTTTCGCATTCTAGATCTGCCTACTGGTGAGTTACAACCCCTCTAGGATGATTTTACTAGTGGAATTTCAGTATTTGGCCCAGAAAGCAAAAAAAAAAAAAAAAGATTAGAAAGGGGAAAAAGATATCTCTTAGATAGGGCACTCTCATAGCAATAATATATCTTAGAGCCTTCTCACCACTTTACAGCTTCAGAAAGAACCAACGACTGATAGTTTTTGTTTTAGACATACGAACATGATGTTTCATATTAATATTAGAGGCACTCACACAAGTTACCTACAAGGACCATGTCTTCTTGCACCAAATAACAACAATGATAAAACTTATTGAGAATAGACAGATTCTGATACCTCATATCACAAGGAGAAACTTCAAATGAGGTTATATGCCTCATATGATTATGCACATTTCCTGCATCCATCTTACAGAAGTTGCTGAAGTTGTGCTCCCCAATAAATTTCTTACCTGCACTCTCCATAACCTGCCCTGGTGAAACACAGAACAATGAAAGAGTTATTGGCCCTGGAAATACTTATGGAAACAGATTTGTCAAATGTTACTTCGTAGAAAAAGGAGCGACATACAAGAGATTCAAATTGTCACTCCAAAAGAAATATTTATACTCCCTACTCAGTCAGCTAAACCTGTACCATAATCAGAACAACTGATTATGTTAACACAAAAGAAACTGCTATAGAAACTTGAAAGAAAGACTGAATGGAGCCAACTGGAAGAACCTTGCTCTAAAATCATTTGGAACAGGACACAAGCCTACAATTTGAATATCATTTGGAAGGACTCGATTCAATACTTTCATGTAATCAATTTCTCCTAATGGAAAAGCAAAAGGAAAATATAAATATAAATAAGGTAAAACAAGCAGATAGCAAGGGTGTTGTTTAGTACTTGAATTTTTATTAATTCAATTCATGTTTCATTAATGAAAATCCCTATAATATTTGGTTATCATCAGATTTTTATAAAATTAAGTATCTGAAAATCTATTTTGAGTTGTCCAAGGGTACTCAAGCTGAGCTTAGAGATGGCCAAATCAATTTGTCAAAGTAACTAAGACAACTTAGAATCAGGTTTGGTTAAGCTCAGTTCAGTTAGCATTTTAATTGGCTGAACTCAAGCTGAGGAAGAAGCATGGTTCATCGTCCACTCCAGCTGACAGTCAATAGAGGCACAGTACGTAGAATAAAGTGAAGGGATAGTCCTTTCCTTTTCCTTTTTATTTTTATATTTTTGTTATCTCTATCTGCGTGATAATTCCTCTGAAAGTATTGCTCAAACAGAACAAAGAAGCTCAATTGTTATAGATTTTCCTTGTTATGCTTGCCTAAGTTAGCCTTATGTCACGACCCTAGACTTCAACTAGCAATCGTGCGATACTTAGCACGGTTCGTTGCACTAAGCCTGCCTTCCAAACCGATAAATTACTCCAAAAAAAATAGAACGGAACTTAGAGATCGAGAAGATTCAATAGCAAAACAAGAACACAAGAGTTTGTGAAGAATGCTTTGTATTACTTGAAATGGTTAATTGCTTGAATTGATTGAATTGCTTGAATGATTACAAATGAATTTACATAAGGTATATATAGGCCTCTACCTCCTCAATGGATGACCGAGATCAATTTCCACCTAACAGATGGATGGTTAGGATTAATTCCCACCTATCAAATGAATGACTAGGATTGATTCTCACCTACCAAATGGATAGTTAAGATCAACTCCCACCTACCAAAATGGATGGCTAGGATTAATTCCCACCTACCAAATGGAAGACTATGATTAATTCCTACCTACCGAAATGGACAGCCACGATCCATTTAATCTAACGGTTTACAATGATCTTCTAGAATATTACATGTGTGGGAAAATGTACATTTGCGAGAAATCTCGTATGAACCTTTGCGGGGCGTGACATTTTCCCCCACTCAAGTTCGCAACGCCCTCGTCGCGCCTTCAATCTTGAACCTTTGTATGTCATCTTTGAACTTCCATAAAGTGTCTTCAGGTTCCCAGCTTGCCTCTATGTCCGGGGCATTCTTCCATTTGACCAAGTATTTCCGATAACTTGGTACACCTCTTCGCCGAATTAGGCGGTCTGCCAAAATGGAATCCACTCCTCTATCAAAGGAAGTTACTACCGTAGTGGGTGCCCTTTTCGACTCTCCTCGACTTGCATCTTCTTCATCTCCATGATAAGGTTTCAACATACTTACATGAAAGGCTGGATAGATTTTAAGCTTTGGAGGTAGTTGTAGCTTGTAAGACACCTTACCAACCTGCTTAAGGACAGGAAATGACCCTTCGTATTTCCGTACCAACCCCTTGTGAACCTTCCGCAAGGACTTGAACTGTTGTGGTAATAATTTGACAAGGACCAAATCTCCTTCCCGAAATTCGACCATTCTTCTTTTCTTGTCAGCCCACTTCTTCATCTTTTTGGATGCTTTGTTCAAATAGGCTCGGGTCAACTCAGCTTGCTCATGTCATGCCTTAGCAAATTTGAAGGCTGCAGGACTCTTCCCTTCATAACTTGTGGCCAAAGCATGAGGGGTCATCGGTTGTTGTCCCGTAATGATCTCAAAGGGACTCTTGCCAGTGGATTCACTTTGGTGCAAGTTATAAGAGAATTGAGCTACATCCAGCAACTTAGCCCAATCATGTTGGTTGACACTAACAAAGTGTCTTAGATATAGCTCCAGTAGTGCATTGGCACGTTCCTTCTGCCCATCGCTTTGCGGATGAAAGCTTGTGGAGAAGTTCAAGTCTGATCCCAGCAGCTTGAACAATTCTGTCCAGAACTTCCCAGTAAATCGTGGGTCTCGATCACTCACGATATTAGATGGAATTCCCCAATGCTTCACAGCATGTTTGAGGAACAACCGTGTAGTCTCATCTGCAATGCAATCCGCCGAGGCAGGTATGAACTCATAAGCACCGTACCTTGTTACAAATGCAGTCTTCGGTTCATCTCCTTTTGTTATGCGCACTTGGTAGTATCCCGACCGCAAGTCCAACTTGGAGAAGTATCTAGCATTCCCCCATTTATCAAACAAATCAGCAATGAGTAGGATATGATACTTGTTCTTTACCGTGATTTTGTTTAGAGCACGGTAGTCAATGCATATTCTCAGTGAACCATCCTTCTTTTTCTGGAAAAGCACCGAGGCACCAAATGGGGATTTGGATGGTCTAATGAAACCAACATCCAACAGCTCATTGAGTTGCTTCCGCAATTCTGCCAACTCCGAGTTTGCCATCCGGTAAGGACTCATTGCTGGTGGTCTTGTGCCAGGCTCCAGCTCAATTTCATGGTCCATCTCCCTCCTTGGGGGTAACTGTTTTGGCAACGCCTCCGGCATCACATCTTGGAACTCATCCAAGACAACTTGCACCTCCGTCGGCAAGCTTAGTTGTGGTGATGCTTCATCATCATCATACTCCTTTAGAATGGCCAAGTAACTCTCTTCCTCCCTCTTCAATCCCTTTTTGAATTGAAGTGCTGAAAGCGCTTGGGTAGTAGGCTTGGTGGTCCTTTCTGTCGGTACTAGACAAGCCTTTGGTCCATCCATAATGCACATAGAATTTGAACATGGAACAAGGAAAGCTCTCACCTGGTCCAAGAACTCCATGCCGAATACCACCGAGAAATCATCCATGGGTGCCGCAGATAAATCCACTTGGCCAGTCCATGCACCAAGACTGACCTTCACTCCGCGGGCAATTCCTTGGAGAGGTTGTGCCACCGAGTTAACTGCTTTGAGGGAGCCACCTCCGTTGGCAACCTTGAGACCGAGTCTCTTGGCTTCCTCTAGCGAAACAAAATTGTGAGACGCACCTGTGTCGACCAGGGCTTTGGCGACTTTCCCATTGATGGTTGCATCCACAAACATAAGTCCCTTGGGGGACATCGGGGCACTTTGCAATGCACTAAGCAACCGCAAAGATCCCATCTTCGCACCTTCATCTGCCTCCCTTCTGTCTTGATCATGAGTGGAGGCAACTAAAGCATTAAATGTCTTTCTTTTGGGACATTCTCGTGCCCAATGCGGTCCGTCGCATATGAAGCACGTCACACGGGGCTTTGAGGCACCACGTTCCTCCCTTTCCTTCCCCTTGTCTCGTGGCTTGAATGAGGAGTTTTCTCTGTGATTTTTGTAGCTTTGACTCTTAGCATGGCCTCCCCCATTTCTTGCTCCAACAAACTTTCTATCAATTGGCCTCTGGCCTTCTTTGTTTGAGGAATAATCAATAAGACTTTCAGCAACGGCAATGACCGAAGATAAGTCTTGGACACCACGTCGTTTGAGCATAAGGTTAGCCCATGATTGGAGACCATCCATGAACAAGAATAATGAGTCTTTGTCCGATGTGTCAGGGACTTCTAGCAGCAAGATTGTAAACTCCTTCACATATTCCCTTATGCTACCCATCTGCTTTAGTCGTCAAAGCCGGCCCCTCGCCTCTTCCTCAGCATTTACGGGGAAGAATTGACTTTTGAACTCCCTTTTGAAGTCCTCAAAGGTATCAATTGTGCACACCCCACGTTGCACATCTCCATGCCTTCGTCTCCACCACAGCATAGCAGTGTCGGTCAAGTACATGGCAGTAGTTCGGATTTTGCTGGCATAGTCCGTTACGCTAGTAGCCTCAAAGTATTGATCCAGCCCCCATAGGAAGTTCTCAACTTCCCTAGCATTCCGAGCACCATTGAAAGTCTTTGGCTTGGGAACTTCCACTTTCTTGGCCTCAATGATAGTAGTTGTATTGGTTCCCGAAGCCATAGCCCGTTTGCATAGGGCTAGATCACCACTCATATCCTCAACTCTAAGCAACACATTGAAAATTTCTCTTTGGAAGATATCACGTACCTTGGCAAGTTCGGATTTCAGCCCATCAATCTCTTGCCTTAACCCACCGTCTAGCTCGTTGAGGGACATCTTGACCGCTGCATGGATCTCCGCATCCTCGGCCTCCAAGCCACTGCAACGTTCCTCCAAGTTGTCCACTCGGTCGAACAACTCTCCCAAGTTGTCCTGAGCACTCACAACACGTGCTTCCAAGCTAGAAATCATGTCTTTTGACTTGGCTCGAGATTCTTTAGATGGTTTCCGAACTTCCTCACGACCACGTTCCATTGATGGAACTTCCACGCTAGGTGTAGCTGGGGCAGTAGCCTTCATTATGCCAAAGGTAGTAAAGCTTCGAACCTTGGCTCTGATACCAACTGTCACGACCCTAGACTTTAACTAGCAATCGTGCGACACTTAGCACGGTCCGTTGCACTAAGTCTGCCTTCCAAACAAATAAATTACTCCAAAAAGAATAGAACGGAACTTAGAGATCGAGAAGATTCAATAGCAAAACAAGAACACAAGAGTTTGTGAAGAATGCTTTGTATTACTTGAAATGGTTAATTGCTTGAATTGATTGAATTGCTTGAATGATTACAAATGAATTTACATAAGGTATATATAGGCCTCCACCTCCTCAATGGATGGCCGAGATCAATTTCCACCTAACAGATGGATGGTTAGGATTAATTCCCACCTACCAAATGAATGACTAGAATTGATTCTCATCTACCAAATGGATGGTTAAGATCAACTCCCACCTACCAAAATGGATGGCTAGGATTGATTCCTACCTACCAAATGGAAGACTAGGATTAATTCCTACCTACCGAAATGAACAGCCACGATCCATTTAATCTAACGGTTTACAATGACCTTCTAGAATATTACATGTGTGGGAAAATATACATTTGCGGGAAATTCCGTATGAACCTTTGCAGGACGTGACACTTAGCTTTTTAACTAAATAAGAGACATAACATACAAGAGCTGATGTTAAAGGCATACGAAGACAAATATGTGTGCACTTCAGAAAGAGAATGAAGTTGTGGGAACTAGTCATGTATTATTGTACAGTTGTCTGACAGTAATCTTACCCCATAAAGCTAATTGGATAATAATGTTAAAGGAAAAGGCTGTTCTTCTTCAGCAGTATATAATACTATTTTTCTGAAAAGCATCACAAGCCAAATGTACAGCAATCATCAGATGTAAAAATATCTTTGTTTATCTGCAGTTATTTTGTTTCTTTTATATCATAACTAGTAATATAAAATAGCGGAATGTATAACGTAATTTTTAAACTATGACAACAAATTTGTTGCCACAATAAATGATAGTTATTAGTGATTAGGATGACTGAATTATCGTCAACCTATTTGTCATTAGACACAACTGAAGCTCAGATATCCCTCTAAGAGTTTCCAAGAAGGATAATGTGACTGACCATTATGTTCTTCTGATACAATTTCCCCTAAGTCATTGTCGATTGCATCAATGTCCTTGAGTTTGGATCGTAAAAACAAAGCAATCACCTGCATTAAACATTTGCCCATAAACAATTTTCAAAATATTTTCTTCATTTTTTGATGGGGTTGTTATTTAAATTTTATCATTACCAATTAACTGAACACATACACTTTAACAAAAAGTACGAAGCAGAAAGTTTTAACATAAAACCTTAACTAAAGGAAATAAGTTAGGGTTATCAATTTCTTTCCCTGAGGTCTCATAGTTACAAACATGCTCTGGCATGAAATTGGTATTATGATCAATTATTTACTTAAAAAGCAGATGGATAGGTAAATGTAGCCAACAAAATATCAAAGATAACATTCTTGTGATTATAAACATACTCTTACATCCAATTGGACATGGGAATGTTTTCTTAGTGGCATGACATCGTCAAGCACAACATAACAACACCTCAAGTAATGAGTACACACACCTTCTTTAAAGCGCTGCCATTTTTTTGAAAGCAAAAGAACTTATCAGTGGGTAAACCAAATGCATTCGTATGCTTACTTGCCCAACAGCAGAAACACATTTGTCTGTTCTACCAAATCTTGAGTACTGTGCCTCCTTGTCACCAATCAAAAGCCTTGTCTTTTCAAGAGCTTTAAAAATTTTAGACTGCAAGAATTCACATTGTAGAAAATTTCAGTTGCTATAATAGCAGATCATTCAGTGAAAATTACATTATAAACAATCATATTTGTTGATTCAACCATAAAAGAAGTAATATCAGCTATTGAGCCAAGGAAACACTATAAAAAAAAACTCCTCAACTGTTGGATCCATCTGTCCCTCTGAAGAATAACCATAAAACCTGTAATAAAACGCATATCATTACAAATTATTTCATGTCAACTACCAGTGTTCAGACTATAGATTCTTCTAATTTATAAACAAAATGATGGCAAGGGAAAAGTATAATGATTTTGAAAATAAAAAAACAACTTTAAGGCACAAATGAGAAATATTACCCCAATAAAGACAAAACTCTACCCTGTCCACAACTTTTAGATATTAGACATGACGAGGTAGAATATATAGTTCAAATATTATTTTTCCAAGTACATATACAAATCACTGCACGTTGTTAATGACATCCACTCAGGTCCATTTGTTAGAAAAGTGACAGTAGGAGCTAACAGAGGATATAACAACCGCCCTAAAAAGCACACTGTAAACAATTCAATCTAGATATGAAGCTTGAATAAGAACCACCTTTGATCAAAATACAAGACTTTCAGAGCAACATATCTCATCGAATGTTGATTTATAGTCCTTGTCTCACTGCCTGCACCCAAAGCTAATCACTTTTAAAAAAACAAATGCAGAATAAACCGCAAAGCACATAAGAAATTAAAACAAAAATCAAAATCTTGTAAACACTACAATATAATGTGATTTTATCGGTTTTCTTAACAGAATAAATAGAACGAAAAAGACACCTGGAATTTTTTCTATCGTTTTCTTTTTGGTGGTCTTATCCCCTCCAGGATTTACATCACCATTCCCCGTCGAAATTTTGCTAAATTGTACAGTAGACCTATCAAGCTTCTCCTTAGCCTGCTCAAAATCATATAACACAGTAATAACCGTAAACTGAAAGAAATCAAAGCGAAAGAAAGTAAATGGCTCCATATCAATGAAATACGAGCAAACTAACCTCATTGCAGCGACAATTAGAGAGTCGATAGAATACTTTAGCATTTTCAGCCTCCAATTCCATTTCAAAGTGCATGAAAATCAGCAAAGAAAGCCAGAAGAAATAGAAAATTTGCAGAGATAATGGGAGCAGCCTCTAGCTTTTAGAAGCAAATATATAAAAGAGCAGAGAGTGCCTTGATTCTGTTTTGAAGATACATTATTTGCGATTTTAAATGGATCACCTCTTCTTCTCCTCCTTCTTTAGACATGCTTGATTGATTTTACTGACAGTCGGCTTCGGTTGTGAAGTGTGAAGTGCAGTCGGAGCCGGTGCAACTCGCGCCCCTCACGGGAAAAAGAGGAAAGACTCTGCTCTGCTCTTGTGGGATTATAGTCATCTATACGATGACGTTTTGGATCGATTTTTTTATCTAAGCAATAAGTGTTCAGATTTTCCGGTTGGGTTGTGGATTTTGATAAGGGTGTCCAATTTAGAGAGTCAAAAAATTTTATGTTCTTTTAAAAATTTGGAGATTTATAAAAAAATATTGTATTGTATTAGAAAAAAAAAACTCCTTATTTACTGTTCTATAAAATTGGAATAATTTGATAAAAATTTCAGATATTTCAGTACTAAATAATATACTACAAATAGTTTAGTATTTGAGTAATTTAAAATTTTCAAAAAAAAAACCTTGTTCCTTTAGGGAGTTGTAATGCAGAGAAAAGGGATGTGTGGATGCGGAGACGGAGAACACGACGGAAGTGAGTTGCAGTGTGATTACTACTATGGAGAAGAGGAAAGGAAAATGCGGAGAAGAAGAGGCAGGATTAGGGTTTAAGATAGAAAATTAAGTATTTTTAATTATTATTTCAAGTATTTTTAATTTTATATGAGATATTTTAACATATGAATTTTTTTTAAAAACTTATATTTGAAACATTTCAAAAACAAGAAAACATTTTTGAGAAAAAATTTAAAATAATACATTGTAATTTTTTAATACTTTTTTTTTAGAATTGGATTAAATTGAAAATATACTTAAATATTATAAATTTTTTATGTAATTTTATTTATAAGTTAATTTATTTATTAACTAAAATGCTAGTTATTGTTAGTTTTTAATATACCAATTAAAAGATAATTTATCATTGATATATATATACACGCTAAAAAAATTTATGTTTGAAATATGTCACCACCCATATATAACTATCAATATCAAATTCAAAATAATTAAGAGAATGGATGAAAATCAAGTAAAAATAAATTGAAAAATCGGAACAAACAATTAAGTTTAATATATTACAACTATTTTGATAAAAAATCATATAATATAATTAAAATAAATAATAAATTAGATTGATTTATTATATTAATTACAATACACTAATTTATCTCTGTAATCCAAATCATATATTAATATAATTTAGATTTATTATTTGATATAATTACAATAAATTATAAATTATTTATATATAAGTATATAATTATAAAGTATAAATATATATATTTGTGAGTATTTAAAAAATATATATAACTATAGTATTTACATTAATTATAAATATATGCAAGTTTGTGATTATTTAAAATATATATAAACACTTAATAAACTTATAAATATAAAGTATAAGTATATAAATATAAGTATATAATTATAAAATATAAGTACGCAAGTTTATGACTATTTATTTTTAATATATATATATATATATATATTATTTAATAATATAATTTAGATTAGTATTTTGATAAAAAAATCATATAATATAATTAGAATAAATAATATAATTTAAATTGATTTATGATATAATTATAATGCACTTGTATACCAAATAATATATTAATATAATTTAGATTTAATGTATAATACAATTATAATAACTTATAAATTATTAGTGATGAAAAAATTAGATAAAAAATAATATTTTTTTATTTGCATATTAATTATAAAGATATTCAATTGGTTAATAATGAGCTTATTTTATACTTAGGTAAAAGTTATATGTTCAATTTTCTATACCACCATTATAAAATTTTTAACATATAAAATTATTTTTAATACATAAAATTGTCAAAATTCATTCTTATTATAAATTTTATATTAATTTTGTTAACTAATTAACAAATATAATTTTAATTTTAATTAAATGGATTAAAGTGGATATAATTATAAGTTTGAGTTACTGTAAAAGTTATATATAAATGATTTTATTTTTATTAGTTATTATATATAGTAAAATTATAAATATTTAAATATTAATACAATTTGATTTCAGAATAATTCAATATAATTATAGATTGTATATCATTAAAAATTTAAATCTTTCAAAATTAAAATCAACATTGCAATTCAGTTTGAATCTAGAAAAAAAAATAATACAATTTAATTCTAATTTTCTAATATATCATTCGGTTGAGTTTGAAAAAATTCGTGTATACTACTGGTTGGTTCAGACGTCATTTTCCAAGATAATAAGGGTGAAGTGTTAGCTTGGGCTGCAAAACAAATTTCGGCAAATTGGTTTCCATATATATTGTAGAGGCGCAAGCAGTGGTTTTGGGTCATCGGTTGGCAGGTGACCTTGGCTTTAATGATATTATCGCAGAATCGGATTGTAAGGGCGTGATCGATGAGTTGGGTTTCGTCAACGTGGATGGTCCTTTTTCCCTAGTCTCTGCAACAAACTAGCACATTCCCTCGCAAAGCTTGCTGCAGATTTGCTGGAGGAGACCGTGTGGTGGAAGATTTTCCTAAATTATTATTTTCTTTTCTTTTTTAAGTTTAATAACTCTTACTAAACTGGGCTTAGCCAAATTATGAGAATATCCTTTATCTAAGGAAATGAATATTCTTTTAATTAAAATAAAGTAAGAGTGATTAAATTAATGGACCAATGACAAACAAAATTAGTCATAAATTACTATATTAATACTATTAAGCTACAACTTATTAGTGAATATTAATGATGTACGGACAAAGAATTTGAGCCTAACACTGCAAAAAAATATGCAAGTCCGACTAAGTGGGATGTGAGCCCACTAAATAAACAGGTTTAGAACAACTTATTTATCATGCATTTTCCTTGATTATTATTGTCAATATGTAATATATAGATAATGACAATATCTTTTTCATTATCTCAGTTTATTATCATATGAGGCCAAAAGAAATTATTGAAAATGCTTATTTTCTCCTTTCTTATTCTTCAAACTAAAAAAGAAAAAAAGAATTAACTTCGCATGAAAGATGAATTTGTGTTTGGAGCTTTTTTTTTTCTTTTTAATAATTAATTTTTCTTAAAATCAAAATTTTGATTTAATTATGGCCAATTACCCAATTTAATTGTCAAAAACACTTTTTTAATGTTTTTTCCCCAAAATGTATGCTAACCATTGATTTTTGTTGTGATTTTATAATTAATTGTATATTGTACACTAAGTTTTACAGTCATTACAAAAACAAAGAAAAAAAATAGTAATAATATTTTGAAGATAAAAATTAAGTAAATTGGTGGTACAAATTAAATTTGATGATTATGTAAAGAAATTTCGGAAGCAAAATCGATAATTTCTATAAATAAGTTTCTTAAGATAATCGTTTTTCTAAAAGTAAACCAAATATAAATTATTATTATTATTATTATTATTATTATTATTATTATGATTAGATGATCAAATATTATATTTAAATTTTGTCAAAAAAATAAATATTTTTTTTAAAAAAATTCTGTTACTAGACGGACGGTTTTAGCGGGCAAAATTTTCCCGTTTCAAGAGGCACAACAAAAGGCGCACTTAGGCATTATGAGTCTTAGATCCGAGATGAATGCTAGTAAATCCTCAACTTCAATTCTGCAATTCCCTTTTTCTATCACTTCTTACCTTGTTCCATCATCCAAATTTTTTCTTTTTCATTTTTTTTTTCAACCACAACAAAGCTCGTTCGCCATTTTCTAGTCGCCGGCGCGCATTGTCGCCCTGGCGAATTTGATTAAGAGTTCTTCTCGTATTGGTGATTTCTATTACTTTTGATTTTTTTGATTAAGCAATAAAGAAATCTGGAGTTTTGCCCATTGGATAGTTTTAGCTTTTTAACTGTTTTTGCACGAGTTGATCCACATTTTTCAACAGCTTTTTAAGAAGCGAAAGGTTGGCAGTTTCATTGCCCTTCATTTGTCTTCATCTATTGATTTGCTTGAACTGTGTACTTTTTCATGCAGGTTTATTTTATAATTAATTAAAGTCTACTGTATAATTTTCATATGGGAAACTAAAGAAATTTCTCTGGCTGATAACCAAATAGATCATACACAGTTACAGAGTAGTTCTTTTTTATTTTTTATTTTTGGTAAAAGTTCTTTTCTATTTTTTAATACATCTAATCATGTCAATTCAAAATTTTGATGCAGGAATTCCTAATTTTGTTCTCTAAATCTTAAGGCTACTGACAATAATTTATTCAGATCACGAAATTTAGATTCAAAATCCATGGTGTTACTGAACATATGATGAAAAACAAAGGAATTTACCGGCCTGAATTGCTGATTCTTTTAGAACCATTAATTTTCACAGATTGAACTTCTACAAATTTACCTCTTTAAACTGGTGATTGGTCTGTGGAGTAAAGAATTTGAAGGTGATGGAGCTCGGTGGAAATTTTGCGTCAAATGAGCATCAAGAGCCTGCACAATCTGCTACAGAGCCTAGAGTTTCTTTATCCATTTCTCATCCATTGAAGATCTCAGCAAATTCAAGGTCTCCAAAGTCACCCAAGTCTACAAAGCGGCTAGGAAAACTAGGCTCCAGTAAAGGAAGTCCAACCAAGTTTGATAGGCATTCACATTCTCCAATAGATGGTCGCCCTAAGAAAGGAAAGACTATTTTCTTTTTAAAGATTGTTATTAAAAATTTGAGTATTATCTCACGTATGCATGATTGCCCAATTATAGAAGTTTGTGGCTTTGCAGCTACCTGCTATAAAATCAGTTGATAAAATTGCTTGAGCATGTTATTTTCTATCTTGACCTCATTGACTTGCTTGAATGTTGGATTGAATGGATCTTGACAAGTGAGAAGTGACAACAAATATGTTCTTTCTAGAGAAAAATAGTATGCATGTGTTGTCTTGTATTAGTTAATATATTTTTATTAAGAGTCTCAATGTTTGCGTATAGGTAATCATGGGTCAATCTTATGGTATCTTTTTTTTTTCTTGCAGGTGGTTCAGGTGGTAAAGGTACATGGGGAGGATTACTTGATACGGAAGACAATTATTTTCTTGATCCCAATGATCCAAACTATGATAGCAGTGAGGTACCTATTTAACAATCACATCTTTCTTCAATTTCATTTCCTAAGTAAGTTGGCAGCAGATGCTAAGTATTTGAAATGTATGCTTTTACTTTGGTGCTAAGTTCAAAGACTTATTGGTTGTAGGAATATGACCAGAGAACTACAAGACAATTGACAGTAGACTTTGAGTACAAGAAGAAGATTACTATAATAGTGGAAGAATACTTCGCAAATGACGATGTTGTGTCAACTGCCAATGAATTGAGAGAACTTGGAATGCCTGGCTATAACTATTATTTTGTAAAGAAGCTCGTCTCTTTAGCTATGGATAGGCATGATAAAGAGAAGGAAATGGCTGCTGTTCTTTTGTCGGCTCTTTATGCTGACATAATTGATCCTTCACAAGTTTACAAAGGGTTTAGTAAATTGGTGGAGTGTGCTGATGACTTAATTGTAGATATACCTGATGCGATTGATGTTCTTGCATTGTTCATAGCTAGGGCTGTGGTTGATGACACACTGCCACCTGCATTTTTGAAAAAACAAATGGCTTCTTTACCTGCAGATTCCAAGGGAGTTGAAGTGTTAAAGAGAGCCGAAAAGGGCTATCTAGCAGCCCCTCTTCATGCAGAAATTATTGAGCGTCGGTGGGGGGGTAGTAAGAATAAAACAGTTGAGGATGTGAAGGTTAAGATAAGCAATTTGCTGCTTGAGTATGTAGTGAGCGGTGATAAGAAAGAGGCTAGCCGATGCATCAAGGATTTGCAAGTTCCTTTCTTTCATCATGAAATAATTAAACGGGCTATTATATTGGCAATGGAGAAACAACAAGCTGAAGGCCTGCTACTAGATTTGCTGAAGGATACTGCTGAAGAAGGTTTGATTAATACAAGCCAAATAACAAAAGGATTCAGCCGGATGATAGATGCTGTGGATGACTTGTCACTTGACATCCCAAATGCACAAGAGAAATTGCAGTCTTTAATCTCCAAAGCTGCATCAGAGGGGTGGTTGTGCGCTTCATCATTGAAGTCGCTCTCATTACCACCGGAAAAACAACCTTTAGAAGATAGTGCAACCAAAATTTTCAAGACAAAGGCTCAATCTATCATTCAAGAATATTTTTTGTCTGGTGATATTTTAGAGGTCAGTAGCTGTCTTGAATCTGAGAATAGTGGTAGTTCTGCTGAATTGAATGCTATCTTTGTTAAAAGGTTGATTACTCTTGCAATGGATAGGAAAAATAGGGAGAAGGAAATGGCTTCTGTTCTGCTGTCATCTTTGTGTTTCCCAGCAGATGATGTTGTGAATGGGTTTGTTATGTTAATAGAATCTGCAGATGACACTGCCCTTGATAATCCAGTAGTTGTTGAGGATCTTGCAATGTTTTTAGCTAGAGCAGTGGTGGATGAAGTATTACCCCCACAACACTTGGAGGAAATTGCAAGCCAGTTTTTGGGGCTAGAATCCATTGGGAGCAAGGTCCTTCAAATGGTGAAATCATTGCTAAAGGCTCGACTTTCAGGGGAGCGAATTCTAAGATGTTGGGGTGGTGCTGGAAGCAGCAGGCCTGGATGGGCAGTTGAGGATGTCAAAGATAAAATTGGCAAGTTGCTAGAAGAGTTTGAGTGTGGAGGAGATGTTAGGGAAGCTTGCCACTGCATAAAGGAATTAGGAATGCCATTTTTTCACCATGAGGTGGTTAAAAAAGCATTGGTAGCAATCATTGAGAAGAAGAATGACAGATTTTGGGGATTACTTGATGAGAGTTTCAGTTCAGGGCTCATAACCTTGTACCAGATGACGAAAGGTTTTGGCAGGGTAGCAGAATCTCTTGATGACTTGGCTCTTGATGTGCCTGATGCTGAGAAACAATTCATGCATTATATTGAGAAAGCCAAGCTTGCAGGATGGTTGGATTCCTCATTTTGTTTCAACAAACCAGGACAATCTGCAGAGAATGGCAAACGTCTATAACGATGGGTAAGCTTTATAATACATTTCCTTTTTCTCTTTCAAGCTACATAATAGGAGCTAATTGTCGCCTGAATTGAAACTCTTGTTAGGGAGTTTTGGAGTACTTACAATAATTATATACTTTGCTAAATGCAGGTTAGCTTTGCACATACACATATAAGTTGTGATCAGAATTCCTAACTTCATATTTCAATCCCATTTACCTGGAAATACCCTGTTGGATTTTCTTTATTTTATTCCTGTCAGGATTTGTGAGAATAGATAACGGATAAAAGTACTGACCTATATATCAAATTATTCATATCTTGCATTCTTTATGAAATGGCTGGTTTTGCGCTTGGTCTTTTCTAATGAAACAAATGATAAGTGTCTGAGGAACTCATTTGGTTTCTCTCATTTTGTTCTGCAAATTCTATTTCTATTGCAGTAATCAGGATTTTTTTTGGCTTACTTAAAAGTGTACTTGGAGGAAGAGAAGATAATGACTCTTTTATGTGCAGACAGTTGGATAATTAGTTGTAATTCCTTTTTTTTTCTTTTCCTTTTTTCTGAAAGAGATATATGAACTTACTGGATGTTGTATTTTGCATCTTAATCAATTGTACTCCCCATCATTTGTTAGTTTTTACTAATATCAGATGTCATTGCATTTGGTTATTTTTGTTTTAAAAAATCAATGAAGAGTTGTGCCTGTATGGCAATTTTATTTTTTCTTCTTGCGTGCATAGAAAAGCAAATATGTCTGCATCAAGTAGTTTTCAGAATAGTTAGCAGCACAGGAAAAAAAAAATGCTTAATGGTTAAATTAGAACCCCCTCTTCACTTTCTCTGCATATAAATAAAATCAACAACCAAATAAAAAAGGCAAGCAGCAAGCCAGAATTAGTTCCTAATTTTTTAGAATTTTTTTAGAAATAACAATGTCATTAATTTTTAAGATAGAACACATTCTTTTCATGCTCTTGAGTTTCTTGATTGAAACTAAATAAAAATAGCTTATTGTTTTATTTCTTTTAATTTTTATTGTTTGTGGTTGTACTGTTTAAAGTTTAAATTACAGAATTATGAAAGTGACAGTTTTTTTTTCCTTTTTTAAACAATTGGGGTTAGTTCAATTGATATATTTATCAGAAGCTATTTCTCTATTTTTGTACTAAGTTAGAATTAAAACACCGGAATGCATATAAATTTAAAATAGTAAATAGCTAAAAATTCTTCAAGATAAAATCAACTTTCAGGTTAAAAACTCAAAAGGTAACAATGATCTGAAGTTGAAATACAAATGGCATATAAACTGAAAAACTAAAAATTTATATGATATAAATTATAATTATTATATTATACTAATAATTAATACTCCTACTTAGACTTCAATTTTTCACATATTAATATTTATAACTATAAATTTCATTTATATTTTTCCTAATATATCTCTATATTAATCATTAGAAACATGTTAAATAAAAGAAATGATAATTTATATTGGTTAATACATATTACGTAAGAAAGAAAATATAAAAATTTAATTATAAAAATAAAATAAATTCATTATACATGATGCACATTTTATTAATCTTGTGAAGGCTTGTATGGAGCTTTTGGCTTTGATTCCTAATTATTAGATTGACAAATAGTGAGGGGAATAGGGTGACAGATTGGTTTGCTGATGAATTTTTGAGCTTTACTAGAGGAGTAACGAAGTTCATAAGGCCGCCTGAGGGAGTTCTTTCGCTACTTCAGGATGATATAATTAGTGTATCTCGACCCTCTTCATTGTTTTTTTGGAATAAAAAATATATTTTCATTCATTTCATTAGAAAAAACATTATAAATGAAATTTTTATATATTTATTATAAAAATTAAATATTTAATTCATTACATTCTATTTTTAGCATGAGTAATGACTCATCACCAATATATCGAAAAGAAATGCTATCTAACAATACTTTATCAGACATTTTTAATATAAAAAAGATATATATCTATTTTTTTAAATATTAACTTTATTATAAAAATTATTTGTATAAAAAATACATATATATTTTTATATTGTAAATGTATATTATAAAGTGTTTTCATACGTGGCTAGGCAGCCCTCACATGTATATATTATATATAGAGAGGGAGAGAGAGAGAGAGTGCTGTACTATGTATGCCTCGGCCTTTCAGTCGATAAGGCCGGCTTGCTGAAGCTTAATGGAGACAGATTGCGAAATCAGAGAAATCGAAGAGACAAACCCAAATAGTTGCGAAACTCCACGAAATGATTCGAATCTGAATCCGATTCCGGAACCGAAAACGGTGAGGACGAAGGTGCCGGAAGTGGAGATCCATCTATACCGGCGCGGCAAGGGTCCGATTGAGGTATTCAAGTCGAGCTTGGGAGGGTGGGACCAGGTCCAGCTTGAGGTTCGAGATATCCTCGACAAGTATGGGTTTAAATCAGTGTATGCTTTCAATCCAGGCTCTGGCCGTGGTGCCCCTATTAGGTTCAATCCCAGGAATGGGAGGTCTTTGCTTGGCTATAGAGATGGATCCCTGATTTACATTGATGGGGAACCAAAGGTAAATTCATTTCATAATTTTTCTTTTATTCACTTTCTGGTTTCTAATTTGATTGATGAGGAAGTGGAATTCGTATCTTTTTGGTTTATTGGTGCTGAATTGTCGATACCGACCAGAATTCGTGCTAAGAGAGCAAAATTACCTTTGCCCAACTTCTTCTTTTTTCGAAAATTTTCCTTTTTCAGTAGGTTTGAAATTTACTTGTCCACATCTGGTATAGGTTCTTGTATACCCTCTGATTACTTTCCAGTGATGAGGGTTTTGCCAAATCAATTTTAAGCTCTAAAAAGGATAATGATATTCTTTTACAGAATTTACTTAATGACAATTTGTATGCAGAATACACAAGAGGCATAGATAGTTCTTCCCCGTTTTACTTTCCTTAAGAAATTCTCTAATCTGTTTACAATTGGCGATCAGTTCATGAATTTGAACATGTTTGCTTCTGATATTTTATTCAGATACACACTCTTAAGATGTCGTTACAGAAAAGTTTCACTTATTTTTTTAATTTTCTCTTTCAAGTTTCAGGTAATGCTATGAATTTGATATGTTTTTAGGATAAACTATATATAGAAAGTTCAGGAGTTCATAACATTATTCATCTCATTTCTGTCAATTGCCACTTCACAATAGTAACAATATAAATCTTTTTGTTGAATTGCATGTTCTGTAGTTGAGAGCAATAGGAGATCTTAACTATGTGAACCGAGGTTGCACTTTGCTGAATTCCTCTTCAGTCTTGCATATTTTTTCCTTCCTGGAATCTCTAAACCAATTCAATACATGCTCAATAATGTGTGACAGAACCTGTAAAACCTGTTCTCTTAATATGTTGTCATGAACTCCTAATAAATATTACTCTGATCTAGAAATTCTCGGTGCATTTGTCATGCCTGTCCAATTATTTCTGTCTTAAATTCTTCATGTCTTCAACCGAACTTTCTAATAATAATAGTATTCTTTTGTGTAACAATATTGTGGAGGGCTTGCATTTGTTATAAATTGTTGTTCTTATTTAGGAACAAATCCTCTCCATGGATTGAATCATTCTTGCCCAAATTGTGCTTTTTGCTCAAATTTATTTTAAGTTCATATTAGCTCTCATTGTTGTTTCTTCAATTGCATCATGACATTGCAGGATTCGTTGATTAAGCCTGTGACCAAGATGTTGTTTGGGGTAGCAGTCATAACCCTTTTGATAACAATGGTGTTGAAGGAACCTCCACAATGGATTAAAAAATCCAACGTTTTTGGTGGAAGCTTTCCCCCTTGGATCCTTGCTTTCGCTGTTGTTGTTTTTACTCGCATGAGAAAGAGGACTAAGGATTTCTTAAAGAAGCAAGGCTGGTAAACATGTACTGTTGTCTTTCATTTTATTCGTTGTTTCTCTCTCATTTTTGGTGGTGGTGGTGCCTTAGTTGACCTTTTTGAAGTTTCGCGTAAAGCAACTGCAGTTGATGAAAATACATGCCATACAACATTTCCAGAAACTTAAAAAAAATGGCAGCTTCCCTGATTGGTTTTATTGTATTTTTTGTTGAAAATTTTATTATATCATAAATAGAATCAGAGGAAGTAAGGTTCGAATATTCAAGTTTCCAAGAATCAAGTATTGGGTTTTTACTGAATTCCTTTTTCTGAAGATTTTCCCCCGGTTTTTTAAGCTGGTTAGGAGAAATCTAGCTGGGAAAGTAGTCCATTTCTAATAGTTCCATTTGGTAACATGATGGCTTGGTACTATGATAGTCATGAAGTTTTGGTTCATTATAAGCTCTAAAACTGCTGAAACACAGTTTCTAGCATTTTCGAGTTTTGATACAGTAGGAAGAGAATTTATATGAAAGTATGCGAGGAGATAAACATTTTTAATTAGTTCAAGCAGTGATGCCAAATGGATCTATGTCAATATCAGAATAGTTTTATCAATTTACTTGAATAAACTGTGTGTGCGCGCATATTTAGGAGTGGAAGCGAAGGGTAGTTGAAATTTGATTAAATTTTCACACTCAAGTTGTGCAACCTAGGCTTTTTTTGGGTTGTGAGATTTTAAAGTATATGAATTTTATAAAATCTATGAATTATAAAATTTTTATCATTTGGTTTGAATATAAAATCTATAGATTGATGAAGCACTTTTCTTTGTATTCATGTTTAGTTTAATAATCACAATTCATAGATTTAACAATAAATTTTTAATTATATATTTTATTAAATATTGATAATTTATCTAATCTTTATTATCACATTTATATTTAATTATGAAATAATATAATTTAGAGTAAATTTTCTAAAAACAATGCAATTGATAAAATTATCATTATTGTCAAATTTAAAATAGTTATAAACTCGTTATTTATACTATGTTTGAATAAATTAATCCATTAATATTTTTTTTGAAAGAATTCATTAATATTTTTTTAATTGATATTCAAATCAATATAGATAAAATAAATGAAAATAAAATAAAAAAAATGAGCAAATGGTTTTTGCTGTATTTTTAGTTTTAATGATAGTTTTGGAATAATATTAATTTATTAGAGACAATTTTTGAATAAAAAAAATTACAACAACCTCTTATGGATAAAAAATAATGATTTTTAGTAGAAAATAAATTTTCCAAAATTTATAAATTTTGACTTTTTTAACTAGTCAAACAATGAATTTGAAATAAATTTATTAATTGTTCTAATTTTTTCATTTAAAATTTCTTAATCCAAACATAGTGAAAGACAATTACAAATCATAGGTTGATTAATTATTAGCTTGAAAAAAAAAAAGAGGCTGGTTCTCATTACCTAATTAAATAGGAAAAATGCATAGTTTGGTACAATTATTATTTATTGAATTTCTGAATTTTTTATTTATTCAAATTAAGTCGTTGGATTTTTATTATGTCGAAATTAAATCCTATAACTTTGATTTTACATAAATTAAGCTTTCCAACTATGATTTTGTTTAAATTAGGCTGTTTAACTTTGATTTTTTTATTAATTTTGATATAAAAAAAAGCTGAAAAATTTAATATGAACAAATAAAAGTTTAAGAATTTTATTCACGCATAGTTCAGTATCAAAATATGAGTTTTCCATTAAAATATTAAAACTGAAAAGCAAAAAGTTAAATAAAGGCATACATGATATAATTAAGTATTAAGCAAATACAAAATAAAAATAATTAATTTTCCAACTCATATCACTTGCAAGAGCCAGAAGACCGGACTTATATATATATATATATATATATATATATATATATATTCCTTTTTTTTAAACAGATTTTATTTAAAATTTTTATATTTATTTTAAAATATTTGACTTTTTAAGTTATTTATATATATTAATTATTATTATTTTTTTATCTATTAGACTCTTATTTAAATATCTATCTCTAATTATAATTAATTAGTAAAAATTAATTATGTAATATACTTTCTCTGTTCCTGTCGTTTAAAGTTTTTTACTAAAAATTAAGAATATCATTTAAAATATATAATTATAGATATAAAATAATTATAAAACCCTCTTTTAAGAAGATTAAAAAAATATAATTAATTCAATAAATATAGAAGACTTACCAAAATTAAAACAAGGGTAAATTGAAAAAAAATATTTTTTATTGGTAATCTAAATTGTGAGAGTAAAATAAATTTTATTTTTTTAGATGATAGATAAAATACTTACATTTTAAATATATTTTTAATTATTATACACTAATCTTAAATGAGATAGGGAGTACTTACTAACTAATACCAGTAATTAGCTAACAAATTTAACTAACTAATTAATTTGCCGGCAAAGCATAATAAGGAAAACCAAATTAATTATAGTAATTTTCTGTTCATTAAAAGTTTTTTCTTTTCTTCTTTCGTTCTCTTTCTCCTCCCTAATCTCTCTCCATGTGGCTTTCGTCGTAAAAAGTTAATAAACAGCGAAGAAAATTGAAAAAGAAACTTTTTTTTTTTATCCCATTTCCATTTGTATATATAACTTTCCGTGCTTGAACTTTGAATTGAATAGCTGTTCTATAATCGGAAATTTGGAGTAATATAGTGCCATGTCAGTGCGTAGACGAACCTTGCTCAAGGTGATCGTTCTCGGCGACAGCGGGTATGAATTCTAGGGTTTTTCTTCGTCATTTTGTTTCTCTGTCCATAACATTCACAATCTTTTTTTTTTTTTTTTTTTTTGTAAATGTCAGGGTAGGCAAAACTTCTTTGATGAATCAGTATCCTTTTTTTATCAAGCGAGTAGGTTATTCCGCGATTTTCTTTGTGCATTTCTTTTAATTTCTTTTTTCTTTTTCTATTTGGATCTATTTTTAAAATTTTGAGGATGAATTGGCATTGGCGTTGCTAATTTGGCGTTGCTAATTTGTATTTTTTATTTCTTTTTTGTTATCTTTGCAATGTTTTTGCATACTTTTGGATTTTCTTGAATTTAATTCACATTTTGTTAAATTTTATGGTTAATGTATTTAATGAATGATCATATGGAGATGACAATTAATTTGACGCAAATTTGATCGCTGGTTTTTTATAGCAACAGATCGGGACTTGTGTTATAGAGGATAATGCTTGTTTATCTCTTTGATACGTAGTTACTCAATAAAATATTACGCTTTGTTATACTACTACAATTTTTTGGTTTGCTGGATTCGTTTTTTTTCCTTAATTGCTTGCTTAGATATGTGCACAAGAAGTTCAGTCTGCAGTATAAGGCGACAATTGGTGCTGACTTTGTGACCAAAGAGCTTCAAATTGATGACAGGCTAATCACCCTGCAAGTAGGTTTTCTATTTTAATTGTTTCTTCTAGGTTTCATATGTTGAGTTTTGGAGTTTTTGTTAAAATGTCTTGTGTGCTGAAATGTTAATTTCGTAGATATGGGACACAGCTGGGCAGGAAAGATTTCAGAGTCTTGGAGTTGCATTCTATAGAGGGGCAGATTGCTGTGTTCTAGTTTATGATGTTAATGTGATGAAATCTTTTGACACTCTTGATAACTGGCATGAGGAGTTTCTTAAGCAGGTATGTATGTTGTTGTTTCTCTTAATGGTTCTTTTTTTTTAAAAAAAATTTCCTTATTCTTTTTAGCATAGTGATTTTTTAGCTATAAATCTTCCATCACTATTTACAATTGAAATGTATACGAAAAATCATCAACATAAGTATAGTGGTACAATGAAGTAACATACTGTTTTCGCATGTTTTTCTGCTAATATATCTATCTCTTTCCAATGATAGTTCTAAACGCTTAGGACTGACTGCTTTCTTTCGCCTTTACCATTTATTGTTACCTGTTATGGAGTTCAGATTTAATCACAAATCTCTTACGTACTACTACATACTTTGCCGGGAATTTAGCTATTATCAAGGTCGTAGAGTACTTATTGTCCACATTGTTGTTGAGTTTATTTGACAAAATTATATTAAGAGTGTTAACTAGATAGGCTTATTGTTCCTGCTAATCCTATCAATTTTCTAACTTTTGGATTTGTTTACATTGATTCTGTGATGACTTTGGTCTTGTTGAGATTGATATCAGCTTGTTTTGGTGTGATTTCCTGGCAATATTTATATCTTGGAAGAGGGCATTTCATTTTAAATAATTATATCTTGATAATGGTGGCATGCCTGTTTAAATCATAAATTGAACCGATTGATTAAACAAAACTTTGGTTTGATAAGTGAGGAAAACTCGGTTTATGCTTTTGGTTTTAACTTGAGCTTGGGCTAGTCATCGACATATAACTCTTGGAATATTTAGGTGCTGCAATTGAGTTTTTTTTAACAATCTCATGTATATCTTTTTACATGGATAATGGATTTAAAGTGTGGCACTTGTCTATTAGCCTTCCTGTAATTAAATTATTGATGCCATTGTTAGGTTTAATCAAACTTGTAATGCATGTCAAGGTTGCATTTAACCTCAAAATAATGAGTCAAAAAGATAAATTTGGTGCTTCTTACATTGCTCATATAGCTTTGCTACACTTCAAAATGGGGTTGAAAAGCCACACTATGGGATGGATGAGGGAATTTTAGATATGAAAATTAGGACCACAGGATTCTATGCATATAGTGACGTTTCTCTTGATCAATTGGGAGCTACCATATGTGTTGATAGGCATATTGTAGATACAGGTGGTAATTTATGTAAAAGATTGAGAATGACAATTTTGAATCTATGTCAATGTCAAAAATCCACACAGAATCATTCAAAAAAACCCATACTGAAATGCAGTTTTTCACTAGAGAGGTCAAGGACAGCTGATACTTGTTTAGTATATTCTTAATATGCAATGATGAAACACAACTTACTCAAACTTTTCCAAAGACGCAAACAAATTTTAACATGATGTTCGTTTATCGTCATATTTAGTTCATCAAATAGAAAATGTACAAGGACTAACATTGCCACTTCATTAGAATGATCTCCATCATAACTTATAAATGCCTATGTCAGTGTGAAATATTTGTCAATGTTCATGGATTCATAGGCTTGCTAGTAATTTGATAGACAACTTTTTGAGCCAGGTTACTGAAAAGGAGAAGTACAAATATGACAGTGAATTTCTTTCTGTGAATTTTATTTTCTTAACTTACTAACTTTGTGATGATTATTTACCTTGGGCTCACTAGAATATGCACAGGTTGTGTGCATCGAGTTGCCTTGATTCATTAGGTTCATTCCTTGACTTCTTTGATTTTAATTTTTTCTGGTTTTATCCCAGTTTTACTTTTCCAGGTTTTTAAAGCTATATCAGCAGATAATTTATCAATGTTTCAGTCATAAATAAATCTTAATATGGTGAGGTTGGGGTAATTTGTCAAACACCTTTTTGTCTTTGTTGCAAGGATATGGAGTGGATAATTAGTTCCCAAGAGATGTTTGCCTGAGGGAGCTAAAATCCAGAATTAGGACTTCAGAGATCAAGAAAAATTGTGTATAGCTTGTGCAATGAAGATACTGTACGTGAGAATGGTGATCCCTGACTGCATGATGTGCAGGCTTATTTTTAATCCAGTGCATCATAAGTTTGTTCCTTTCTCTGTTGATTTGTCTCTACTGAACAATTCATCATATGCTATAGTGACTAGGACTTAGATTAAGCCCATTGCGAGAAATTAATGGCCTTGTATTAGTTACCTACTCCTCGTCAATTTTATCAAGCTCCGCACTTGGTTTGCTCATTGTTGCAGACAATACTGTCCCAGTTACTGGCTATAATTCTTAACACGGTTCTCATTTCATGTTGGTTCCAGGCAAACCCATCTGATCCCAAGATGTTCCCTTTTATATTGCTTGGAAACAAGATTGATATTGATGGTGGAAATAGTCGAGTGGTAAGGAAATACAGTTTTCTGCCTGTTTTCTTCCTTCTTGATTCTTGGACTAAATAATGGCTGTACAGGTTTCTGAGAAGAAAGCGAAGGACTGGTGTGCTTCAAAAGGAAACGTACCTTACTTTGAGACATCAGCTAAAGAGGATTACAATGTTGATCCTGCGTTCCTGTGTATCGCCAAAGCTGCTTTAGCCAATGAGCATGAACAGGACATGTAAGTCACTTGTGTTGTTTGGATTGAATTGATATAATTTATTGGTAGCATAAAATGCTAACTAGAGTTGAAGGCTTCGAAGAGAAAACAGCCGTAAGGCCTTCAGGATTTAGAAGCCACCAGTACATGATTGCTTCCCAGTACGATTATGAGCCATGGACAACTTATGTGGAAAAAAAAAAAAAAGAGAGAACTTAGAAAAGGAACTACAGTAAAAATTAATGCACTCCTGTAAAAAATCAGTTTTGGAAGGTGTTAAGACCCTTATCAAAGCTTTTATCATGTAGAGCACTTGTTTGAAGCATGGTATCATCAACGATTTTGAATCAAGTCTTGTGAAGGATGAGAAAGAAGCTAGTTCATGCATTTTTGTAGAAAACAAATGATTAGAAGTTGGTGTTTAGAAAACCTTGACCTTGCTCAAGTCTTTGTGGCAATGGGAAATATCTGATGCGAATTTTCTCTCAGTTGATCGTAAGAATTATACTATCAGTGGACTTCTGTTCTCTGGTATCTTAATCTTCCTTACACTATGTTAGACCATCTCTTTGGAGTCTTATGCCACTCTGAAGATTGACTCTTTTTAAGTTGTTGGTAATATTGTCTTCTTAGTTTGAGTCTCCAACTATCATTTTTCCCCTTTCCTCCTCCTTTCAAAAGGGCAGTAAAAGATCTAAAGGAAAAGAAGTAATGCCTACATTTCCATGACATCATCTGCATTGTCATCAAAATACGTTCTGTAATAGTCTATTAATACGAACATATAAGCTTAGAGTTGACAATTTTCGACTTCACTTGAAAAGCCACCAAGAAAATGAACCCGAACCCGAAATTTTTTCAGTTAGGTAATGATCAATATGTAAGATATTTTATTTTAATATCTTATATTTATGGGCTTTTAATTGAGATATCAGGACAAATTACAAATAAATGGCCTTAAGAATTTGATCAATTCTTTATTTAGGCATGACTTCATTTATTTATTAAGTATGGGAGAATTAATGTGGGCTCAGATAATAATATGAGTATGATGGATAGCCCATAATTATTATATACCGGTGAGCTAAGTCTTCTCTCGTTTTCTAACCCCAGAATGATGAAATTCTTATCTTATGTTATTTCCTTATCCTCTATCCACATTTATATAGAGGATAAGGAAATAACATAAGATAAGAATTTCATCATTCTGGGGTTAGAAAACGAGAGAATATCTTGGTGCAAAACTTCTCGGATCGTTTCTAAGACGATGAATTCGGCCAAATCAGGTACACATCTTCCTCTTACTCAATTAAACTCATTTGTTTTGTATTCTAAATAACTTGTATAGGATCCTGGGGGAGAGATCTGTCAGATTTCCGCTATAGATCTCTCCATCACAATAATGAGTCGACCCATATTGTGTATACCTATTTTCTTTTTCTTCAACCGAATCATTATAAAAAATTCGTAATTTTCTTTTAGTTGTCTATGATGTTATCTAATTTTTCTTTTCCCATTCAACTCCCAAATTTTGATATTCATGATGAGAATAGGGTGCTGAATTATACCCTGAATTTGCTATGGCCATTCCAAGCTTTTGTTACAAAGAACGATCAATTAGGCATAGAAATTTCATAGAAAATTTCACGTTGAAGAGTTTTTGAATGCCTTGATTTCTGGACTTCACATAAGTAATCTGATTATGCAATATAAGTTATTGCTGTAGTCTCTATATTTACTACTAGTTTAAACTGTATCAATTATAAATTTCCCTTTTGCACTAGTTACAGTGTGCTAATATGATAGTGTTTTTTTTCCTGGTTTTTGACGTAGCAATGCTTGTCGTTTCTGCAGTTGATATTGTATTCTAAAATTTGAATCATTTGGGACCGGGCCATGAAATTTTGTAACGATTATTTTGATTTTAATTGCAGATATTTCCAAGGCATCCCTGAGGCTGTTTCAGAGAATGAGCAAAGAGGTGGCTGCGCATGTTGAATTGATTTCACAAACTCGTCTCTAATTCTTGTGGTTTCCTAATTTGTCTTTTTATTTTTTTACTTTTTGGGTCTGATTCAATTTTTTATTTTTTGAGAAATTAGAAAAATCAATTAATTAAATTATAAAAATGTTTTTTTACACCCAATGGTAATTCCAAATGTTCTGCATCAGATTCACACTTCAATCAAAATTTGATTATTCTTTTCCTCATAGGAAAGAAAGCATAAATGTCTTTGGCATCAAAAGCAATTGGTACGAGTACAATCACACTTTACTCCAAAACATTAACTTTATTTATTTATTATTATTATTATTATTATTATTATTATTATTATTATTATTATTATTATTATATGTAAACTTAAAGTGTAATTAGCTGGCTAATAGTTTGGCCAAAGGAATCCTTATTTCCTTTTTGTTCAGACCTATTTCCTTAAGCTCAATGAGTTGGTTCTAAGGACAAGTTCGATTGTCCACCTTTGGAGAAAATATCTACTGCATAATTTATTTCATTTGATTAATGCGGTTGGAATTATATATTTCATTTTTTAATCTTGAATTAAACCACATGCATAATACTGAAATATATATATATATATATATATATATATATATATCGAGTGAAAGTTGTTGGACTTTGACGTGTGAACAAACATTAAAATCTCTACTGAAATTTCAATTAATTACTGACTATTTTTTTTAAGAAAATAGGCTCATTTTTATTTTCACATACTCTAGAGTAATTTAATTAATGCGGTTGGAATTCATCGTATCCTGTTATCGATGAATATGAGTTATAATTTCTCTGTCCCTAAAAAATTACATACTTTCCTTTTCAAAAAATATATAATTATTTGTTAATTATTTAAAAAATCATATCTACTCGGGATATAGGGAGTAATAAAACCAAAATGGTCAGGACTTAAGAGCCTTTGATAATGTTGACAAATAATTAAATGTAATAATTGAAGCTCAAACATGCGTGAAGACTTCATATCACTAATACTATTACGGTGCTTAATTGCTTTGAATTGTAATTTTCAAGTCCTTGACTGAGAGTCATATATTAATATCTCCAATGTATAAACTGAACAAGCAAAGTGTAGATTCTTTTATTATATATTCATCAATGGGGATCAGCCTATAAATTAAATTAATGGCACCCTCCTCATTAGATTTGAATTTACTAATTCTAAGGAGTTTCTTCGTAAGTAGTTTTTCTTACTTTGTGGCAGATTAATCCATCTGAGAAGGAGCATTCATACTCATCGATCTGGACTCCAACAATACGACAGCTACTCAAAGGTATATACAAACTGTGCCTCTAGCTATGATTTGTATTATTTAATTTCTCAATTAAAATCAATTAACTACGAGGATTAATTTCTTGATCCTACTTACACATAGGATTTATAGAATAGACCGCGCGTTAGTAGAGAATATCAAGCTGTTATCATATTGATGAAATTATACCTTAATTACAATTTACTCAAAAAAGAATTTTTTGTAATTAAAAAATACTTAAACTTTAAAATTTTAATTTAAAAAAAAAAACATTTTTCCCCATTTTCGGTGTCATATAAAATTCCATCTCACATTTTTAGTGCCTATGATATTTTATCTCAGTTTTTTCAGTTTTTGACTAATCAATACAGGCCAAATTTTTGAGTTAAATTATTAAAGTTTTGATATTTTTTTATTGCAAAAAATTCTTTATTGACTAAATTGCAATTATAATACAAGTTTAGTTATCACAGATAAAATTAATCCCAATATATTGTTGCTATATAGCACATACACGGATACGGACACGGATAAAAATACTGAAAAATGACATTTATAAAAAGTATAGGATACGAACACACGGAAAACATATAAATATTAAAAATATGAAGGTAAATGTATAAATAATTAAATTAAAAAAATATAATTGCAAATTATTATTTTTATATAAAATTAAACAAAAATAATACAATCAAATATATTGAACAATAATTGATGTCACGCCTATATTTTAGATTTTTTGAAAGAAAAAAAACATGTTTTTAATTTTAAAAAATACATTTCTAATTTTTAAAAATTTTCAAAATACACCCAAAACGTTTTATATCGGTATCTAGCGAATGTCATTGTCAGAAACATATAAAAAATGAGACACACTATATAGTTAGAATTTCCGTGATTCGTTGTATTGTAACAGCAATATGTGAATGCATAATGTAACAATTTTGTACTATTTGTGCAGACATCTTTGTGGAAGTAGATGAACCAAGCTCATGAAAGAGTGTTGTGTAAATTAATTTAATTACAATTAGTAAACTTGTAAGTTTTATAATTTCAGCATATCTGCATTAGATTTAGCTAGACACAAGAGGAGAAAATGGATTTGGTTGAAGAAATGAAGGAGGTGCACGATGCAGTTATGGACGAAGACTGGAATTTCATGATCAAATATTTCAAGAAAAGGCCAGAGCACCTGCTGTTTCCAATGAATTTAAGTAGAGATAGTGCATTTCATTTTGCTGTATACAGCAAAAAGGAAAAACCATTTAAAGATCTTCTTAAAATCGCCATAGATTCCGATGAATATAAGGATGCATTATTGGATGTGATGTTGAGCGCAAACGCCGGGGAAAACACAATCCTTCATGAGGCAGCGACGGTTGGCAACCTGGACGTTATACGTCTCTTGCTCTGCGGTGATCAATCTTCAAACTTACAAGAGGATTGCAAAGAGCTGTTGAAGGAGCAACTCATGGCCGAAAATTTGAACGGCGAAGTACCATTGTTTACTGCTGCTGCATTTGGGCAGACTGAAATTGTGGATTTCTTAATTGGACAGGAAGGACAAATGCGTGAAGGAAAGATAAGCGACGATTGCAGAATAAGATATGATCAAAAATCCATCCTCCAAATTGCAATTGAAGGAGAACACTTTGGTTTAACTTTTGCTTTTCTTTTTCTCTTTTAATTGTTCTACTCTTTAATTATTCATATATCTAATTATATATATATTGATATTAATTGTGCAGATACTGCTTTGCTTTTGCTGAAATATGATGAATCACTTGCACAAATAGTGAATGAACCAAGCGGGATGACTGCTTTCCATTATCTGGCTAAGATGCCAACTTCTTTCAGGAGCGGATGCCCCATCCGTAACATTTTTGATCAGTTTCTTTACTTCTGTACGTATGTTTTATTTATTTTCCAGCTTCTTCATTTTACAGCTTATTATTATTATTATTATTATTATTATTATTATTATTATTATATATATATATATATATATATATATATATATATATATATATATATATATATATATATATATATATATATATATATATATAGTTTTAATTCATCCATGGTCCTTGAACTCTAGGTCTTATAACGCAACCATACTTAAAGATTCATTTATAACAGTATAGTCCCAAAATTTTATTTTACTTTCGTCCATCATCCTTTTTATCAAAAAATTAATTTGGTGGTAACTTTTTGCTTCTTGAACTATTTTTATTTCTATTTAACCCTTAAATATTTGTTATGTTGCATTGAGTTCTTAAACATTTGCTTTAGTATATATAAGCAATGATTCAATAGAAAAGAAAAAAAAAACTAGTTCACTTCTCAATGTGCGCTAAACAATGTTTTTTTTAGTCCTAAACTATTGTTATTATTATTATTAAATCTTTTTCTTGGACCCAATGTAATCACAATAATTTAATTAGGACTAAATGGAAAAAATTAATAGTTTAAGGACCCAAAGATTATTGACAAATGAATTTTTTGGTAAAAAAAGGAGGATGATTACTGAAAGCAAATTAAACTTTTGATATTTTATTGTTACAAATTAGTTTTTAAGAACAATTGGTTAGAAGTCCTAAAGTTTAGGGACGGTGGATAAAACTCTCTCTAATATATGTATTCTCAAAAATACTTGTAGCAATTGCAACAAATTTCAAAATACTAACTTCAAATTTAAATTGTTTCAGGGCTTCCCGTTCATGAACATATTATAGAAAACAAAAACTCTCAAGCTTCAAACCGTCACATAAACTCTCAAGTTTCAGGCCATCCCGCTCATGATCATGATGCAGAAGATAAAATCTCAAAGAAAGATTTAGAAATTGGGCAGTTAAACAATCCTGACAGCCGATTTGGTATTCACTTAGAAAAACGTTTTTCGAAAAAAATATTTTTAATTTTTTAGAGTTTATTTTTTTTGGAAAAAAGAGTTAAATATTTATTTTTCTCAAAATGTTTAAAAATAAATTTATAAAAAAATTTTAAAAATCAATTGATTAAATAAAAAAAATTCTTAACTTTTTTTTAATACCCAAACAACAATCCTAACACATGTTTAAGACATTGACAGGGTTGGCCCTAAAACCTATCTGTATTAAACCACTTGGAAAATATTTACGCTGTCTAAATTTATAATCTTCATAATACTACCTATATCTTTTTTTTAAGGAAATAATCCATTATTTACTCATCTATTTTATTTGATTGATGATTCATTTGATAGAGTTGAAATTCAACAGAACCAAACCATGGATTCACAAATTCATTGAAGGTATATATTTTTTATTTTTTTTTCTCTATAAATAAAGTATATGAATTTGTTTGTTTAGAGCTCGAGATCTGTTAATCCTGATTATACCAAACCAATCTCTCTACGTTAAAATTTATTAGGTATAACTTTACGTGTATATATATATAAATATAAACAGGGTGGCCGAAGGTGGGACGAATATGGGAACAAAAGATAAAGCACAAATATGCATCGAAACTTGCAAAGAAACTTGCAGAAATGACTATTACATGGAAAGAATTTTATCAAGTTCAATTTAACGTTGGTGGAAAGCCCTTTACAAAGTTACAAACACCATTATTTATAGCAACCGAAAATGGAATAATGGAGATTGTGGAAGAAATTCTTCACAAAAATCCTCAGTCTGTGGGATATGAAAACATTAAAGGACAGAACATATTACATTTGGCTGTTATTCATAGGCGCAAGGAGATTTTTGATCTCCTAAAAGAAATGAAAATGGCATGGGTAAGAATCAGTCGAAAAATTGATAATGAAGGTGTAACATTGTTGCATAGAGCTGCTGACACTTCTTGCTACTCTGGAGGGACTAGGCCTGGTCCTGCACTTCAACTCCAGGAAGAACTGCTCTGGTTTGAGGTAATTAATTCATCACTGTATACTTGCATTTTTATTTTATTGATAAATATATAATATGTTCATTTAAATGTTCAAAAATTGCTACCAACTTCTTGAATGAAGCTTAAGTCAACAAAATTAAAAGAATTATATGAAATCACATTTTTGTGCTGGTTAAAAATATAATAACGGCTTTGGAAATTCTTCTCTTTCAGCTAGATTTTGGATGTTAATGAGGATCAATGTTCTTTCTTTCTTTGTTTTTTTTTTTCTTCTTATTACAAAGATTCAACCTGAAATTCAAACTCGAAACATCACCGTTTTAGTTATAAAACTAATTGCACCGAGCTAAAATTTATTGATATATGGTTTGAACTTAATTTCTAAGTTGTAGGGTATCAAATTTTTCTATAAAAACTTGATTTGGGAAACTCTTTAAACTATATTTATTTGGTGGTCAACACAATTACTCATATTCAAGTATTAGTATTGTTACTCCTAAAGCAATATTATATAATGGGGCAACTCATTCATAATTGTTTGATGTGCAGCGTGTGGAAAGGGCTGTTCCCTCTCATTATGCTATGCTTCGAGTAAAGAAGAGTTCAATAGAGAAAGAAGAAGAAAATGGTGGAGGAGTAACTCCAATAGAACTCTTCAAAGAAAAGCACCAAGCTCAACTCAAAGATGCACAAGAATGGATTAAAGGAACCTCACAGTCATGCTCAACTGTTGCTGTTCTTGTGGCCACCGTAGTGTTCGCCGCTGCCTACACCGTTCCTGGAGGAACCAACGAGAGGGGATTTCCTATTTTCCTGCGTTCTCCATTTTTTCAGTTTTTCACAGTGATGGATGTTGTTTCCTTAGCTTGCTCCCTCACTTCAGTCGTTGCTTTCCTCTCAATTCTCACTTCTCCATTTGAGTTTGATGATTTCCGCCGCTCTATCCCTAGAAAACTTTCCTTCGGCTTCACCCTACTCTTCTTCTCTGTCATCACCACTATGCTTGCTTTCGGAGCCACCATTTTGCTCATTATTCGTTCCGACAGAAATTGGACAACGAGTCTCATTTCCTTTGCTGCTTTCCTTCCTGTTTCCGTTTTTGTACTTCTGCAATTCCGTTTGTATTGGACTTTCATTGAAGATGCTTTTGGAGCTTTTAAGAAGATACTTCTTTGGTTTCCATCTCCCAAGGGAAAGCTTGATTGACCTGATGATGAATCCGCAGATTTTCTGTAGGAAATCTATAAGTAGTTTTTCTGTTTTCAAAGAATTTGATTTTTCGTTTTTTGAATTTCACTTGTTATCTAGATCCCTATGAATCTCAAAATAAAATCTAGGAATGTTGAATTTTGAATTCATTTTTCATTGTAATCTTTCTCCTACAAAAAGCTATCATCCAATGAATAAAAATATATCCATTTTCCTCAATTTTCTACTCTCTTCTACTGCAATATTCTTACATTTCTACCAGTGGTGTTAGAGCCATAGTCAGGCTTACAGAACCTGTGAGTTTGAGAGAAAACAAGGGAGTTTCCTCTAGAAAACCTTAGCCTTCTTTAATCACAAATTATAATGGCAACTGACAATAGTTCATTTATTTTCCTACAAATCTTTTCTAGAGAAAACTACCAACTTTGGTAAGTAAAAATGAAAACCTACCTAGAAGCCTATGACCTTTGGAAAATTGTAGTAAAAGACAGATTTATACAATTACTTCCTACAAATCCTACCCTTGACAAAATTATAGATCACTCACTTGAAAAGCCTGTTCAAAGCTATGATAGAAATCCATAATTCAGTTTTTGATTCTATCTTTCCTGGAATTAGGGCATGTACTCCTACTAAAGAAGCTAGGGACAAACTCAGATTGGAGTATCAAGGCAGTGACAGAACCAAGCAAATTCAGATTTTAAATTGTTGGTTTTTTAAAGTTGCAGCAACAAAATAAATGTTGAAAGTAAGGTTGAAAATTGTATCTAAAATTTCATTAAACATGAAGCCTTAAATAGACATTTAAAATCAGAAAACTACAAAAAATCTGCAGAATAAAATCTGCAACAAACAACAAATCATACTTAAATTTGAAATGTTTAAATTCTAAATATTTCAACTAGATAAACTCTTCTTACAACTAGACTAACTTATTTGAATTTCATTCAACAACTAAAACACTAAAATTTATTCTACAATCTACTGCATTTTTTGAATAGCAACTAATGCAACATTCAACAATCCTCCTTTGCTTCAGTTACTGCAGATTAAAACAGCTCCTCCTCAATTTTTGCCTCTGCCGTTTATCCAATTTGTGTGAGTGGATTATTTGACTGTCTTTAAACTTGTGTACTTTCGTAACATGACCCATTTGTTTGCAATTTCAATATAATACATCCGGTCTCCAACAAAATTTCTCTAGTTGTATTTTCTTTTTGAAGTATTTGTAAGGAGGATAATTGAATTTTTCTTTCTTGTTTTGTGCATAAAAAACACCTTTAGTAACATATTTGTCTTGTCGAAAGGCTCTTCTTTTCTCTTGTGTTTGAAGAGCACTCATTAATTCTGCAATAGAGATGGTGGAGAGATCTTTAGACTCTTCTAAGGAGGATATTTTGGACTCAAATATTTCTGAAATTGTCACAAGAACTTTTTCAACTATCCTGCTATCCGGAAAATTCGCACCAAGCAACATGATTATGTTAACAATCAAATAATTTCGGTTAGAATACTTAGTGATAGTTTCATCCACTTACATCCTAAGAGATTCAAAATCCCTTTTCAAATTTAAAATCTGCATTTGTCTTATTTGACCACTTCCTTGATACTCCAATTTAAGCTTTTCCCAAGCTTCTTTTGCCGTCTCACATGTTATAATTTTGGGGAAGATTGAATCTGCAACAGAATTTTGAATAATAGTTTTGGCTTTGTATCTTTTGGGTTTTTCTTCTAAATGAGCTTTAATTTGGGCAAGGGTAGGATTTGTAAGGAATGTGTGTAAGGGTATATCTTCTATTACAACTTTCTATAAATCATAGGATGCAAGATAAGATTACATTTTCACTGACCAAATTTGATAGTTTTCACTTTCAAAGAGAGACTGTTGCTTGACATATTTAATAATAAGGTTAAAAATGAGTTAAGGTTTTCAAATAAGTTATATGGTGTTTTGAGCAAATTCACAGGTCTTGCAAGACCAATGGAGGCTCTGATACCAATTATTGATTTTTTAAAGTTGCAACAGAAAAATAAATGCTAAAAGTAAAGTTGGAAATTATCTCCAAAATTTCATGGATCATGAAGCGAATTCACAGGTTTTTTTGAGCAAATTCACAGGTCTTGTAAGACCAATGGAGGCTCTGATACCAATTATTGATTTTTTAAAGTTGCAACAGAAAAATAAATGCTAAAAGTAAAGTTGGAAATTATCTCTAAAATTTCATTAATCATGAAGCGAAAACTAGAAAACTACAAAAAAAAAAATCTGTAAAATAAATTCTGCAACAAACAACAAATCATATTTAAATTTGAAATGTTTAAATCCTAGATATTTCAACTAGATAAACTCCTTCTACAGCTAGACTAACTTATTTGAATTTTAAATAGACTCGTTCAACAACTAAAATACTAAAATTTATTCTGCAATTTACTGCATTTTTTGGACAACAACTGATGCAACATTCAACATAAATCTTAAAAGACAAGAGGATGAAACTCTTGCCTAATATTTTGATAGAATTTCGTTGATTATGAAAATGATTAGATTACTCAGTGAGAAGTTTCTTGATCAAAGAATTGTAGAAAAAGTTCACCTGACACTTCTAAAAAGGCTTGAATTCAGAATTTATTTTTTAAAAGAGTTCAAGGACTTCTCACAAATATCTCTTGTTGAGTTGATGAATGCTTTCATGGCACAAGAGCAGGGACAATCATTGAGGCAAGATAAAGTTGTTTAGGGTGCATTTCAAGTACAAATCAACAAGGAAACTAAGACAAAAGTAAATTTTTACAAGAAGAATGAAGGTAATAATGGGAAGAACAAATATCCTTCTTGCAAACACTGTAAAAAGAACATACATCTAGATAAATTTTATTGGTGGAGACCAGATGTTACGTATGAAAAGTGCAAGCAGAAGGGCTATATTGCTAAGAAGTGCAAATATAAAAATTCACAAAGCAATCAACAAGCTCTAGTTGTAGATGAACATGCTTAGGTTAAGTAGGAGAAATTGTTTGACATGTCATGTTTTTCAGTAAATCTAATGGCAATTCTTTGCTTATAAATAGTGGTCACACATACCATATGTGTTATGATGCAGAGTTGATTAAACATCTTAATTATTCATATAACTCTACAGTAAGAATTGCTAATGGAGATCTATTAACTTTGAGAATGATAAAAGACACAAGGAAAATGAAGAATCAATAGAACAATACAGGAAGAAAGATTGAATTCACATTATCAAATCAAACTTACAACAATCTTAAATACAAAAAATCAGAAACATATTATTAAAATTAAGGTCCTAAAATCAAGTCAAAACTAAAACAGAAATTTTATCTAATTCCTAAAAATCTGAAACAATATTTGACTCAATCAACAATAAATAAAATAAATAAAAACAGCTAGGATGTTATTTCAGCAGTCCTAAATATTTCTTTCAACAGTCCTCCTTATTTAGGAGTTGTAAATGCCAAGTCTTTGTCTTAAATCTTCAAACTTACTTGTTTGTATAGGCTTTGTTAGAATGTCAGCAATATGGTTATCTAACTTGCAGTAACCAACTTAGTATCTCTATTCTTTTGCATTTCTCTTTAGAAGAACAATTTTATATTGAAATGCTTTGTCTTCCCATGGAAAACTAGGTTTCTTGAGATTGAAATGACAACTTGATTGTTTACAAAAATCTTATTGTCTCTCTTCTACTCCAAGTTGGGATCTGTTAGAACCTTTCTCAACCAGAGAGCTTGTTTCACAACAACTGTAGCAAAAAGAAACTTTGTCTCTGTTGTAGACTGAGCCACAATCTCTTATTTATTCGAGCTCCAAGAGAATGCACCAGAGCCAAAGGTAAAACAATGACATGAAGTACTTTTCATGTCATCTATTGAACCTCCCCAATCACTGTTAGAGTACTCAATCAGTTTTAATTCTTTGCACTCAATATACTTCACTCCAAAGTTGCAAGTCTATTTCACATATCTCAATATTCTCTTTGTTGCCTTTAAGTGTAATTCACTTGCACAATACATAAATCTTGACTGCATTTAAAACGTCAGGTCTAATTGTTATGAGGTACATGAGGCAACCAATTAAACTATTGAAATGTGTCTGATCAACTTTCTTTGCACCATCATCCTTGCTGAGCTTTTTATTTGCATTCATAGGATTAATCATACCTTTAAACTCTTCCAGCTTAAACATTTTAGAATTTCTTTAGCATACTTCTTTTAGCATATGAAAATTTCATTTTCTGTCTATTTGATTTCCATTCCAAGAAAGAAGGTCATCAACCCCAAATTTGTCATCTCAAATACCTTCTTCATTTCTTGTTTGAATTTTTCAATAGCTCCTGGTTGGTTTCTAGTAACCAATAGATCATCCACATATAATGAAATAATTAGAATCTCATCTTCATTTTGTTTGACATAAAGAGTAGATTCAAATAGGCTCTTTGCAAAACCAAGGAATTGTAAATGCTCATTTATTCTGCTATACCATGCCCTTGGAGCTTGCTTCAGGCTATAAAGTGTTTTTCTTAACAAAAACACTTTATCTTTCTCTTTTTCTTTCATATACCCTTCAGGCTGCTCAACAAAGATCTCCTTTTGAAAATAGTCATTTAAGAAGGTTGACTTGACATCAAGTTGATACACTTTCCAGTTTAATTGAGCTGCAATGGCAGGTAAAAGCCTAATTATATCAAGTCTAGCTACTAGTACAAACATATCAGAATAATCAACCCAGAAACTTTAGCAAACATTTTCACAACAAGTCAAGCCTTATGCTTGTTTATAGAACCATCAACATTTAACTTGGTTTTATAAACCCATTTTACCCCAATGACATTTATCTTTTGAGGCCTATCAATTAGCTCCCAATTTTTTTCAATCATAAATAGCTCTTCCTCTATTGTAACCCTCCAACTTTGACTTTGTTTAGCTTATTTATAGTTGGTAGATTCACACACAACCACATTGCACCTCTGGTATATATAAAAAATTAATCTTGTTCCCAAACAGATCTATCATTAACTACCTCAACATCCCAGTCTTCTAAATTTTGATATGCTAAATTCAAGTCTGTAAGCTTTATATGTTGCTTCTAGACTTTGTAGGAGCTTCAGTATCCCAAATCCATTCATTTTCTTCTACAAAATGGTCATCTCTGTTAATGACCACTTTTGCATTTTTTTGCTAATAAACTTTGTAAGTTTTAGCAGTTGAACTATAGCCAATGAATATTCCTGGGATTGCTCTTTCATACAATATGTCTTTTTTTGGTTATGCCACATAAGTATAACACAAATAACCAAATATTTTTAGGAATTTAAGAGATGGTTTAGAGCCATACCATGCCTTAAAATGAGTTTTAAACTCAATTGCTCTTATGAGAAGCCTATTTTGGAGGAAAATGGTTATGTTTGTTGTCTCTGCCTAGAACTGCTTAGGAAGGTTCTTCTCATACAACATGCATCTTACCATCTCCAAAATGTATTGATTCCTCATCTCACTAACTCTATTTTACTGTGGAGAGTAAAGGGCAGTTAATTGGTGATGAATTCTAACTTCCTCATAAAGCTGATTGAAGGTGGTAGATGTATACTCTTTGCCATTGTCTAATCTAAAGGTTTGAATCTTGTAATTTCTTTCATTTTCAACCCGAGTCTTGAACTTTCAAAAGATTCAAGCAACCTCTTATTTATGTTTCAAGAAAAAAAAATTCAACATATGCGAGTGAAGTCATCAATAAATATGACATAATAAAGACTCTCATTTAAAGAAGCAGTCTTCTGAAGTCTAGCAACATCAGTGTGTACCAGTTGAAGTTTTCTGGAAGTTCTCCATGCTGACTTAGGAAATGATTTCCTATGTTACTTGCCAAATTGACAAGCTTTGCAGGGAGAGGCATAATCATCAAGTTCTGGAATTCTAGTAGCCCACTCCTTAGACTTCATTTGTAAAAGTCCTTGATAATGGTAATGCCCTAATCTTTTGTGTCATAGGTCAGTAGTGCCACTATTTACTGGAAATGAAGTTTGCTCATCCTCCAATGGATTGAGAGCAAAACTCTTTCCTTGCATTTTGACCTTGAAGATATCTTTGCCTTTTTTCAATTAATTGACCAACACTTAACAGGTTTTGATCAATTTTAGGGACAAATAACACATCTGAAATAAACTTTGTACCTTAACAAGTTGAGATAACAATAATACTTTTGCCTTTTGCTACAATATGCTTGTCATCTCCTACTCGAACTTTTGATTTGCTAGCTTCACTTAATTCTGTGAATAGCTCCTTCTTGTAGGTCATGTGGTTGGTACTACCACTGTCAATGAGCCAACTTTCATTTGATTTAATGTTGGAGAAGCATGTGGCAACAAACACGTGATCCTCTTCTTCTTGGTATGTTGTTTTTGCCTCCTCATCATGCTGCTACTTTTTATGTTTGCAATTAATTGTTTAATGTCCCATTTTATTGCACTTAGAACATTTGGCATTTGGTCTTCTCCGGCACTTGAAAGGTGGATGCCCTTTCTTATTATAATATTGGCAAATTGGATAATTTTTCTTCTATGGATCTTTTTTTTCTTTACCATCTGTTGTCCTAGCTTTGTTCCCATTGCCTTCACCTTCCTTTTTTTTTGTTTTTCCATTTGTTATTGGTTGTGTTTTCGTGTTTCGCAACTAAAGCCCCTTCTACTGTTATGTCTTCCCTCATCATCCTCCTTTGTTCTTGTATTTGCAAGGCACTTAACAATTCTACCAAAGAAATTCTTGAGAGGTCTTTGGTGTTTTCTAAGGCAATGATGATTGTTTCATACATTTCAAGAATGGTAATAAGGATCTTTTTTACTATTCTTGAATCCGTGAATTCAAATCCAATAAGTCTCACTCTATTTGTAATTCTTAGAAGTCTATCGTATATTTTTTAACTGATTCAGACTCCTTCATTTTTGCAATTAGAATTCTCTTACCAAATTTAGAATCTGCATGCATCTGATTCTTTAATTTCCTACATACTCATTTTAAAGGTAATCCCATATCTCCTTAGTTGACTCTAGAGACATGATTCGTGTGAAAATGGTGGGAGAGATTGTTGCAAATAGACAGGCTTTTGCTTTTGATTTTCTTATCTTCTTTTCTTTATGTGCTTTTATATGAGTCACAATGGGATTTGTAGGAAGTGCAGGGACTTCATAATCTTCCTCCTCTGCTTCCCAAAGATCCAAGGCTACCAGGTATATGTCTCTATCCTTACTGTCCATATTTGATAGTTTAATCCATCAAATATTGAAGGAGTTATTGCTATTAGTTAGCTTCACCTTCCACGATTAAATTATAGGTCCTTTAAAAAGAGAGCCCAACTGTTAACTTTGATAATGATAAAAGACACAAGGAAAATGAATAATTAATAGAACAATGGCGGAAGAATTAAAGACTGAATTCACATTATCAAATCAAACTTACAGCAATCTTAAATACAATAAAATCAGAAACATATCAATGAAATTAAGGTCTTAAAATCAAGCCAAAACTAAATCAGAAAGTTTATCTAATTTCTAAAAATCGAGAACAATATTTGACTTAATCAACAATAAAGGAAATAAATGAAAACAGCTAGAAAGATAACAGCTAGGATGTCATTTCAGCAGTCCTAAACATTTCTTCCAACAAGATCAAATGAAGGTTGATATGATAGGCATTGTTGCATTAACAACACAAAAAGGTATAAAATTAATTCTTAATGTGTTGTGTATGCCTAAACTAAAATATGTTGAATATATGTTGGGTAAATGATTGAAAGAGGTTATCCTTGGAGTTCATATGTGTTGTGTGTACGAATGAAAAAACAAAAGTTTTATTGCTGATTGGAGGAATGAAGAATGAACTAATTCTGGTTCAAAATATGATGATTCAAATCTTTGGCACAAAAAGATTGGGTTACTTTAAGCACAGCTGTCAACACGAAGAAGCAAGAATTAGTGCAAGACATACATGGGTTTCCGAATGAACCACATATTTGTGAAGCATGGCAGCTAGAGAAGCAGTTAATGTTTCCATTTCAAAACTCAAGCATGGAGAGCCACAAAAAAACTTCAGATCATTCAAATCGATGTATGTGAGCCTATGAAAATTAACAAAATCCTTGAGGGGTAACGAATACTTCATTCTCTTTACTGGCGATTACACACAAATGTGTTGGTGTATTTTATCAAACAAAAGAGTGATTTCTTATCTTCAAGAAGTTTAAAGCTATAGTAGAGAATGAAAGTGGTTGTAAAATTAAAACCATCAGATCTGATAGCAACACTGAATATACTTCTTCTCAATTTGCTAAGTTTGGTAGCATTGCAGGCATTTGACATCGGTTCTCAATTCCTTTCACACCATAACAGATTGGTGTCTCTGAATGGAAAAATAAAACTATTATGGAAACGGTAAGGTGTTTCTTTTTTTGAGAAGAAGATCCAACATCTCAATGTGTTTTTTGAGCATTTGTTATTATCATGTGTCAGAACAGAAAAGTAGCAAGCTTGATCACAAAACTCGAAAAGAGATTTTGATTAGCTATGATTCTGTAACTAAAGGTTAACAATTTTTGTCATCAAACTAACAAAAATGTTTTGAGTAGGAATGTCAAGGTTGATGAAATAACAACCTTGGACTGAGAGAACCCAAAAGGATGCACAAACTAATGTCTCATTTGATAATGAATCTCATGATGAAGACTTTGATAGTGTACCAGTAAGAGGGACAAGATCCAATTGCAAGATTTTTATCAAAATTGCATCCTAACAATTTTAGAACCAGCAACCTATTATAAAGCAAATGAGTCTCAAGCTTGGAGAAAGGCAATGCAAGAAGGGCTGGGGATGATAACAAAAATGAGACTCGTATGTTGGTGGAGCAGTAAAAAAATCACAAGGTGATTAGAGTCAAAAGGTTTTCAAAATAAAATTACATCCTGATAGTTCAACTTGCAACTACTCCAAATTAGATATGAAAGGCTATATATATACAATAATGCAGCATTGCTCTTGGCAGATTCATCAATCAGATGTCAAGTTTGCTTTCTTGAATGTATTTCTTAGAAAGCTAATACATGTTGAATAACCAGATGAATACGCTGCTCCAAGTGAAGAAGATTATGTGTATCTTCTACAAAAGGCCTTGTATGGCCTAAAACATGCCCCTAAAGGATGGTACGAAAGGATGGATGAGCACTTGACTCCATTGGGGTTTGAGAAAGCCAAAGCGAAGCAACTTTGTAAGTAAAATTAACTGGAGTTCATTACTTGATAATCTCTTTCTATGCGGATGACACATTCATCGCTAGATGTCAAAATGAGGAGATATTCAAAGATTTAAAGATAAAATGAAGAAGATCTTTGAAATGACAGACCTTGGAATCAAGAAATATTTTCTGGGGATGGAGGTCATATTGTTTGTCAACAAAAATGTGTTAAAGATGTGTTGACTAAATTCAAAATGCAGGACTGTAAACATGTATCTACTCTTGTGGCTACTTACAAGAAGCTAAGCAAAGATGATGGATCAAGAAAGATAGAAGAGAACTTGTATAAAAGCTTAATTGTTGATCTTTTATATCTAGGAGCTACTAGATTCGACATACTCTTAATTTGTTGTCGGCCTTCTTTCTAGGTTCATGCACTCACGTACTGAAAGACATTGTAAAGCTGCTAAAAGAGTACTCAGGTACATCAAGGGGACTATTTTTCATGGAGTTCAAATCTCAAGAACTATAGAAAGTCAAAAGCTGTTGGGTTATTCTGATAGTAACTAGGGTGGTTGTATTGATGATTCAAGTAATTTGGGATATCTATTCTTCTTTTGTATCTGGATTATTTTCTTGGAGTTCAAAAAAAATGGAAACTACTGCTCAGTTCACAGCAAAGGCAAAGTATATTGATGTTGTGTCCACAGTTATCAAGCCATTTGATTGAGAAAACTATTAAAAGATTTGGGTCATTGAAGATTTGGGTCACAAATATAACTATGTGTGATAATCGTTTTGCAATCTCCATCTCAAAAAATCCAGGATTTCATAGTTGAACAAAACACACAGACCAAATTTCACTTTATTAGAAAAGTCCCAACAATCTAATGAGGTTTCATTGTTTCATTGCTCATTTGAAGACCAGCTTGCAGATACATTTACAAAGCTTCTACCATTAGAGAGGTTTGATATTATTAAGCAAAAGATGGGAATTTGTCACTTAGATGCCAAGGAGGAGTGTTCAAATGATGACATCTATATTTGATGATGAATCAATAGATTTTGTGTAGGAAACACAGAAGTAGATTTTATGTTCTCAAAAAATTTGATTTTTGAATTTGAATTGTTATCTTGATGCCTAGAAATCTCATCGAGAATCTAGGATTTTTATTTTGAGTTTCATTATAATTTTTTTCCTATAAATAGTTATCATCCAATGAATAAGAATATATCAAAATTTTCTCAATTTTCTACTCTCTTCTACTGCAATATTCTTACTTTTCTATCAAAATCAAACCAATAAAATAATATCATATAATATATAAATATGTCCCAAAATTGACTTAAGGCATCTGGCCTAGCCCGTCGATTTGAAATACCATGGATTAGATTTAGGCAGGAAAAATCGTATTGTACCTCTCGTATATATTCGAAGGTCAAACCATCATTACTTTAATCATTTGCCTAATTTATTAATTTAAAATTAACTATAGTTGTGAAACACACTTGGTCTAATCATTCTTTTAAAAATATTTCTTATCTAGGTTCATGCAAAAATTTACAAGTACTTAGATCAAGGGTGGAGCCAGAAGTTAATGTTTGGAGGGTCGTAAAGTTAAATTACAAATAAAATATAAATGAATCATTAATAGAATTATAAGAATGATAATAAAATGTATAAAGTTTGAGGGTTAAAAATTAAAAAGTAGGATGTGGAAAAATTTAAGTAGAGTCCTAGAAAAAAAAAAAAGAACAAAAATATAAATGATTTTGAGAGCTCAAAGCCTATTTCTTTAAAGAAATCTTAAATTTGTAGACAAATTTGTAATTTTACTAAATTTTGGGGGCTATAAGCATAATTTAAGAAAAAAAATCTTGAATTATATAGGCAAATTTATAACTCCATAAATTCAAGAGGGTCATGGCTCCTTCAAGGGGTCATGTAGCTTCATCTTTGATTTAGATCTTATAACCAAATGAAATATCATATTTCAATATTGTTCACTAATTTTTTTTTTTTTTATCTAAACTAAGTCTATAAGCAATTCACAATATGTCATGTATGCAAAGTATATTTAAATTTATGGCAAAATATTTTATTCTAATTAAATCCCAATTAGAAGAGAACCAATATTTTGCAAACATTATCGAACATGATACGAGTTCTGCCCTTGCTTTCCATCCCAACTATTCGCACACAAGCATCGAATTTTACACATGAGCATATACTATAATGGGGCAAATATTTTTATAAGCATAAGTGCCTCAATTGCATGAGTATTTTAGGAGTTTTTGATAAGCAAATCAAGGCATTGAGTTTATTACATACAGAAAAGAGAATATATATGCTAGCCAAGTCAATGGATTCTTCTCAAATGCCTTCCACGATCCTACATATGATAACACTTATGCTCACCTGTATGACAAAGGAAGAAAAAGCCAGAATATTAGTTTTCAATGTATTAATTAATATCTTTGAATTAAACAAGATTGAAGTTAATACAATTATGTGTTTTATTTTAAGCAATTAAAAAGAGCAAGTATAGAAATCAATCTGCAGAACATATATATGAATCAATGACCAAAGAAACAAAAGTGAATAAAGCTATGGAGTAAATTGATACCTGGTGGTAGGTTTAATTAGTTTATATAGAGATCGAGGCCAGTGCCATCTCTAATATTGTAGTACTCGAGGGTTTTTCCATTGTTCAATTCTTGATAGGCCTTCTTGAGAGTGATTGTTTTTCCGGAGTCAACACTTTTGATTTTGCGATACTCTTCCTTCAGATGTCCGATAGTTTTCTCATTTCCTTCTATCTTTACGCCTATTGTTTCCCCGGATTTTCTGTCGACCAGGCGCACGTACATCTTCTCTTTGTTGATTTCTGTGTGTTTTATTTTCCCTTCCTATCTCCTCTTCTTATATATTGCTCTCTCATTCTCAACTCAACTACTTGTTTGTATTTATAGGCTTCTTCTACCTTACTATTTGGTGGATTTTTCTTATTTAAGAAAAATTATATTTGAACTTTTCGTATTTTGATTATTAAGCCCTGCACGTTTATTAATTCTTTATTGGAGGATAATATCGGAATTAAATTTGAATAATAAAGCAAATAAATAAATTTAAAAAAAATTCAAAATTTTAAGAGTTTAATAGCATATTACGAATATATATATATATATATATATATATATATATATAGGTTCAGGAAATTTCTCAGCCGGTGATTATACAAAATTTGGGATATGAATCAAATGGGCCGTCTCCATCTTTCTATTCAAACAAATATTTAATTTCAGAAAAATAAATCCCTATAAACAAATCAGTTTTAAATTTATGCAATTTTGGATGAAAATTTTGTAATATAAATGAAAAAAAAAAAAAATTCTCCATCAATATCTAAGGGAATCTATGGAGTCCTCACCACAATAACTTTATTATCTATTTATGTGGTTTCAAAGATGATAACTTCTTCTTCTTCCTTTTTTATTTTTTATTTTTAAAGATTCTATATATGGTCCCGGGCTGCCATTTGCACCGAAAGTATGGATGCCTCCATCTTCGAAAATTCCCTTTTCTTCTCTAATACGTAGGAATATATTTATTGTGTGTTTGTTTGGAAGTTATGTTTTATATTTTTTAAATTAAAATTTTAAAAGATTAATATTCCGAAATAATGCAATCTAATTGGTTGAAACGTTTTCTTTTTTCTTCACCTTTTATGCAATATATAGAGCATTAAAAAAAATGTTCAGAAATGTGTGGCAGAAAAATGTTCAGCGTAACTTTTTAAGGGAATCTAAAGAGTCTTCGCCACAATAACTTTATTATCTTGGGTTGAAGATAAATACTCTCTATTAAAACTGACAAAATTTAAATACAATTTAATATAACTATACGAAATATTTATTACACAATACGAATATGCTTAATTTTTTTATAATAATTAAGAACGTCATATTTATTACTTCTCCTTCTTAAAAATTATTTTTTCTTTATGCAGTTATTTTTAATTAAAAAGGTGCTTTTAGTTACGCTCAATGCTCTTAGATCTTACAAATTAATTAATCACACCAAACGAATTTGCAACATTAAGCTATTTGTATATATATAATGTGATAATTTTCTTATTGAGTGTGGCTTTACATATAAATAGAAATTTTTTTATTTTTTATTTAATTTTCTGATTTTTCTTACCTGGCGCATTTTTATTGGCCCACTCTAATGTCAGCGCTTGTGTATTACACACACATAAAATTTGCTGGTGCAAAAAAATTATGTGGCTGGTTGAACCTTAAAATAAAGAATTTAAAGACAAATTATACAAAAAAAAAAAAAAAAACTATATTTACAAGTGGGAAATTGACCAAAGTGTTCATGTATAGGGGCGACGTATGATTTAGGCCTAATGATTCTTATAAATCATGTCAAATGCCAAAGTGGTAATAATGATTCGTGGCAATCTGCGAGTGTGATTGATGTATAAATAGCTAAACTTGCAAAATTAATTTTTTTATAACAAAATATTATCAAATTAATATTTTAAAACTTATATATATTTTTTGTATAATTCATGTTGAAGTTCTGTCTTGATATACTTAAAGGAACATGCTTACATTAATTAATAATTTTTTTCAATATCAAAATGTTCTTAATAATATCTCTCTTTTCTTGAAAAATAAATTTTATTTTTTTTTTATTAAAAGAATGTGAATATCGATCCTAACTTTTAGAAAAGTAAGTTTTTTCTATCCTCATTTTTAGAATTACAAAAACTTGTTACGAAATTTAGTTTCTGTCTTTAATTTTTATAAATTATGGTTTTTAAAAAACAATTATTGGTTAAGAATATTATTAGTATTATTATCCAAATAAAAATAAATCAACTAAAACTTTAGTTTATTGAATTTAAGCTCAAGTTTATTATAAGTATTATTAAACTTTAGTTTATTATTGGTTAATAATATTATTAGTGTTATTATAACTTCAATTTGTCAATTAAAACTTTAGTTTATTAAATTTAAATTCAATTAATAAATTTTATTTAATAAATTGAATTTCAATTTGAGAGAGAGTTTTTAAGGGAATCTAACGGCCCTGGCCACAATAACTTTATTACGTATTTATGTGGTTCGAAGATAAATACTCTTATCTCTATGGGGTCCCAAATTGTGGCTTGCACCAAATGTGGACGCCTCCATTCTTTCAACTTTCTTTTCTTGTAAGGATAAGAATGCCATGGTGATTACTTCTCCTTCTTAGAGTTTTTTTTTTTCTTTATCCAGTTTAAAAAGGTGCTTTTAGTTACACTTAATGCTCTTAGATCTTACAAATTAATCCGACAAAACGAATTTGCATCAATATATATATATATATATATATAATGTGTTAATGAGTGTGGTTTTACATATAAAGGTAAGGAAATTTGAATTATTATTTTTTTCTTATAAACAAATAAAAATACATGTAACATCTCTTATCTACCCGTATGTACTATCATATACACGAAAAATTTATTTGAAATAATATATTATTAAAGCTTATATAACTATATATGTATATTGACATAAATAGAACTTAATAAAAATAATATATTACATTAATAAAATAAGATAAATTTTTGTATTCTCAATATTCTCATACCATGATCTTAATTTACATGTTCATGCAAATAATTTATATATATATTAAAATATATCAAGTGAAATACATATATAATAAAAGCATTCACTATAGCGATGTGACTATCACTGCTGTTTAGCTTCATAGATGAGATCTACTGATACCAGTGACAACCTTTTATGTAAACATTTGTCGCTGCTTAACTCTGCTAAAACCTATATGAGAGAAAATAAACTACCGTATTGAATATAAAATTCAGTGGTACAAAAACTTATGATAAAAGTCACTTTAAATGAAAATATACAATTTAAAATCAGCAAAATTCTAAAAAATATTTTCATCTATCAAAACTATTAATAAATTATTTACTTATATATAAAATTAGATATAAATCATTAAACAAAATCTAATGAAATCAAAGTTATTGATATAAATACCATAAGTATATAATAAATGTAATAAAAATTTTAATCATTCATTAAAAAAAACTTTATTCAACTCATATATTAATAGACCATAAATCTACCTCTAAGGAAATAAAGGGTATTGTCAAACAACAAAAATATCAGGATTCAAGATAACCATATGACCAGAATTAAATATAATCACACAATCTCAATTAATATCATATGATCTAAGATAATTATTTACCAATTTCATACCAAAAATATTAGCTTAAAAAAATTTTAATTTTATAAAATTTTAAAAATATTAGAACATTTATCTTATCAAAAATTTTATAGATACCAACATTATCAATTTCTCATACAATTATTTAATAACATAAAAAACATTCACCAAAAGGGGAACATAAATTTATTTCATTAAGATCTGATATCAAAATATTTATTTTATATCAATACAATTTCTTTACCAAATATTTTATTTTTATCATAAAATATATTTCCAATAACTTTTTAAACATTTAATATTTTCATAAATATTATATATAATTATTTCCTAAAATGCAATTTCATTTCATGCCAAAAATATACAAAAATTAATTTAAATTACAATTGGCTTATATTGTAAGTTAATGCACAAATATTTACGGTAACTTGCAGGAGACTGTTGGCTTCATTCATCTATTTACTCCTGGCATATGCTCAGACAGTGCACTTGAAAAACCATTAAATTTCTAATTAGTTTCCGATCCAATAAAAATTATTAAATTTAAATAGAAATTAAACTAACTATTTAATTTTTCTGACTCTCACGTTTACGAGTGTTTTTCAATCGGTCTTATTTCACACTACACACTACTAACACGAAATTTCTAAATTAATTAAAATTTTCTTTTCTCTTCTAATATTTCTCTTCAATTTATTTAATTTTTCCTTCATATTTTTATTTTTTATTTTTTTCTTTAAAAATCTATTTCCAACTAAAAAATTCTTATTAATTCAATAAATGGTTTAAAAATTCCAACTAAATTTCTATAATTACTTTTACCCATTATCTTCCATTTTCCATCACCAATTTCATCAAAATTACATTCAATAATTTCCAATAAAAAGTTTAATAATTATGCTAAAAATCTAAAAATTCACCAAAATTCCTATTAAATTTTTCTTCCATTCCAAAAATTAATTTCCACTTCCAAACACTTCATATAGTTCCATTATCATCATTTTAAGGCACAAATCTTTCAAAATAATTTTTCAAAATTATAGCCATAATTATGGAAAATTTCTAATATTTCATAAACACAATTATGGAAAATTTCTAATATTTCATAAAAATTCTTAAAAATTATTCTCATCAATTTTTAATTATATCCATCATCATCAAACCTCATTTTACTCATTTCCTATTTTTTTCTATTTTTTCCATAATATTTCTACAAAATCTTAATTTTTCCATAATACTAATTCAACTCCAAATTACCATCAAACTTCAAATCAATGCACAACAATTATTCAAATCAACTTAGATTCATTAAATTTTGAAAGAAAAATGATGAAAATCTTACCTCAAAATGTTTTGGAATTTTTGCCAAATTCTTTTAGCTCCAAATAAATTTATTTTCCTTCTCCACTTAAATATTTTCTCTTTAATGTTTGAATATTATGAATTAAAGAAATAAAATGAAAGAAAATCAAGAGAAGGAAAAGGGAGAGGTTCGGTCATGGAAGGGAAAATGGAAGAAGATGTTCCTTTTTTATGATATTATTTGTTTTTATATTTCTTGGACTTTTATACTCGATTAATGCTTAATTAATCTTAATTAAGCTTAATCTAAGTTTATATTGGTCAATTAAAATTAATCAACAAGATATTTTAGTTTTTATCCAAATTAATTCAAAAGAGACTTTGGACTTTGGACTTTTTCGACTAAATTGTTTAATTTTTCAATGTAATTCTTGAATAAATTTATTTTCTTAATTTTCATATCCCAAATGATCTTATTTCCTCAAATTAAATATGTCAATATCCTTAAAATAATTTTTTCTTCGATATGGTCTTCTTGATTTTGCAAAACAAAAACCGGTACGAAAATTATATTTTTATGATTTAGTCATTTTTTTGAATCATACTCATAAATATTCATCTATAATCCGATAAAATCTTTGATGTAATATCTTTGACTTTTCTCATATGCATTTCTGTAGCATCTCATTTGTGCATATGCATTTTGCATATATAACACTTGAACACATGCATAATATGCATTTTTATTTAAATATATTCATAACATACAATTAGTTTATTTTCAAGTATTTTACAATTGTGTAGAAATGCATATGTCTGTTTTATAATACAGATAAAAATAACATGAAATTAATATATAAGTGAATAAAGAGACTAGATTGAATTAATAAAAATTTGACATGATTAATTTAATTAAATTGAAATAAGTGAATAAATTATATATATTTTTTATTATTGGTTAGTAAAATTGGATAAATGTTTATATGTATACATGAATGTATATATATGTATGTATGTATGATGATAATAAAATAATAATAATAAAATTAAAAAAAAAAAAGCATACAGCAAAAGAAGAGAAAAAGAAAAGTAAAAAAAAAGGAAGAAAAAGGGGCGGATGAAAGAAAAAAGGAGAAAAGGAAGACAAATTTTTAACTTATTAGGCTAAGTCTTCTTCTTCTTCCTCCTCCTCCTCTTCTTCTTATTTGTTTCATTCCTTCAGCCTATTTCTTTGAAATTCTAGCAATATTTTCTTCTTTTTTCACTCCAGAAATTACAGCAACAAGGTTAGCCAAAGGTGATTATAGGTAAGTAAACAATTATTTTGTGTTAAGCTTGATTATGGTGTTTAGGGTTCATAAATAGGCAGTATTTTGTGTCATGGTTTTGATGATCTTAGAGATTGAATTTGAAAACGCTTAAAGCACAAAAGTTGTTCATTTATGTCTTATATTTATATATATATAAACATTTTTGCAATATGTGATGTATATAATGATATATCTTCTTTTTACTGAAACTGGTCCGGATGTGAACCCTAAGTAAGTTAACTACTGTATTTGTTAGTTTTGAATATAATAAAGACATTTTTTGAAGTATCTCAAAATATAAAAGTTATAGATATATGTGTTATGTATTTTTATACCAAATTTTAGGTTATTATGTCCTGTAAATTTTTAGTTATGGTGAATGAAACCATGATTGTTCCATAGTTTGAACTGCCTACTGAGTGCCCTGTTCAGTTCTAGAAACGTGTTTAATTATTTTGAGCTTCTTACAGATAGATTATGTAAATTATCAAAATATAACAGTCATAGGTATATGTCTTATATAAACTTAGGTACTAATTTTATCTTAATATGTTATGTATAGAGTAACTTATGATCGTTACAAGTCGTACTGTCCTGAAAACCAACTCTGTTCTATAGCAGTAAAATATTACCTATAATTTAAGGGACTTAGATATATAATTGATGAAAGTTGAACATGAAAAATGTTCCATTTGAACCCATATAATTTTTGTAAAGTTTCATTAAAATATGATTTATATATTATAAGTTATGATGAATCAAAGTTGGTACCCTGAAACTGCCTAAGTGCAGAAAATAGGGCAGAAAACAGAACACATTTAGAAATTCCACCAAAAATTGTACAGCGATCTAATTGGTCTGAAATTTTAATATGTTATATAGCAAAAATCAGATTAATTGGTCAAGTACAAAAATATTTATAGTCAAAACAGTCTCATAAAGTCACACTGTCTCATAGGAAAAATTTTAATTATTGATATGAATAATGTATATTAATTTGTTTAAACCACATTAAGTTTCTCTAGTCATAAATTAACTGAGTATATTTAAATACTAGACTCAAGACAAATTGGACATACATAAGAAGGAGGTAGACAATAAGTTAAAGGTTGGAATCAAAGAAAAAAAGTGAGTCTAATTATCAATTGAATTCTTTAGTGCATATGAATGTTGCTTGCTATGTGATTCATATGATTGTGATGATTTTTCCTTGATAATATGATAAGGAATAATTTGTGACATTTGTGATACATATAAGTTTGTATACTTGTGGTATATTTGAGGTATATGTTTGATATATGATATATATATATATATATATATATATACATGGTATATGTATAGTATATGCAAGGTATATGTGTTGACATATGAGGTATATATGTGGTACATGTATGGTATATGTGTTAAGATACAATGGTTGATGAATATATAAGTACAAGTGCAAATGCATAATGACTTAAAAGGCGTTGTGACTAGTAAATCGATATTGCAAAGCAAAAGAAGGGGTTTATGGCCCAACAAATGTGCAAATGAAACAAATGATCAAGCTAGCTAGAAAATGCAAATGCAAATGTTCACATGACAAATGTTCACATGGAAACCCGGGGCAATGTCCGTTTAATCTGGTCACAACAAAATAAAATGAATAAGCATAAGTATAAGTAAAGAGCAATTATTAAATACTTGATGTTATCTATATTTATATGTTATTGAATGATGAAATAAAGTATAAAGTATGTATTAAATATACTTATTATTTTCTATTATGAAATGCTTGGTGCTTTAAAACTCATTTGATGATTATTCTCACTGAGTCGCAACTCACCATTTATTGTAATTTAAATTTAGTTGGAATTTTTAAACCATTTATTGAATTAATAAGAATTTTTTAGTTGGAAATAAATTTTTAAAGAAAAAAATGAAGGAAAAATTAAATAAATTGAAGAGAAATATTAGAAGAGAAGAGAAAATTTTAATTAATTTAGAAATTTCGTGTTAGTTGTGTGTAGTGTGAAATAAGATTGATTGAAAAACACTCGTAAACGTGAGAGTCAGAAAAATTAAATAGTTAGTTTAATTTCTATTTAAATTTAATAATTTTTATTGGATCGAAAATCAATTAAAAATTTAATGGTTTTTCAGGTGCACTGTCTGAGCAGATGCTAGGAGTAAATAGAGGAATGAAGCCAACAGTCTCCTGCAAGTTACCGTAAATATTTGTGCATTAACTTACAATATAGGCCAATTGTAATTTAAATTAATTTTTGTATATTTTTGGCATGAAATGAAATTGCATTTCAGGAAATAATTATATATAATATTTATGAAAATATTAAATGTTTAAAAAGTTATTGGAAATATATTTTATGATAAAAATAAAATATTTGCTAAAGAAATTGTATTGATATAAAATAAATATTTTGATATGAGATTTTAATGAAATAAATTTATGTTCCCCTTTTGGTGAAGTTTTTTTATGTTATTAAATAATTGTATGAGAAATTGATAATGTTGGTATCTATAAAAATTTTGATAAGATAAATGTTCTAATATTTTTTTAAATTTTATAAAATTAAAATTTTTTATGCTAATATTTTTGGTATGAAATTGATAAATAATTATCTTAGATCATATGATATTAATTGAGATTATGTGATTATCTTTAATTCTGGTCATATGGTTATTTTGAATCCTAATATTTTTGTCGTTTGACGGTACCATTTATTTCCTTATAGGTAGGTTTATGCTCTATTAATATATAAGTTGAATAATATTTTTTTTAATGAATGATTAAAATTTTTATTACATTTATTATATACTTATGATATTTATATCAATGACTTTGATTTCAGTAGATTTTGTTTAATGATTTATATCTAATTTTATATATAAGTAAATAATTTATTAATAGTTTTGATAGATGAAAATATTTTTTAGAATTTTGCTGATTTTAAATTGTATATTTTCATTTAAAGTGACTTTTATCATAAGTTTTTGTACAACTGAATTTTATATTCAATGCGGTAGTTTATTTTCTCTCATATAGGTTTTAGCAGAGTTAAGCAGCGATAAATATTTACATAAAGGTTGTCACTGGTATCAGTGGATCCCATTTATGAAGCTAAGCAGCACTGATAGTCATCTCGCTATGGTAAATATTTTTGTTATATATGTATTTTATTTATTTCACTTGATATATTTTAATATATATATATATATATATATATATATATATATATATATATATATATATATATATATATATATATATATATATCAATTATTTGCATGAACATGTAAATGGTACGAGAATATTGAGAATACAAAAACTTATCTTATTTTATTAATGTAATATATTTTTTTTATTAAGTTCTATTTATGTCAATATACATATATAGTTATATAAGCCTTAATAATATATTATTTCAAATAAATGTTTCGTAGCATTTCTTATCTAACTGTATATGATAGTACATACGAGTAGATAAGAGATGTTACATGTATTTTTATTTGTTTATAAGAAAAAAATAATAATTCAAATTTCCTTACCTTTATATGTAAAACCACACTCATTAACACATTATATATATATATATATATATATATATATATATATATATATATATATATAGCTTGATGCAAATTCGTTTTGTCGGATTAATTTGTAAGATCTAAGAGCATTAAGTGTAACTAAAAGCACCTTTTTAAACTGAATAAAGAAAAAAAAACTCTAAGAAGGAGAATTAATCACCATACGAGTACAATAAATACTTTATGTTAAAGATTATATATGTTTGTTGCCTAAATGACAGACGCTTAAAATAGAGGCGGTGACAATTTTGTAAATATAATACTTGTTATATGCATATGTCATTTACAAATGTCAGTCATATAAAGTTTAGACGTCTGTCATTATAAATAACAGACGCATATAAATTTTTCATATGCGTCTGTCATTATAAATGATAGACATATAAATGTTAGACATCTATCTTAAATAATAACATACGCATATGATATTCTAATAGGCGTCAGTTATTATTTAAGATAGACGCATATAAGTTTTTTAAAAACCTAAAAACGAGCCTCTTTACACAGTGTTCATCGTCTGCAACAAATTATACTCATCTGACCATGCTCAAATTGTAGCTCAATCCCTCAGCGACGATAAGGTATTACTCGTTTTTCAGTGCTATTTCAATTTTGAATTTCTTTGGACTTGCTTTTTAATTGCGGTGTACTTTTGATTTTGAAATTTTTGTTGGGTTATACCAGATAACATCTAGAGATCCTCATATCTTTATCGCCACCAAGTAATTTTCGAAGCTTCTGCACACATCCTTCATATCTTCATTGCCAAATGCTTTCTTCATAGCAGTCCTGCTGGCTCTGATGTATGCTGGGGTAACTGGCGATGGTACGAGCTTCCGTCCATGTTCTGCTTCAGTTACATTCTTAAGTTCCCTTAGTTTGTCCATCTACTTTGAGTGCTTGTAGGAACAGAAAACTGAATGCAAACCAGTGAAAGTTCGATTCTTTTTATGAGCTTTTCTGGTTCTGTTGGGGCAAGAATGAAATTGAAGCCCTCTTATAAACACTGGTCTTCTACGTTTGAATCTAAAGATAAGAGAGAGTTTTCTGAATGACTTGAAAAGCTTGAATTTGAAGGTAAATAATTCTTTCATTTCCACAGCTAATGATTGAAAATGGAGTAATGCTGAAGTTTGGTGGAATATGGGATAGAATAAAATGTTGTTGCTTTCTGACTTAGTGATATATACCACAGAAGTTTGGTGGAATATTGAGAATGTTGCTGCATGACTATATTGAGTTTTTGACTTGTTTGCCTGTGTTTGTAGCCTCAGCCCAATTCACCAAAAATGGCTCCCTTCTATCTAGTCTTTTTGGAATTGTTATATTAACAAACTAGGAAAATGTCATTTAGTTTATTCTATCCTTTAACTCTATTAGGAAAAATGCATTTTAGGCTAGTTTCTTACTTTGTGGAATAGGTAGGGGTAGTTGTTAAACAAATCAGCTCTATGGTGGGATAGTAACATCTAACTGCCTAATTGACAGATATTTGAACTTGGATTCATTCATGCTACTGTTACAATTGTCCAGAAATAATCTAGAGTATAGGATTCTTTAGTCATAGTTGATGATATACGAAAATTGATTCTTGCTAAGTTTTATCCATACAGGTTTTCACTCTGACTGTTCTAAGCAGTAAGAATTTCAGATATGGATTTCAAATTGAAAATATTATGCGAAACATATGTTTATTACTAAGAAGATGAAATTTTAGCTAGAACAACTATGAAGGGAAACAAATAGATAGTGGAAATGAATAAATTACTTTTGGATCACTTGTTTAGGATCCTTAGGTAGTATACCTAAGGAAAAGATTAATTAGCATTTAACTTGTGTGATGTCTCACCAAAATGCTGAAGCTTCACAAAATTCTAATTTTAAAATAATAATTTCAACCTTAGTAAAGCTTCCCTATGGCTAAGTAGGCTGCTTGAGCTTTCTTGGTGGATATGCCTGCAAGATTTTGACAGAATTGTTATTTTTTTTACTGGTCTACCGCTTCTTGACAAATTACTGGCTAAACAGGTGGTATTGGTTTTATGAAGTTATTATGTGACAATATTATGGGTTTAGTTAGTGAATTTTTTGAGCTTTCACATGTAACTGTTGTGGCAAATGTAGCATCACTCGGACACTGCATCAATCCTATTAGGGACACTCTTCATTATATGTTCCATGTTTTCCAAGTTTGAAATGGTTTTGTTTGAACTAAATTATGATGGGTGCGAGAACCAAGTTTCTACATAAAATATGGTGCTCCTTGAGAATATGAACTTAGTTGATACATTCTTTTGTTAGTAGGAAGAACATACAATTTCCTTGAAACATATTCTTGATTATAAACTCAAATTGCTTCCATGATGATGAGGTGCTGATTTTTGTTAGAAAACTGACACCATATGCCAATGATAGCTTTTCTTGAGGTCAAAGACTTGTATAAAACATTGTCTTTTGGGGGTTATGCCCCCATTATTCTGAACATCATAAAATATTTCAATTTTATCTTATTATTTTAAGTTTATCAAATGCTTTATAATAGATCCAAGAATTAGTAATGATGCCAAAAGTTAGTAATCATGCTTTATCTTATTCAGCCAATATTCAGCTGGAATGTGGCAGCCAATATTCAACTTTCAATCTATAAATATCTTTGTGCTTTCCTCCTTATCCTGAGCCAAAATATGTTCTCCAGATTTGTGACAGCTGACTAGGTTGTGCTATTTGTAAATTTCTAATACCAAATTCTAGATTTTATGAGCGCTTAATTATTTTAGTCATCATTTTGCCACGTGTTTGCCTATTTAGTCTGATTCTTATTATCACTGTAGTGATGTGAGAAACAACAGCTTGACTGAGAGTATTCCATAAAATATAGGCAACACAACTTCCTTCCAGGTCTTGTATGTACTTCATCCAACTCAGCAAACTGAAATACTTGTAATACTTTGTTTAATTGATTGAATTTTTACTAAATATATCTTCTATTGATAAGACTTGTCCTACAACCAGCTAACAGGAGAGATTCCATTCAACATTAGTTTCTTACAAGCAGCCACATTGTATGTGCTTGCAACTTATCTCTAATATGGTTGACAGCTTTGATTTTGAATTTTAATCTTGATCCTCACTTGATAACTTATCTCCAATGCTATTTTATGAATTTTAATCTTAATCCTCACTTGATAATATGCTAGATTTTGATCTTAGACCAGACTTCATTCCTCACATCAAGTTTTCCATACTAAAATACAAGAACACTCAAGGTATATTTTCCTCATCTTAATATCATCAACCTTCTATTGATTTTAGTCATTATGGTTGCATAATTCCTACTTGAATTTCATGTGTATATAAATTTTCCAACTATATATATATATATATATATATATATATATATATATATATATATATATATATATATTATATTTCCAGATAGTTGCATTAACAGTTTAGCAATGATATGAAATCTATATTTTCAATTAACAATGGATTCTTATCATCAATACCCATTCAAGATGTACTCGATATTATATATAATGTTTCTCCTCATTAAAAACAATAAGACTTATATATATTGAACCTTTTTTTTGTGGTTAGATATGGATCGAAGTTGGATGTATGATAGACGCACTACATTTGAATATTTGAATGAAGTTGCGGAATTTATTAGAAATGCGGAGGAAAAGCAAATAAGGCAAAGAGAAGAAATGATTGTATGTCCTTGTGTTGATTGTAAGAACATGAAAATGTTTCGAGATATTCATATAGTGAAATCTCATATAATAAGACTTGGTTTTAAGGAAGGTTACACACGGTGGATATGGCATGGTGAGAGTGTTTTAACTGGGACACGTTCTAATAATAATGAATTTGATCAGCAAGGAGAAACTAACATTGATGATGAAGAGAATGATAGTGTAGATGAGATGATAGATGATACAGAATATTTTGTGCAAAGGCCGGAATACCTTCAGAGATTGTTAAACGATGCTGATAAACCTTTGTATTCTGGTTGCAGTAATTTCACAAAATTGTCAGCCATTTTTAAACTCTGTAACATGAAAGCAAAAAATGGATGGAGTGATAAGAGTTTCATGACATTATTAGAATTGTTGTAAGACATGCTTTCGGAGGGAAATGAGCTTCCCACATCTACATATGAGGCTAAGAAAATGTTGTGTCCTATGGATATAAAATATAAAAAGATACATGCATTTCCAAATGATTGTGTATTATACCGAAATGAATATAAGGAGTTGCATGAGTGTCCAAGGTGTGGAGCGTCACGTTACAAACATGGGAAAGTTTCTTCTGAGGATAAAACAGGGCCTTCAGCTAAAGTATTATGGTATTTACCTATAATACCAAGATTAAATGCCTGTTTGCAAATGCAAAAGATGCAAAAAACTTAAGGTGGCATGCAGAAGAAAGAAAACATGATGGAAAACTTAGATATCATGCAGATTCTCCTCAATGGAGAACAATTGATAGAACATTCCCAGAATTTGGTGGTGAAGTTAGGAATCTGAGGCTTGGACTTTGTACGGATGGAATCAACTCCCATGGCACACTCAGTAGTAAACATAGCACATGGCCAGTTCTTCTTGTGGTTTACAATCTGCCTCCTTGGCTAACTATGAAGTGTAAGTATATTATGTTGTCGTTATTGATATTAGGGCCTAAACAACCGGAAAATGATATTGATGTTTACCTTGCACCACTTATTGATGATTTGAAACTGTTGTGGGATAAAGGTGTGTCGGTGTATGATGCATACAGTGAAAGCATGTTTACCTTACATGTCATGATATTTTGCACTATAAATGATTTTCCGGCTTATGGTAACTTATCTGGGTACACCGTGAAAGGAGCAAAAATGTGTCCGATTTGTGAGGACAACACAATGGACCAACGTTTAAATCATAGCCAGAAAAATATTTATATGAGTCATCGAACATTTCTCCCTCCTAATCACCCTTATCGTAAAAAGAAAAAGTCTTTCAATGGAAGGGTCCTTGGAAAAAAAGATCTATATTCTGGGATCTTCCATATTGGGAATACTTACCGGTTCGTCATTGTATTGATGTTATGCACGTGGAGAAAAATGTTTGTGATGCTATAATAGGGACATTGTTGAATAGACCGGGAAAAACAAAAGATGGTCTCAAAGTAAGAAAGGACGTGTTAGAAATGGGCATACAGATGGAGTTAGCGCCTCAAGATACAGGGAAATAAACATATCTTCCCCCAGCTTGTTATACGTTGTCTAAAAAAGAGAAAACAAGCTTTTGTGAGTGTCTTTATGGTGTTAAAGTTCCATATGAATTTTCATCAAATATTAAAAGTCTTGTGTCAATGAAAGAATTAATGTTGATAGGTATGAAATGTCATGATTGTCATGTTTTGATGCAACAATTTTTACCGATAGAAATTCGAGGAATACTACCGAATCATATGAGGAATGTTATGGCAAGACTTTGTTTTTTCTTCAATACAATTTGTTGTAAGGTCATTGATCCAGATAATTTGGATGAGTTGCAAGCCAATATTGTTGTTACTCTATGTCAATTTGAAATGTATTTTCCACCTTCCTTTTTTGACATAATGATGCATTTGGTTGTTCATCTTGTGAGAGAGATTAAATTGTGCGGTCCAGTGTATTTGAGGTATATGTATCCTTTTGAGAGATTCATGGGTATCTTAAAAGGGTATGTGAGGAACCGATATCGACCTAAAGGTAGTAATATTGAAGGTTATTCGGTTGAGGAGGGTATTGAATTTTGCACATACTACTTATCAGGTGGTGAACCTATTGACATTCCTAAGTCTCATCACGAGAGAAGACTTGGAGGTAAAGGAACAATTGGATTTAAATTGGTATTACCCTGTGCTCAGATGTGTGAGAAAGCACATCTCATTGTGTTGCACCACCTTTTAAACATAATTTGACTGATGTTTTGTTGTTAAATCTTCGAATCTCTGGCAAGTAATATATCCAATGTTTATTATTTGACTGATCTAATTTGGGTTTAAAATGTTTTGTTAAGATTGTTTCATCGTATTGCGATTTTTTTTAGAATTTTATTTGCTATTTATTTTAGTTTTTTATATATTGTTCTCTGTTCTTTATTACATTTTGTTTTTGTCATTTTTTATGTATTAAAACTTAGAACCCAATTTTCAATCTTTGATCTTATTTTCCATATCTGCAATTATGATTTTTTCCTTAATTATTTTTTTTGAGCCGGTTTGTAAGCAGTTTTTTTTTTTTTTTGTCATTTTTCTTATTTGATCCTTTTGATGCATATCTGCTGTTGGAGTTTGAATATGATGTTTTGTTGTTAAATCTTCGAATCTCTGGCTAGTAATATATCCAATGTTTATTATTTGACTGATCTAATTTGGGTTTAAAATGTTTTGTTAAGATTGTTTCATCATATTGCGATTTTTTTTTAGAATTTTATTTGCTATTTATTTTAGTTTTATATATATTGTTCTTTGTTCTTCTTTATTATGTTTTGTTTTTGTCATTTTCTATCTATTAAAGCTCATAACTCAATTCTAAATAGCAAATAAAATTACAGATTTGTGGTAGTTTCTGATGATTTACAAGTCATCAAAGATGGTTGTGCTAAATCTTTTGCTCCTTTCCCACCTGTTAATTCTTTAATTTTAATTACCCAATTGATCAAGTTGTCAAGGATCTTGAAGACATCTTTGCTTTTGTTATCTATGATAGTAGGGTGTGTTTGTTGCCTTGTATGTACTGTTGATGTTTTAATATTGTTAATTAATGGTTAGGTCGTATAATTAGTTCATATGTATAACTTCTGAGTTGTAATTAGTTCATATGTATAACTTTTGAGTTGTACTCTTAAAATGAATGAATACATGAACAAGGTTTTGATGGTGGAGTGAAACTTTATTGGGGTATTGCAGGTGATGGGTGTGTGGTAATTTCTGATGATTTACAAGTCATCAAAGATGGTTGTGCTAAATCCTTTACTCTCTTCCCACCTGGTTATTCTTTATTTTAATTATATTGTAATTGTGAACATATTATGTGCATATATATAATTAATAAGATGGATGTGGATGGGGAAATGGTCAGGGTTTATATTTCACAGTGAAGGGCGATTAATGAGCTTGAATTATTTAATTTTTTTTTAGTGGAACTCTAAGAGCCTTTAGAGTAGCAAGTCTACTATTGAATTGCAACAAATGGAATATAGTAAGCAGCCTATAGGCCAAGTCTCAAATCAGGTATGGGTTCATCCTTGATAAATTTTAATATATAAATGTATATTGTTTGTTGGATTCATGAATTGATATATTACTATTAATGTGCTCAAAAAAAGAAATTTCATATTGATACGCAACTCTGAAGGAGATAGAAGTAGATTTTAAAGTATTTTCTATAATTTATTTTTTCAAAAAAAAAAATTGTGGTCACAAATTTTGAAATCAAGAAAATTCTTATTATTTCATGTGGAACCATGTAAATTACAGTGTAAAGTAATAACCTAATTATTGGATGCAGATAAATGCATGAGAATTGGAATTGAATAATAACCATGTGGATGGTATGCATGATCTAATTCAAATTTTAATAAAATATCAACAAATGCAAATCTAGGGTTCAAATTATTGAACCATGAAACAACTTTTGACAGTTGCCATCTTTTTCTTTTTTAATTATTTTTTCTTCATATGTTCTTTGTCAAAAGAAACAATTTAATGCATATGCAACTGTCACATAATGATAATAATCATGAAATGGATTTGGAGGTTGATATCATCAAGATATTTAATTTCTCTGTATTCCCTGTCAACTTCTTCAAGGATAAAGTTTTCTTTTGTGGTCAAAAATTCATATTTATAGTTAATTTCTTAATATATTTCTAGAAATTTTCATTTTATCATAAGGTTTGGAAAACAATGGATTGATAATGGAGCAGCAGTAAAAAAAATGAAACCAAACTTTTATTAAAAAGGCTAAAGCATTAATTGATTATAGATTGCCAATATTTCATGATACAATGTATTAATTAGAGCCCAGGAATTTGTCTCTAATTGTATTATGAATACAACAATTTTTTTTATTGAAAATGTCGAACAATGTATTAATTGGAAATGTTTTTAAATAGAATTCATAATATAGTTACATTGATGTTGGATGTGTGCCTCTGCCTAACTATTCTTCTCTTGAAAGTTCAATGAGCCATGGTGCCGATGAATGAATTAGCAAGAAGGGTGGCAACTAGGGATATCATAACAGTGAGTCTACTCACAGCAGCAAGGTTTCAATGTCAGATCAATAACGCTGTAAAGGGATTGCTTGGACAAAGGATGAGCACAGGTCAATTTTATAATTGTCAATCCCTGTTCGTGCCATGGATGCAAAAGCGTCATAGATATTTCTATTTTGCTATCAATTGTTTACTTCTGTGTTGCTTTATTCATTAGTTTCTCCTTATTTTTTTTATCATCAAATGTGTGCTTTTGAGGTTAGTTGTATCTTATTGTGTCCAATTTTGTCTGTAGAACCATGTTAATAACTTAACATCTTCCAGTTATGATTTTTCTTTTTTTTTTAAAAAAAAAAAAATTGAAGATGATTTAACCTCAATGTAAGTCATGCTTGGTGAGCATTAAGATTATCGAGTTAACTTTATAAATACATGATTAACAAATTTAAATGCCAAAGTAAGAAAAGGTAAGGAAATAGCATTCCCTTTTAAACTTCTTCATCCTGCTTTACGTCTCTGCCTTAAATATCCAATTTTTTCTTCTCATTTTCTCACTTTTTTTTTTCCTTTTTTTCTCTCTCTTGCTTCCTTTCTCTCTTTAGCCGGAACTTAACTCTCTCTTACACTGTTTCTCTCTCTTTAGCTGGATATGAAGCTTTCAGTCATGTTGACGACTCCTTCAGCGGCGTCGTATTGGTGTTCTAGATGCTCACATTTTGTCCCCGTTTTGTTCTATGAGGAGAATAACGATGGAACTTGTCCTCACTCTCATATTTCGCTGAATCTTTGTTGCTTTTTTACTTTTAGATTATTAATCTTCATCTGCAAATGCCAAAAAACAAAAAGAAAAAAACAATGGCAAAGGAGAAGCGACCCTAGTACATAAGGGCAATTTTGTAAATAAATTTTTTTATTTTTTTATTTAATTTTCTTATTTTTCTAACTTGGCGCATTTTTATTGGCTCACTCTTATACATTATCATGTCAGCGCGTGTGTATTACCCATAAATTTTGCTGGTAAAAAATTTAAAATAACAAAAATAATCTTATAATTTAAAGAAAAGAAGCCGAAAGACGGTTTTTTTCTTTTTAATTTTAATCCATTTCACTTATTCCTCTCTACATTTCAATTTGGGGTATATAAAAAATAAGCAAAAAGGGAGAAAGGACTTACCCTTCCTTACCCCTCCATTTTTCATTTATCTCTCCTCCTAAATATTGGTACGTAATTATCTATCTCTACCCTTCTACTACTTACCTCTCACTACCCTCCATCCGAACAAAGCTTGTTTGCCAGCATAAGACTCAAATTTTGGTTTTACTTGAAAATCAGATTAGCAGGAGGAGAGCTAATGATGCTATAACAAAGGTTGGGCTATCATTTCTCTCATTGTCTTAAAGCTCTTAACTTCTCCGATGGCATTTGGATTCTTTAGGAGGAAGCTCAGAAAATTGAAATATTGTTTAGTATTTGTTGGAAAATAACGCTAATTTCCCTATAATCAGATTTATAAAAAAGCGAAAAAAATGCGGACTAATAAGACACACAAGTTGATAACGGAGTTCGGCCAATTATGCCTACGTCTTCGGACTAATGCAGATCTTTTACTGAAAGAAGAGAAATTTACAAACCATTTACAAACATTCACAACTCAACTCACAACCTCTCACTAATGTTTCTCTCTAACTTTTAAATGAAATACCTTACAAATGAATTTCTAAGGCTATATATAGGTCTACACCTTCTCAATAGATGATCAAGATTAATTCTCACCTACTTTGATGGATGGTTGAGATCATTTCTCACCTACCGTCTTACCCACCAAATAGATGGTCAAGATTAATCCTCACCTACCATCTTACCAACCAAATATATGGTCAAGATTAATCCTCACCCACCAAATTGATGGTCAAGATCAATTTTCACCTACCATCTTAACTACCAAATATTTTGTCAATAAAAGATGTACCGTTCATATTTATTGTCATTTATTTCTGGTGCATGTGTAGTTTGACCAACAGTGATGTCCAGTTCATTCACATGAAGGCAAGTAATGTGGATTCTTGGACTTTTAGTTTTTAGCCATCTACGTCAGCCCGATTCCCTCGCAACGCAAGTTACAATGGAATGCTCTCTAATATTCAGAAACTCCCATTTCAGGGCCATGGGCTCCTTATGGGAGATTTTAATCCCATTGTCAATATGGATGAAAGGCAGGGAGACCCTTTATAGAGCAGTGGTTTTTGTGAAAATTTTCAGGACTAGTTTTTTTCTTTTACTCTTGTAGACTCGGGCTTTTTTGGTCCTAAATTCACATGGAAATGGGTTGATTTGTTTGAGCATCTAGACAGGGGATTATGCAATACAGAGTGGAGACATTTATTTCTAGAAGTAGCTATTCATCACCTTCCTCGTATTCATTCACATCGGAGACTTCTCCATTTAAAATTGTGCAATTTCTTAGCTCCAAATCTGAATAGACCTTCCATTTTCTTTTAGCTTGGATTACTCACAAATACTTTGCTGATATTGTTGCTCATAATTGGGGGGTTGTTCATAAATTCGTTGATAATTTAAAAATCTGGAAAATCGAGGTCTTTGGTAATGTTTGGAAAAAAGAAGACAACTTCTTGCTCCCATTGAAAGCATGAACTAGATATGATTCTTTACTGTGAAGAGCAGAATCGGTTTCAGAAGTCCAAAAGTGATTGGGTAAATTTTGGTGATAGGAATACCAATACGGCCTTCTTTCGCCAACTCACTACTTGGAAATGAAAGAGAAACCATATTGAGAAGCTTAAAAATAGTGAGGGGGCTTTGGGTTGAAGATCAATATAGTCTTTTTTTTTTCTTTCCTACAGCGTCTTGAATCTGAGACAATTTGTGAGGGCAATCTTGATATAAGTATCATGTCATAAAAGCAATAAAAAAGGGTAAATATTCAAATAGATTCATAATATATGGCCCAAAAAACACGTTTGCTCTAGTGATAAAACTCATTCATTTGACCCCAATACTAAAAATTTAAATAATTTTACACCTTTAATACTAAATTTCGGTCCAATTTGCCCTTTATTAGTATTCAATTTTGAACTATTTTGCACTTTGAAATTATATTATGCGAGGTCATTTGGACCGAGTTTTTGAGAAAATAATTGGACATAGTTTTACCATAACAGTAAATGTGCGGAAGTAAATTTTCATCTCATTGAAAAATTAACTAACTGGAATAAAAATTTATATTTCGTTCGAAAAATGTAAATCTTAACTAATGACATTTTACATTTATCAAATAATTCACAGAAAACATTTTATCAAAATTTGTAAATCCTGAAAAAGACAAAAATATATATTGTAATAAATTTAAAAAATAAGAAACAACCAAAGGTAAGACGTTAAAGTTTTTTTTTTTTTTTTAAAAATGATATGGATTAGTAATTTAGTATCAATCTCTCATTTGCAGAAGTTGAATATGGAAAGACATATCTTGTTCGTATGTGAGGCGACACAAATTCCGTTGCTCGGGGCAGCCCCATCCCCGTGAATTTTTTAGCTCTATCTTTCATTTCCATGCGCCTATCTCCCAGAATTATGAGATTTCCCTCGGCCCAAAATGTGAATGGTAAGTCAAAATGTGCCAAGTTCATTCGTGTGGTGATAGGGGATCATAAATCTCTAAGTCGACTACAAGAGACAACCTCGCAGGGGGGAGGCAGCTACTGTGCAGTGCGAGCTGGAGATGGCAAAGCCTGACCACTAGGCGAGGAGAAAGAACTAGAAGCCAGGCAACTGGTGTTGCAGGTCTTGTGAAAATCGGATTAGTTTCCACCAAAATAAATAATTTTGTCAAAAATTAAGACAAAAATTTTCAGATAGTTGGTGCAGTTACAAATGGTATTTTTTAAAAATTAACTTCTTTAAACTTTTAGAATCTTGGTGACAGAATTTTTTTCAAATAATTTAAAAAACAATATATCACTAAAATAAATCACCCGACAATAGCTATTAAATAGACAATAAAGGAAACATCAGAATTTAACGAGATTCGGCCAATTATGCCTACATTCTCAGACATTACTAAAATAATATTTCACTATTTCAAAAAAATATTACAAGTGAAATATTACAAAAGAGAGAAAATACAATCAATGTTAGAAGTAAGAGATTTAGTATTTGGAATGATTTGTTAAGAGATAATGAATTTTTTTTATAGGCTAATGCTATTGTAGAAAAAGAACCAATTTCCGATATGAGATTGTCAAATTTCAACAAATTTCCATACTGACGATCTCACAATTTCAAACAAATATTATCTTTATAAATTTCAATAATGTCTCCAAATATCCACCAAAATGAATAATGTACAAGGTCTGAAATCTCTCCTATATAACTTTTTTATTTACACTAATTCTATGTACAGTGTTACTCGTGATGGCAATAATTTTTTACTTGATGATATAAAAAAAATAAAATAAAAAATTATTATAATTAGATTATAGATGTAAAATGTAAAAATAATTCACATTTGGTCTTTTATATTCCAACATACCTTCCTACATTGATTCACTATATTATTTAAGTTTATTTAAATAAATTTAGTGTCTCAGTGTTAATATGAACTTCTTGTTTTTTAATTTAAATAAAAGTCAACGCTCTTGGTAAGCATTCCTTTATATTTTTTAAGATATTTTAATACTTGTAATCTTGCACACAAAATAATAATAATAATAATAATAATAATAATAATAATAATAATAATAATAATAATAATAATAATAATAATAAGAAAACATTCAAGAACAACAATATGCCTAAACATTTATTGTATCAAACAAACTACTTTTTACCGAATTATATTCTTTGAAAACCAACTTACATTCTCGATTTAAAGGACAGAGAAAGATTAATTTTTAGTTTAAGTCTAATTCATATTAATTTAGAGTTTTATTAACTTAATTTACCACTTTTACCAAAATTTTCGACTATATTAAATTTGATTAAATTTAAGATTTTATTAAATTAGACTAAATATATGCATAATGAAGATTCAAGATTTCATTAAAAATAATAAAATTTATGTTTTACAAAAAAGGAATATTGATTCTCTTGAATCTTAGATTTCAATTAACATAACATAACAATGCAAAATTAGTTCTTGAAACATCCTTCTCTAATCTCACATAAGAATTGCTTCAGATTCTTGTCAGAGGAACCATTTTCCTGGACAGAAGCTCTGGCTGAATATTTCCACTTATTAGCATTGTTTATCATCTCTGTTGCTTGGTCTGCACCAGCCATGACCATGCTCAAGCACCTCTTTATTTCCTCAGATTTGCAAATCCCTTCCTCATCGTCAAAATTAGGTACCACTCTAACTCCTGTCTTCCACACATCTTCGATCATCTTAGCATTTGTGGTTTGATCAGACCACTGAGGAAGAGCCACCATTGGAACCCCTAAGACTAGGCCCTCTATTGTTGAATTCCATCCACAGTGAGTCATAAAACATCCTACCGATCCATGCGACAGAATCTCCACTTGATTACACCACGGCACTATCATCCCTTTCTCTTGAATTGATTCTTTTTTACTTGCTTTGCCTCTTGTTACCAGCAAGAATGGACGATCAATATCGATCAACGCTGTGACAACTTCCTCCATTTGTGCCTCTGACACCGCAGAAATGCTTCCGAAAGAAACGTAAATTACCGAAGAATCGGGCTTGGTGTCAAGCCATTGGATGGAATCCATTGATCCTTGGCAAAGATTTAGATCACCGCCAAAAGATTTATCGGATGAGTCTTTTCCATCAAGAAAGGCAGATGGCATCAACGGACCGATTCCAATTAGCTTATACTTACTGACGGATTTTAAGGCTGAACTTTCTAACTCGTCGAAAGTGTTCATCAGTATTATTGGGTTGGTTTCTTCGTCAAGCACTTGGAAATCCTCCTTGAGCTTTGGAAGTGCAAAACTATGTAGTTCCGAATGCTTGGGAAAGAAGAAGGAGGGAAGATCACAGCGTGTGAGGGCCGGCAATCCAGGTAAGTCGAGAGAAAATGAGGAACCACGAACCAAATTGTCAATCTCATTGGTGTAGCCATGGTGGTAGTAGTAATAGATGTCAAAAACGGTGGCGGGTTGATTCCAAAGGAAGATGGTAGGCAAGTGAAATTGACGCGCGACCTTGGGCACCCACGGAAGGAGAAGCGAGTAGATGATGCAAGTAAGTGGATGAACCTTGTTAGCAGCTTCCGTAATGATTTGAGGGAAAGTTTGAGAGCCGCGGGAGGCGAGCTGGTGCACATAGTGGCCGAAATCATCGCTAAGATTGTAGCCATTATCATACCCATCGGAGAATGTTGCGAAAGATAACCCATTTGGGACGTTCGTTTTAACCATGCGGCGGTGGGCACCGATGGTTAAGGCGAACGTCACTTTGACTCCAATGGATACTAAACGCTTTGCCAATTGAATGCCTGGATTTATGTGGCCTTGGCCGGGGAATGTAACAATTAGAATGTGAGGCTGAACCATTGTTTATTAATTAGTGGAAACTGAAAAACTGGAGAGAACAAGAAATTGGTTTGCAGGAGATTGTATCAAAACTGAATTTACATGGTGTGATATATATAGGAAAAGTTAATTAATTTATTTATTTTTCAGAAGGAAAGCAATCAAATTCAAGCCTGGGGTTAATAGGTACAGTTGACGCATATGCTGACGATTTTTATTGTGAAGCTATGTTTCGTTATACATCGGGTCAGAAGCCTAAATTTGTATTGTAGCTAAAGGAAATATACAGCTTTTTGTTCAAAATAATATCAGAGTTATCACTATATTCACTCTTAAAGAAATTCCTTTTTTTGGTTACAACGGAATAAATGATGCATTAAATTTGGAGTATCGCTAAAGAAAAGTTATAACTTTATTTTCATTCTTGAAGAAACTTTTTGTTGGTTACAACAGACAAGATTTTCAGTTCGAATTTAATATCAGAGTTTTGATTTCCTATCAGAATACCATATAAATTTTTAATCAAATTATTTTTGGAGAACGAATACCAATATTTTCTTATAAAATTCTTACCATAATTTTTCAATACAAAAAATATGTGTATATTATAAAAACTAATAATATTTTATAAGTAAAAAGACATATTTTTTTTATGTTAGAAGTGTATGGCGCAGAAATTTTACAATATTATCTCTTTTTTTTTTTCCTCATAACAATCACTCCCATACGCTTCTACAAGTACAAGGGTACCCCATTGGTATCTTCAGCATTATATTGGCCTACCACTAAAATTAAATTAACTTGTTCATTGTTAAGTATATAAATTCATAGTTTCTAGTTTTCAATTTTGAATTTAAATTAGTTTTTTATACGAAAAAATCACTTTAACTTTAACAAATTTAATTTTTGTAATTCTAGTTAAAAAAAAAATTGCAGTGCAGTTAAAACCCTAAACCATGGAAAAGGCACTGATCGATGTAAAAAATTAAAAAAATAAAAAATCTTCTTTTATCAAAATAAAAATTAGAACTTATAAGTTATAATTGATGAGGACCCCAAAAAATTACAATTTGATACTCTGAAATCAGAATCTTTCCTCACATATGAGATATTATTTGTGTTGATTATCTTACATTAGTTGGTTATAAAGTTAAAGTATTACTTGTAATGAATTGAATAATTCTCCTTCGTTAAAATGGCAATTGTAAATTAATTAGGTTTAAAGTTCATATTTACTACTTAATTTTTACTTAGTGTTCCATCCCTAGGAGAAGGCGTTAATTATTTCATATGGGTTGATTACAAAATAGCTTGAAATTTACAGTTCCAATGAAATATTTTATTTATTTATTTATAATTTAAATGACATATAAATAAATTTATATATTCAATTTAGGCAAGAAACTTCCAATTTGCTGTTGGATGACACATTGTATCAAGATGACTCAGAATTTCAATTCAAATTTGATTCACCATATACAAATTTTGTCCAAAATGTATGAACCGAAGAAAAAACCAATTAAGTACCCAGATTTTTAAATATTAATAAAAATCACGTGGTTTTATTTTATTAATCCCTTCTTTTTATCAAAATCATGCGGTTTCATATTTAACAGTAAACAGTTCATACCCAAACATCAATGGAGGGTAAGATTTTTCACACTTGATTACAATAGAGATGGGGGGGGGGGGGGGGGAAGAAGCATTTTCCTCCTCCAACTTCCTTTTTTATTTTTTTTAATCCCTCATTTTCTTTTATCGAATTGACATGGTTTTAATTATAATTAACAGTACACATTGGATACCCATTAATGAGGAGGGTAAGCTTTTAAGATTTTTTGATTGGGATTTCACACTTGAAGAAAAAGGAAAAGAAAATAGCCTTTTCCTCTCCTCCTTTTTTATTTTATTTTCAATCTGTCGTCAAATTCACGTGGCTATTTAATTAACAACAAAACATTTGGTATCATGCATGATCTTACCTAGCATTTCTTCTCTGGTCCAAGCTATCACGCCTTTTCTTTTTCTTTTTCTTTTTTTTTTTGGACTAATAGAGAGTGGGATGTTCTAATCAATCCTACAATTGAGGCAGAATTGAAATATGATGACTTTGAAATTAAATATACTTTAATGTGTGTTTATAACGTGGTTTGATCTAAAGTCAAGTGTCGGGATGTAATCATATTGCTATTGAAAGCTACCTACTAATGCTACCTTGTTTATCATTGTGTTTTGGAGAAAAAAAAATAATTTTAAAAATTTTAAAAACTGGTTTTAAAGATATATTGTTACTTAAAATACATTTCAAAAAAATAATTTATAAAAAATTAAAAAAATCAATCAATCAAATTAAAAAAAAATTTAAACCTACTTTTTAATACCCAACAAAAATCCTAAACACCCTCTGCATAAACAAACTAAGTCAACTCTTTAAACTTTAGAAAGTTTTTTTAATTTTAATAGGTGGATGAAATATTAACTGTTATTTAAATTAATTAACTTTGGGATAAATTAATTATGGTAAAAAAATTAGATAAAACCCTGCATATATCAAGTAAAAGAAGATAAGTCATAGTGTATCAAAATTAAACTACCAATTTTAGATATATACTAGTAGTAAAATTGTGAAAGGATATATCATTATACTTTATTTATGACTTTTAAGTATTTAATTAGGAGAAATAATAATATATATAATTATTAGATCTATCAGTTTATCTTTCCCAGTCAGACAACAATTTTAGCCTCCACACGACTTCTTTGTGCAAGTATTTGTAATATTGGATTTTAATAAAACATTAAATTCTATTAAATTTAGTATTTTTAATATATATAAAAATTATTTTTTTTTTTGCATTGAAATAATTCAGGATACTGATATTAATGTCTTTTTCGTCTTTTATTTTTTTTTATTACTAATAACATCAATAATCTTATTTCTCTTCTTTTTTGCAGAAAACTTCTTAATTAAGGTAATTTATTTTGTTCTCTTTTACAGTGCACGCATGTTGATTTTTTCTAATTTCTTATTTTACTTTTTTCTAAAGGTATTTAATTGAGATATATTTAGTTTAATTCGATATGAAGATATTGAAGCAAGAAATTAATGATCTTGAAGATATATAGTATGAGTACTACTACATTTAATAATTAAAAATAATAATAATACTTTGTTATTACCTTTTACATAATTTTTTTTTGTCAAATTTATAATAAAATATTACCTAACATTTGAAGATTTTTTTAATGAATTTGACATTTTAAGAAATAAGCATTAATATATTTATATTAAAATTTTCTTTATGGTATTATCTGCTTTAATATATTATATATCGTATTATCTTTTATCTCTTTTTATAAAAAGATAAATAAATACCTTATACTTGCCAAATATTGAATTTTGGTAGAAGATATTTGTATGCATTCTTCACTCAAGAAGGAATAAATATATAGAGAGGATTGCAAGATATAAGTTCAGTATATATCCTAAATTAATGGATTACATCAAGGAGAAAAAAAATCTAAACTTATTCTCCTATAATTATGTTAATCACAAATATTCATACAATCATGAAAATATCCCTATAATCATCATGCTAACACTCCCCCTCAAGTTAGAGCGAAGATGTCTACTAAGCCAAACTTGTCTAGTAATTTTCGAAATACTTTCATAGGGACTGCATATGTAATGTCTGTAATTAGCGTATATAAGTTATATTTTTGGTTATTGAGAGTTGGGAATTAAGTGAAGTTTTGGAAGTTTGAGAGTTGCTGAAATCTGATGTTTCACACTCGTGACAATGGATGTCACAGATGTGAATATCGGATTTTAGTTAGTAGTTACGATGAGTTTCTTTACGACCATAAATGAGAGGTTCACGCCCGTAAGAAAGGAGTCAAAGCTGTGAATCCTGGGCAAGCTGAGTAAGTAAGATAGACACATTTTTTTTCTCTATCATTCCCTTTAAATCCGTTTCCATTCCCTTATAACTGACCTAACACCCCACATCTCCATCTCCTTCACCACCAGAAACCTTTATCCTCCATTGATGAAGCTTTTAAGATCAAATTTTAATAGAGTAAAGTGAGAAAGGAGAGTAAGAAAGGAAGCTTGGGGGTAAATAGTAGGTTTTTGAGTTTTTCTGGATTTTGGTTGATTTTTAGAGACTAAGAGAGCGTTCTTCTTCTTGCTAAGACTTGGAAAGAGAGCTGGAAGTGTATCCCAAGAGAGAAGACAAGCTTGAAGAGCTAGAGTAATGGTTCCCTCCATCCTAGGTGTAAGATTTGAACTTAACAACACACAATGCTTTAATTTTCATGTTTCTATATTAATTGCCTTAGATACATGATATAAATGATCAATGAATAGATAAATGTTATAATGTGAGTTAATATGAATGATGAGAAGATATATGTGAACGTGTTAGATTGTGGTGTTAGATGAATTAATTTGGTTAATATGGATAATTAGAAACTATATGTTTGTGATAAATGGCTAAAATGCATGCTAGAGTATTGATAGAGTAGCTGACATTGGTCAATCATGGAGAATATTGCATATAAGAATGACATGAAGTTATGATGCTCTATTTTCTGGAAAAAACTCTAGATTCACGGTCATGAATAGAGAGTTCATAGGCGTGAATCTCATGAAAATAGATTTTGTTGCTGAGGCATATCCATTCATGGGCAGTTTCATGCTTTGGTTCACTCCCGTGAAAGGGTGATTACGACCGCGAACATGTGCTGATTCACAAAATGAATCATGGCTTGATTCACTGGTAAACTACCTGTGAAGTAGTGCTTCACGACCGTGAAAAGTTACTCACGGGCATGAAGCTGCTTAATTTGAAAATCTTATATGTTTGCATGTGAATCAAGATCGATTCGTTATGAGGTGAAGTACCTCTATTGTATGATAATAAATATTGCGAATGTGATTGTGAGATATGACGATAAATTTATATAAAATATAGAAAAATGGATAATATGGAAACATATGTAATAAATGTTGTAAAACGGTTAAGCCCAATACTTTAAGTAGGACTAGAGTTAGGATAAATGACATGCCATTGAGGGGAGTTCGGTACATAATGACTTAGGTTGGTCATATATTTGAATGCCCAGAGGTTAGCAATGAGAGCTTCCTTAGTAGGTTATATTTGAAGACCCAGAGATTAGCAATGAGAGCTTCTTTGATGAGTTATATTTAAAGGCCCAGAGATAAGTAATGAGAGCTTTCTTGATGGGTTAAGTTATTCATATCCATTTTAATCTAGTTATGAGTAATGAGAGCAAAAAGGTAAGATAAATGATTTTATGTATGATGTGTTTTGGATGCATGAGAGTATGATAATGTGTCATATAGACTATGAAATGATGCATGTGTGGGCTTTGAGGTAAGTCACCATGGTAGGTTGGTAAGTTTTTCATGCATATTATATATATTTTATTGTATGTCTTGCAAGTTGTTATGTACCACTAGGCACGAGTTGCTTAGCGTCTGAACTTTCCATGTGCAGGGTTGGAGCTTAGGATTAGAGCGACAGAGGAAGATGTTCAGTGATCAGAGTCAAAAGAATATACTCGGGATGCATGATACAATCATTGTATATATTTTTGGTTCTTTTATTGGGTTAGGTAGTTAAAGATTTATATGCTTTTATGTTAAAGACATGTAGTTTTTTAACTAATCGTTTGTAAAATCTTGGGCTTGAGTATTCCCATACGAGATTGTATTTAAACTTTTATTATTTTGAGTTTATTTTAAGCCATTAAAAATGTTTTTTTATTATCTTGTTTTAAGTCATCATGGTCATAGTACAACAAATATTTGAAATCTATAATATTTTAACTCATGTGCATCATAACATCTTTTGGTATAATTGAGATATTCTTAATTATATTAAAGGGTATTACATTTAGTGGTATTAGAGCCTAAGTTTATGCGGTTTTAAACCTAGGTAGGATGGGTATATCACGTGTGCGAGTGTTAACCTGTATGACTCTGATGTGGACTATTCTTTGTCAATGTCAAGGCTAAAGAATGAGTATAGATATCAAACTATATGACGCGATCGAGAGTAACAGTCCTCCATATATGAAGGCTCAGAATCAGCCTAGCCAAACTAGTGTTCAAGGACTGGTTGGTGCACCTCCTTTATAGCAGTCGATAGCTAGTCAGGAGGATCAGGCTCAGAATCCTTTGATACAGAACCTAGATACTTTGTTACAGCACTTGGTACAAGCTATGTCGCCGCCACTTCCTCCACCACCACTGCTTTCATCGCCTCCTCTCCACCACCGACTCGAAGATCACAGATTCACAGGCTTCATAAATATGGGGCCACTGATTTCACGAGCAAAATGGATGATGACCCTGAGGCTGTAAAGTATTGGTTCCAGAGGACTGAGAAGTTCTTTGAGGAGCTTGAATATGCTGAAGAGTACAAGGTTAGGTATGTTATTTCACTTCTCTATGAGCATGCCTACAATTGGTTGAAGTTTGTTCTTCAGAAGCCTTAGACTTTAGATCCACCTATATGGATTTTTTATGGTTGAATTCAAGAAATAGTATATACCAGAAGTGTACATTGATGAGAAGAAGAAAGAGTACCAAAACCTTCGGTAAGGGAATATGACTGTGGCAGTGTATGAGAAAGAGTCCACTAAATTGAGTAGGTATGCATCTGGCATTGTAGGTGATGAGGCAGACAAATGTCGTTCATTTAAGGATGGCCTGAGAGATGAGATTGGCATTCATGCTCTTTCACTGCAGCGAAAAGACTTTTCAAAATAGGTATTTGTTGTCATCGGTATCGAGAAGAGAATGAAATTGAAGAGATCATATGAGTCATTCAATAGAGACTTTAGGGGGTCATCCTATAGTGTTTCACAGACATCGAGCAAAAAGGCTCACACCAGTTTATGATCTTTTAAATCTAGAGGATAGGGACAAGGTTGAGGTCAGTCAGGGTATATCAGACAGGCACCATCATTAAGAACTGTCTCGGTAGCTACCAGTAGTCAGCCCTATAAGTGGAAAAAGGTAGCACCAGAGTGTGCATCTTCTTGTTGGAAACACCGAGGAGAGTGTTTGAGAAATATAAGAGCTTGCTACAGGTGTAGGTCTCAAGACCATTATAGGAGAGATTGTCCTTTACAAATGGTTCAGGATCCCACTCAGACTTAGGGTTCAGTGCCAACACAAACTAGGGGGATGGGAACAGGTAAGTTCAAGTAGAGGTGGATCTAGACCGGTCGTATTAGAGATAGTGAACAGGTCAGGATCGAGTAGAGCACCAAGGAGGGTCTATGCTATAAGGGCCAAAGAGGATTTGAGTGCATATGATGTGGTTGTTGGTATATTTTTTCTTTTTGATTTATTTTTAATTGCTTTGATATATCTAAATTATACACATTATTATATATGTACCAACATAGTTGAGCGGTATAACATGTTAACAGAGATATTATATTATGAGATTGAGGTGACTAGCCCTTTGAAGCATAGAATAACAATGAACCTAGTGTATAAGAACTGTCCTATTGTGGTCCAAGGGAAAGAGTTCATGGCAGATTTGATTGAATTTTCCTTTCATGAGTATGATGTTATCCTGGGCATGGATTGACTCTCTCAACAGGGTGCAGTAATGGACTGCAAAATGAAGACAGTTGAATTGAGAATGTTGAAAGATGAGATAGTGGTTGTTCAGGGAAGAAATCCTCACAACAAACGAGGATCATCTCTATAATGAAAGCACATAAAATGATCAGAAAATGGTGTGAGGCCTATTTAGCTCACGTGATTGACAGCATGAGGGAGACCCAAGATCTTAGGGATATTCCAACAGTGGAAAAGTTCCCAGATGTATTTCCAAATGAGTTACCAAGGCTACCTGAGGAATGAGAGATAGAGTTCTCAATTGATCTTACTCCAGATATAGCTTTTATATCAGCGGTACCATATCGTATTGCTCCATCAAATATGAAAGAGTTTAAGGTACAGTTACAAAAATTGATAGATAAGGGCTTCATCAAACCGAATGTATCACCATAGAGTGCACCGATATTGTTCGTTAAGAAGAAAGACATGTCTATGGGGTTGTGCATAGACTATGGACAATTGAATAAGATGACCGTTAAGAACAGTATTCGTTATCATGGATCGATGATCTCTTCGATCAGTTGAGATGTGCATAAGTGTTCTCTAAGATTGATTTGAGATCGGGATATCAATTAGTTAAGAATCAAGGAGGGTGATATGGAGAAGACCATTTTTCGAACCATAAATGGTCATTACGAGTTTCTAGTTATGCCCTTTGGGTTGATCAATGCTCCTACAACTTTTATGGATATGATAAACTGGATCTTCAGCCCTTTTTTGGATCAGTTTGTCATGGTATTCACAGATGGTATCTTGGTGTATTCGATAAGCAAGAACGAACATCAGCACTTGAGAATAGTCTTACAGACTTTTAGGGAGTAAAAGCTATATGCTAAGCTCTTTAAGTGTGAGTTTTGGCTGGATGAGGTTGTCTTTGTTAGGCATGTGATATAGGCTGAAGGGATTAAAGTGGATTCAGGCAAGATTGAGGCGATATTGGATTGGAAACTGCCATGAAATATGACTGAAATCAGGAGTTTTCTCAGCTTAGCAGGATATTATAACGAGTACCATTAGTGAAAGTTTTATGAAAGAGTCATACCATTAAAGAAGCAACATGAAAAACTAAGAAAGTGATGATGGCACAATATCCACAGTTATTCTGAGACATTATGACAGGTAATTTCGGGAACAAAATATTCTAATGAGAAGTGAAATATAACACCCGTAATTAGGGCCTATAAGTTATATTCTTGGTCAGTAAGAGTTGGGGATTAAGTTAAGTTTTAGAAGTTTAAGAGTAACTAAAATAATTTTTTTCACACCCGTGACAATAGGTGTCATGGCTGTGAATATCGGATTTTAGTTCATAATTATGATGGATTCTTTACGACCGTGAAGGAAAGGTTCACACCCGTGAGAGAGGAGTCACAGCCGTAAAGTCTGGACAGGTAGAGTAGGTGAGGCAGACATATTTTCCTCTCAATGATTCCTTTTAAATCCGTTCTCATACCCCTATAATCAAACTAACACGATATATGTCCATCTCTTTCACCATCAAAAACCTTTATCCTCTATTGATGATGCTTTGAAGATCAAGTTTTAAGAGAGTAAAGTGAGAAAGGAAGCTTGTGAGCTTGGGGGTAAGAAGTATGTCTTTTATTTTTTTGGGTTTTTGTCGATTTCCAAGGACAAGAGCATTCTTCATCTTGTTAGGACATAAAGAGAGAGCTAAAATTCCATCCCAAGAGAGGGGACAAACTTGAAGAGCTAAAGTAGTGGCCTCCTCCATTCTAGGTATAAGGTTTGTATATAACAACACCCAAGACTTTTATTTCCATGTTTCTGTGTTAATTGCCTTAGATACATTATATAAATGCTCAGTGAATGTTATAATATGAGTTGGAATGCCTAACGAGAAGATATATATGAACATGTTGGATTGTGGTGTTATATGAATTAATTTGGTTAATATGGATAATTAGAAAGTACATGTTTGTGATAAATGGCTAAAATGTGTGCTGGAATGTTGATAGAGTGACTGAAATTTGTAAAATATATAGATTATTGCATGTGAGAATGACATGAAGTTGTGATGCTCTGTTTTCTAGAAAAAAATTCTAGATTCACGACTGTGAGAAAAAGGTTCATCGGCTTGAATGTCATAAAAATGGATTTTGTTGCTGAGGTAAACCCGTTCACGGATAGCTTCACTATTGGAATCACAGTTTGGTGCACATCTATGAAGGGGTGATCATGGCCATAAATATGTGCTGATTCACGAGATGAATTACGACTTGGTTCATGGGTAAATTACTCGTGAAGTAGTACTTTACAGCCATGAAAGATTATTCACAGGCATGAAGCTACTTAATTTGAAAATATTATGTACTTGCATGTGAATCAAGATTAATTCATTATAAGGTGAAGTATCTCTGTTGTATGATAGTATATGTTGCGAATGTGATTGTGAGATATCACGATAGATTTATATAAAATATGGAAAAATGGATAATATGGAAATATATGTGGTACATGTTGTGAAACGGTTAAGCCCATTACTCTAACTATGACTAGAATTAGGATAGATGGCATGTCATTTGAGGGGAGTTCAATGTCGAATCCTCATAGGTTAGCAATAAGAGCTTTCTCGGTGGATTATATTTGAAGGTCCAAATGTTAGCAATGAGAGATTCCTCGATAAGTTTGTGGAACATTTGCACTAATAAGGAGTGCTCTGGTTGTTTCAAGTATGTGTTTGTTCTTACATTCGACAATTTTATTATGTTGTGGAGTGTGAAGGTAAGTAGCCTCAATAAAAATACCATAGGTTTGTAAAAAGTGATACAATTAAAAGTTTATGCATTCTCCACCATTATCATGACTAACCATTTTAATTAGAAGATAATATTGAGTGCGAACCATGTTGTAAAAATTTGGAAATAAAGCACACACATCATTCTTATAGAACCAAATCATTTGAGCGCAATTATCTACAAATGTAACAAACCACCAAAATTTTAGATTGAGAAGTAATATGAGTAGGTCCCTAAACATCTAAGTGAATTAACTCAAATGGGACTGTTATTTTATTTAAACTTAAAGGATATGAGGTACAATGGCTTTTGGTCAAAATGCAGACATCACATTTAAAAAAAAAGTGTCTGAAATATCAACAAATAAATATGGGAATAATTTTTTCAAATAACCAAAAGATGCATGACCCAATCAACAATGCCACAACCAAATATTCTTTAAATCATCAACATTGCGACTTCATACTTGATTAACATGACGAGTTGTAACATCACCAACATAGAACAACCCTTTTCTCTTAATACCACACTCAATAATTGCCTGAGTTCAGATATCCTAAAGTAAGCAAAAGATAGATAATATTAGTACAACACACTCTAACTATTCGAACTAACTTATAGTAATTGATTAGATAATGTAGAAAAAAAGCAAGCATTTATGTAAATAAATAGTGGGAGTAAGGGTTATTGATCCTAAGCCAATAACAAGGGTGGTCTCCCTATAAGTAGTCACAACATTATTCTTGAAAGGTGAAATCAAGCACTGAAATTAAGATTTGTTGTAAATCATATATTCCATAATTCCTGAGTCAATGATCCAATGGATATCTTGTGTTGTAAATGTAGAAAGTTCCATGTCTATATTACTTGAATTATCCAATAAAAAATGATTGTTTAGATAGAGCAATTCACCAAGTTTAATGTGATCAACTTTGCTTGTTACAACAACAACTGCACTTGGTTCAACATTTGTGGTATTGGCTACTTTTTGCTTGAGTTGGACGTTTGTTGTTTCCTCCTTTATTTTATTTGTGTTGTTCTAAGAACTAGTTAGGATAATTTTGGATTTCAAAGGAAGTATGCTTAGTACGACACTTTTCATTGCATTGGCTACAACATAACGTGCCTTTTTCAGAATCTTCAATTGCTTGAAGATTACTTTTGAAGTTAAAAGAGGTAGTCTTGGAAACTATTGTCATGTGTAAACCTTTTCTAGGCTCCTTTTTGTTGAGCATGATTACTTTATGTTGTGCCTCTCCCCGAACCATATTAAGGCATTCTTCAATTCTTGGAATTGGCTTCATTTGAAGAAGATCACTTTTGATAGGATCAAAAACCTCATCTAGGTTTGTAAGGAAGTCATACATTTGAATTTCCACTTGTCCAATATGTAGATATGTGGTACATTGCATTTTAATTGGACGCCGCCTATCAATTTCTTGCCACACTGTTCATCTCAGAGTAATAAAGGTGTACAAGTCATCCATTCTACTTAGTTCTTGTTGCTTTGCAATGCAACTCATAGCATTGTGACTCGTCAGCTCCATCGTAGAATATTTAAGTGACACTATCCATATATCTTTTGTTGTTGGGAGATCACTGAATGGGCCAAGGAGAAAAGGTTCTAAGGTTTTTTAATAGCCATCCTCGCACATTTACGACTTCGGTATGTGACTTTGTGTAACCATCATTCTTCTCATCCATCTTCGGAGTCTGACCATTTAGATATCTCAAATTGTTCAGTCCTGTAATATATACTTCTATCATACGTGACCAAATTTTAAAGTTTGTATCATTTAACCTAAAACCAAAGAGTAAGCTATTGGAGTTAGGTAATTCAATTAGGATTAGATTTTGGTGATAATTGTGATGAATGTATTTTATTTAGCCATGATGAATATTTTGTGTAATATCCTCGACTTTTCCACATGCATGTCTACATGTATTTCATTTGAACATATACATTTTACATGCATTTCACTTAAACACATGCATAATATGCATTTCAGGTATTTTACAATTGTATAGAAGTGCACATGTTTGTTTTATAATATAGATGAAAATGATATGAAATTAATATTTAAGTGAACAAAGAAACTAGATTGAATTAATTAAATTTAATATAGTTAATTAATTAAATTGAAGTAGAAGATTAAGTTGTATTTTTGGTATTCACTAGTATGTCTAGATACATGTAATTGTATAATAATAATAATAATAATTAAATAAAAATAAATAAAAAGGAAAGTTAGAAAAATAAAAAGGAAAATAAAAAGAAAAAGCAAAGTAAAAAAAAGGGACAGGTGAAGAAAAAAATGAAAAGAAAGACAAATTGTTTGACTTAGGCTAAGTCTTCATCTTCTTCTTTGCTTCATTCTTTTATTCTATTTCTTTGAAGTTTCAACAATATTTTCTTTTTTTTTTCACTCCAGAAATTACAACAACAAGGTTAACCAAGGGTGATTATAGGTGAGTAAACAATTATTTTGTGTTAATCTTGATTATGATGTTTAGAATTCATAAATAGGCAGTGTTTTGAACTAAGGTTTTGATAATTTTAGAGATTGAATCTGGAGAAGTATAAAACATAAAACGTGTGCCTTTATGTCTTAGGTTTATGGATATATAAACATTTTTGCAAGATGTGATGTATAGGAAGAGAAACCCTCTCTTGATTGAAATTGGTCCGGATGCGAACCCTAGCTGAATTAGCAACGATTTTTATTAGTTTTGAATATGATAAAGTCATTATTTGAAGTATCTTAAACATAAAATTTGTATATATATGTGTTATATATCTGTATACCAAATTTCAGCTTCATATATCGTGTGTATTTTGAGTTATGATGAAGAGAACCATGACTGTTCCATAGTTGCTAAGTGCCCTATACAGGTCCAGAAACTTGTTTAATTATTTTGAGCTTCTTACAGATAGATTCTATAAATTATAAAAACATACAAGTTACAGGTATATATCTTATATAAATTTGGGTACTAATTTCATCTTAATATGTTATGTATAGACTAAGTTATGGTCGTTACAAGTCATACTATCCTGAAAACCAACTATGTTCTATATCAATAAACTGTTGCTTATAAATTGAGGGCCTTAGAGACATAATTAATAAAAGTTATAAATATGAAAAATGTTCCATTTGAATTCATATAATTTTCGGTAAAGTTTCATTGAAATATGAATTATATATCGCAAGTTATGATGAACCTAAGTTGGTACCCTGAAACTGCCTAAAGGCAAAAAATATAACACGTTTAGAAATTCCACCAAAAATTGTACAATGCTCCAATTGATCTGAAATTTTAATATGTTATATAATTATATGTTAATTTTAATTAGAAATAAGAATCAAATTAAATGGTCAAGTATATAAAAAAGTTATAGGCTAAATAGTTCTGTAAGGTCACACTGCCTCATAGGAAAAATCTTAATTATTGATATTAACAATGCATATTAATTTGTTTAAGCCACATTAAGTCTCTCTAAGCATGAATTAATAAAATTATATTTCCATATATGCTCACAACATATTGGAGATCCACAAGACAGGGATAGACAATAAGTTAAAGGTCGGAATCAAAAGAAATAAAAGGTGAGTCTAATTATCAAGTGATTTCTTTAGTACACATAAACATTGCTTGTTATGTGATATGTGAAGTGAATTATGATTATATGATTCATATGATTGTCGTGATTTTTCATTGATGTTATGATGATAGATAACTTTGTGACAAATTGTGTTACATATAAATGGTATACTTGTGGTATATTTGAGGTATATGTTTGACATGTGTGATATATACATGATATATGTATAGTATATGCAAGGTATATATGTGGTATATGTATGATATATGTGATAAGATATGATGGTTGATAAATGTTTAAGTATAAATGCATTTCCATATGGACTTAAAAGGCGTTGTGACTGGTTAATTGGAATTGCAAAGCAAAACAAGAGAACTATGGCCCAACAAATGTGCAAATGAAACAAATGATCAAGCTAGCTAGCAAATGCAAATGCAAATGTTCATATGGCAAATGTTCACATGGAAATCCAGGGCAATATTCATTTAACTTGGTCACAACAAAATCAAATGAGAAAAGCATAAGCATAAGCATAAGTAAAGAATAGTTATTATATTTTTAAATTTCATTTGTGATTATATGTTAAAGGTGAATGGAATGGAATATATATGGTATGCATTGAATTTATGATTTGTTACTATGAGTTGCTTGGTACTTTAGAGCTCATTTGATGATTATTCTCACTGAGCCGCAACTCATTAGTTTGCATCATTTTTCAGGCAAAAAAGTGTAGTAGTTCATATTGAGATGCATATAAAAGTTATGAATCAAAGGTTACCGAGCGAGGCTCATCACTCTCACTCTTTGCATTTCCCATAAGCATAAGAGCATATCATTTATATTTGGGGGTTGAATACTTGCATATATATAATTACAATGAATATGTACTATGATATATATATATATATATATATATAGGGATTCAACTTGTAAAATTACTAACTTTTAAACGTAATGTTTAAGTTATTAATATATGTGATGTTATAGACTATAATTAAAGCTTCCGTATTAATTGTGAAATTATTGTTAATAATATGAGATGAGTTAAAAAAAAAAATTGTTACTCGCTATAAACATGAATTTTATTTAATCGTGTTCCATACGTGATAACATAATATAAAATCAGTATATGTTGTATATAGATGTATAAGGTGTTAGGTGTTACATTTTTTGTATCAGAGCAGGGATAGGTTCCATGGGAATATGCATATGCATATAAGCATGATAACATATGCATAATATGTGTTGAACATTATGTAGTGACATAATTTCATTTATTTTAGGGTCATCATAAGACATGATTCACCAAGGAAAGAGGGGTTGGCATTCTCATGAGGCACCGCCTCATTTGCATAGAGATCAACCAGTACCAGGAGCTAGGGCTCCTGTACGTGCATCACAATCATCACATGCCGAAGTACCTTTTGAAAACCCAGAACATGAAGTGCATGGTCCTGCAATGTATAGGGAAAGAGGATATGACAAGTTGAGGAAACAAGGTGCATTTGATTTCAATGGCACCATAGACCTAGAAAAAGCAGAGACATGACTTAAAAGGACACAGAGGGTACTTAATATGATGAGGTGCACTCTAGAGGAGAATTCGATTATGCAGTGTCTTTGCTTCAAGACAATGCATATGAATGGTGGGAGATAGTTCCGGATAGTGACGCACAACCACCGGTTCTGACATGGAATGATTTTCTCCATGAATTTCAGAACAATTACATGCCTGAAGCATATAAAGATGAGAAGAGAAAGAAATTTCTAAACCTGAAATAGGGGAACATGTCTGTTGCAGAGTATGAGGTGCAGTTTAACAAACTTTCCCACTATGCCACTTTTATGGTCTCTACTGAAAGAGACAAATGCAGAAAGTTTGAGGAGGTTCTCAAATATGATATCAGGAACAGAATCACAACTACTGATCTTGATAGTTATGCCAGACTCAGAGCTGCTGCAATTAGAGTTGAACCGTTAATGAAAGAAGCTGGGGAATAACAAATTAAAAAGGCAGCACGTGAGTTCTCTGGTGAGTCTAGCAGAAGGCCGGGGAAAAAAGGTAGATTTATGCCAGCACAATCGGGTAACAGAGGTGGATACTCAAGCTTTAGAGGTCGTACTATGACTTCTTTTTATCCAAGCAGAGGACAAAGTCAGTATACAGAACAGAGGCCTACTTGTATTCATTGTGGCAGACAACACACAGGTGAATGCAGAAGGCTCACATGAGCTTGTTATTTCTGTGGGTCCTTAGATCATATGTATAGAGATTCCCCAGAAAGAGCCAGATTAGCAGAGACCAGTAGAGGTAGAGGAATATCTGAGACTACAATTGAAACACGAAGGGTTACTACCAGTGGGACACATGTCAGAGGCAGAGGCAGGGGCAGAACTGATGTAGTAAGCAGAGGAGTGACCGGATCTGAGGGATAGAGTTCTAGACCCCTTCCACAGGCCAGGGTATTTGCTATGACTAGTTAGGAGGTAGTTGATGCCCCTGAAGTGGTTACTAGTAATTTTTACATTTATGATAAAATGGCATTTGCATTGATTGACCCAAGATCCACACATTCATTTATATCATTACATATGACATCTAAACTGCATCAAAAGCATGAGCCCTTGGGATTTGATATAAATGTGAGTACTCCACTGGGAGCAGTAGTAGTTATGAATAATATATATCATGATTGTTCGATATTAATTGATGAAGTTGAATTGAAAGCTGATTTGATCTTATTATCATTGCATGAATTTGATGTAATATTAGGAATGGATTGGTTAACAAAACATCATGTCATAGTGAATTGTTTTTCTAATGAGGTAATTTTTGAGTCCTCTGATAAACAAAGGGTTGTGTTTAAAGGAGAAAGAAAGTTGATACCTGCATATTTGATTTCACCAGTTAAAGCTTTTAAAATGGTGAAAGGAGGGTGTGAGGCTTTCTTAGCCTATGTGACAGATATAATAACTCAAGATAATATGCTGGAGAATATTCCAGTAGTCTGTGAATTCCCAGATGTATTTCCAGAGGATTTGCCTGGGTTGCCACCAGATAGAGAGATAGAATTTACTATAGATTTGGTGTCAGGAGTTGCACCTATTTCTATATCTCCTTACAGGATGGCTTCGATTGAGTTAAAGGAACTTAAAACTCAATTGCAAGAGTTGCTTGATAAGGGATATATTCGACCTAGTGTATCACCTTGGGGAGCCTCAGTGTTGTTTTTAAAAAAGAAATATAGAACGATGAGATTGTGTATAGACTATAAACAACTAAATAGAGTGACAGTGAAGAATAAGTATCATTTACCTAGAATTGATGACTTATTCGATCAGTTACATGAAGCTCAAGTCTTTTCTAAGATTGACCTGAAATCGGGTTATTATCAACTTAAGATAGCTGAGGTAGATATTCCTAAAACTGCATTTCATACTAGGTATGGCTACTATAAAGTTCTAGTCATGCCATTTGGATTAACCAATGCACCGGCTGCTTTTATGGCTTTGATGAATAAGGTATTTCAGCCTTATCTGGATAATTTTGTTATTGTCTTCATAGATGACATTCTGGTGTACTCTAAAAGTAAAGAGGAACATGAGATGCATTTAAGAACAGTGCTTTAGACTTTGCAGAAAAAACAATTGTATGCAAAGTTTAGTAAGTGTGAATTCTGGCTTGATCATATTGTGTTTTTTGGGCATATAGTATCGGAAAAAGGCATAGAGATTGACCCAAATAAAGTTAAGGCCATAGTGAGTTGGGAAGCACCCAAGAATGTGTCAGAATTGCATAGTTTTTTGGATTTAGCCGGATACTACCGTAGATTTATTGATGGGTTCTCATTGATTGCTAGTCCTTTGACCAAATTGTTAAGAAAGAATGTTTCTTTCAAGTGGACTCCAGAATGTCAAAGGAGTTTCGATGAACTAAAACACAGGTTAACCTCAGCACCAGTGTTAACCATCCCTATAGGTACAGGTGGGTTTACAGTATATAGTGATGCTTCTCACCAAAGCTTGGGATGTGTGTTGATGCAACATGGTAAGGTGATAGCTTATGCATCAAGATAACTGAGACTATATGAGATCTCATATCCAGTGCATGATTTAGAATTGGCTGTAGTTGTATTTGCATTGAAGATTTGAAGACATTATTTCTATGGTGAGACATTCCAGATCTCCACATACCATAAAAGCTTGGGTTACTTGATGACACAGAAAGAGTTAAACATGAGACAAAGATGATGGTTAGAGCTATTAAAAGATTATGACTATACAATTGAATATCATTCAGGGAAAGTCAATGTGGTAGTAGATGCATTGAGTAGGAAGGCCAGTAGTAGTGTAGCTCACTTGTAAGCATCCTCTTTTCCATATTTGATTCAATTACACTCCCTGAATGTTCAATTGAATATGCATGATGGTGGATCATTGATTGTTGCTCTTCATATTAGACCTATATTGAAGGATAGGATCAAAGTTGCACAGAGTAAATATCCTAAATTGTGTGAGAAAATTGAATTAGTAAGGCAGGGAAACAGTAAAGATTTTCAATTGCAAGACAATGTACTGATGTTAAGGTCAAGCATATGTGTTCCAAACATTGATAACTTGCACCAGAAAATAATGGAAGAAGCACACAATGCACCTTATGCAATGCATACGGGGATGACTAAGATGTATCACAGTTTAAGACCTCATTACTGGTGGCCAAGAATGAAGAAAGACATAGTTGAATACATTTCTAAATGCTTAACATGTCAGCAGATTAAGATAGAACACCAAGCACCATTTGGTAAACTACATCCTTTACAAGTGTCAGAATGGAAATGGAAAAAGATAAAGATGGATTTTGTTTATGGATTGCCCAAAACTCCACGGAAAAATAATGCAATATGGGTAATTATTGACAGATTAACCAAGTCAGCACATTTTCTACCTATTAGATGGGGGTGTACACTTGAGAGTTTGGCCAAATTGTATGTGAATGAGATAGTTAGATTGCATGGCATTCTAGTGTCCATTGTATCGGATAGAGATCCACGGTTTACTTCACATTTTTGGGTGAGTTTACACAATGCATTAGGAACAAAATTGAATTTCAGTACTGCATTTCACCCACAGACTGACAGACAATCAGAGAAAACTATACAAACATTAGAAGAAATGCTTAGAGCATGTGCTATGGAATTCAAGGAGCTTGGGATGAGTATATAACATTGGTGGAGTTTGCATACAATAACCAATATCATATCAGTATTCAGATGGCTCCATATGAGGCATTGTATGGAAGAAAGTGCAGAAGCCTTATCATCTGGGATGAAGAAGGTGCACGTGCATTAGAAGGGCCAGAGATAGTACAAGATACAGTGGATAAAATCAAGGTTGTCAAGATTAAGCTAATGGTAGCACAGGACAGACAAAAAAGTTATGCTAATCAACATAGAAGGGAGATGGAATATGAGTAGGGTGAGAAGGTATTTCTATGAGTATCTCCATGGAAAGGGGTAATCCGATTTGGCAAGAAAGGTAAATTGAGTCCAAGATACATAGGGCCTTACAAAATTCTTGAGAAGGTTGGTCCACTGACATACATATTGGCTTTACCACCAGAGATGACTCAGATTCATAATGTGTTTCATGTGAGCATGCTTAGAAGGTACAGGTCAGATCCTACACATGTACTTAAAGATCAAGTCATTGAGATTGCAGATGACATGACTTATGTTGAAGAACCAGTAAAAATCATAGGATACAGAACTAAACAATTGAGAAACCGAGAAATACCATTAGTTAAGGTGTTATAGAGAAACCATTCACAAGAAGAAACAACATGGAAAACATAAGAAAATATGAAAAAACAATATCCATAACTGTTTCTAGGTATTAAATTTCGAGAACGAAATTTTTAAAAGGAGGGGAGAATTGTAACATCCTCGACTTTTCAACATGCATATCTACATGCATTTCATTTGAACATATGCATTTTACATGTATTTCACTTGAACACATGCATAATATGCATTTCAAGTATTTTACAATTGTATAGAAGTACTCATGTCTATTTTATAATATAGATGAAAATGATATGAAATTAATATTTAAGTGAACAAAAAAACTAGATTGAATTAATTAAATTTAATATAGTTAATTAATTAAATTGAAGTAAAAAATTAAGTTGTATTTTTGGTATTGACTAGTATGTCTAGATACATGTAATTGTATAATAATAATAAGAATAATTAAATAAAAATCAGAAAAATAAAAAGGAAAATAAAAAGAAAAAGAAAAAAGAAAAGTAAAAAAAAAAGGACGGGTGAAGAAAAAATGAAAAGGAAGACAAATTGTTTGACTTAGGCTAAGTCTTCTTCTTCCTCTTCTTCTTCTTCTTCTTTTTTGCTTCATTCTTTCATTCCATTTCTTTGAAGTTCCAACAATATTTTATTCTCTTTTCACTCCAGAAATTACAGCAATAAGGTTAGCCAAAGGTGATTATAGGTGAGTAAACAATTATTTTGTGTTAATCTTGATTATAGTGTTTAGTATTCATAAATAGGCAGTGTTTTGTACTAAGGTTTTGATGATTTTAGAGATCTAATCTGGAGAAGTGTAAAACATAAAAAGTGTGCCTTTATATCTTAGATTTATGGATATATAAACATATTTGCAAGTTGTGGTGTATAGGAAAAGAAACTCTCTCTTAATTGAAACTGGTCCGGATGCAAATCCTAGCTGAATTAGCCACGGTTTTTATTAGTTTTTAATATGATAAAGTCATTATTTTAAGTATCTCAAAACATAAAATTTGTAGATATATGTGTTATGTACCTTTATACCAAATTTCAACTTCATATATTGTGTGTATTTTGAGTTATGATGAAGAGAACCATGATTGTTCCATAGTTGCTAAGTGTCTTGTACAGGTCTAGAAACTTGTTTAATTATTTTGAGCTTCTTACAGATAGATTATGTAAATTATCAAAACATAAAAGTTATAGGTATATGTCTTATATAAATTTGGATATTAATTTTATCTTAATATGTTATGTATAGAGTAAGTTATGGCCATTAAAAGTTATACTGTCCTGAAAACCAACTCTGTTCTATAGTAGTAAAATGTTGCTTATAATTTGAGGGTCTTAGAGACATAATTGATAAAATTTGTAAATATGAAAAATATTTCATTTGAATCTATATAAGTTTTTGTAAAATTTTATTGAAATATATCGTAAGTTATGATGAACCTAAGTTGGTACCCTGAATTAGAAATTCTACCAAAAATTGTACAATACTCCAATTGATCTGAAATTTTAATATGTTATATTAATATATGTTAATTTTAATTAGAAATAAGAATCAGATTAATTGGTTAAGTATATAAAAAGTTATATGTTAAACAGTTCCATAAGGTCACACTGCCTCATAGAAAAAATCTTAATTATTGATATTAACAATGCATATTAATTTTTTTAATCCATATTAAGTCTCTCTAAGCATGAATTAATAAAATTATATTTTCATATAGGCTCACAACATATTGGAGATCCACAAGACAATGATAGACAATAAGTTAAGGGTCGGAATCAAAGGAAATAAAAGATGAGTCTAATTATCAAGTGATTTCTTTAGTACACATAAACATTGCTTGCTATGTGATATGTGAAATGAATTATGATTATATGATTCATATAATTTTCGTGATTTGTCATTGATACTATGATGATGGATAATTTGTGACAATTGTGTTACATATAAGTGATATACTTGTGGTATATTTGAGGTATATGTTTGACATGTGTGATATATATGGTATATGTATAGTATATGCAAGGTATATATGTGGTATATGTATGATATATGTGATAAGATATGATGATTGATAAATGCTTAAGTATAAGTGCATATGCATATGGACTTAAAATGTGTTGTGATTGGTTAATTGGTATTGCAAAGCAAAATAAGAGACTTATGGCCCAACAAATGTGCAAATGAAACAAATGATCAAGCTAGCTAGCAAATGCAAATATTCATATGACAAATTTTCACATGGAAACCCGGGGCAATATCCGTTTAACTTGATCACAACAAAATCAAATGAGCAAAGCATAAACATAAGTAAAGAATAGTTATTATATTTTTAAATTTCATTTGTGATTATATGATAAAGGTGAATGGAATAGAATATATATGGTATGCATTGGATTTATGATTTGTTACTATGAGTTGCTTGGTACTTTAGAGTTCATTTGATGATTATTCTCACTGAGCCGCAACTCATTAGTTTGCATCATTTTTCAGGCAAAGAAGAGTAGTAGTTCATATTGAGGTACATATAAAAGTCATTGATCAAAAGTTACCGGTTGAGTCTCCTCACTCTCTCTCCTTGCATTTTCCATAAGCATAAGAGCATATCATTTATATTTGGGGGTTGAATACTTGCATATGTATAATTACAATGAATATGTACTAGGATATATATATATATATATATATATATATATATATATATAGGGATTCAACTTGTAAAATTACTAACTTTTAAACGTAATGTTTAAGTTATTAATATATGTGATGTTATAGGCTATAATTAAATCTTCCGTATTAATTGTGAAATTATTGTTAATAATATGATATGAGTTAAAAAAATTATTACTTGTTGTAAACATGAATTTTATTTAATCATGTTCCATATGTAATAATATAATATAAAATCAGTATATAGACTATATAGATGTATAAGATATTAGGTGTTACATTTTGTTTCGAGATTATGAAGAGAGGAAAGAAAATTAGGTTAATTGGTTGTGGTTTTATGGATCAATATGCTGCTTTGATACTGTGCCAACTATTGAACTTTGGTAAAAGGTTTTGTGCCTATTCTTCTCTCAAGAAGGAAAAAATATATATACACCATAAATTACAAAATACAAATTTGGTATACACCATAAATTAATGGATTACATTAAGGAGAAATAAAGAAAATTTCTAAGCTTATTTTCCTATAATTGTATTAATCACAAATATCCCTACAATTATACAAATATTTCTAGGATAATGCTGACAATATTTTATTAATTAATAAAAATATTAAATAAATATTTTATTTTTCTTACGTGTACGTGAAGTGCATAATAACATCTAGTCAAGAAGAATTTTATATTATGCTAATGTGGTGTTTTCTATAAAGAGAAAAAAAAAACATATTTTCTATTTATTATTTTTATAAAACTTTGAGTTTTTAATTAGTAGTTGAGTTCTAATAAAATATATTATTATTTTTAAAGATAAATGTCATATATCAATAAGAAGTTTAATGCAAATAAAAGTATTATTTTGACAGAAATGCAAATAAAATTATTAGTTTTTACCTATAAATGTTAAAAATATTTATTTTTTAATTAAATATTATTTAAATTAATTAGAGAATGAAATATTGCGGTTTTGAATTTTAAACCACACCGTTCATAATTTTATAAACAAAAAAATTTATATAATAATATTGAACAATTTGATATACTAAATAGAAACCAATGTTAATATTTTTTTCCCTTTTTACAAGTTGAGTATCGTTAATATTTAAAATCTGACTAATACATTGTTAAACAAAAAGGTAAATAGCAATTATAAAAAGCATACTAAAATTGAACCGTATTCTTGAATTATTTCTTATCAAAATTTTTCAGTGAAAATTTTTCTATTAAGGACTTTATATATATAAACACACAAAAATAATCTTAAGCCCACTAACATATTTATAATCCTAAAGTTATTATATAATATTGTCAATTTTTTAGAGTGAACAAAACTATAAAAATAACATATGAAATTAAATAATTTGAAAATGATATTAAAGTATGCTAAAAAAAACAAGCTGTTAGAGTATGCTAAAAAAATAAACCATTTTGAAAATAATTTTTTTTCCTTTCAAACCCAATTATTAGTTGATGTCATGATTATATTTATAAGAGACAAAATTGCAAGTTTTTTTTTTCTTTTTTGTTTGCATAGGGTTTACTTTCTACGTGGGTCATTAGCCACCCCAAAAAAGGGCTCACAATAGTTAAAACAAAAGTAAAAAAGGACACTGTATACTGGGGAGGATATGCAGTCCTCTCAAAAACTACGAAAATCTAAAATGAGAGAATTTCTTGTCGTACTTTTTTTTTTAACCTTTTATTTCAAAACGAGCTAGAATTTTTTTTATCAATTTTACCGACATTTATTTATCAATTTTTACCTTTTTTATGACTTTTGAATTTAAAAAATAATATTTTTTTTATCTTTTCTCTTGAAATTTTAAAATTTTGATTTTAATATTTTTGAAAAAAAGTTAAATCTTCATAAATTTAAAAGTTTATTGGCATTTTTTTTTTGTAAATGGCTTAATCTAAAATTGGGGTGACAACCCAAAAGTTAGGCCCATCAAAATTAAACTTGTCACATTTATAAATGGTTAGATATACTATAAATTTGGATCCATATTTTATTATGCATTTCATTCTATCGTAAAATATGCATTTTACGAAAATCAATTTTGATAAGCAAATAAATGTAAAACAGAGTTATCAGTTATAATTTATATGTTCATCATTTTTTAATTTATAAGTCTATAAGTTATAACTTATAGATTCATTATTTTAAAGTTTATTGTTCAGAAATTATAAATTTATCGTTTACAAATCACATATTTATTATTTTAAACTTACAAATTTATCATTTATAATTTGCTATCTCATTACTTACAGATTCATCGTTTATAATTTAGAGTTTCATCATTTTCAATGTACAGGTTCATCCGTTTGAAACTACGGATTTATTATTTAAATTTTGCAGATTTAATATTTACAGGTTCATCATTTACATCTTGTAAGTTCATAATTTTTAAATTACAAGTTTATCATTTTTAACTTTCAAATATCACTTGCAAATTTATCATTTAGATTTTGCAAGTTTAATATTTACAAATTCATCGTTTACAACTTACAGAATTATCATTTTTCACTTACAGATGCATCATTTTAAAACTATAGGTTCATTATTTTTAAAATTACAAGTATCACTTGCAGGTTTATCCTTTTTAAAACAACAGGTTAATCGCTTAGAATTTACAGATTTATCATTTTTAAATTAAATGTATCACTTACAGATTTATCATTTATAACTTATAGGTTTATTATTTATAGATTATATATTTATAACTTACAAATTCATTATTTTTTCCAAACATATTGTCTTGAACCTTCAACAAACTCTTTTTTTCTCTCTATATTACTCATTTTTAATTCAAATATTTTCACTTTCAACTATTTTTTTCACAAAAAATCAAAATTAAATATTTTTATCCCAAATAATAATAAAAATTATTACAATATTTAAAAATACTAAAAATAAAATCAAATATACAAATTAAAATTTTTTCTATCTCTAAAAATAAACTTAAAATATACATAAATTTTTTTATCTATATGAATAAGAAAAAAAAAAGAACAATAATAACACACAAAATAAAATAAATATATAGTTAAAAATCGGTATAAGAAAAATAATAAAAAATACATTAAAAATTTAAAAATCGATATCATATTAATTAATAACGCAAAAAATATTATATATTCGGATAAATTATATAATTTACTATTTATAAAGCAAGGAGAAATTTTTGAGTCATCCCATATGTGTGGATTGATTGATGGGATTTTGGACTTCCCAATAGCCACCTAATTTAATAAAAGACAGATGCTATCTGTCACCACTAAAAAATTTTGCTTTTTCTTTATGTATGTTTAAAAATAAAAATGATAGCCTTAATTTGATCATAGCATAAAAACTATAAAAGAGAGAGAAAAATCCCATTTGATCATTGCAATAAAAGAAAAAAGAAAAAGCATGGGTAACTCCTAAGGGTGAGCCTCCATATAATTTGCAATCAAAATTTTAGAGTGAACAAAACTATAAATTATGTAGTTAAGCAATCATGTTGGGCTCTGGTTTATTGTTCCCTCTTTTTTTCATCAAACATTTGATGTGATATTTTTTTGTTGGACAAACATATCATGTACAAATCTAATTTCTTTTTGTTGGTAATAAATTTATTATCTATATTCCTTCCAAATCTATTTATTACTATTTGAACTCTATTTAAATGGAATATATTGAATTGGATATTCTAAAATATTATACTCGTTATCATCTCTAATTAAGAGAAATATCTAAACCACATAAATCAAAATATTTAAAACTCATTTGCTTGATTAAGCATCTTTATATAATTAAGTTGGTATTTCAATTGACATATAATGAAATCATGCGACTGGCTTTTCCTAGCTAGTTAATTTGTCAGTGAATTCTTTGTTCACTTGTTAGAAACAAATTTCGAAAATTAGAACAAATTTTCATCCAGTATAATCTAACTTGCATCGTGATTATTATAAATTAGACCTTTTAGTAGGGGGGCAAGATTTAAGTAATGCCAAAATAATAAATAAATTTCATAGTTATTCTTACTTAAATCAAACTTTATTAATTTAAATTCTTAATTGAATATATTGATTAATAATTAGTGGATATTTATTGTACTTAAAAACTAAAATAATCATATGAACTTATTAACCTTTTATTTTAATGATTCTTTATCTCATTATTTTAAATACTATTTTCCATTTAATTATGTAAAAATTACTTGATACCAAAAATAAATTTCACTAAAACTATTTTTGTTTATATTATTTATTATTTTATAATTAATATCTTCTATTTTGACTAAAACCCTGATATCACTTTCTAGTGACGAGGATTTTGGCTATAGCATAGTGGCCTCATTAGAACGTACAATATGCATGTGTAGACTTAATAATTTTTTGAAAGTGTAAACAGTATAACTGCCGTTGTCAAATTTGCTTTTTTTAAAAAAACAAAATAGAAAAAGAACTAATGTTCGACAAATTTAAATCTCTTTTTGGTGACGAGGATTTTGGCTACAATAATATAGTGGCTTGATTATGACGTACAATATGAATGATTTCGGTTACTTCATAATATTTATTTTGTATTTGTTATAACTGATACTCATTTTCGATATATATATATATATTCTTATTTGTAGTATTTAGTTCAAATACTACAAATGATTTGGCTTACTTCAAAATTGCAAGTTTTTTTTTTTCTTTTTTGTTTGCATAGGGTTTACTCTCTAGGTCATTAGCCACCCCAAAAAAGGGATCACTAAGAGTTAAAACAAAAGTAAAAAAGGACCATGAATAGTGGGGTGGGTATGGAGTCCCCTCAAAAACTATGAAAATCTAAAAGGAGGGAATTTCTTGTAATACTTTTTTTAACCTTTTATTTCAAAAATATCTAGAATTTTTTTTATCAAATTTACCGAAATTTATTTTTCAATTTTACCGTTTTATGACTTTTGAATTTAAAAAATACTATTTTTTTTATCTTATCTCTTGATATTTTAAAAAAATAATTTTAATATTTTTGAAAAAAATGTAAATGTTGATAAATTTAAAAGTTTATTAGTATTTTTTTTTGTAAATTTTTCAATCTAAAAATAGGGTCACCGCCCAAAAGTTAGGTCCATCAAAAGAACTAAACTTGTCAAATTTATAAATGGTTTTTATATCATGAATCTATATTGCATTATGCATCTCATTTTTTTATAAAATTTACATTTTACATAAATAAATTTTGATAAACTAATAAATATAAAATAGTTTTTTAATTTATAAATCTATCAGTTATACCTTATAAATTTATCGTTTTGAATTTATACGTTCATCATTTTATAAGTTTGTAGTTTATAAACTATATATTCATCATTTTAAACTTATAGGTTCATCATTTACTTGTTGTTTGATTATTTATAGATTCATCGTTTACAACTTGTAGATTCATCATTTTTAACTTACAGATTCATTCTTCTGAAACTACCGGTTTATTGTTTATATTTTGTAAATTTAATATTTATAAGTTTATTGTTTACTTTTTACAGATTTATTTTTTTGAAACTACAGATTTATTATTTTAAACTTATAAGTATCACTTTCAGATTTATCGTTTAGATTTTTTAAGTTTAATATTTACAGATTCATCGTTTACAACTTGCAGATTTATTGTTTTAAATTTGCAAGTTCATTTTTTTTGAAATAATAGATTCATTATTTTGAATTTATAGGCTCATTATTTTAAAATTACAGGTTTATCGTTTATAGTTTAAGATTCATCACTTATATATTCATTATTTTTATCAAACTTATTATTTTTAACATCCAGCAACTCGATTTTTTTTCTATATTACTCATTTTTAATTCAAATATCTTCACTTTGAACCATTTTATTTTATTCAAACAATAATAACAATTATTACAATATTCAAAATATTAAAAATAATATCAAATTTAAAAATAATTTTTTTATTTTTATGAATAAAAAATAAAAAAGAGAGAAATATGCTGAAAAATATAAAAAATATGGTGAATATATAGTTACAAAAAGTATTATATTAATATTGTATAATCAGATTTATAATATAATCTGTTGATAATTTTTTAGTCATCCCATATTTGGATTGATTGATGGGATTTTGGGCATTCCCAATTATAGCTACCTAATTTAATGAAAGACAGATGCCATCAGTCCCCACCCAGAAATTTTGCTTTTCCCTTATGTATGTTTAAAAATAAAAATGATAGCCTTAATTTGATCATAGTATAAAAACTATAAAAGAGATAGAAAATTCCCATTTGATCATAGCAATAAAAGAAAAAAGAAAAAGCATGGGTAACTCCTAATGGTGAGCTCTCCATATAATTTGCAATCAAAATTTTAGAGTGAAAAAAACTATAAATTATGTAGTTAAGCAATCATGTTGGGCTCTGGTCTATTGTTCCCTCTTTTTTTCATCAAACATTTGATACGCTATTTTTTTGTTGGACAAACATATCATATACAAATCTATTTTCTTTTTGTTGGTAATAAATTTATTATCTATATTCGTTTCAAATCTATTTATTACTATTTGAACTCTATAAATAGAATATATTTAATTGGATATTCTAAAATATTATACTCATTGTCATCTCTAATTAAGAGAAATATCTAAACCATATAAATCAAAATATTTAAATTTTATAATTAGTCATAGTAGGATATCTTAATACTCATTTGCTTGATTAAGCATCCTCATATAATTAAGTTGGTATTTCAATTGTCATATAATGAAATCATGCGACTGGCTTTTCCTAGCTAGTTAATTTATCAGTGAATTCTTTGTTCACTTGTTAGAAACAAATTTCGAAAATTAGAACAAATTTTCATCCAGTATAATCTAACTTGCATCGTGATTATTATAAATTAGACCTTTTAGTAGGGGGACAAGATTTGAGTAATGCCAAAATAATAAATAAATTTCATAGTTATTCTTACTTAAATCAAACTTTATTAATTTAAATTCTTAATTGAATATATTGATTAATAATTAGTGGATATTTATTGTACTTAAAAACTAAAATAATCATATGAACTTATTAACCTTTTATTTTAATGATTCTTTATCTCATTATTTTAAATAATATTTTCCATTTAATTATGTAAAAATTACTTGATGCCAAAAATAAATTTCACTAAAACTATTTTAGTTTATATTATTTATTATTTTATAATTAATATCTTATATTTTGACAAAAACCCTGATATCACTTTCTAGTGACGAGGATTTTGGCTATAGCATAGTGGCCTCATTAGAACGTACAATATGCATGTGTAGACTTAATAATTATTTGAAAGTCTAAACAGTATAACTGCCGTTGTCAAATTTGCTTTTTTAAAAAAAAAACAAAATAGAAAAAGAACTGATATTCGACAAATTTAATTCTCTTTTTGGTGACGAGGATTTTGGCTACAATATAGTGGCATGATTATGACGTACAATATGAATTTTGGATATATATCGACTTGCTAATTTATCAATTTCAATTACTCACAATATGCAGACGTCATGCTAATTTGGAAGGTGCATCAATATTCATCGAATCACAAGTTTTATACAAATTAATTGGATTAATTAAATTAAAAATGGATAATTAGGGACTAATTATAATAAATACAAAAAACAAATGCAAGTGACAATCTATATAAAAAATAAATACAAAAAGTAAAATGACCGACCCTGAAAAGCATAAGGCTCCCATTTATATTAAACTTTTTATTTAAAACTGTATACAGATCAATCACTACATTAAAAAAATAAAGTAAGAAAGAAAAAGAACTCATTGGTCAAATTTAAAAATATATAATAAAAGTCCACCACAATATTTCTTTCTGATGACGAGGATTTTAGCTTGTAATATAGTGGCCGATTACAACGTACAACTTGCATGTATACAGAGAGTGAAAATAAGTCATTGTATGTCAAAAAAAATAATGAAATATTCAGAGAGTGAAAATAAGTCAGCTATCTCGTCTTTACATTCTTGCTAGCTTTCATAATTTTGGTGGCCATGATATTTATTTATTTATTTTCTCTGACAGACCCAGTATCGAGAACTTCCAGCGAAGTTCGAGCCATGTAAAATTCTTTCGGTACATATTTTTTCATTCACAATACTAGAATTCCAGATTTTATTTAAAAAATAATTGTTGAAAATGTTTATTAATTTTTTATTATTTTCAATATTACTTTCTTCATCTTATAAATTATATATCCCAAAACGCACATGAGAAAAATTCAGAGGTATCATTCCAAAATGAAGAAAATAATTAAGAAGATAATATTAAAAAATAATATTTATTTTTTATTAATTATATCCTTAATTAACTGGATTTTTTTTTTGAACAAATAAGCGTTTGACTAATAGAAATGTGGGATGTTCAAATGATCAATCAGCTTCAATGAGTGTTTATAACGTGGCTTGATCTGAAGTCTAGAGTATGTAATCATATGGCTAGTAAAAGCTAACTACACAAAGATTTAGCTTAAGTTAATTATATATTATGTGTAATGAAAATTGGTAAGTTTCAACATTGTAGAAAGGTTTGAAGGATTAGCATACCTTTATGATTTTATGATGGGGGGTGTATTCCTTCCATGTCTCACTTCCGATTCATAAAAAAGAAAAAAAAAATTATATTAATGGGATGAGAATATGCAATGTTATCATAATTCATAATATCCACATCATCTCAACTCAATCTGCTTTTACATGGGGAATTATTATAGTCCTTTGATGCGAAGTTGTTAACTACTTAATTTTGAACAATCTACTCCAGCTTGCTAAAATTATAATTTTATTTAATATTAATAAGTGATTGAAATATTAATTTGTTCTCTAAATTACTCCATTCGTCTCAAAATTTTAATCTTTTTTAGTGTTACACTAGCTATTTTAAGTAAATCATCAATAATGTAAGCAATTTTTTTTACTTTACAATTTTTCACATAATATAAAATCTCCCACTTACAATTTTTATTAAAGTAAGGGATAAAATTAAAAAAGTATAAAAAATTATTTTGTTTTGACAAAATGAAAAAAAATAATTAATTTTAAGGTAAATTAATTATTGTAAAAAAAATTGATTAACCCCACATATACAAAGATGCGACTGTGGAGATGGGTGACCAAACTGGGCTACCACTATGCACTAAATTAATTCATCAACTTTTTTTAGTACAAAGACGTGAGATAAGCTGACAACAATAACTAGTGAGAATAAATCACTTCATAAATATCATGAATAAGCCAATAAAAAAGGTGATTAGGAGAGTACATCAAATTTAAATATTCAATAAAGTTCACCCTAATATATCTTTGTTATGAAGAGGATGATAGCTATGTCTTAGTTAATTAGAGGTAAATGTAGCTAGGTTTCAAATTAGTAGCCAGATCATTTTGCTTCCACTTTTGGACAAATCAACATATGTTTTATATTAATAAAATGATTAATAATAAGCAAATTGTGTTAAAGGATAATGAAATTAGTAATTAATAATTAGGATGACGGGGGCATGTGGTAGGTAATAATAAGCAAGTTGTCCGGTGTTTGAAACAAGAGTCACCAAATTGGATACGCTTAGAAATTTCAATCCCTATCCCTCACCTCAAAATTCTACTTTGTTTTTTTGTGGATTTTTTTTGATTTCCATCTCTACACTACACTATAAAGATATGGAGATCTCAGACTATTAATTAATTAATTATATAATTTTTTAAATTAAACATATATTTTTTTAATTTAAATAAGTGTTATTTGGGGTGAAATATTATATGTTTATTTAATATTGACAAGTGGTTGAAATATTAGTTTGTTCTCTAAATTGCTCTATTCGTCTTAAAATTTTAGTATTTTTTTTTGGCGTTGCACCAGCTAATTTAAGTAAATCATTAAAAATATAACCGATTGACCATAATATTTTTTTTACTTTACAATTTTTCAAACAATATAAATCTCTTACCGACAATTATTGATAAATTATTTATTAAAATAAGGAAAAAATTGGAAAAAAATATTTTTTTTCAGAAAATTAACATTTTGAGGTAGAAAAATAATTAATTTTAGGATAAATTAATTATAATAAAAAATTTGATTAACCCTACCAATATATAGTATAACAAAAGAAATCATGGCGTACTGAAAATATCAATTTCAGAAACCAGTATTAAACTTCTGAAAAGATATATATTCTGATGAAGAGATGGGCTACCAAACTGGGCTACCACTATCCACCAGAACTAAATCATCAAATTTAAACATATAATAAAAGTTCATCCTAATATCTCTATTCTGACGAAGAGGATGATAGCTATGTTTTAGTTTAAATTATTGATAGTTGTAGCTAGGACCATTTTGTTAGCCAGGACCATTTTCTTTCTTCTTCTTAGACACATCAGTACTATCTGCTTAATATTAATTAATAATTTGATAAACAATAAGCAAGTTGTGTCAAAAGGATAATGCAATTACTAATTAAAAATTAGCATGAGGGGCATGAGGGGGGTAATACCCGTTTGCCATTGCGTTTCTTAAAAGTGATTTTGCAGAAAAAAAATATTTTTAAATATTTTTATTTTTGAAAACTGATTTTGGAGAAAAATAAATAAATTATATTTTTTTTTTCAAAAGCAGTTTTGAGAAAATCAGTTTATAATAAATTAAAAAAAAATCAGTCAATTAAATCAAAAAAAATTATAAACCTACTTTTTGGACATTTAATAACAATCTCAAATACCTCATTTATTCCAGTGTTTGGATAAAAGAAAATAAGTGGAGAGAAAAATAAGAGTGTAAAATAAAAAAACTGTAGTTTTGCTTTGGGTGTGTTTGGGATGACTGTTAGATATTCAAAAAGGAGATTTAAAATTTTTTTGATTTAATTGACTAATTTTTTAATTTTTTATAAACTGTTTTTCTTAAATTTGCTTCTGCGAAAAGTATCTATTTACATGTTGCTATCCAAAAACAGTCATTAAAACTCAAAAAATTTTAAAATAAAAAATTTTCTCTAAAAGCGATTTTTTCAAACGCAATGCTAAACGGGACATTTGTTTAGAAAATGAATGAAAATAAGGAGAATATGTGATTTGAGGAGAAAATATGAGAGATTAGAAAATAAATATTATTATTGCTAAAAAAATTATTTTATTATATTTTTAATCATTTAAAATGATAGATAAATATGTAATATTACAATTTTTTTCATTCACATTAAATTATCCAAATTAGAGAAAGATATCTTATATCTTATTATTTTTCTTCAATTTAAATATGAAAAAAAAATTATCTTATTTTTCCTTCCATAAAAAAGTTTGCAAATACAGTGTACTCCTACGTGTCCCGTGTTTCCAATAATATAATTGTGATACGGGGCTCATATTTTTTTAAGTACTTAGCTTCATCAATAATTGAATATTATATCTGATACACTTTCCATTTTTGTTTGACTTATTGTGGGTCCCCATCATTATTATAATTAATGAATAGTGACAGATGACAGATGTCCAGCTTTCTGCCATTATAAAAATTGAATTTTGGTTTTGTTTTCAGAGATCCAAACCGGTAATGTCAGCTGCTGCGCCTAAATCGGCTATTAAAGGATTTTGTTGTTTTTTAATTTAATGCTATTATTGGCATTTTTAGAGCCTAAACGAATTAAATTTCTCATACCCGACTAGAAAAATATTCCAACTAGACTTAAAATTAATAGAATCAGTTTAAAATAGAGTAGATTAAATATTTTTAAAGTCGAGTTTTATAAAAATAAAAATAAGTTAGATCAACTTTAAGTTTTAAATTTTTTAATTAAGTTGAATTTGAGTCACTGTATTGATCATGAACATTATCATTTGATTTGTCATTTATCTCTCAAATTTTAGCAGGGAGAAAGAAATATTTTCAATTTTTTTCTTCATATTTACCAAATAACTAATTAAAAAATGAGTGTTGAACAGTATTGAAAAATAAAAAATAATAATTTTAACATTTTTCATATACGTATTGATAAATTGTTTGAGCAGAGCCCAATCTAATCCAGGTATTATTGTATTTTTAGAGGGAAATCGACAAAAAAGTTTCTTTAAAAAAAAATAGAGTGATAACTTCTCTTTTAAATATAGGATGAACTACAAAGTAAGGGTGGTTTTTTTGTTGTTTTGTCCGGTTATAACCAACAAAACTTATATGTTTTTTGAGAATTAAAATATAAAAAAGTGATAACTTTGCTTTAGATATTCAGAATAAAAAAAGAAAAAAAATCTTAAGCTATAGGACAATTTGATTTAATTTGGCTAACTTTTCTTTAGCTGCAGTACAAATGTATGTTTCTCACATGATAACAAAATGGGACCCAACTTATCCTCCACGTATCGCTTATGGAATCCATATAATTATTTTAAACGAAAAAGTTTTAGAATAAAAATAAAATAATTAAATATGATTAAATTAATTTATAGATGTTAAAAAATTTTAGATGAGAGGACAAAACCGATGAAAGCCAGGCAAAATTAATCATTGCAGTCAGACTTTATGTGTATTCTTGTTGAGTTTAAAAATGATAAAATCTTGTGGTAGTGTGGCATAGTTATTTTTATTAAATCATTGTAGACTATTTGTGGTCCATCCTTCATTATGATCATTATTATCATCATAATTCTTATTCAATTTTGTAAGATTGAAATTATCTATGTGCCCAATCTTCTTATAATAAACTTTATTGCCAATATAATTTTTTTAATGCTTTATATTTTTATTTTTTCACAAACTTTAATGCACATTTATCTAATATTTAATTAGTATTAATTCATACAAGTGCTTAATATATTTAATGTTATTATTTATTTAATATTAATTATACATTCATAATAGTATAATTTTTAATATTTAATTGATATTAATATAAAATTAATATTATAATTATTAAAAATTATAAAATAAGTGTGTACAGTCCTCGCTTTGTGGATGGTAGATTCTAAATTATACCAATTCAATCTATTTATCATTACTAAGTTACGAAAATAAGATAATTGAATAATAAATTATGGTTCATATATATTAATTGCTAGATTAATAGTTGATTCGATTATCAAAGTAGAAATTATAATTAGGGAGTACTGAGTTTAATTAACGAGTTAAAAATATAAGAATAATTGCATAAAAAATTATCAAAGACTTGATTTGGTTTCAGAAGTCCAAAAAGTGATTGGGTAAATTTTGGTTATAGGAATATTGTTTTGTTTCACCAATGCACTATTCGGAGACGGAAGAGAAGAAAAGAGAGTAAATATGTAAATAGGCTCTTAATATGTAAATAGGCCAAAAAATACATTTACTCTAATGGTAAAACTTGTTCAATTGACCCTTATACTAAAATGTCAAATAAATATTTTATACTTTTAATACTAAAATTTTGTTTCATTTTGCTCCTTATTAGTAGAGTTGACAATTTGTATCGTGTTGTATCTAATTATATTATATCTTAATCAAATATAACTAGACTATACTAAACATGAACATGATACTATTAATTAATCGTGTCGTATTTTATTATGTTAATATGAATTTTAACCACGTAGTGTCGTATTATTAAACGTGTTATATATGATTATATATAACACAATTAACTAATTGTATCTAATTAAACTGATTACATAATGAATCCACATAAAAATCATTTCACCCAATTATTCATAAACTAATCAATTTAATTGACAAATTTTTAACTGGTCTGATTGAATAAGTTAAGTTTTAACTGTTTACAATTATTCTTTTATAGAGATTCTCAGTCTGTCAATTTATTATCTTTGTCACGTCTGTCAATTTAGGCTACGGTTGATATGAGTGTTTTCGCGACCGGACGTGCTAGACTGATCGGAAATTGTGCACGTGCATTATTGGAATTGAGTCGATATGACTAAAGTCCAAATTGAGACTGAGAATAAGTGAGAAATTTTATTTTAAATATGTAATGCTAAAATTTTCACGAAAATCGATGAAAATGATGTTTGGATGTAAAATATGTGATTTTTACATTGTTAGCAAATCATGAACGAAGTATATCGGGTCATAAAAAATATTGAGGCGGACTTCCAGGTACAATTTGGTATCAAAACTCAATTGTTTAATGTATCAAATTAAAGAGACAAAATTTAACAAATGGTACTGTAAAAATACCCAGAAAAATATGATTTTTGCTCCAATACTCCAATTTTGAAACCGAACATACTGGAATGTAGAGAAAATTAATTCACGAACAATGGTATATTTCATTGTTGAAAATTTATTTATTCTAGATTTGGAATTAATGGATTTAATAATTGTGGGAATAATAATAATAATAATAATAATAATAATAATAATAATAATAATAATAATAATAATAATAATAATAATAATAATAATAATAATAAAATGGAAAGGAGCCAAATTCGGGAACAAAAAAATAAAAGTGAAAGACAAATGAGAAGGCTTGATGTGAAAACTCTCAATCTATGGATAAGTCATAAACAACATAATTTAAAAGCTAACTAACATTGGTTTGTTTTAAACAAAAATTACAATAGATGGTTGGCCATGGTTAGTATGAAGTTCATTCAATTACTTACAAACCATTCTAGAGAGTTCTTCAATTTCTTTTCTTTTTCTCTCTCAAAATCGTGCACTCTTTTTCCTTGTTCTTTTATCTTCTTTCATTTTCCCTTTTTCCTCTCCCAAAATTGAGCCATATCTTCCCTCCCTTCTTCCATATTTCTTCAACAAAGTTCTTAAAAATCAAAGCCTAGTTTAGTCATAATCTCATAATACAAGAAGGATATCTTAAGGGTGATGCTAAATAAGCCTAACCTAAGCAACAAGTGGAGGAAAGTGAGGCTTAAGGCTCGACCAAGAGTAACTTGGAATTTTGGAAGCCTTGCATGTTGGAGATTAAGGTAGCCACGGGTTGAAAGATGTTGTTTGTAGGTGAAAATTTTATACTTTGGTTGTATTTTGCTTCCTTGTAACCTAGAGCACTAAGCTCTCTCACTTGCTCTCTATTTTGAGTTTTCCTTTGATTTTGTTCCATTTTGATCTTCTATGGTGAAGTTTTTTATTGTTACTATTATGACCGTGAGCTAGAAGTGAAAAAAAAATTAATTAATCTTAACTTTGTAGTAAGAAAATTGTTATTTGATGGTGGTTTGGAGATTGGCCGAGAATCATAGAGAATGGTAAGGTAATGGTTATGTAAATCAAGATTAAGGAATGAAAAGTTATAATTAGGTAAACAAAATTTGATTAAATCAAAGAACTTAACTTAATTAAAATGAGTAATAACGGTGATTTGTGTTAATGAGGTTGTTTAGCAAGTGAACCTAAAGGAAATATGGAGTTAATCGAAATGTGCAATAAGATTTATTTGAGAATAAAATGAGTTGATAATAGATAATAACTAATTAAATATTAATTGATGTTATAATTAATTTAAGTGAACCTTAAGGTATATAAATTGTGGTTTAGAGAATTAAATTAAAGATAAGATGAAACAAGAAAATAAATAAAATGGTAAAATAAAAGAATAAATAAAATTAAAACATAAAAAGTATAATGGTAAAAATTGGGCCAAAACATATATAATGAAATTTAGATAATATTATGAGTTAGTAATAAAGAATTAAATCAATTAGTGAATTAAGTGAAAAAAAGTAAGTAAATCAAAGAAACATAATAGTTAAGTTAATTATTGTGCTAAATGAAGATTTAAATAAATTAAGGTAATGAATAAATTAAATGTTAAGTTAGTAACTTACCGAAGATATAAAAGATAAACCCGTAAATTAACGTGACCGACGCTGGGTTAACTTTTAGAAATGAATAGATTTTCGTTATTTGAAGAAGTATTATACTTCTAAATATTTGACAGTTAAATATAATTTTATTAGGTGCACTTTTGACACAAGAGCTAATATCGGGCAAAGAAAAAGAGTCGTAGACACGACAAGACGATAAATTAGATTTGTGCAATTATTTATAATATTGACCAATAATAAATGAATTTAATTTTTATGTAATATAGGAAATGAAAATAAATAAATTTGAGAATAGTTTTGTGTAATATGTATATATATGTAAGTTTTAATTATTTATTTTATGAAAATCAATATATTTTTGCTCACGTATTAGCCTAGACTTGGCTCAAAAATTTGTTGACATGCCAATAGGGTAGGAACTCTATGACCTATGATTATCTTGGTCATGAAATGTATTAACTGATCCTATAGTTATCTTGAATCATATTTGGGGTTATGATTTAGCTATGATCCTACGGTTTTCTTGGACCAAACATATTATACATATATTAACCGATCTTGTGGTTATCTTGGATCAAAACTGATCATGTGGTTATCTTGAATCAGCTGTAGGATTATGATTTGACCCCGGTCCTATTAATTTCTTGGACCTTGACTTTTTCGTCGATTGATGGTACCTATTATTTTCCTAGCATTGGGTCTATGACATCTTAATTTATGGGCTTGATAAATATTTTTATTTAATAAATGTATGTAGTGTTACGTATTAAGTATATGTTTATGATTTCGCACATGAATGAATTTATATTCCAAAAAGTTTCAAATTTCAATGATTTTCAGTTTTATGTATATATTTCTTCCAAATGATCATTATTACAAGTTCTTGCATCACTGAGATAAAACTCAACGCGAGAGTTTATTTTTTGTCTCGCGCAGGTATCAGGACAAGAGTCAAGAGCAGCGAGTTATCTGAGCGTGCCACCAGTTCAGTGAGTCTCACACATGGAACAGAGCAGTAGTGGCAGCCACCCGGATAAAGTTGGTTTCTTTTTGTAACCTTTTATACATGCATATAAACAGTTTGTAAATATTTATGACTAGTTGTGGTCATATGGATTATATGTATAAAAATAAATATGTAAATTAAAGTTTTCACTATGCATATATGAGATGCAAATATATTGTATTATATAGGAATGATATACTCATATATTAGTTTATATAAACTGATATGTTCATTTTTACAGGAATTTATACTTATGTATATATGTATAATGGATGATACATATATATTGAGACATATGTACAAATGCACTTTGTAAAAATTGTATGTTAATAAATATATATGTATCATGGATGATACATATATATTATATATTATGGATAGATATATACAAGTTTGTCTATATAGGTAGTTGGTGACATCACCTAACCTGATTGTAACGTAGGAAGGTAAGGGAGTGTTATAATCTTTACCAATGTAGGATTGATTATTGCAAAAAAAAGAGTTATATATGTTGCGAAGTGTGAACCATATGACAATGTGATATTGAATCATTAATAATTGTAAAAAAAAATAATTTCTTTTATATTATATTAATATTAATAAAATAAAAAGTTCAACTTAATGTGAGACTAATTAAAAATATTAAAAAATATGCATTTTCTAAGGGATCAATACATGACAGTAGAAGGTAACTTTTTCTATCGATTTAGAGTTGTGTATTTTTAAGATTTCATATTAGTTAAAATTTGTCACGTCCGTCAATTTAGACTGTGGTTGACATGGATGTTTCGCAATCAGACACACCGGATCCTCCGGAAACCGTGCGCGTGCGAGATCGAAATTGAGCCGATATGATCAAAATCTAAATGAGACCGAAAAATAAGTGAAAATTTTTATTTAAATATGTAACGCTAAATTTTTTACGAGAATCGATGAAAATGATGTCCAGTTGTAAAATATGCGATTTTTGCACTGTTAGCAAATTGTGAATGGAGTATACCGTGACCTAAAGAATATTGAGGCGGACTCGCAGGTACAATTTGGTATCAAAATTCAAATATTTAGGGCACCAAATTAAAAAGATAAAATTTAATATACGATACCATAAAAATACTCAAAAATGCATTTTTTGCTTCGGTACTCCAATTTTGAAATAAAAAATACCAGAATATAGATAAAATTAATTCTTAAATAATGGTATATTTAATTTTTGAAGATTAAATTGTTCCGGACTTAGAATTAAGAGATTTAACAAATGTGGGGAAAATAAATTATAAAAAATTATATAAAAATAATCAATGATTTTCAGTTATATATATATATATATATATATATATATATATATATATATTTCTTTAAAATAATCATTATTATAAGTTCTTGCACCACCGAGTTAAAACTCAACTCGAGAATTTATTTTTTCTTTCACGCAGGTATCAGGACGAGGATTAAGAGCGACAAGTTATATGAGGGTACCGCCAGTCCAGTGAGCCCTACATATGGAATAGAGCAGCAGTGACAGCCACCCAGATTAGGTTGGTTTATCTTTGTAACCACATATATATGTATATAAGAAGTCTGTAAATATTTATGACCCATTGGGATCGTGTAAAATTTTTGTATAAATGTAAATATATAAATTAAAGATTTTTTCCTATGCATATATGATATGTGAGTATATTGTATTACGCAGGAGATTGTGAGTAGAGATGGGTATATGAATATACTCATATAATAATATATACACAAATATATATATATATATATATATATATATATATATATGCACAGGTATATGAGATTGTAATATATAGATTTTTCTATACATATAGTTGATGACATCACATTACCTAACTGTAATGTAGAAGAGAAAGGGGGTGTCACATTTAGTGGTATCATAGCACGGTTTAGGCGGTTTTAAGACATGAGTGGGGTAGAAACAAGAAAATGCATGTACATGCATATGCATTGGTTTTAAACATTTATATGCTTAAGTTAATATTGCTGCTGCTTTTTAATATGGGCCACTGTTCTGAATTTTAAGGTGAACAAAGGTCGAGAGCACAACAATCGAGGGACGAGATACCTGATTTAATTGAGTTGTTCAGTACAGATTACTCATATCGTCCCCCACAACAACAGGCAATTGGAATTAGTACATATTTTGTTGGACATGACAGATAAGCCTCACTTGTAAGACGAGATAGAGAGAGATTGCTTGAGGACATGGCTGAGATTCTACAAAGATCAGCTAGGCCTACTGTTACAAAGTTAAGATTTGACAAACTCCGCAAATTGGGAACCACTAATTTTTTTGGTCGTAAAGAGGATGATGTCGTGGCAGTAGAGTGCTGGCTCGAAAGGACTGACCGAGTGTTTAAGGATATGAACTGCACTATAGAGCATAAATATAGGTATGCAGTGTCTCTATATTACAGAAAGGGGCACAAGATTGGTGGAGGATAGTAAAGAAGAGGCCCCAGACACTAGTTCCTTCCACTTGGGACTTTTTCTTGAAGGAGTTCGAGGAAAAATATATTCCTAGAAAGTATTCAGATCTGAAGGAGCAAGAGTTTTTAGACCTAAGGTAAAATAACTTGACAGTGAATGAGTATGAGAAAGAGTACAGACTACTTAGCAAATATGCAGAGGGGATTATTAAAGATGAGATTGACATGTGTCAACAATTTGAGAGAGGGCTTAGGGCACCTATCAGAGGCAAAGTAGCTGCATCTCGAATTGAGGATTTCACCAGGTTAGTGAGAGTTTCTGAGAGGAAAACAACAGCTCAGAGCCGTGGTAATAGACCTTTTTTTCCCACCAGCCACAAGATTCTCATTGGGTAAGAAATCTAGATTCTTTAGAGGCAGATTTCAGACTGGGACTTAGGGGCAGAGTGCTTTTAGTAGCCAAGGTCAACCCAGAGGCTCGATGCCCTTACCTGTTAGTGCTCCAGCTTCAGTAGGAGGCAGATTTATCACATACCCCTTATTCCAGTACTATGGTAAGTATCATACTGGAGAGTGTTGGATGGCATCTAGGGTCTGCTACCAGTGTGGAGTGACAGGTTATATGGGGAGGGATTTTTCATTCCAGAGTCAGAATACAGAATAGGTTAGGACGAGTTCGGTATCAACTCAGAGATCTACACCAGTTAAAGGTAGAGGCCTGAGAGAGTTCAAAGGGGGCCATATAGGGCTGAATCAGATTTCCTTAGAGACAGTAAATTGAGTTGGAAATAGTAGAGCAGTGCCATCTAGGGCGTATGCTATAAGGGCTAGAGAAGAGTTGGACACTTCAGACGTCATAGTAGGTAAATTTTCTATCTTTGGCTCATATTTATATGCTTTAATTGATCCCAGGTCTACACATTCCTATATTTTCACCACACCACTGGATGAGGGAAAAATACAGATATAAACATTGGAATATGATATAATAGTAACAAATCCTCTAGGCCATAGTGTAAAAGTGAACAGAGTATATAGACAATTTCCTTTAGTGCTTATGAGCGAGCAGTTCCCAGCAGACCTCGTTGAACTTCCCTTTCATGAATATGATGTCATTTTGGGCATGAACTAGTTGGCCCGACATGGTGTAGTGGTAGATTGTCAGGGCAGAAAGGTAGTCTTTAAAAGGTCGGGACGTGATGACATAGAGATACATGATAATAGACAGAGATTACCAACTAATGTAATTTCTGCCATAAAAGTGCAACAACTAATCAGAAAGGGGTGTGAGACATATCTGGCACATGTGGTGGATACTAAAATGGAGAGTCCGAAACTTCAGGATATCCCTACGATATGTGAATTCCTAGATATTTTTCCTGAGAACTTGTCGGGTTTGCCACTAGATCATAAAGTAGAGTTCGCAATAGATTGTTACCTGGCACAACTCCTATATCTATCACTTCTTACAGGATGGCTCTAGTCGAGTTAAATGAGTTGAAGGTTCAATTTTAGGAATTACTTAACAAGGGATTCATCCGACCTAGTGTATCCTCCTGGGGTGCATCAGTGTCATTCATGAAAAAGAAAGATGGTACCTTACGACTGTGCATAGATTACAGGTAGCTGAATAAAATGACAATAAAGAATAGATACCCCTTACCAGAATTGATGACTTATTTGATCAGTTGAAGGGTGCAAGGGTATTTTCTAAAATTGATCTCAGGTCAGGATACCACCAGCTGAAGATCAATGAGAGTGATGTGTTCAAAACAACTTTTAGGACTCGTTACGACCATTACGAGTTCCTAGTTATGTCGTTTGGCTTGACAAATGTGCCAACAACTTTCATGGATATGATGAACAAGATCTTCAAACCTTATCTAGCTTAGTTTGTGGTAGTCTTCATCGATGACATTCTAGTTTACTCTAGCACACCAGAGGAGCATGATCATCATTTGAGGATTGTGCTCTAGATTCTCAGGGAAAAACAATTGTATGCCAAATTATCAAAATGTAAATTTTGGCTGCAAGAAGTTGGCTTTCTAGGTCACATTGTATCAACTGAAGGCATTAGAGTTGATCTTAGCAAAAAAAAAGCTATTCTGGATTGGAAACCACCTCAGGATGTGACAAAGATTAAAATATTTTTAGGATTAGCTGGCTATTACAAACGGTTAGTGAATGGATTTTCTTCTATAGCTACACCCATAACACGATTACTTTGAAATGATCTTAAGTTTGAATGTTGAGAGAGATGTCAAGATAATTTTGATCGACTGAAGGCTTTGTTGACAGAGGCACCAGTTCTGACGTAACCCTTTTCAGGGAAGGACTTTGTGGTATATGGCGACGTATCACGAAATAGTTTAGGCTGTGTAATGATGCAAGAGGTTAGCATATGCCTTTAGACAGCTAAAGCCACATGAGCTAAATTATCCGACACATGATCTGGAGTTGGCAGCCATTGTGTTTGCCTTAAAGATTTGGCAACATCATCTGTATATAGAGAAGAGCTACATCTATACAAATCACAAGAGTTTAAAGTATTTATCTTCATAAAGAAAGCTAAATCTTAGACAAAGACGATGGTTGGAATTGATAAAAGACTATGATTATGTGATAGACTATAACTCAGGGAAAGCGAATGTAGTGGTCGATGCTTTAAGTCAAAGGATTATAGCAGAATTGCGGGTCCAACCTACTTTGCTTCAGAAAATTAAAGAAGCTCAAAGCCAGAACCCTAAGTTATGTGAGATAATTGAAGCTATGCATAAGGGGGAGAAACTTGATTATTCTGAAAATCTGATGGCAATGTGCATTTTAAAGGCAAATTATGTGTACCTAATAAGGCCTAGTTGAAGCAAGAGGTACTAAAGGAGGCAAACGATTCAGTTTATTCCATGCACCCAGGCAGTAATAAGATGTACCATGATTTGAAAGCATGTTATTGGTAGCTTAGTATGAAGAAAGACATCAAAAATTTTACTGCCAGATGTTTGACCTGCCAGTATGTGAAAGCAGAACATCAATTATCTTCAGGACTGCTACAACTTATCTCTATATCAGAGTGGAAGTGGAAAAGAATCACAATGGACTTTTTGTCCAGCTTACCACTGACCCAAAGTAAACATGATGTTGTGTGGATAATTGTGGATAGATTGACCAAATCAACACACTTTCTACATATATAGATGGACTATTCTCTAAGTAGGTTAGCAGAATTATAGGTGTATAAGATAGTTCGACTCCATGATGTGCTAATGTCTATCATTTCTGACAGAGATCCCATATTCACTTCACAATTTTGGAAGAGTTTTTAGGAAGCATTAGCCATTCGCCTTAATTTTAGCACAACTTTTCATCCTCAAATGGATGGTCAATCAGAGAGGATGATTCAACTACTAGAAGATATGCTACAAATCTATGTGATAGAGTTAGAAGGTAGTTGGGATATATAGTTACCTTTGATGGAGTTTTCTTATAATAACAGTCATCAGGTTAGTATTGGCATGACTCCCTATGAAGCTTTATACGGACGGAAATGTCGATCTCCAATATGTTGGACAAAACTTAGTGAACAGAAGCCGATAGGCTAGATTTGATCCAGCAAACTGAGGAAAAGGTTAGGATCATCAGGGACAGGCTTAAGGCAGCTAGTGACAAACAGAAATCCTATGCAGACTTGAAACGGAAGGATATAGAGTTTGCAGTAGATGACAATGTGTTCTTGAAGGTGTCCCCTTAGAAGAAAGTGCTCTGTTCTGGTAGAAAAGACAAGCTGACTTCCAGGTTCATAGGCCCTTATAAAGTATTGGAACAAGTGGGACCAGTGGCATATAGATTAGCCTTACCTCCAAAATTGGATAGAATTCATAACATGTTTCACGTATCGATGCTCATGAGGTACATGTCTGATCCATCTCATGTCATTCCTATGGAAAGTATTGAGGTATAGCCAGATTTAACATATGAAGAGGAACCTGTAGCCATACTGGAAAGAGAAGTGAAGCAACTCAAAAACAAATAGGTACCTCTAGTGAAAATCCTTTGGCATAGCCATACCGTTGAGAAGGCAACGTTGGAAAACGAGGAGATCATGCGGAGCCAATATCCATAACTCTTTTATGATGACCAATCAGGTATGATTTCGTGGATAAAATCTTTTAAGGGGGAGTGAATTGTCACATCTGTCAATTTAGGCCATGGTCAATACGAGTGTTTCGTGACCGGACGTATCGGACCGACAAGAAACCGTGCGTGTATGCAATTGGAATTGAGACGATATGACCGAAGTCTATAATGGGACCGAAAAATAAGTGAGAAATTTTATTTTAAATATGTAATGCTAAAATTTTCACGAGAATCGATGAAAATGATGTCTGACCATAAAAGACCTGATTTTTGCACTATTAGCAAATCACAAACGGAGTATACAGTGACGTAAAGAATATTGAAGCAGATTTGTAGGTATAATTTGGTGTCAAAACTTAAATATTTGGGATACCAAATTAAAGAGATAAAATTTAACATACGGTACCGTAAAAATATCCGAATAATTCGATTTTTGCTTCGATACTCCAATTTCGAAACCAAAAATACCGAAATGTAGATAAAATTAATTCTTGAATAATGATATATTTAATTATTGAAGATTAAATTGTTCCGGGCTTAGAATTAAAGGATTTAATAAATGTGGGAAAATAAATTAAGATGATAAAAATAATAATAATTATAATTTTAAAAATAATAAGAAATTCAATTTTCGACCAAAGAAGAGAATGAAAGAGATATGATGGGAAATCTCTCAATTAATATCACCTTCATAAGTCAGATTAGCAAAAATTAAAAGTTAACTAACATTTATTTGTTTTGAACAAAATTTACAAAGAAGTTGTCGGCCATAGTTAGGTTGGTGTAACACCACATCTTATACATTGAGTACAACCTATTATTGTGTCAAATAATCACATATGACATGCTAACAAGACATAAGATCTTGTTAACAGTGATAGTAAATTTTTTTTTCATCATATCCTATAATATTATTCAATAACTTTTCAAGTCAACATTGAGGCTTTTGCCACAATATGATATATCAGATATATTAAAACATAAATTTTACACATAAGTATTTACGAGTTGCTTTCATTTATATATTTTTAAAACTAATCCAGAATGACAATACATATTCAAACATATAAGTCCAAAATACAGATAACATGTTTTCATGTTTGTGTGGAATGCAAGGAGAGAGAGTGATGAGACTCGGCCAATGACCTGTGCTCCATGTCTTTTATACACTACTCAAAATGAGCTATCAATTTTCTTTACCTGAAAAATGATGCAAATTGATGAGTTGCGACTCAGTGAGAATAATCATCAAATGAGCTTTAAAGTACCAAACAACTCATAGTAATAAATCATAAATCCAACACACATCATGTATTCCATTACATTCATTAGTATCATATAAATATCAATAAAGTTGAAACATATAATCATTACTCTTTTACGTATGCAAATACTTTGCTTATTTCCTTTTGTTGTGACCAAGTTAAACAGACATTGCCTCGGGTATCTATGTGAACATTTTCCATGTGAACATTTGCATTTGCTAGATAGCTTGATCATTTGTTTCATTTGCACATTTTTTGGGTCATATGCCTCTTCTTTTGCTTTACAATATTGATTAACTAGTCACAACGCCTTTTAAGTCCATATGCATATGCATTTGTAACTAAGCATTCATCAACCATTGCATCTTTATCATATATACCATACATATATCACATATATATCTCATATGTCACGCATATGTACCTTGCATGTACTATACATATACCATGTATATATATCACATATGTCAAACATATAACTCAAACATACCACAAATATACCACTTATATGTACCACAAATGTCACAAATTATCCACCATCATATTATCAATGACAAATCATAAGAATCATATGAATCACATAGCAAGCAACATTCATATGCACTAAAGAATTTAATTGATAATTAGACTCACAGTTCTCTTTTGATTCCGACCCCTAACTTGTTGTTTATCCGCTCCTTGTGGGTCTCCAATATGTTTTTAGCCTAATATGAAAATATAATTGATTAGGGAGACTTAATGTGGCTTAAACAAATTAATATGCATTGTTCATATTAATAGTTAAAAATTTTCTTATGAGGTAGTGTGATCTTATGAGACTGTTTAGCCTATAAATTTTTTTATACTTGACTAATTATTCTGATTCTTGTTTCTAATTGAAATTAATATATAATTATATCATATATTAAAATTTCAGACCAATTGGATAATTGTATAATTTTTGGTGAAATTTCTAAATGTGTTCTATTTTCTGCCCTGTTTTCTACCCTTAGGCAGTTTCAGGGTACCAAATTTGGTTTATCATAACTTATAATATATAAGTCATATTTCAATTAAACCTTACAAAAACTTATATGGATTCAAATTGAACATTTTTTATGTTTATAACTTTAATCAATTATGTCTCTAAGGACTTTAAATTATAAGAAACATTTTACTGGTCTAGAGCAGAGTTGACTTCCGAAACAGTATGACTTGTGAAGGATCTATCTCACTCTATATATAACATATTAAAGCAATATTTATACAAAAATTTAGCTAAGACATACATCTATAACCTTTCATATATTGATAATTTGGAAAATCGATCTCTAAGGAGCTTTAAATTGGCAAATATTTTGCTAGATCTGCCCAGGACACTAAGCAGACAATTCAAACTATTGAACAGTCATGGTTCCATTCACCATAAACCAAAATATACAAGATATATGAATTTTCAATTTGATATACAGATGCATAACACATATATCTGCAACTTTTATATTTTGAGATACTTAAAATAATGGCTTTATCATATTCAAAACTAAAGAACACAGTAGTTAACTTAGCTGAGGTTCATATCCGGACCAGTTTCAATAAAGAGAGGGTTTCTCTTCATATACACCACATATTGCAAAACAGTGTATATATCCATGAACCTAAGACATATATGAACACTTATTATATTTTACATTTCTCCAAATTCGATCTCGAAGATCATCAAAACCATGTTACAAAACACTGCCCATTTATGAACCCTAAATACCATAATCAAGATTAACACAAAATAAATGTTTACTCACCTATAATCACTCTTGGCTAGCCTTGTTGCTGTAATTTTTGGAGTGAAAGAGAGAAGAAAAGGTGGCTGGAACTTCAAAAAAAATGAACTGATGGAATGAAGCAAAGAAGAAGAAGAAGAAAAGGAATGAAGATAATGACAGCCTAATAAGTTAAAGGCCACCACCACCTTTTTCATCTGATCCTCTTTCTTTTCTTTTCTTTTTTTAATTTTCCTTTTTTTTCTTTTTCTTTTTTTATTCTAATTATTATTACATAAATCAATACAATATGCAATTTAATCTTTTGATTCAATTTAATTAAATTAACATTGTAAAATATTTACTAATCTTAATATAGTCATTTTACTTACTTTTATTTAGTCACTATATTCAATTTATTCTTAATATCTTGTTACCCTCATTTAGGTTACAAGAACACATGTTCAACTCGATACAATTGCAATGTACTAGGACACATAGCTAGTGCGTGTCATGAACTTGTTCCTTTCAAAATATATATAAAATGCACATGTTCAAGTGAAGTATATGCAAATGCATATGTCAAAATAAAACGCATGTAAGAATGCATATGTGGGAAGTCGAGGATGTTACAGTTGGTACTCATCCCATTACTTGCAAACTATTCTAGAAAATTCTTTAATTTCTTTTTCCTTTCCTCTCTCAAAACTATGTACCATTCCTTCTTCCATCTCTCTCTTTCTTTCTTCCTTCTCTCATCTTCTCCATCTTTTTCTTTCTTTCATTTTCTCTTTTTTCTCTCCTTAAATCCGAAACACCTATCTCCTCATTTTTTTATTTCTTTTATTTTTTCTTGAAATTTCTATAATTTAACCACAAACTAGGAAGTGATAACCTTAAGAGAAATGAGATTATTTCCTTATGAAGCTCAACCTAATCGAGACATCTTGGTGAGAGATTGTATGGGTAAGCTCAGTCAAAGCTAAGTTTGACACTCTTTGGTGATGCATGTTATCTTTGAAGCTTGAGAAGAGAAAATCATACCTTACATGCTAGGTTCAGTGAAGAAGAAAAACTGAAGGAAGCAAAGGAGGTCACGGGTTTGAAGGAAGCCTCTAGGTGAAATTTTTATTTTTTGCTTTAATCTTATTTTTCGTATGTACCCGAGAGCTTAAGCTCTCTTTTCTTGTATGTACCATTTGAATTTGCTTCCTTTCATAAACTTCAAATTTTGTTTGTAATGGTTGTTGTTAAGTGGGTTAATAAAGCTTGAAATGATTATGGTGTTGAAGTTGGAGTTGGGGTTTATGTTGGAGGTTGGCCGAGAACCATAGAGAACGGTAAGATAATGTTTATGTAAATCAAGATTAAGGAAGAAAAAGTTTAAATTAGCTAAACAAGATTTGGTTAAGTTAAAGAACTTAACTTAATTAAAATGAGTTAATAATGGTCATTAGTGTTAATGAGGCCAGTAGTAATGAGGCTATGGAAATTTGGGTTTAGCCGAAACAATGATAATATATTAGTGTTAATCTCAAAGATTAGTGAAGAAATGGTTAAAAATTATATTAACCGAAATTTTAACGTGGATTGAAAGCTAATTATGTATGATAAAGTAAATTAATTTAATTAATATTAAATGAAGGTTAATTAATTTAATGGGGTTTAAAATTAAGTTAATCAAGATGCTAATGAGTTAACTAAGTGGAGTTAGGCCTATGTGAATAAGAATTGGGCCGGATTTTAGCAAGAGAAATGGGCCTTAGTTTGTATTGATATTATGTTAAATAATCAAGGTAATTATTTGATTAAATGAAGAGTTAAATAAATTAAATTAATGAATAAATTAAATATTAAGTTAGTAAATTACCAAATATATAAAATTTAAACTTGTAAATTAACAAGAGAGAGAGACTTTGGGTTAAACTTAAGAAATGGATAGATTTTCATTATTAGAAAAATTATTATACTTCTAAATATTTGATAGTTAAATATAATTTTATTAGGAGCACATTTAACACAATATTGGCCAGTTAAAAGAAAAGAGTCTGCAGACGTGGTAAAACGATAAATTAGATTTGTGCAATTATTTATAATATTGACTATTAATAAAAGAATTTAATTTTTATGTGATATATGAAATGAAAATAAATGAGTTTGAGAATAGTTTTGTATAATATATATATGTAAGTTTTAATTACTTATTTTGTGAAAGTCAATATATTTTGGCTCGCATATTAGCCTAGACTTGGCTCGATGATTTGTTTACATGTCAATAGGGTAGGAACTTCATAGTTTGTGGTTACCTTGGTTATGTGAGATATTGACTGATCATGTGGTTATCTGGGATCAGATTTGGGGTTATGATTTAGCCTTAATCCTGTGGTTATTTTGGATCAAACATGTTTTATATATATATATATATATCGATCTTGTAGTTATCTTGGATCGAGACTGATCCCGTGGCTATCTTGGATCAACTATGGGGTTATGATTTGACCCCGGTCCTGTGAATTTCTTGGACCCTAACTCTTCCGTCAATTGACGATACCCCTTGTTTTTCTAGGATTGAGTCTATGACGTTATATGGGCTTGATAAAAGTTTTATTTAGTAAATAGTATTTGTTGGATTTTGAAAAATGAATCATATTCATAAACGCAGAGGAAAAATAAAATTTTCAAAATCGAAAACAAAAAATCATACTTGTACCATTAAAACTAATTTATATAAATATGAAGATTAGAAATTACACTTTGTAATTTTTTACTTGTTCTTCAAATCTTCACTCTGTTGGGTTATAACAAACCACAACAATCCATACTAGGATGTCTCTAATGATAATCCACGCGAAGAATGAAGAAGAAACTATCAAGAGAAATGATTTGAACAAATTCAAAGTGCTAGCTTTGAAAGTGTTCTTGAGAGGATTTTATTATCTTAAAAATATTTTTTCACAAAAAAAATATTTTCATGTCTATTTTCTGACATTTGATGTCTTTTCTATTTGAATCAAATTCAAAGAAAATATGAAAAATCAAAAATGGAGAAAAGGGAAATGAATGAATAGTAATTGGCCATAATTGGCCTAATTAAGGCTAAAATCTGTCGTTGGCCAACGGGTGGGAGGCAGTAGCGAGCTGGGCCTGCTGCGGGCTGGTACTGGACAGCCCAGCTGGCCTGCTAGGTAGGCCAGCAGCCTGCCTAGCCCGCGCGGGCCCGTGACCCTCCCAAACGATTTTTCTGTGCGATCTCATTGCAATCCATCTTAAAATAATTCTCTCATATTTTAGATCATATCCAAGACCATTTTACTCATTCTCCATATCTTCAATGAGTGTGACCCATTAGGTTCATGGTTATGTTGGCCACTTAAATTAACAATTAATTTAAGCAAGTCATAAGCGGTATCTAGCAACAAATCATGACCCCCCAATTGACTGAAAAGTCAGTGGTTTGACTACGAATCTTTCCATAAACAATTTTCGTGCAATTATTTATTCCTTTCACCATTCTATACCCCCACTTGGTTCAGAGTATGGACATGTGTCAACTCCCACTAGACTGACTACATCACATCTAGTCCAAGTAATGTTAGTTCTTGTCCTTGAGTCTCATTACTCTATTAGATATGTCATTGAAGACTATCTTTATGACATTTCCATTCTAGCCAAAGATTCTCGAGTAATGACCACGACAAGAGGTCATGCGTATACACTCCTTCTATCAAGAGTGGTGAATCCTTTGTTGATTACCCAATTACCTTCGAATACCTCAAGTTGTATCCAATCACCACCCTATGAGCAACCTCCCTAAGGCAACAAGGAATAATGTCAAAATACAAAATCAATATTCAAGATATTCTTGAGTACCTCAAGTTTAAGGATACTTATGATGAGACTATCATTGACATTTGAATAGATTATCCATATGATTGTCTCATAGTTGGTCACCCAATGTACTTAGCTACACTTAGCAAACATCCACATGTTAACTCTAAACATCTCATGTTTATAGATTATGAGATCTACTACTCGATCCAATCAAGGAGTGTAACATGTGCTAGTCTGTTTAGATTAATAATGTCCCGTCTCATTAATCCTATGACTAGGGATAATTTTCATACTAACATAATTACACATGATAAGAATCTCAATATCATGATCTCATCATGATTTCCTTCATACTATGTTATGTATCAAGGACTTCAGTAATTGATTTAAGATCACTTATCAATTCATATATCAAATGAATATCAAATTAATGAAAAAGTCTTTTATTAATCAAATAAATTTGTACAATAAGTGCTAAAGGTGATTGCCTTTAGAGCACTTCTCTAACAATGTTATGTTTTAATTATATGTTTATGATATAACATATGAATAAATTTATATTCCAAAAAGTTTTACTGTTACATTCATTTACCGAAAATATTTATGTCAGTTTATTTATATAAACATAAATGTTATGAAAGATATTGTCCTATGCAAAAATAAGTTCAATGATTTTCAGTTATATATATATTCAAAATTATCATTATTATAAATTGTTGCTCCACTGAGTTAAAACTCAACACAGGAGTTTATTTTCTCGCGCAGGTATTAGGACGAGAGTTAAGAGCGGTGAGTTATCTAAGGGTACTGCCGGTCCAATGAGCCCTACACATGGAACAGAGCAGTAGTGACAGCCACCCCGATAGGGTTGGTTTATCTTTGTAACCACATATATATGTATATAAGAAGTCTAGAAATATTTATGACCCATTGGAGTTATGTAAAATTTTTGTGTAAATGTAAATATGTAAATTGAAGATTTTTTTATGCATATATGAGATGTGAATATATTGTATTACACCGGGGATTGTGAGTAGAGATGGGTATATAGATATACTCATATGATAATATATATATATATATATATATATATATATATATATATATATATATATATATATATATTTATTTATTTATTTATTTATTTTTACAGGGATTATATGTGAATATATATGTGTATCATGGATGATACATATATATAGATATATGTGTGTCATGGATGATACATATATATAGATATATGCACAGGTATATGAGATTGTGATTTATAAATTTGTCTATACAAGTAGTTGATGATATCATTTTACCTGACTGTGATGTAAAAGGGGAAAAAAGTGTCACAAAATTAGCTCTAATAGTATGAAATAATTATTAACAATTTTTGTATTATAGAATACTTATACTAAATTTTATTTATGATCATATTACATTTAATATCATATATAGCAGAAAAATAATTAACTAAAATTAAAATAATAATAGTATATATATATATATATATATATATATACATATTACTCAATAAAATTAATTTATTAATATTTATTTATATATACAATATACTAATATAATTAATTTTATCAAAATGTATTATAAATTTATTCATATATAAATATGTTACAAATACTTTATATATTTTGAATTTTAAAATTATTAATATTTTATATATTTTTAAATATGTCTAATCGTGTCTGAACATGTTACACAGATAAAATTCATTTATATCGGTTTTTTTTATATTGTAAACGTATTGACACGATTATGACATATTACCGTTTAATTCAAACCTATATACGATTAAGTTCGTATCGTTTCATATCGTTATCGTGTAAAAAATATCAACTCTACTTATTAGCACTCAATTTTGAATCATTTTGCACTTTCAAATTGTCTTATATGGGGCTATTTAATCCAAATCTTTTGTATGAGGAACTAATTGGACAAAATTTTGGTGTTAAGAATATTGTTTTGTTTCACCAATGCACTATTAGGAGACGGAAGAGAAGATAAGAGAGTAAATATGTAAATTGGCTCTTAATACGTTGGCCAAAAAGTGCATTTACTCTTATGGTAAAACTTGTTCATTTGACCCCTTATACTAAAACGTCAAATAAATATTTTAGAATTTTAAAACTAAATTTTTAGTTCAATTTGCCCTTATTAGTATTCAATTTTGAATTATTTTATACTTTTAAGGGGCTATTTAGACCAAATTTGTAGTATGAGGAACTAATTAGACTGAATTTTACCATTAGAGTAAATGAGGAAGTTAATTTTCATCTCATTGAAAAAAATTATTAACTGGAATGAGAATTTATTTTCCGTCGAAAAATGTAAATATCAATGAATGACATATTACAAGTTTCAAATAATTTATATAAAACATTTTATCAAATTTTGTAAGTACTTAAAAGGATAAAGATATATATTGTAATAAATTTAAAAAATAAGTAACAACCAATGGTAAAACCATAAAGTTTTTTTTAAAAAATTGATATGGATTAATAATTGAGAATCAATCTCCCTTGCAGAATCAACATATAGTTGCCAAGTTGAATAAGGAAAGACCTATCTTGTTCGTACAGTGAATGCAGCGATGACTGCATTTATGTTTTAAATGAAGATGGTTGGCTAGCTAGCCAGAATATATATTTTAGTGATTTTCTATTAATAATTAATAATAATTAAGTAATTGGATAATTTTAATAGCTAAAATATCCATAATTATTTAGAGTATAAAGATTTTAGCCAACTAATCATGTTTATTAGTGCTAATCATTTCTTTTTATTATGCACGCTGTTCAAGACAGTAATAATTGGGGACCAAATATTATTCCATTAAGAAACACTCTAATAGACTACGAAAAATAAATGAAAAACGACTGTGAAAATATATATTTAGTTTTTTTTTACTTTGAAATTTAAATACATAATATTATATCATAAATTTGGCCAAAAAATATAATTAAAGATTGATTGAGTAACTGGGTTGATAAAATTTTAACTTAATTTTTTATTGTATGATAATTAATGTAGATTTAATCTATAAATAAATAGATTATTTAGATTTATTAAGAGGATTAAACACGAGAAATCCAAGTCAGTAATAAAAAAGAAATAAAGACACTAATATTTAAGTTTAGTTACATGGCTATACTATTTAACCTCTCATATCTACAATACAATCACATCAACCTATATAAATAGAATTATAAAAATAATAATTAAAAGCAATTGGATTTTGCTGTAGAAATGGTCCGTGAATTGGCCGTTTGGTCCTTCTGTTCTTCACTTGGTTAATAATAATAATAATAATAATAATAATAATAATAATAATAATAATAATAATAATAACTTGGTTACGGGAAGAAACAAAATATCATATAAATGAAAACCAATTATTCATGTATTTATGAAGACAGAGAATCACGAATTAAAAATTTATAACATTAACATTCAAATAATATATCCAAACACAAATTAAGATGTCTAATATAATAAAGTCAATATAATAATATTTCCATATGTTATTAAATATATATTTTAAATTATACGTATAATTATTTCTTTATATTTTTTTGTAATTAACTAAATATAAATAAAGACTAATTATCAATGTATTAGTTATTATACTATAATTGATGGACCAAAATGTAATAAATATCTAAGTTTAATCTACAAAGTGTAATAAGTATATTGTCACATCGGTCAATTTAGGTCACGATCGACACGAGTGTTTCGCGATCGAAGGTGCCGAACCAATCGAAAACCGTGCGTGATCAAATTAAGCTAATATGACCAAAGTCTAAATTGGGACCGAGAAATAAGTGAGAAATTTTATTTTAAATATGTAACGCTAAAATTTTTACGAGAATCGATAAAAATGATGTTCGGTCGTAAAATATGCGATTTTTGCACTATTAATAAATTGCGAATGAAGTATACTATAACGTAAAAAATATTGAGATGGATTCACATGTACAATTTGGTGTTAAAACTCAAATGTTTAGGGTACCAAATTGAAGAGATAAAATTTAACATACAGTACTGTAAAAATATCCAAAAAAATATGATTTTTACTCTGGTACTCTGATTATGAAACCGAACATACTAGAATATAGAGAAAAATAATTTATGAATAATGGTATATTTAATTGTTGAAGATTAAATTATTCCGGATTTAGAATTAAGAGATTTAACAAATGTGGGAAAAATAAATTAAGATGATAAAAATAATAATTAAGAAAAATCAATTTTTGGCCAAAATAAGAGAATGGAAAAGAGATGTTGTGAAAACCCTCAATCAATATCACATTCATAAGTTATAATTAGAAAAAATTAAAAAGGAACTAAACAATTAGTTTTTGAACCAATTTGCAAAGGAGTGGCCGACCATAGTTAGATTGGTATTCATCCCATTACTTGCAAATTATTCTAGATAATTCTTCAATTTCTTTTTTCTGTTCTCTCTCAAAACTGTGTACCATTCTTTCTCCCATCTCTCTCTTTCTTTCTTCTCTCATCTTCTCTAACCGAAACCTCCTTCCTTCTCCTCTCCATTTCCTTATCAATTTCTCCCAATCAAATATCAACTCAAGCTAGATATATACAAGTCTTGAAAAAAGGAAGAATTTTGTGGGAAAATCAAAGGAGGCTGAGACCTATTAGTAAAGAAAAAGGAAACTTTTGGCTCGATCAAAGTTCGAAATGGTTGTTTGAGTCTTGAATGTTGGATTTGAGGTGAAGAGAAGACCAAAGGAAGCAAAGGAGGCCACGGGTTGGAGAAGTTCTATGTAAACATTTTTATTGTTCTTCTTTGTTAGTTCTTTTCCTTTGTAACCGAGAGCATCAAGCTCTCTATTTATAATTTTTCTTGTATTTTCTTTTGGATTCTACCATTTACATATCTTATGGTAAGATTTGTGGGTTATTCTTTTGTTTACATGGTTGGTCATGAACTATAAGTGGGGAACTTTTGATTTATCATCTTAATATTCCATTGTAAGCTAAAAAAAAATCCATGTTTAAGGAAAATTCTGCATATTATGGAGGAAATCATAAGTTAGCCGAAAGAGAGTTGTGGGTATGAATCAAATTTGTGAAGGTTTTAGTGTGGTTAGCCAAAAATGTGAATGGTTGATTAATGTTAATGAAGTGATTAGTGTTAACTAAGTTAATAAATAAGTTGACAAAATTTCTAAATAACTTAATTAAAGTGAGTTTATGGGAAAAAATAGAGGTATGGCTGAAATAGTTAGTTAACTAAATTCATTAAGTTAATTAATGTCAAATGAAGGTTAATAAATTTAATGGAGTTTAAAGTTAAGTTAATTAAAATTCTAGATAACTTAATTAATGGTAAGGTAAAGTAAAAGAATAAATATAATTAAAACATAAAAAGTCTAATGGTAAAAATTGGGCCGAAACATATATAATAAAATTTAGATAATTTAGATAATATTATGAGTTAGTAATAAAGAATTAAACCAATTAGTGAATTAAGTGAAAAATATTGTTAAAGCAAGGAAACAAAATAGTTGAGTGAATTATTGGGCTAAATGAAGATTTAAATAAATTAATGTAATGAATACATTAAATGTTAAGCTAGTAACTTACCGGAAATATAAAAGATAAACCCATAAATTAACGTGAGAGACGTCAAGTTAAATTTAAAAAATGGATAGATTTTCATTATTAGCAGAAGCATTATACTTTTAAATATTTGACTGTTAAATATAATTTTATTAGGCGTACCTTTGACACAAATGCCAGTATCGGGCAAAAAAAAAAGTCTGCAGATGCGACAATACGATAAATTAGGTTTGTCCCATTATTTTATAATATTGACGATTAATAAATAAATTTAATTTTTATGTGATATATGAAATGAAAGTAAATGAGTTTGAGAATAGTTTTGTGTAATATATATATTTAAGTTTTAATTATTTATTTTATGAAAATCAATATATTTTGGCTCACGTATTAGGCTAGATTTGGCTCAGTGATTTGTTGACATACCAATAGAGTAGGAACTCTATGACCTATAGTTATTTTGGTCATGAGAGGTATTAACTAATCCTGTTGTTATCTTGAATTAGATTTGAGGTTATGATTTAACTCTGGTTCTGTAGTTATTTTGGACAAAACATGTTATATATATATATATATATATATATACACACACACACCAAAAAGTTCATTGTTACATTCATTTACTGAAAATATTTATACCAGTTTATTTATATAAATATATATGTTATTAAAAATATTGTCTTATGCAAAAGGAACTTTAATAATTTTTAGTTATATATATATGATGATCATTATTATAATTTTTTGCACCACTGAGTTAAAACTCTGCTCGATAGTTTATTTTTTCTCTCACACAGGTATCAAAATGATGGTCAAGAGCGGCAAGTTATTTGAAGGTACCGTCAGTCCAGTAAATCCTACACATGGAATAGAGTAGCAGTGACAATCACCCAGATAATGTCGATTTATTTTTATAATCACATATATATGTATATAAAAAATCTGTAAATATTTATTGCCCATTAGGGTCGTAAAATTTTTTTGTATAAATGTAAATATGTAAATTAAAAATTTTTTTATGCATATATGAGACGTGAATATATTGTATTACACAAAAAAGTTTGAATAGATAAGATATGAGTATATGGATATACTCATATGTTATATATATATATATATTAATTTTTATAGAGATTTATGCGTATGTATATATGTATCATAAATGATACATATATATTAATATATGCATAGACATAAGAATTGATATATACAAATTTATTTATACAGGTAGTAAGTAATATCACCTTACCTGACTGTGAAGTAGGAGGATAAGGGGGTGTTACATATATGGTAAGTTTAATGGATGCAAGTATAATAGGTAAAAAGGATAAGGTTAAAAATACTAAAATTGCAAAAAGAAAAAAAATTGAACACTTATATTTATTTATCATTGAAGAAACCGTATAGTAAGCATATAAAAAATTATACCCATTCATAATAACTTTAAATTCAAATTAACCATCACTTTTCATTCTTCAGCTGATTTGATAATAAAAAGAATTTTAAAAGATATATATGAAAATTTTATAAAATTTTAAGGATATATATGCACCTTATCCCTAAATTTAAGAAATTGAAATGTAATAAGAAATGTGGAAAAAACCCAAATAGATGCATGATTTTTAAATTCCTATGAAGCAGTCAAATCTAAAATGAGTTAATCACACCATAGTCCAACATGCTAATTTATCAATTTTTTTAAATTATTTTCATTTTGATTTTTTAAGATTGATGGGCTCAAATTAATGTAAGTTCCGGATTACATAATTATCATAATTATTATTAAAATTATTATATAGCTTAAAGCCTTCAAATTATCGTAATATTACCATAATTATAATATCACAGTATCATAATTATTTCATTATATATATATAAAAGGAAAACTTCCTATAAATAAATTTTATGTTTGAAAATTGAAAATGAATAAATACTTTAGAGCCCATTTATAATCTTCCAGTGTTCTTATGAGAATGTCTAAAAATTCGATATATATAGAAATCTCTCCTTAAATAACTTTTTTATTTACTCTAATTTTATGTACAGTATTACTCGTGATGATAATAATTTATTATTTTATGATATAAAAAATAAAATACAAAAATAATTTACCTTTGGTCTTTTTACAGTCCAACATGCCTTCGTACATTGATTCACTATATTATTTAAGTCTATTTAAAAAAAATATTAATTAGTGTCTCAGTGTTAAAAAGAACTTGTTTTTTTTATTTTTTTTATTCAATTAAAAAGTATTTTGACAAAAAGTAAATTTTTTTAATGGACAACGCTCTTGATAACCATTTTTTTAAAGATATTTTAATACTTGCAGTCTTGCGCACAAATTCTTTCTTTTTTTTTTTTTAAATATCAGGAACAAAAATATGCAAAAACATTTATTGTAGCAAACTAACTACTTTTTACCGAAATATTTTCTTTAAAAACCAACTTACAAATCTCGATTTAAATCACATAGAAAGATTAATTTTTAGTTTAACTCTAATTTTTAATAATTTAGGATTTCATTAAATTAATTTATCACTTTTACCAAAATTTTCATCTATATTAAATTTGATTAAATTACACTAAATATTTGTATAAAGAAATTCAAGATTTCATTAAAAATAATAAAATTACATAACAAAGCAAAATTAGTTCTCGAAACATCCTTCTCTAATCTCACTTAAGAATAGCTTGAGATTCTTGTCAGAGGAACCATTTTCCTGGACAGCAGCTCTGGCTGAATGTTTCCACTTTTTAGCATTGTTTACCATCTCTGTTGCTCGGTCTGCACCAGCCATGACCATGCTCAAGCATCTCTTTATTTCCTCAGATTTGCAAATCCCTTCGTCATCGTCAAAATTAGGTACCACTCTAACTCCTGTCTTCCACACATCTTCGATCATCTTAGCATTTGTGGTTTGATCAGACCACTGCGGAAGAGCCACCATTGGAACCCCTGAGACTAGGCCCTCTATTGTTGAATTCCATCCACAGTGAGTCATAAAACATCCTATCGATCCATGCGATAGAATCTCCACTTGATTACACCACGGCACTATCATCCCTTTCTCTTGAATTAATTCTTTTTTACTTGCTTTGCCTCTTGTTACCAGCAAGAATGGACGATCAATATCGATCAACGCTTTGACAACTTCCTCCATTTGTGCCTCTGACACCGCAGAAATGCTTCCGAAAGAAACGTAAATTACCGAAGAATGGGGCTTGGTGTCAAGCCATTGGATGTAATCCATTGATCCATGGAAAAGATTTAGATCACCGCCAAAAGATTTATCGGATGAGTCTTTTCCATCAAGAAAGGCAGATGGCATCAACGGACCGATTCCAATTAGCTTATACTTACTGACGGATTTTAAGGCTGAACATTCTAACTCGTCGAAAGTGTTCACCAGTATTATTGGGTTGGTTTCTTCGTCAAGCACTTGGAAATCCTCCTTGAGCTTTGGAAGTGCAAAACTATGTAGTTCCGAATGCTTAGGAAAGAAGAAGGAGGGAAGATCACAGCGTCCGAGGGGCGGCAATCCGGGTAAGTCGAGAGACAATGAGGAACCACTAACCAACTTGTCAATCGCATCGGCGTAGCCATGGTGGTAGTAGTAATAGATGTCAAAAACGGTGGCGGGTTGATTCCAAAGGAAGATGGTAGGCAAGTGAAACTGACGAGCCACCTTGGGCACCCATGGAAGGAGAAGCGAGTAGATGATGCAAGTAATTGGATGGCCCTTGTCAGTAGCTTGGGTGATGATTTGAGGGAAAGTTTGAGAGCCGCGGGAGGTGAGCTGGTACACATAGTGGCCGAAATCGTCGCTAAGATTGTAGCCGTCATCATACCCATCGGAGAATGTTGCGAAAGATAAGCCACTAGGGACGTTGGTTTTAGACATGCGGCGGTGGGCACCGATGGTTGAGGCGAACGTTACTTTGACTCCGATGGATACTAACCGCTTTGCCAATTGAATGCCTGGATTTATGTGGCCTTGGCCAGGGAATGTAACAATTAGAATGTGAGGCTGAGCCATTGTTTATTAATTTGTGGAAACTGAAAAACTCGAGTCTCGAGTGAATGAATAAACGGTGTGGAATACGGGGGTTATATATATGAGTGCTATGAGGCCTATAAGAAGGATTGATTGACGTATGCTCTTACGATTTTTGATCCACGATAAAGCTCCATTTTGTATCGTGGCCACCGTCAACATAATTTTCAAGCCTCTCAAGTTTTTTGTTTTTTTCAATTTGAACCTTCACATTTTGTTTGATTCAATTAAGTCTCTTGTGTTTTAGTTCCTTTTATATAAAATTATATTTTAACAGATTTCGTTTTTCATATTATTTTATACTAATACTGTTAATTTTTTTAATAAAAATAATTAAATTATAATTCTAAACAAATAAAAGCAAAAAAAATTAACAAAATGGGCATAAACGAAAACCTACTGGATTTATGTGGTTGGCCGGCGAATGTAACTTTTAGAACCACTGTTTAATAATTTGTGATGAGATTCTAAATTTTGGAATATGATAGTTAAAATATTTGTTAATTAAATTTCAATTATGTATAAAGATATTTAATATTTCAAATTTATTGATATTTAAAATATTTCAATATTTTTTAAATAACATATTAATTAAACCAAATATAAAAATATACTTTTTTATTTTCTATTAAATACTAAAAAGAAATAATAAAATTTTAAAATAATAGAATTCAATTTTGTTTAACAAATTACAAAAAATTTCTATAAGATTTTAATAAATTATGTCTATATTCTTATTTTTTGATAAAAATATTATTTAGAAATTTAGAAACATAAATATATTAATTAGTTAAAAATTATAAATTTTTATAAAATATTATTAAATTATTTGAAATTTTTTGAAATTTATAAAAAAATATTTTAAATATATACTGTGCTGTAATATTTCAAATTCTTACCGAGAAAGCTGTGCACATGTGGTTGGATGTGTACCAGATGGCGAACATGTCATCTGTCGCTATGCATTTAATGAAGCATTATTTATGATGGGACCACTTGGTTTCAAGATTTTATACAGCATGTCAAACAGAAAAGGACTACAGATTCCTAACTTGGGCATGGAAAAATGGAGATTAAAGTATCCAATATAGAGAATAAAGAATCTAGAAATACTACATTATTTTTTTATATAATTTTTATATATTTTTTAATATAAAGAATGTCTTTTCATTTATAAAATATTATTAATTTTTATTATAAAAATTAATATTTTTTAAAAAAGTGGTATAAATTTTTTATTTAAAAATATATAATAAAAAATATATAAGTAAATATTGGTATCATAACCCGTCTAATATATTCAATTATTAAAGAAACAGTGCTAAACAATATGACGATTGGCAAGCCACTGTTACTATTATTTGCAAACATCCCTAGTGTTTATTAATAATTAGGGATGTAATCGAATCGAATCAGTACAGTGTCAGTTTTGAGTTCGACTCGAATAAAATACTTGAAATTCGAAGTTTTTTTTAATATTCGAAATTCAACTCGATAAAAATTCGAACTACTCAAATTAGATTCGATAAAATTCGAATTAATAAATAATTAATAAATAATATACTCGACTCGCAATTGACTCGACTCGATTTAGATAATAAAGGTATAAATGTAATTTAATAAATAATAAAAATGGTAAAACTCGATTAAATTTACGAGTCTTATGAGCGAAGTATTGTGATACTCGAACTCGACTCAACTAGCTACTCGAACTCGAGATCGACTCAATTAACTTTGAGTCGAATTCGAGTATTTTTCGAATCGATCTTAAATATTTCACGAGCAGTTTGACTCGTTTACATTCCTATTAGTAATTATACTTTTAACACCACTTGCTTTTTGTTATTAATATTGTCAATTAATATAAAGCAGATACTGATGTGGAATTATCTATTAAAACTAAATAATTTTTTTTATTTCTAAAATTATTTTAAAAGATAAATTACAATTTGTAAATTGTAACCAGCCAATGACGATGGAAAAGTGAAAGATTTCAAATTGACAACCGTAAAAAACAAATGGAAAGCAACAAAATTGAGGTCAGTGCCATGGTTGAAATTCTGACCTATTAGCAACGTGTTATTGACTTGTAGGGTGCAAGCTATGACGCCTAACCCGCTTCCTACAGCGAACCTCCTTCAGATCACGTTTTGCAATTGCAGGGTGTTTCCACTCCCGTTTGTAAGGGTTAATTTCACCGATACACTAAACTTTTTATAACTTATTAAAAAAAAAATTAGTATTAAATTTTTTTCAATAAAAATAGCTTCCTACCATTTTTACTGAATCAACAGTGAAAAAATCAGAATGATTAGTGTTGCAGAGCAAGCAATTTGTCATGTCATATCATTTCTAATGACATATCATTTCTAATAACACACAAGTATGAACCATAATTTTACCACCTCAAATATTTACACGACAAAATTAAATTTATTTAATTGCATTTTAGTTAAAAAAAATTCATTTTAGTTAAAAAAATTTATTTTTCAACTTTCTTCATTGTGCTTAAAATGTTCAAATATTATTTCATTCAATAATAATTTTTTCTAATTAAAATTAGAGTTAATACTTATGAAGTGTGATGTGATAAAGATCCGACGCCATATCAGCTTTGATTGTTGACAAAATCTCATTTTCCGGAAGTAATTTTTATGGGAAAAAAATTTATTTAATGACTTTTGTGAGATAAAAAAATTAATAGTTATTTTGCAGTAAATTATAAAAAATCTAATAACAGTAAGTGAAATTAATCCGTCAGTAAATTTGGAGTTATATTTTCAAAATTTATACTTTCAAAATTTATCGATGTAATTTATATCAACTTTAATTTATGAGATTTATTTAACATTTTAATATATTTTTTAATCTATTATCAAATAAATTAAATTTTATTATTAAAATTAATTAATACTAAAAGTAATAAATTGTAATATTTCATTATAACAAAATTTCAATAAAATAATTATAAAGCTTATTGAAAAATAAATGAAACACACAACATTTCATTATACCAAAAAATTTTACATAGAAAATTAGAAAATATAACTAAAATCCAACATAGAAAATTTGAAAATACAATATTTCTTTAGTCATCATTTTCTTCTTCTCCAAAATGATTCCAAATTTCTTCAACTAAGACAGCTTGTAGTTGTTAATTCATTGATATATTATGAATTCAAATAAAATTTTGAACATACTCCTCATACGCAGAAAAACGAGTTTGAGAAATTTCAGGTATAAGTATATTGAAACTCACTTTATCATTCATATAATAAATATTAACAATATATTAATCTCATTTATCATCCATAATCATATTGTGCATGATTACATATGCTCTAATAATTTCTCCAATTGTCTTCTTACACCATATACATGATGGGTAACTGATGATAGCAAACCGTGCTTGGAGCACCTGGAACGTTCTGTTGACGTCCTTTTGTTTTTAAGTAAATAATTTATATTTTGGTCATTGAGGTAATGGAATTGACTTAACAAAGGTCATCCTATTAGGATATATTCCGTCTATGAGGTAGTATCCCAAATTGTCATTATTTTTATTGACAAAGAAGTGAACTTGTGATGCTCTACCTTTTAAGACCTTATAGAATAGTAGAAATCAATCTAACACATTGATGTTACAACTAATTCTTTACTGTCTTATTGACACTATTTCGGCTGTCAGTCTAGCATATTTAGCCTTATCTAAAAAAAACTAGAGTTTGATTCTAAGCTGCTAATTCTATTAACAATTATAATGGGAGGAGTATCATGCCTTGTTCAGCCATATTTATTAGCGATATTTAGGTATAAATAGATATCAGGGCAAGATCATGTCTCTCTGCCTTTTTCTCTCAAGAGTTTGCCACAACTCCGGGTTTATCTCTCTTATTCATTAAAAATAATGGTCCACATCAGAGAGCAGCAACATTTATGTCATACTCATATTGACATGAATTCATATGCATGCCTAACTCTAGACTTTACTGACTCATAATTACATAAATATGTTCTGATTCCACTAAATGTAACACCTCCTTACTTCTACTGTAACTCAGTCAGGTAAAGTGGTGTATTCGACTGACTAATCGATGTGTCTGCGCAAGACTTCTAAGCATACAATATATTTTAAACAACTCATAATGAAGTTAAACAAGATCGTTTGTATCTATATGTGAATTGAACTTTTATAAACCATAAACTAACACATAATTTATTTAAAAGAATATATTTTCTCTTTCCAAAATATACATGATACATGTAATATTTGCGTTATGAGTATGACATGATTATCGATGTTACTGACACCGCTATATTATTAGTACATGATTTTATTGACAAACATGTATCTATTTTAAAATATACCTAATGCAAAAAAAATCCTTGATGAGCATGATATGTCTATCAATATTTATGTTACTGCTACGCTCGTTAGTGGAATCATTGGTTTTGCAATTCTCTCAACTTATACGCTGCCATCTATTTCCTATTGCTATCTCGCGATAGACAAATAACTTTCATTCTGTGTTTTAGATCAGTAGTGCAAATCTTACAATAACAGTCATTCAAAATATAACTTGGAACTATAATTCATTTTAGTAATATTTTGCAATAAGAAACAATTATAAATAACTATTCTCTTTTTTTAGAATTTCGAATAAACCGATTTTATATATAATCATTTATATTTAAAGATTATTTCATCAATGTCATCACAAATTATAGAGAATTCACTAAAAAAAATCACATTCATTCATTTCGTAAATCTTTTATCATACTTATATATTAAAACATCATAAACTTGCCCTTAGAGAATCACGGGGATATCAAATAATAAAGGTATCAATCACATGATTAAAGACATTCACATGACCAAGTCTATTTTACATGGTCCAAGACTATCATAGGGCCAAAGATAATTTCATATAGCCAAAGACTTTCATATAGTCAAAAAATAATTATCCTATTGGCTTGCAAACAAAATTCTAGTTCAAGTCTAGGCTAATATATAAGCTAAAATTAGAAAAATCTCAAGAGTCATTTCATTTTATTTCAAACGGTTATGAAATAACAGATTTTTCAATAATCATTTCATAAATTCATTTCAATTCATATCATCATTTCTCCATACAGAAAATCATTTCCTAATACATTTTATTTTGTAACACAAATATATGTAAATTTTGAAATTAAAATAAGTGCATGCAAGATTATTTCATAAAATTTGCTCAAACTCATTTCATATTAAAACAAAAAATATATTTAATATTATATTCAAATTAAATGAGTATTTGACTATTAGTATAAGAGTTTGCACAAATCTCTTAACAAGTCTATCTATCATCTGTCATGTTCTTGCTCTTATTACATTCGGGCTCCGTTGATGTCAGAAGTCTGACATAAGTTATTTAACGATTAACTGATATCTTATGCACTGTTTTTAACACCATAATTCGTATTATATATGCTTAAGCACGTGGATTAGGAATCATTTACTTATCTATTTCACGTATACTTCTCTTGTAATAGTTCAGTAATTTTAACATCCACCCATTCACTAAAAGACTGAGGTTTCATTTTACATTTTATGGTGTTTTAAGTATACTTGGTCTCTTTAGATCTTATGCGTTAATAATTCATAGATTTATGTTGATAATTTCCTCTTTTACTACCCCAGATTCGTTTATCTTTTCAATTTCCTTTGGTCCTTAAATCCATGACTCGGACTTCACTGCCAACGAGTGAGGTCCCACTTATTCACGGTTTTCTTAATAATTATAGTCTTAATTTAAACTGCTCAACCCATTCTCTGGAGTTCTTTTTCTTTCTACTTAGAATTTAAGTCTTCCATCGATTTTCACCCACTATCGATCATTCTTACAATTCTACTGCACCATGTTGATTCTCAGTCAGTTCTCAATTTTGGCCAGGTTTGTGGTTTTGGTCTCATTTCTTCTTTACCATCTAATAGTCTAAACACCTCTTCTAGTTTCTTCTTAAGCTTAATCCAATAAGACTTAATTTATTTATTCATTATACTTAATTAAAATTTTACAAATTGTTAAGCTTCCAATTTATAGGTCCCGACCAAGATTTAAATTCTGCACTTAAATTATTATTATTATTAAATTTAATTGTTAACTAATTATAATGAAATTTTTACTTAGCTATGAACTTCAATCAAAAGTTTCCTTTTTACCCATCCATGGCTACGACATTTCAAGTTCTTATACTTAAATTTTGCTACAATCCGCCCCAATCCAGATTTCACATCAACCAATTATTTCTCAAGCTAGAGGGAAAAGGAAATATAGGAGAGGAAAATAAAAAGAAATTCGATTATAACACTTTCCTTAATTGACCGTGACTTAGATGGACTCTCTCCCCTTTCTTTTCTTTTGCTTCTCTCTCCTTCTACAGACACACCACCATAGTTTCTTCCTTCTCCTTGCTTTAATTTATACGTGCAAACTCTGCTTCACTAATTCATAGATATGGCCGACCTATCCATAACATCTTTGATGTCTCAACAAAGTTATGGGAAAAGGAAATAAATAGATTTCTTCAAAGATGTTTAATTGGAATCACCTCCTTTTGCCTACTTACCATGTTTGGCTGGTAAGAAAAAGAAGAAAGAGAGGATGGCGTCAGGTACAAAAAGGAAGAAGATAAGAATAAGTTTTGTGAAGTGGATTTTTTGTTTTTTGGTAAGAAATGGGAAAAATGTACCCACTCTCATCTTTTTATACTTTAATTGATAACTTATTCACTTGATTAGTGACTAAATCTTCACATGCATAAAGGCACGTGGAAAGAAAAAAATTGCTCAACATATTTTATGGAAAATCTCACAATTGATCCACCATTTTCATTATTTTTATGTTTTAACCATACCGTATATTTTATTTTTTCAATTTCAAGTTCTAAACAACTTAACCTCCTACAATTAAATACACTAAAATTCATGAAATATTTCATACTATGCATTGGTATTCTTGGTTTAGCGATTGACACACTAGATTGAAAATTGCGTTCTCCCTCATTTTTACGAAATCGCACTTCAATTTTATTTTTTAGATTTTGTGCCCCAAAAATTGGAATTTTACACGAAATTATACCGATAGATTCATCTTAATATTCTCTACTTCCCGATATTCTTAGTTCGCAATTCGTTGTGATTGAGAAAATTGCGTATTTTTCGGTTTAGATTCGATTCCCTCGGTTTTCGTTGAAAATCCAACGTCGCATTTTCACAACCAATTTTCTCATTTATGTACAATTTGAATTTAGACTGTGGTATTATTGTCTCTATTTCATTCACAAACGTACTTGATTTTTGGACAATTTAGCGCTTCCAGTAACAAAATGGGTGTCTCGGTCAGGGCCTAAACTAGCAATTGTGACAAGTTAGACCCTTATGATCCCCTCTAACATATTAGCCATGTCATGCCACTAGATTATTTTTTCATTTCCAATACATACAATCGATACTCTCTAACATACCTAGGAAACCTCATGACTCTTTCATGTGAAGTAACCTTTCAATATTTGAAGCATTTGTCATTTTCAAATATTCATTCACTATTAAGTCGACAAGTCATACAAATATCTTCACACAAGCGACACTATATGCCAATATGCACATTACTACTACACACTTATGCAAGGGTGATAGGCTATATCAGCAAATAACATCTCTTTTGTTTTGAAAATATGGATCATATTTTGTAACACCATCAATTATACAAAGAAATATGTTTTCTTACATCCAAAACCTACGCCACAATATGTTGCCATTATATGTTGGATTGTTGAAGAGTTTTGTAATTTCACGACTCCTTTCATTGTACTCTTTTAGCTTCCTTCTACGTCGAGAGGAAGTGACTTCATCTGCTATTTGTTATCTTCGTAATTCAATGTTGTGACGGACAAGCTTGGAGTAGTTGTCATTTGTAAGCTGTTGGAGAATATTATTCTCAGAGAATGGATTCTCAATATTATATGTTGAAGTGATGAAAAAGCAGGAAGAAGAAGAGTGACTATCTGAATTAGACATCCTATAAGGTGGAAGAATATGAAGCTTAATGCTTTCTAGATAGTTAGATAGATTTTTTGAAAAGCTATTCATATGTGGCTCTTTAACATTGAATCATTGAGCATAGTGACAAATCATCATTCATTTTCGAGTAGTGTGATGTTACCACTTTGAAAGAAGAAATTGTTCCCCTATGATTCTTTAACATTCAATTATTATAATGAATGAAAACTAAATCGTGGTCGCAATCACTATTACAAAAAAAATGCTTTAGGTTGAAGGTTATATGCGTCAACTTTAAAAATATCAGATATATATACAAAATGTGATGGCATAATTGTAAATTTTTGGAAAATAGATGTAGAATGTGCATCGGTTTCTCATTAGCAACACGTTGCTTAAAGTTTAAATCTATTATAGGCATTTATTTGTTTTAAAAAATACACTTATTGTTGCTTATAGGCATTAGTTTAAATTAAGAGCTGACACCTATTGTAATTTTGTTCCACAATACACACAATAGCCCTAGCTTCTAGTTGTTTGTTCTAGAAAACCCAGTGAAAACCACTCTCATTTTAGGGCCAACAATAGTATTAATGTAGTTGATTTTCATTTCAATTTTATCGTTCACATCCAGCCAACTGGCATTCCATCTGTATTGCATGACACTCTTGTTTTGGCTTCTTTCTTTTTGTTCACAGTGATTGTGTCGTCACAACCCTAGCACACCCTAGGTCAAAGTGGGTTGATTTTCCCTTTCTCATGGAACGGTTAGTCCCATATTCGAGCACCTAATTGACTTCTTCTTCAAATTAAGAGTCGAACAACACTCCAACAATGTCATTGATACTATCCACATCGAATAGCGTGAGCACACCACACCTAGTGACGTCAACGTCACTGTAATGCCTAATAATTTAGACCACAATCACAGGTGAAGAAATCCGGCGGGCCAAATCAATGAGGATATAAATTTGAAAATAAAAAAATTAAAATGATAATAAAATATAAAAAAATATTTTGGATATTATTAATTGAGAATTTTGAGGTTCAGAGCTAAAATTTAGAAAATAATAATTTTTTGCTTAAACAAAATTTAAATTTATTGCATTTTTGATATATATATTTTTAAAAATAAATAAAAATGAAATATTATTTGGATTAAAATAAAGTAAAATTGATTAAATTTAATAGACCAATGAGAGACAATATTTTTTAATTAATCCTAACCACTCATCTAATCTAATTATAAAAGTCAAACTTTTCCATTTTGCCTTAATTTCTTCTTCTTTCTCATCTTAAGCAAAAATATCTCTTTTTTTCTCTCTCTTTTTCCGTGACCACAACCTCTCCAATCTTCTTTTTTTCCTTCAATTATAGCCAAGGTTTAGATTAAAAAAACATGGATTAAAGGAAGACCATCAAGAAAGTGAAGGAAAGTGAGCCAAACAAAGGAAGAAAAATGAAGAAAATAAGAGAAAGAGAATGAGGGATTTTGGTCTTCTTGAAGATCTATAAAGGTGAGTTTAGATTATTCACATTCTTACTTTTCTCTTCCTCTTTACTCCCATTTTGAGGTTAGTTGCCATTAAAATTGGTAATTAGAATTATTAGTATGTTAATAGTGATTAATGATTGATTAGTATATTTAATACATGATTAGTATAAGTTAAGGGTTAATAATGGATTAGATGAGTGGTTTATGGACTTAAGATGGCGTAAAAGTGATTAAAGGTTTAAGTAAATTTTATGTGCATATATAACATTAAAATATAAGATATAAATTGAAGTATATGTGTGAATTTATTGTTAGACCAAGGAAGTGAGTAACATTTGGGCCATAATCAAAAAAGAAATAATGGCAAGGAGAAACCAATTAGGAAGTAGAGAAGGATGAATAAAATGAGACTTTTTAAGGTATGTACTTTTGGTAAAAATTCACTATAGTAAAATAATGTTGATTGTAATATTATTGTTGATTGTGTTGTTACATTAAGTATACTATTATGTGTAATTATATAAGTAATTATTGATATTTTGATTGAGTGATGAAATAGTGATTAAGTGATATCATGAATGTGAAAATAAAATTGAGATTATGTTAATGATGCATGAAGATAGGAAATTGTGATTAAATGAAGTTGCTGAAAATTTGTATTATGAACAATGTCTATATTTTAGAGCATAACTTGAGTTCTACATATGATTTTTAAGTATTTATTATTAGTTTGGAAAGTTAAGACATATGATTTCGACTTTTATTTAGACCATCAGATCTGAATATGCTTACATTTAGATTTAAAATTGATTCAAAGTTTGGACTGAAAATTTATCCAATAAAATACTGTACAGAATAAATATGAACGTAACTACTTATAAAATCTATAATTGCTACAAAATTCGGTTTGATATGATTTCAGTTGATAATTAAAAATAAGACATTAATCTATATTTTGTTAGTGATCACTTGTCTGAATTCCATTTTAAAATTGATGAAAAATATAATGCAATATAAGACATCAATTCTATCTAGAACAAGACAATTTAACTATATGATTATATTATTGAGTTTTAAGATAGAAAAATATTTTATTTAACTTTTCTTATATTTTTAATGATTTAATGAGTGAGTATAATGTTGAAATATATTTAATGAAAATTTATTTCATTTATATGAAATTATATTAACATTACTTATATTATTGATATAAATAATAATAAATGTAACAAATATGATTAAGCCCTAGAATATCTAGTCGAGAATTAGAAATTAGGATAAATTGACATGTCAATAAAGGGATAAAAATATAGGCACTAGAAAATAATATTGAGATTTAATTTATATAGGTACTAGAAAATAATGTTGAGTTTAAAATTACATAGATGCCGAAAATGTGCTGATTTATTATCGAAAATGTCGGCGTTAAATGTCGAGTTACCAAATGATTAAATAGACGCCGAATATACTGTCGAAAAGTAAGAACCATGTATTCAGCGTTTAGTTTTAGTATAAAATGTCATGGGCTATCAAATAAATAAAGAGAGAAATAATGTAAATTATTAAAATGATATTATAAATTGTATATCTTGTATTATTATTAATGAATTTCAGTATGCTTAATAAATAAAATGTTATAACTGATCGATTATGTATGTTGCATGATTTAAATAGTTTTTGATTTAATTTTATTGTTTTGGCATATTTAGAAAATTAATTGTAAAGTTAAGTTGTGATTGCTGTGGAATTGCTTTATTATTCCTTATAAAGCTGAAAATGCGAGCGAGAAGACAAATACATAATCTATTAACCAAGAGAACCAAAAAGTTCTCCCCTAAATGATGTTTAAAAATGTGAAGAGAAGCCTTACTACCCAAGTGCTATCAAATTAGCTTCACTCTCATTGATACCTGTACAGTGTTGGTATTACCCAAGTGCTACCAAATTATATATTATGTGCAATGATAATTGGTAAGGTTCTACATTAATTGTGGAATGGCTTGAAGGATTTAGCATAGCTTTATGATTATATGATGGGGGTGTATTCCTTCCATGTCTCACTTCCGATTCATAAAAAAGAAAAGTTTATATTAAGAGGATGTGCTTGATTACATGCGATGTTATCATAATTCGTAATATCCACATCATCTCAACTCAATCTGCTTTTTTATGGGGAATTATTTTAGTCCTTGATGCGAAGTAGTTAGCTTAATTTTGGACAATCTACACCAGCTTGCTAAAATTATAAGTTTATTTAATATTAATAAGTGATTGAAATATTAATTCGTTCTCTAAATTATTCCATTTGTCTCAAAATTTTAGTCTTTTTTTTAGTGTTACACTAGCTATTTTAAGTAAATCATCAATAATGTAAGCAATTGACTGTATTTACAATTTTTCACATAATATAAAATCTCTCACTTACAATTAATGATAAATTATTTATTAAAGTAAGGGATAAAATTAAAAAAAAAAGTATAAAAAATTATTTTGTTTAGACAAAATGAACAAAAATAATTAATTATTGTAAAAAAATTGATTAACCCCACATATGCAAAGATATGCTGTGGAGATGGGTGACCGAACTGGTCAATTGTGTTAAAAGGATAATGCAATTAGTAATTAATAATTAGGATGCGGGGCATGCGGTAGGCAATAATAAGCAAGTTGTCACGTGTTTGAAACAAAGAGTCATCATATTCAATACGCTGGAAGAAGTCACATTAGGAATTAAATATATTGGATACGCTATGAGAGATATCATAAATTTAGTACTCTAAGTCTTTATAATATACATAGAGACAAACTCTTTACTTTTTTTTGTTTGATGGCCCACACGAAACCAAATGTGTACAGCTTTCTGCCATTATGAAGCTGAATTTTGATCATTTTTACAATTGTAGCACAACCTAAGCATTTTAACAATAAAATGCACAGCTTTAATGTTTTCACAACAAAAATAGTTTCCGACGAGAAAATTGGTATTTTTGCCTACATAGACACCAATTTTTTTTTTAATAAAAGAAGTTGAGTCAACCAACTGAGTTAGCAAGATTTATTTTAAAAAAAATGAATCAACAA